>CM061029.1:55978912-56663912 GCA_030763125.1 Hippophae gyantsensis
GAGCTCACGAGGGAGAAGAAGAGTGATGCTTGAACTCAAGCCAAGAATGTTGTGTTGTTTTCTACGTAAAACAAAGGGACGAGAAAGGCTATCGATAAGAAGGAAAAGCTATCTAATGCCATACACGAGCTAAATGATAACTCAAAATGTTTGGAGGAGCACGAGGAGGCCTTGAGGAAGGTCCAGGCTGAGGTGGAATCCTATAGGCTCGAGAAGACATAGAGGAAGCATGAGTTTGAGACGATGAAGGAAAAGCTCTCCTCGAGCGTCAAGATAAGGTATGACTTGGACATGGACTCATTTAAGGATAAGGCCAATAAGAGGGGCTTGGAGGAATACTACTATCAGATCTTGAATATCTAGTCATTCCCCAGTATTCACCCATTCAAACTTAAGAAGAGGAAATTTGGTACGAGTGATGATGGGACCACGATGGGAGACGAAGAGGGTGAGCTCGCCTCTTGTAAGAAGCAATTATCCCAAACTCAAGCTCGAGAGGGAAGGACCATTACTAAAATGGTCGCTCTTATTGACAGTGAGTCCCATTGGTCAAACCTCTATATGAATGATCTGAAGGGGTCTTCCTCAAAGTGATGGGTATTACTGAGGAATTGGAACATTCTGTATTGAACTCACATTTAGTCCATACTAAAACGAAGGTTAATATTCACAAGAAAGTTGTCAAGATTCAGGCCAATTTTTTACCCTTAGTAGAGAGCTTTTAACTTTGTGGGAGATTGAGTTATCCATTAATAAATTTTGGATGCTTTGTAAACTCGAGCAATAAACTTATGTTTTAATAAAATGAATTCAGGCCAAGTTTTTTCCCTTAGAGGAGAGCTTTTAACTTTGTGGGAGATCAAGTTATCCATTAATAAATTTTGAATGCTTTGTAAACTCGAGCAATAAACTTATGTTTTAATAAGATGAGCAATGTTTTAATAAGATGAATTTGTAAAACTAGATTAATGTACTTTATTTTTGGTGTTATGAGCGTTCTGCTTGGTACTTAATTAGGCTAATCAGCTCGCGATATGGAATATTAAGGGAAAGCATTCTACTTGGTATATGGACGAGGTAATCAACTCTTTCTTTGCAAGAGATCATTCAAACTAGTTTGCGGTTGAGGTGATCAACTCTTTGAGGGAGAGCATTCTACCTGGTTTATGACCGAGGTGATCAATTCTTTCTTTGAAGGAGAACGTTCTACCTGGTCTATGACCGAGGTGATCAACTCTTTCTTTGAGGGATAGTTCTACCTAGTCTGTGATCAAGATGATCAACTCTTTATTTAAGGGAGATCGATCTTCTTGTTATGTGACCAAGGTGATCACCTTTTTTCTTTGAGGGAGAACGTTCTACCTAGTGTGCAACCAAGGTGATCAAAACTTTCTTTATATGAGAGTGTTACACCTCATCTGTGACCAAGTTGATCAACTATAACTTTTTGGAGATCATTCTACCTGGTATGTGACCAAGGTGATTAATTCATTCTTTGTGAGAAAGCGTTCTTCCTGGTCTATGACTAATATGATCAACTCTTAACATGTAATATCGAAAGAGAGTCATTTCTTGCAAATAGTCACCTCATATATATAGGATGATACATGAGGGTGATAAATCAATGTTCATTAGAAGTAATACTTTTTCAAGTGTTGGGCATTCCAACTTGTGATATCCTCAGCTCCCTTAATACTTTTCAATAAGTAGGCCCTTCTTGGACTCATTTAAGCTATTTGTTATGGGCTTTCCCAATTTGCACCCAACTTGTCATCCATAAATTCTTTTCATGTTAGGGAAGACTCTTCTAAGAACCCAATCATCTATGATAAAAGTTTTGAAACGCATAGCCTTGTTGTAATAGTATGTTACTTTTTGTTTTAGCTCGACTATCATCCTCAAGGATTCATCCCTCTTTTATTCAGTAAGGGTCAACTCTAATACTCTACTTTTGGTCTTCTAATTCTTGCTTAAGACTGATCTTATAGTGGGCACTGTGATCTCAATTGGTATCATAGCCCCAGTTCCATATACTAGCGAGAAAGGTGTCTCGTTGATACTCTCTCGGGGGCTAATCTTGATAGCCTATAGTGCCCAACTCCTCAACCCATCTTTCTTTAGCACCCTTCAACCTTTTCTTTAGTAGGGTGATTATAAACATGTTGGAAGATCCGGTTAACCGTTGGCTTATGGATATTACGACATTGAATGGCACATCTTGATGTTGTATTTGTTGGCAAACTCTATGATGTTACGACCTGTAAACTATCTTCCATCATAGGTAACAAGCTCATTGGGTAGGCTGAAGTGATAAATTATAGATTTCTAGATGAATCGAATCACTTTCTCTTCCCATATCCTTTCCAAGGGTTCTACCTCAATCCATTTGGAGAAATAATTTATGATCATAAACAAAAGCTTCTTTTGGACCCTTGCTTGGGGTAGAGGTCATACTATATAAAGCCCCTACTTATAGAAGGGCCATGGGCTAACTACCCCTATCATGGTGTTTAGAGATGCATGTGACGATGGGGAAAATATTTGACATTTATTGCTCGCCTGGGTGTACCTTGTGCAATTTTCTAACATAGTGGGCTAGTAGTACCACTGCCTCATAATTAGCTGGGATAAGATACTTTCGCCTGAATGAGAGTCGTACTCTCCCTTGTGGACTTCAAACATAATTCTCTCAGATCCCTCCTTGGTTATGGAGAAGAGCCTAGGTTCGAATGCAATCCTTCTATATAACTTATCATTTTCAATCATATATCGACCTACCTTACACTTAATTACCATCTCGAGTTTCTGATCCTAGGTTAGGTCTCCCCTTTTTAGGAAGTCAAAGATCAAGATGGACAATAGGCTTGTGGAAGCATCCACGCTCTCGACTATTTTTTGGCATCCTCCAAATCGACCTTTTTTAAGATCATTACTGATACCACCTAAGTACGGTTGGCCTTTTGCATGGAAGCTAGTATGGCCAAAGTGTCGGAATGACCATTCTCATTCCTGACTATCTGCTTGATCTCAAAGTTGGCAAATTTTGAGCACTCCTTTCTTAATCTTTCCAAATATCTCCTCATTTTGCTATCCTTAGCCTCAAAAGTGCCCAAGTACTGGTTAACCACTAGTCACGAGTCACAATGCAAGGTGATGTTATCCGATCTAAGCTTCTTTGCCATCATGGCCCTAAATATAGCCACCTCATACTCTATGATGTTATTAGTTGCCTGGAACCCTAACCAGATAGCATACTCGAAATATTTTTCATCATGATCAAATATGACCACCCCTAGCTCAGTACCATTGAAGTTGTGCACGCCATCAATGATTATCTACCATGTCGGCCCATATTTTCAATCCATGCCACATACTTCCTCTTTTACCTCATCACTAGTAACCTCTAGTGATTCACCGAACATAGCCACCACATGCTTCTTAATGGAAGTTCTAGACATATACTTAATATCATACTCTCCCAACTCTATGGAAATTTGCGCCAATCTCTCTACGACTTTTGGCCTTGTCAACACATTCTTAAGTGGTTGAGAAGTGAGTACTACCAATATGTGTGAGCCAAATTAATGTATGAGCTTTTGCTTATTGATTTTCAAGATAAAGGCCAACTTATCAATAGTTGGGTACATGCTTTTGGCATCAGTCAAGATTTGGCTAATGTAGTAGATAGGGTGTTGGACCTATTTCTTTTGACTAGGAGTATGGCTCTACAAGTCTGGGGGCCACAACTAAATACAAATAAAAGCATATCTTTTGGGAAAGGGATAACTAGGATATGAGATTTGCTCGAGTACTATTTAATTTCTTGAAAGGCTTTGTCGCAATCCTCCTTCTAAAAAACTGATTTGTTCTTCCTCAGCATTTTGAAGAATGGCAAACACTTTTCTATGCAATTCAAAATAAATGTGTTCAATTCCACTATTCTTCCATTCAATTACTGAATCCTTTTTAGATTGGTAAGATGCCTCATATTGACCATGGCATGTATCTTGTCTAGTTTGCAAACATCTTATTGACGAGGCATCCTTCAACCCAAATGGCATTCTAGCGTAGTAGAAGGCCATTTCCTTAGTGATGAAAGATGTTTTCTTCTCATCAAGTCGAAATTGACGGTGGAATCAACCAGCTAGTCAATACTTGGTAGGGGAAACAATCTTTTGGACATGCATCATTTAGGTTTATTAAGGCCACATACATACGGGGTGATCCACAAGCCTTCTTCATTAGCACCACATTTGAAAACTAAGAGGGGTAGTTTACCTCTCTAATAATCTCTGTCTCTTTGAAAGTATTGACTTGATTTTTAATCACCTCATTCTTTTCTATAGGGAACTTACTCTTCCTTTGTTTGAAAGGTATAGCTTTCAGATCGACATTCAATCTATAGGTTAGGATCTTAGAGCCTATCCTAGGCATGTTTGCAAGCTTCCATGCAAAAAGGTTAGACATACACCTCTTGGCCTTTTATGAAAAGGCCCATGCTATAGTTTCTACTTGGGAATGGCCCATTTCATAATGGCATTATAACAACTTATGGCCTTTTCTTGGTTTCCCCTTATTTTCTTTATGCCCTTCTCAGTCTGGTATTTGATGACTTGGGTGGAAGGTGGATGGAGTCACTTTCATATTATGTATCCACGGTCTTCCCATGATGACATTATAGTACACTGGGACATCAATTACTATGGAGTTAGTCATCATTATAAATCCCTATGCCATGACTAGTAACACCACAGTTATGATTGCATAGGAGGTGCTACTGTTAAATCCCACCAAGGGTAGCTATCTCCATGCTATGTTGCTTTCCTTTATGCCTAGGGCCCTTGTTGTTGATAAAAAAAGAAAGCCAATGGAGCTACCAGTATCGATCATGATTCGACAAACATAGTCGGATCTTACCCTCAGGGTAATTACCAAAGGGTCTTTGTAGGGAGACGAGGTCTCGTCCCTCCCTGTAAAGGTGATTTTAGTGGAAGACCTTGCCTTTTCTAGATTGTAAACATACAAAGAACCACACAAGTCTCTGGCATACCTCTTAAATGAGTTGTTGGAAGTCTTATTGAGCCCGGGCTCTCTGTTTATGGTATGAATAGTGACCATCACACAAATTGTATATAGTGAATACACAATTATACGTGTCACAACAAGTAATATAATGATAATAAAATATCGTTCCCACAGAGATTATTTTAACAGAGATTATTTTAACAGAGATTATTTTATTAGAAACTAATTTTTAAAACTAAAAAAATAAAAATTAATTTTTTTTGTGTTTTTATATTTTAAGGAAGCAAAATTAAAATAAGTAAAAATAAATAACAATAATTAATTAAATCAGATTTGGTAACTAAGAAAATATATGAGAAAATATCTATGAATACTTAATCCCTCAATTTTTTAAACATGTAAATCACTAAAATCTCTTCAATATAATTATTAAGTAATTACATGATCAATTGAATCTAACCAAGCATTTATTTCTCTCTCAAATAAACTATACCATATATAGTAAATAATTTAATCACACTCTCATACTAATTAAATTACATACTATTCATTAATTTCATCTATTATATATCACATAAATAAGAATCATATATCTCTCCCTAGAAACTATGCATGTTATTAATTAATACAAACAATTAAATAATTCTCTCAAATTTATTTAATTGCCTCTATATATAAATTATTGGCCAAACAATTAATAGCATAAAAATCAGATTAAATAATATAATTAAATTATAATTATAATTGGAGTAAAATATTAGATCATCATATGGTGAAAATTGGGTTCATAAGATACCTTGATAAAGAAAAAAGTGAAAGAAGAAATACAATCAATCTCTTGAATTGTAGTACTAATATCTTCTTGAATCTCTACCAAAATTGTATCCCCTCTTGAATTTTTCTATATTTTTCTCTCTTTTTAGCTCCAAAAACTAACCAAAATTATGTTAATGATGGCCCTTTATGGTTTACGGGGTGATTAGAGGCTCAAATATATCTCAGGTGCAATCTGGACTATTAGATCAGCTTCTTATCAAGGGCTGGGATCAAAACAAGCAAAACTGACAGCACTAGCAAATCATAGCGTGATATGTGGTACAAATAATTCACTGGGCGAATCAGTGTGTGATGCGTGGCATAGGAGACCGATCCGAGCCAACACATGCTGAGTTATCGCCATACAACGCAACGTGGTTCGTGGTAACACATGGCGTGGTGCACGGGTGGAACGCGAAGAGTAATCGTGTGGTGACACATGGCAGTACTATTTTATCGTGCTTTGAAGTTGGATTGAAGCCATACTGACAAGTGACACGCGGTTTGTCCTCGTCACATGTGGAGATCTACGATTCGTTGTCCCTACTTATGTGGCATCTGCATGGATTGCCCAGTCAACTCTTTTGCTTGCATGGCAGGCCACGTGGAAGCTTCTAATTGATCCTATATTAAACATTCATAAAAATTTCAAAAATTATATTTTAACATTTTTAGCACCAAAAGTACTATTTATTGAATAAAACAAATAAATATTAAGTAAAAAAATGTGTTAATTATTACTTTCATAGAGTCATCAAATACTCCTTACTTTGGATCCATTGTTAGGGTCTTTCTTACTACCTGAGGAAGCAGGTAGACTCAATGTTTCAAGCTTGAGCTGACAACATGCTCCATTATTGTTGCTTCCTACGAGGTCTTTTAGGTACCCTCTAGACAATGAATCCTTTATTTCCTTTTTCAAATGCCTACAGTCTTTCATTTCATGACCCACATCCTTGTGGAAAGTACACCGCTTAGATGTGTCCCTAAGGGAAGCCCTTATTTTTGGAGGCCATCTGGCATTCTTCTCTTCCTCCATTCTCAATATTGCTTGGGCTAGGCTTACTCTCAAGGATGGACCCCTAAATGGAGATAATGACCTCTCCCAAAACCCCATATTCCTAGACCATTAGTTGTTTGCCCTATGATTAGGTGTGAAACACTTGTTTTTGTTAATTCTTTTATCTTGGCTTTTCCTATCTGGGCTTATTCTTCTTTTCTCTTTTCCTGATGCAACTTCCACAGTTTCCTTACTGTTCTTATTCAGACCGAGCTCTCTTTCCAAATTGATGAATTTTTTTAGCTCATTATAAGCTTTCTCTAAAGTTTGTTAGACCATCTTGGTCAATTTTACAAACAAATCATAATTCCTTAGCAAACCTCGCCTGAAGACCTCTAACACAATAGAGATAGGGCAATTTGCTATCTCCAGCTTTTCTTCCATAAAGCTTTTCATGTATTCTTCAATAGATTCACCGCTTCCCTGTGGGATTAAGAAAAAGTGGTATGACTCCTTCCTCAAGGGCTTGTTGCAGGCGTAATTGGTGATGAACAACCTAGTAAACTATGAAAATGAGGGTATGGTATGGGATGCTAGGTTGTTGAACCACTTTTGTCTACTATCACAAAGAGTGGTAATAAATAGCTTACACATCATAGAATCTCTTTTATTTCGAGTAAGGCTCATATGGGTCATAATCGTCTTGAAGTGTTGCACATGAGTTACCGGATCTTTGGTACCTTGGTAGTTCGGGAACTTAAGAGCACTAAACTTGGTTGGGGCTTGTCGTGCTCTATTGCATCAAAAAAGGGGGAGACACAGTTTCTTGCAATCCCTATCCAAATTGTACGGTGTGTTGCCATTTTCTTGCCCTTCGTTGGCCCTTTTTAGGATTTGGTCTTGTTTTCTATTAACTTACTCCAATGCTTGGAATCGTGTCGCCCATCTTTCACACTCTTGTAGCAACTGCTCGTTATTAAGCCTCGTCGAGCTAGGAAAGGGTCAACATCAGCTACATTCTCACCTTGGGTAGGCTCAGGTATAACATGATCTAACCCAGTTTTACCAACCAGGTTAGTGACTCAACTTTCGGGGGTGACCAAGCCTGATTGTGATCGAAGTGCCTTGTTTTCTCACCTAGTTTCCTTGAGCTCTCTTCTTAGCGTATAAAGTTGGTGTGCCAGCTCTTGGTGGGGATCAGCCTCGGCTCTGGTCTCATTTCGGGCTAGAAAATTATGGTCATGTGTTGATATTGCCTCCTCGTTTGCTAGTTTTAATCGTTCCTCGACTCGTGTTCCTACCATGATGACTTGTGCTTCTAGAAAACTATGCTTGCTCACTAAATCTCTTTTCTCAAAACTCGCAATGGATCCTTTAAGATATAGGGTTACAAACCAAAGCTCAACCTTCAAACCTGAGCCCTAAGATGAGCGTTAAAATGTTAAGATTAGTCCGTTTTGTAGACAGAAAAACTAGAGATAAGTCAAAGGATTTTTAAGAAATGTGTGGATTTTTTATGAGGTTTATGTATATATAAAACATTGTATGTACACATACTAATTACATAGGTAGTACACATCATAGTGTAGCAAAAGGGTGCAAGAGTAAAAGAAAAAATATTTAAAGGTTAAGGTTGACCATACCATGGCTCGGTCTAAAGGTCGACCTTCATTGCTACAAAATTGATTTATGGCCTCAGATATTAACCGTGATTGTAGATATATGACCACAGTTATAAAAACCAAGACCTAAGATATACCATTTGGTCACGATCTTTTATAAACTCGAGGCCATAAATATACCATTTGGTTTCGATCTTTTATAAGATCGTGACTATGGACATACCATTTGGTTACGATATTATAAAAGATCAAGACCATAGACATACATTTGGTCTCGATCTTATAAAAAAATCATGACCATAGACATATCATTTGGTCATGATCTTTAAAAGACAAAAGCCATAAACATACCATTTAACCATAGTTTTTGAAAAATCGAGACCATAGACATACATTTGATCTCAGTCTTTATAAGACTAAGACCAAATGATATGTTTATTGTCTTGACTACACTTATAAAGACTGAGACCAAATGATATGTTTATTGTCTTGACTACACTTAAACCGTGACCATATTCATCTTAACTAACCCTATTTTTCAATATAAATTACAATAAATTTATTAATTATAATATTAAAAGTTATATTATATTAAAATTAAAAGACTAAGACCAAATGATATGTCTATTGTCTTGACTACACTTAAACCGTGATCATATTCATCTTAACTAATCCTATTTTTCAATATAAATTACAATAAATTTATTAATTATAATATTAAAAGTCATATTATATTAAAATTAAGAGTGTAATTACATTTGAAAGTTTATATACTAAAACTTAATAAAACTTTACTAAGTAATTTTAATATTTATAATCACTATGAAGAGCCTTATTTTGTACAAGATCGACCTTTTTTGCCTAAACCAAACAAGTTTAGTGAACAATTGACAAAACTTGAATCATATTTAATAACAAACCATGCAAACTGGAAAGACAAAAGTTTGATGAGCCAGAGACCTTAATCATCCTTAAAGCGATCACCTTGTGGGTAAATTCTTTCTAGAATGGTGCAAGCCAAATACGCATTTGGACGTGCTTGTTTGAAAAATTGGTGTTTCAAAAGCTTTTTTGAGGTTGGGCATTTCATGGGATCCTTCACTAAGCAAGCAACTACCATTTCCTTGAATGACTAGAAAATCATGTTATAAGAATACTATTAAGAAACAAGCAATACAAAGATTTCATAAAGAAAAAATTCAAGATTATATGGTTGGAAGAAGTAAAAGGTACTTATGTTCTAAAATGGGATAGATAACCTTATAAAGTTTCTTCAAGTGATCATGCACACACATATATGCCCTCTATAGTTAATGGGTGAACGAAATTCTCTTGAACATTTGTCACACTTCTGCATTTGCACCTTTATTGGAGAAAGCAAAGGCCAACCAAGGGTTTTGCCAAAAGTAGCACCATTAGCATCAAGCAAAGCTTAAAACAGATCCCAGCCAGTGATAAATATAAAAATCATACCAACCCCATTAAAATGGTTAAAAGGGATCCAAAATTTCACGAGATTAAGATCGTGCAATTCACAATATTCCAACTCTTTGAAATAAAAGGTTGCCAATACCTTTTTAATCTAAAGCATGAAGTAATTGGATCGATTGAACTGGGCTATCTCCAGCCCTAGGGAAAGAAAGAAAACGTCTCTTTCTTATGATAGAATCAAGAGAAACATTTCCCCTCTTCTGATTTAATTGCATCTAGATTGCTTGTAGCCTTAATTTAATCAATTGGCATCTACAAGCCAAGTAAATAGAAAACAGCCAGCTCAAAAAAAAAAAATACTGCATAAAACATATGTACATAGAAATTACTTGTATATTTGTTTGCAAAATGACCCCACTGTATGAACTTAAGATCTCACAAATGGGAGACATAAGAATTTCTAAATGACTATACATAACGTAACCAAAGAGGAACAAATAGATATACTAATTTGAGTTCCTGATCAAATCTTTTCGGAAAATTAGCACCATCAAAAAACCTTTAGTACCAGACACAGATTTATATTAGAAGTTTACTTTCATCGGGGGATACTTGGAAAATGGAGCATAGCCATGAGCAAGTTCCAATGCTGTTATTCCATTTGACTAGATGTCTGCCCTGTTTATGGATCCAATAAAAATCTTAGAAAAATGTGATCATCAATGACAGACAAGGTTGAAAAGAAGATAAAGAAAAGAAGATAAAGAAAAGAATCTAAGTACACATCATAGAACCCACTCACTTAAAGTCGTAAAATCAATAAGTATAAAATCTACAACTTGATAGTCAAGTTAGAAGCAGCAAATATAATTAATTAAAAACAAAGCAAAATAAATTAAGTTGCAAATTTAGGGTATGTTTGCTTTTGCTTTTGGATCTTGTACAAGTGCTTCTAATAAAATAACGTGCTTCTACCAGAACCCACTTTTTGAAACCACTTTTACTTCAATTATTTTTACCATAAACACATACCATTGGCTATTGTTTAGGGTCAGCTGAAGGAAGTCAAGTGGAATGTTAATAATAATGGCCAGTTTTGTGAAACTTATGATCATGAAGCACTTGCCTCAACCATAGAAACAAGAACTGCAGAATTCATTGCAAATGAATGACAGGCTGAAAATGTAGAAGGACCCAACTGCAGAGGGTATGGAAACTTGAACCTTAATAACAGAAGCAATAAAATCTCAGAACCAACTAAAACATAATAAACATAAAGGAAAAAAATTAGCTTCTTCTTTTACATACCATGGGGATGTAGAAATGAGATTTGCTTTATCTGTACGACAGCTCATTTGAGTTTTAAGTGGCTATAAAGCTTTGGTCCAATGAAGCTTTGACAGTTGCAAATTTTCAGCTAGCTTTCAAATAATAAGAAAGTTTAATTGCAGTTCAGTCTTGAGACCGCGTTTCAATTTTTTAACTATATGTCCAGTACAAATAACAAGAGAAAAACATGGTTCATCTTCAATAGAATGTTATGAATTGATTCCACTACTTCCACACAGGACCTGTGAGAATTAGAATCATATGACATCATAAGTGACTCAAGTAGACAGTATAGAGAGGAGCAAAACTTGTTGTAACATAAACTTACCTTCTTGTCAAAATTTTATTTAGGCAAAATCCTAATTCCCTAGAAAGTGAACTCCAGTCTCGTCAAACCATATCAAGGCCCTTACTTTCAATAACCTGCCAAATTTCGGTTAACTTCATTGCATAAGCTATGTCCATAAATGTAAGGGTAAAAATATATTAGGTCCCTCATCTTGTGGCCCATCTAACACCTTCACTGCTGCATATTTCTTCTTTTTAAGAAGCAGCACTCTTGTATAAACCATCCAAATCAATTTAGCCTCTTCTTTCATGTTGAAGAGGTCTAGCGGAAGAGTACAAGATGTCACTCACCTCCTGCTTTTGAAAAAGAGGTAACAAGAAGAACCGAGTCTCTTCTTAATCATATCTGGACACTACCAGGCAACTGCAAGGAAAAATAGGGTAATAAAAAATGTTGCACAAAGACTGGATAATTAATTAGTCAGAAAATGTTTATATTTTAGTAGTTACTATGAGTACATGTGTTTATTATAAATGATTAGAGAACTAGGTATTGTTCCAAATTACATTAAATTTCTCCATGGCTCATGCTGCATCAATATCTTCTCTACCATAAGCCATAATAGACCAAGAACATGGTCAGAAACTTTAGTCCACACACAGCACAGAGTTTACTAAAAGCCAAACAAGCAGTATATCAAAAACAACAAACCGATGATGACCCAAATGCAACCTTAGGCTCAATGAAATCGATAGGGGTTTTTCTTAGATTTACAATAATCATGAAACATATCAACTTATAAATCTCCAAATCCTTCTGCTCCACTAACTCTATCAGCTGTCTCTTCGACATATGAAGCTCTGAAACCTCCGCTTTTAGCCTCTCAACCTCACCACCTTTCTCGATCTAAATAAACGCAAAAGCCATGATCCTAATCAATTCGAAAAAACTTCTCGGTAAAGTAAAAACCAAACAACAACCAATAAAAAAAATGACAAGCAAATCAAATTGTACAAAAAATAACAGTAAATTACTAAATAAAAGCTTCGAAGTTGTAAATGAAACTCGAAAGCTGTTCTTACAGACTGCAAATGAAGTTGGTGCTTCTCAGCTCGGACTTGGGCGAGTTCAGAAATGCGTTCCTCAAGGGAAGGCTGAAGCTAAGCATTGCGAGACTGAAGACCAGAAAAGTCAGTAGGTAAAGAAAGGTACTTCTGCTCGTGTAGAGAGCAAGTCTGATCAGCAGTCAAGGAATACAAATTGGTTTGAGCCCTAACTGTCTCTAGCTCGTTGTAAAGGTTACAAATGAAAGCATCGGCCTTGTCAGCCACTTGAACGGCTGGCTGCGCAGTGAAAGGGGAGGCTGCGCGAGAGGGGAAGAAGAAAAAGATTGGGATCAGATCGCGACAGGGGAAATAAGGGAAAAAGAACAAAAGAGAAAGATAAAGAAAAAACCAGAGGAAAAAAGGAAAAAAAAATAGATAAAAAAATTTGATGCGATGTAAAAAAGAAAAAATATACAAAATTAAATTAATAGAAAAATAAAAACTTGTAAAGTAATTTTTGTAATTTTTAAAATGAATAATACAATATATTATTTATTTTTGGTTTTAAAAATATTAAAAACTTTATTATTTTAATTAAATCACGATCATTTAATAATCATGATTATATAAGTTTATTTATATTTAAATATTTTTATAATTTAATTTATGTTTATAGGTACTGATAAAAAAATGACTATATATATACACTATAGTCTCGGTATTTATTAGACCATGATTAAAACCTTATGGTCTCAATTTTTAAAAAGAATGAGATTGAATTTCTGAGACCAAAGATTACTATTTTAGTAGTGTTTTCAATACTAAGGGTCTTCTCTGTAGGTAAACTCGTACTATTGATATCGTTGTGGACACGGACACAGATAGTCAGATTCTCCCGAAATGATTCGTCTGATGGTTCGAATTGTTAGATAGATCGGACTTCGGGTCGACCCATATTTCTAAACATAAAAATAAATAATAAAGAGCAAAACAATTTGAAGAAAAAAAGTTTACTTAACTTTAAGAGTCATTAAACTAATTTCATTTGGTAAAACATTTTAAACATTTCAAACATATTTTTTTTCATTCATTTTTCCAACAATTCATACCTCCTCGAATTCGTTTGATATCTACGTTGCAAACATCACCACATTAATTGATCTGTTGCCATATTGAAGCTATTTGTGAGGAAAGTCTTTGAATATTCATACAAAATGTAGTTGGAGTTGAGACTTTTGTACACCGATAAACCAAGAAAACCTAATTTAATGAAAAGTTGCATATGCCTCTTCCATAAAAACCGAAGATACGAGAAAAACTATGTCAATCCCCGAACACATCTCATTCACATATCTGACAATCACCCCCCTATTCCACCAAGTTAGCATCACGCATATTATAGTATCAAACAGAGAAGAAGAACGTGACATGTAAAAACATCTTGTGAAAAAGCGATACACCATGGTATTAATTAAAGTCTCATGTCGAAGGAAAAAGTCTCACAGGCAATATTAAAAAGAATGCAAGACTGTAGTAATTAAACTGCCCAATTAATCAAGGTCAATCACGACTTCAAGAAGTCTGTCATGATCAGATCACCAATAATTTCACAAATAAGCAAATCTATCGCCATAATGTTCAGAACTGCATATCAATGACTTCAATCTTCTTCTAGATTTTTTTCCTTTTTGCCTAGTCTCACAATATCTCCTTTTTATGAAATTATGAATAATTAATTGTAGATTTGATATTAAAATGCTTAATCTTATATAATTTTTGGTAAAAGAACAAAAATTAAAAGAAGTGTCATATTGGCCAGCAATTATCCTCCCTCACTTACAATTAGTGGAGAGAAATTGTTGCTAAACTTCTCTAAATGGCAATTAAAACTCACCAACAGAGTAATAAACTAGTATTCCCCGTGAGTACAGTGGCCGTCCAAAGTTTCTCTCTTAAAAATTAAAAATTAACTTGTACTGTTATTTTTGGTTTAATTAACTTTATACCTGCTAGGAGAATTACGGTTACCAGAGAGATGTTAGAGAGATCAAAAACAAATTCTTTATTAATGCTATGAATAAGGTATATATAGATACATACATAAATAAATATTTTCATTATAATAGACGACGTTATATTCTATATATGTCAAAATAGAATGCGTGACAAAATTATAAATAATAAATTAATATAAACAATTTTTATTAAGTAGTAATCTCAAGATCATTAAAATGGATTATAGCCAAAGATTATGTTACAATAGAACTAGATTACCTCTATTTCTCTTCAAATTAGGTCCTAGTTATAGGTTGCGGATCATTAACTTGTCGTACAACCTCTCGAAGTGCTGAAGCTATCACCAACTTGTTCCTAAGCAAAATGATGCAAATTTCTTGGATCGCGTCCTTACCAATTGGATGATACTAATACTATTCAATTTTTTTTTAATTTTAATAATTTAGTATAATATTTCTAATTTAAAAAATTAAAATTTTAAAATTTGATAAATTAAGGTATAAAGAATAATAAAATTCAAAAGATTGGGATATTATATTGATGAAACTAGATAAGTTAATTAATTAGATACTATTGGACACAATAGATGTCCAACTAAAAATCAGTGACCTTATTTTGATAACATGTATCTAATTTTATGTAACGGAATTAATTTTTTATTAGATGAAGTATAAGAAGAAATGTAAAGGAAATATATATAATTAATTATTCAAATACATATTAACTGATGATTAGAGTCACATATTAATTAAAATTTGTTTAGTTTGTAATGTATCTAATTTGGTTTTGGTGAGTATGATCACCGATCAATCAAAATTGAACAGTTCTCCAACTAGTTGAAGAACTGTTCAATTTAATTGGATATGTGTTTAATTATGTTTTGATAAGTATGGTCACCTTTCGAATAAACTCTAGCCTGTTGGGTACCTGTTAATTTAGTTAGACATGTGTGTAATTCAAATATAACGAGTGGAGTCACTGTCCGATAAAAATCTGACAAGTTGGATAATTGTTCAATTTAATTACACATTTGTCTAACTCAGCTCCAGTAAACTCTGATTAATTGGACAATTTTATAGTTTAATTGGACATGTGTCCAATTCGATTCTTACAAGTAGGTTCACTCGCCAACCAAACTTTGACTATTTGGACGGCCATCTAATTATGATAAGTCAAATTGGATAAATAATTAGTCAAAATTAAATCACAAATTATCAATAAAAACTAAGGATATTTTTGTCACTTTGTGTAAAAAAATCAAGTGAAAGAAAATGATATTTATTTTTTTACTAATATGGGATCATAACATCATACAACCCTAATTTTTTTAATGACCCAATCGACGAGAAATTAACATATTGATATCAATGAAATATTTATATAGTTTGATGTTAGAAATATATTGAAATTTAATTTGGTGGTATAAATAATACAAATATAATAATTTGATGATATATTTATTAATTTATCCTATAAATAATCATGTATAATATTTTATTATTATTTTTTATGTTTTTACTAGTATAATTTATGACCATTTGTGATAAATAATATATTTCAGTTGATATTATCTCATTATTATTTTTTTTTATGAAAAATTAAGTGAAATAAGATGAAATAAATTATGATAACTAATAAGCTGTATAATAGTTCCCGTTAAAATGTCAACCTAATTTATCCATTTAGTTGAGATGTAGAAAAAGATTTAGAGGTTACAGCTACGTAGAAAGTTTGAAATTCTTTTTTTAAAAATGCTTGAATAACATCAAACCTTTCTATAAGAACAATTTACTTAAGAGATGAGTGTTAGTTACAGCTTCTTTTTCCTATATTCCAACACAACGATGAGATCATGCAACACTTCTTTTATAATAGATGTAACGAAATCTTCTCTCAACTACCTCTAGTTTTGACTATTAAGAACTAAAAAGAAAATATTTATCGAGAGTTTTGACTCATTGTTAGAACATCTAGAAGTACGGGACAGGAAAAATTGACATTTCCTTGATCATAGCTTCGTAACATCTATGGAAATTAATAAATGCTCAGGTTTCAAAAAATCTTATACTTAAAGTTTATATTTTAATTCAATAAATCTTCAATTTTTTTATGGTGAATGAGCAAGCACATATTCTTAATGTGTAAAGCATTTTTTTTTTTTTGGTTTTTTGTCTTATATGTTTGATTAATGACTTGTCATATTACGTGAATAATTAATATGAATTGCCTATCAAATCCTTCAAGATTGTTTGTTATATATAAGTGCTTTGATATCCTCATTAATGAAGTACTACACGCCTTTTGATGGAAAAAAATCATGCATATATATATACCTCATCTTGAAATAATTTTAAATATATCTATCAATATCATCCAAAAAAAATTTTAAAATATTATAATAACATATGGTGTATTTTATATTTTATTTTAATTTTTAAAATATTAAGAAGTTTACTCATATTTTTCTTTTTGAAATTTATTAGAATAAAGATATATATACATACAATAAAAATAATTTTAAAATTCAAGGAGTAAAATTCTTATCATATCAATTTTCGATACGAATATCTGCATTTGGTTAAGAAGTTTTTTCAATAATATATTTTAACTGAATAAAAAATTTATGGTTAATTCTTTATTTTTAAATTTTTTCATTGTATCATATAATTTGCAAATATATTCTAGAAAATAAACAATATAAATTAAGGCAAGTGAATAGTGTTGTATATGTATACGTACACCTCATCTTTTCGATGATAATGACAATTGATAAAATCAGGTCAGTGTAGTACCTAATAGTGGTTTGGATTTTCTATTGCTATATTGATATTTACTGTTCTTTAAATTTTAATTTTTAAAATAACATCTAATAATTTATATCATTTTATAAAAAATTTATTATAAATAAAATTAAAAAGAAAAAACAACCATTGATTTATAAAAATTAGTATAAAAAGATATATATATACATCCCTCATCCTTTCAATGACTCTTGATAAAATCAGGGTTATGTACTAACTTACAGTGGTTTGAATTTGATCTTTAAATCTTAACTTTTAAAATAACATCTAATATTTTATATCATTTTATAAATTTTTTACTATAAATAAATTTTAAAAAAAAATCATTGATTTATAAAAACTAGTATAGAAGAATATCATTACAGAATCCACCCAAGATATGATGTTATACTATACTGAAATGTCGAAACAAATTTGAATGTTTGGTAAGCGAGTTCGACATTTGTTAACCATCTTCCTCAAATTACCTGGAATTTTCATAGAAACAGATCCAAAAATAATGGAAGCTAAATAACAGAGAACTTATAATTATTTAATTCAAATATTTTAATTCCATAATTATTACATTAAATGTCAAATGCCCCACAATTTTTTAAAAAAGATTATAAATAATAATCCCGTTATTATATACAAATTAAAACTTTATTTCCAAAAAAATTAAATTTAATACCTATAATTTTGTTATTTATGAAAGTTAAATGGTACTTATTTTTAATAATTTTGATAGATTATAAATACTCATTTTAATAAATTATTTAACTAAAAATATTTATTTTTTAAATTAAATAACAAGATGAAAAATATTTAACTTATAAGATTAAAATCTCCCGTTTCAAAAATTATTATAATTCTTATATCTAACTTAATAATCGTAAAAATAATGTATTTATTTCGTAACCTTTTCATCAAAAACTATTACTAGCTAGCTCAGTTGTTTTGATTTTCTTTTGGCAAGTTTCCGATTCTTAAATAGAAAATAATTCAAACATAACATGCTTAGCCCTAAATTCATGATGCAAAAATAAAGTAATTATCAGACTCCCCTGAGAATGGCAATTGTGGCCTAAATAAAACAAAAGATTGAATGAGTGAGTAATGTAAAAAAAGAGTAGATCGAACCCACTTTTCAGTATATGCTCCTTTCCAAGACTAGGATTCTTTCAGTTTCTTCATAATGAGGAAAGAAACAGCAGATCTCATAATTAGTTATGTGTTTATGCTTTTTCAATCACTTGCAAGACTTTGATTGCTTGTTTTGTCTTATTATAACATAGCTTTTTCTCTGACATGATATCATTTAACTAACAATAATCTCTTTTCCAATGTAATTTTAGCAGCAAAAATCTCTCTTTACCGATGTAATTGACGGCCCTATATATCACAATTTATATGACAAACGAAAATAAGGTCGGATTCACCATAGACACCTGACCAGGTTTTCTATTTGCATCGAATCTTCAAAATTTTGGCATTTGCATCTTTAACCTAAAGTACACTTCCTAATTATATATAAAAAAAGGGTGCTTGGGGATTGAGACAGACTTTGAAGCGAACTGATAAGTTTACATCAGAAGATATTCATTCATATTGTATATAGTGCATTGGTTAACTTGTGTGCTGCAAAGGGATTTTTTTACTTATTAAAACAATAAATTTACCATTCTCAAAACTCCTAACAAAATATGATTTTAAGATAACTCATATTAATAAGTATAAATAAGTTCTTATAAATACAAGTTTAAATCTTTAAAAGAATTAATATCTAATGTATAATATCAAAATAATAACATCAAATAGAATCAAAATGATAATCTCAAAATCAATTAAAGTTAACGGATTTTATAACAAGAATAAAAAATTTATTCTTAAAAAGATGCAAGTGATATATTTTTATAAAAATAAAATAGTGTATATTCGAAGATAATGTTAAGAAATATAAATAAATTATCAGATCATATCTCATAGGTTTGAATTTTTAAAAATATTGATGCTAAATAGTTTTTTTAATTTATATCTATCTTATTTTAAATAAATATATTATTTTTATTGAATGAGTTTTTCCCTATTATTTAACATAATTTCTCTTTTTATTTTGCTAAATTCTGAAATAAGGCGTTTTTTTTTAAAACACAATTCAACAGGAGACATAATCCCACCAACTGATCAGACATAACTAAACATCACAAACAAAATTCATAATTTTAAACATTATTATTTAATCACATTATGATTTATAATTTGAATTATTTGTAATATTTTGACTTTTCAAAACACGACTCACAAGGAATAAAATTACAGTTAATTAACATCTAATCATTGTCAGTTCCCAGAAATACAATTTCCTATACGAAAACACAAATTTGACAAGATTGGTATAAATATACGGAGTATAAATTATTTTTCTTCCAAAAGAATTCTGGTTTCTAGATTCATAGATTGAACAAGCTATAGCCTATAGTTAACGAAATCTCACCTTGGAAAGGAACAAAAAAAAAAACACGCCTCTGACTTGAATGAAATCTGCAATATTCCATACCAGATACGAAAGAAATTAGATTATATAAAGACTTGGACCAGAGAAAGCGGGATTTTAATAAGGATAATATAGTACTCTAGTTTAAGTTTAGGTAGGTTTAATCTCATAATTTTAGGATTGAGTTAATTTATTCCAATTTTTTTTTAAAACAATAATATTTTTTAAAAGTAAAAACAGATTTCTCTTAGAAATAAAAATAAAAACACAAAATTAACTTATTTTTAAAAAATATTAATTTCTTATCTCATCTTAATTAATCTTATTTTCTTTTCTTAGTCTCTATATCCACTTATTCTCTCTCATCTTATTCTCTTTATGTTCCTTTAATTTATTTATATGAATATAATAAATTTTATTTTTATATTTAAAATTATTTGAATTTTTAAATTATAAGAGAAAAATATTATTTTTAATAAAGAAAATAGAGAAATTGAAAGATACTGAAAGAAAAATTATTTTTATTTAGAAACAAAATGAGAAAAGTGTATCTTTTTGGGTTTTTAATGTTATTTTAGAAATATTATAAATAAAATGTTATTTTTAAAAAAATTCAAATTTATCCTTAAAAAATAATATTTTTCTTTACCAATAAATGACTATCACAGTAGGTTGTATTGTGACACAATAAGTGGAGATAAATAGATTTTTTAAAAAATTAAGAAAATTATAAAAACAATATTCTTAAAATATAATAACAAAAATATCATCTAATAATATTTAACGAAATTTTAATAGATAGTGTTCAATATTGAACAAATCTAAACGATCTTAGTTTAATTTAAATGTAATTCAATTAAACATCATTCATTATAAAATAATATGTTATATTTTTTTTAAATAATAAAAACATATGGGTTAATCATATGAATGTTATTTTTATAATTACAAATTATAAATATATTATTTTTGTTGTTTTTTAAAAAAAATTGATAATGCAATCTAAATTAAGAGCAAAAATAATTTTATCATTTTTAAAATTATTTTAAAATGCGACATATTAAAATTAGTATACAATATTACTACAAATATGTATACAAATTTATCTAACTTGATATTTTTCTTATCTCTTAATACCAATTTGACAATTTTTTTAAAGTTTTTACTTGAGAACTTACAACTTTTTTTTTAGAAAAAAGAAAATGCTTGCTTGCTTTTGCTTATTTATTTAATGTCATAAATTGAAATACGACTTGGTTTCATATATTGTTTGTACTAATAGTTGGAAATTTTATTAAAATTGAGTTTTATATTTAATAAAAAATATATTTTGTTATTCTATGTTTGATTTCATTTCATCAACACTAAAAGCTAACTATGTTATAAATTAAAAATGTTTATAATAAACTCAAAGAAACTTGACTAAAATAGGATGCAACTGGAAAATGCAACACACTTTTAACGACAACTGAAAACAACCCCTTTTTTATAGTACAACATAACCTATAAATCGCATTATTTTGTGTAATTTAATTCCAATTACGGCTCTTGATATTTTATTAAAAAAATATTACAATGAGGAAGAACAAACATATATCAGTGTGTTAGAAAATATAGGTACGTATTGGAGATAACCTTTATCTTTCATATATAGCACTGTTAGCTGTTACAACATATTACTTTAATTTTTACCCTTAAATGGAAAAAAAAAATATTAATATCAACGACATCAACCTTAATACGAGCCGCATATAAAAGCGGATACTATCGGTAATACCAAATTTTAAAATAATATCATAAATATATTTGAGGTCTTAAAATATCATAAATGCTAAGTAAATTTAACAAAAGTAAGATAATGAAAGTTAATAATAATTTTTATACATAAAAATAATAAAAAAAGAAATTAAAAAAGTCAAAAATCTTATCCATATAATAATGGGTTAATAACAAATAAATTATAGAGTAAAAATCTCTTAAAGATTTTAAATTATAAATTACAATGAATAAAATTATAAAATAATTGTATTTATAATAAATAATTAAAAAGATATAATGGAAGATTTAATTATGTTAGGAAAAAAAAGAATATTTATAAAATATAAATAAAATTTAACAAAAAATTCTTAAAGAAATAAGACAAAATAGTTATGATAATATATTACAAATAAACATTTTAAAAGAAATTTCACTAGAATGATTAAAAGAAGAACCACTTAGAAGATCAGATGTAACAATTTTCTATATGAAAAAAGAAAGGATGAATATAAATCTATACTTCCAATATAATGGAATATAGAAAACAAATAGAAGAAAAATTTATAAATCCTTAAAATTAAAATATAAGAATATTAAGAAGTCTATTAACATTAACAGATGAGGAATTAATAAATTAATATGAAGAAAAAAATACTCTAACAAAGAAGAAAATGATATGACAATTTTCAATTAAACAAATTATGAACCAAAAAATTCTAAAATTATTATAAAAAATATTTTATCCACGAAAATAATCAAAACTCATAATCCTTGCAGTATCAAAGATAGAAAAAAAGACATAACATGAATGGATTAGTGCAATGAGTATACTAATCTAGACATGTGAAACTAATAGTATAAACCCATCAATTTGTAGAATATTATTAAACCATAAAATGACTAAAAATATTAAAGTATAGTTTTGTAATCTATCAAATGATATACATCTTAGGATGTAAGGAGATTCTACAACTAGAAGATAGTCTTTAGATAAAATAGTAAAAGAAATTAATAAAGAGTTCAAAGGAGAAGACAAATGAAACTATATTACTGAAACAACTCACCAAGAAATAAATGAGGCTAAATGTCATTTAACAAATATGAAAATATGTGATATGTATTACATAGATTCTCTTATATGTAAGTATGAAATGTATTATCACAATATATCTAAAATATAACTATAACAATTTAAAGAAATGTTTTATCAAAAGTTACTATAAACTCTATATAAAATTCTTAAAGAAAGTTAGAGAAATAGAAATACTATAGCAACACTATAACAACACTAGATGTTTTAGGAGAAAGAATTAAACAACTAAAATATTAGATAATTTTACAATGTTAAAGAAGAAATGAATATAATTATGTTAAAGAAAATTCAAAAATATATTATGATATTAATAATTTTCAAATGTCAGGAAAGTATGGTTGTAATGTAAAGTCTTACAAACAACAATATTAAAAATATAAAAGTTTCAATAAATATAAATTAAAAAAATAAGATATTTTATAACAAAAAAATTTCACAGAAAATAAAACTATTGTCCATCAAACAAGAAAATTTGTAAATATTGGATATGTAATGAGGAAGATTATTATGTTAATGAGTACCCTAATAGATTAACCCATAAAAGGGAATATAAAAAGAACTTAAAAATACTAGTACAAGCTCATAAGATGGAATTAGGACTCATAAAAGAATCAGACTTTAATGAAACAAAATCAATATACTTTATGAGTGAAACTGAAGAAGAAGAAATAGATTTAGATGAAAAATCTGAGGATGAATGACCTATACAGCATAATTAATCCTAATAGTATTTACATAAAAATAAGATTCTAGTTCCAAAGGATATAATACATGTCATTTACATGCTTACATAGATATTATAGCTAGTATGTGTATAGTAAGCAAATATGTAATTTCACAATAACTTTGAACTATAATCCCAAAGGACTTTAAAGTAAGAATAAAAAATAATACAACAATTAACCTTAACAAGGTTATTAAAGATATCGATATTATAATAAGAGAAGAAAAATTTCACATCCCTATTATATATCAACAGGAAATGAGAGTTGATTTTTTTATAATAAATAACTTCTTAAACTTATATCAACATTTTACATAATATATAGATAAAATAAGTATAACAACATTAGAAGGAAAAATAATATATATTTTAAAGGTTAGAATGCTTAGATTGTGTCATCAGAAAAGTTTTTTGAACAACATAAAAAGCAAGAAACATTATTTATAATTTAATAACCAAGAAAATGTATTCTTAAAAGAAATACAAGAAGATAATAGATTGATAGAAAAAAAGAAATTACTTAAGGTAGTAAGGTCAAAAAATCCTTTAGATCTAAATATTAATAAGTTAAAATACGTAGTAAGTATAAAACTAAAGGACCTTAATAAGGTTATAAGAGTAAAACCTATTGTCTATATTACAAAATATCAAGAATAATTCAGTAAATAAATTCAATAATTTTTAGAACTAAGAGTAATTGAACCAAGCATAAGTCTATACTCAAACCTAACATTATTGGTTGAAAAAGATAATAAAAAAAGAATGGTGATAGATTTCAAATTATTAAATAAAGAAACAACATATGATAGATATTTTATCACTAAGAATAAAGGGTTATTAACCTTAATAATTTTTTTTTTCTAATTTTGATTGCAAGAATGGATTTTGACAAATCAGATTAGATAAAAAATTTATCTATTAACAACTTTTAGTTGTCTATAGGGATAATTCTAATTGATTGTTGTACCATTTAGATTAAAACATGCACCATGAATATTTTAAAGATATATGAACAATATTTTTAAAGAATATCATCCATTTTGTTGTGTCTATATTGATGATACATTAATCTTTAGTGATAATATCAACTAGCATTATCTAGACATATTGAAAATCTTAACAATCATAAGAAATAATGAATAATATTGTCTAAAAAAAGTATTAACACAACAAAAAATCAAGTATTTAAGACTTGAAGTAGAAGATAAAAAAAAAATCATCTTCAACCTCATGTACTAAATAATATATAAGAATTTTTTCGTGTTATCACTAACAAAAACCAATTATAAAAGTTTTTAGGATGTTTGACATATGCAAACGTATATATTAGGAAATTAGCATAAATGAAAAAAACCTTAATAAACAAAACTTAAGAAAGATTATGTCTGGAAATAAACTGATCAAGATACTCAGTATGTGAAAAAGGTAAAAGCATAGATAAGAAATTTACCAACATTTTATCATCCAAGGCCAAATGATAAAAAAAATAATAGAAACAAATGTTTCACACAAAATATGAGGGAATCATATTAAAAGTAAGAGTAAATGATAAAAATTAATATTTTTGCAGATTTATTTCAGGAGCTTTTCAAGAAGATGGGTTAAACTACCATAAAAATAAAAAAAAGAATATTTAATTGTTAAAAGACAATAATATTTTTTTCTATATAGATTTATTGTTAGAATAGTCAATAAGAATTTGGGATTTTTTGAGAACTAATAATACAAGATATTACAAATAAAAAAGATTAATCAAATGATAATAATGGTGTAATCACTATAAATTTGATGTTCAACATCTACTAAAAAAAATAATAATTTAGCTGATTTTTTAACTAAAGAATTAGTCCCACTAATAATTTTTATAATAGAAAAAATTCATACATCACAAACAAAACCAATCATATGTAGTAGATTCAACATTAATGAAGAATAAAATCCAAAACTTATTTATCAAATATTTTATTGTTGGTTGATTAAAAATATTTACCCAAGTAACAATTTAATGGAATTAAATTATTTTTTTGAAAATTTTAAAAAATCCATTAAATTTTTAAGAAAAGGAGTAAAAGAAAATAATTGTCCAACATTTTTAAGATTTTTTAGTTCTATAATGAATTGCCATAGAAGAAAACCTATTATTTTATATCATTTTATTAAAATAGCAATGATATCCTGAGTAAGAATAGTAGACCAACCTAGGATCCTACTAAAAGAAGAGTTTGATAAAAAAACTCTTAACCAAGAAAGAGAAATAATGATGAGTCGAATATACTATTAAAACAAAAAATAGTAACATTCTTTGAAATTAGGGTAAACTACTCAAGGTCATAATGATCTCACACGATAACTTGAATATAATTCAAGAAAATATTGAGAAATTTGTCAATTATGAAACAAAATTCAACTATGATCTCACATAGTAACTTGAATATAATTCAAGCAAATATTGAAAAAATTGTCAATTATAAAACAACATTCAAATGCAATGAATTGGATGTAGTTAAAGAAACATAACAAAAATTTTACCAACTAGCAAAAAAATAAAATGAGGACCATAAGTGCTTTTATTATATAAAGGATAGCGAGAGATCCACATCCCCATTATCAAAAAAAAGTATGTCGATAATTAATTTTCATTATATAAGTGTCAGCATAATTTTTAAAAGGGAGGAAGAGATAAGATAAAATATAATTTTTATCATTTCACATGTCTTTATTTTAGAAAAAAAAGATAAAGATAATATGTAATCCTTATCATTTCATTTGTCTTTAGAATAGATACGTTAAATAATTGCTCTTATATCTATAAAATGGTTCTTGTATAATGAAGAATGGCATATCAAGTTTTAACCATAGAAGTCAAACATCCCTATCTTCTAATATAATGTCTAGGTAGACTCTTATAGAGTAAATTAGAATAAAATTATGATTGTAATAATCTTACTTCCTTAATGAATAAAAATCATCTTTTCACCAAAACCTAATATCTTTCTTATATCTTAACTAAAAGTACTAATACAATCCTATTGTAAAGGTAAATTTCTAATCTAAAATGTGAGATTTCTAATAAGATAACTAAATATCATATACAAAGTAGCGGAAGATGAAAGTGGACCCATATTAAAACAAGATAAGATCACATATAACTCTAGATTTTATTTGTTAAAGATAATATTTATTTGTTAAGAATTGAAAAACCAGAAAATTAATCAATATTTACTTGTGAAAGATATTTTAAATCAAAAAATTATTCAAAGAAAAAAATTATTTGGTATTAGATACATAGGAAAGAAAAATATATCATTGATGGAAAGTTAACACCCTTAGCTTTTCAAAAGCATTAATGATATTAACTTAAAATTCGAGAGCATTTGAACTATTTTTTACAAAAGTTAGGAACATATATGAAAATTTGCTAAAAGTTAGGAACATCAATGATATTTCTTTTACAAAAAGTTATACCTAAAAATATCTTTACGAATAAATGAGTATTTTTATCATTGAGCAACTAAAAAAGATTTAGAAAAGTTGAAGATTATTTTTTTTATATTATATTACAATACAAAATTTAGAGTTTTTACATTAACATTTTATAAAAATTATCTAAATAAATAAGAGATCAAATACAATAAAGTTCATACATAAACATGTTAAATTAATTAATTAGTTATAATGTTAAAAATGAAAATAAATAAACATATTAAAGTATAAAATATAAGATATAAAAATTAATTGATTTTATTGAAATAATAAAAAGTTAAAATATATGATCATGGCGTAGAACTGATAAGAATTACAATGAATTATTTTGAATCTAAATCTAAACTTTTTATGTCATATTAGAACATAAATCTAGAGCTTTAATTTATCGTATTATAATCTATAACAAGAATTACATAAAATGAATAAAATGACAAAAAATAATAAGTTAATAGAATATTGAAGTGATACATGCATTTATTAAATTAATGAGCTAAAAGTTAATGTAAAAAATGAAAATTTCAATCAAACACATCAAATTTATAAATGTTAAAACTAAAACTTAAAGAAATATATTAAAAATCTAAAAATATATTTATGATTTTAAATTTGAGATAATATGTAAAAATTAATACATCTTGATGAACAATACAAGACTCAAAAATTAAAGAAATTAAACCAAAAATAAAGGGAAAAATAACTACTAAAATTTTCATATAAAAATATTAAATAAATTGCAAATATTATTAAAAAAATACTACCAAATAATATAATATTAGATAAAGTTAAAATTTAAAGTGAAATAAATTATAAGAAACTTTGATAATTTGATTCACAAAACTTTAAATGTGAAGCTCTAATTAAGTTATTTTTTCTTATTTTTAGTTTTTATAATGTTTGACATTAAAATTTTATTATCGTGAATTTAACAAAAGTTAAATTACTTAAAATATATTTAAATTACAGTATATCATAAGTCAAAATTAAAGAAATATATATAACTACAATTTTATAGGTGTAACTAATGTTTGTGAAACAAATATACAAAAATGTTTATTTTTAACTGTTTCACTTATAGTTACTATATAACTTTTGCTATCGTATTTTTCCAATATTAATGATACATAAAATGGTATATTAAAAAATAAAGATTATAATTAGACACAATAAAGCTACAAATAAATTATATTTATTAAAGGCTAAAAATACATATAATTAGTAACTTTTTGTATAAATTTCAGCTATAGCGACAACTCATGTGGTTCCACCCCCGATTGTTATATAACACTAGTGGTTAGTAATTAAAATACATGATTTAAAAACTAAATTATTTTTAAATCTAATCATTCTAAGATTTAAATTTTATGGTTTAAATTTTAAGAATTATAAACCAATTAATAAATGAATATCATTAGTAGGTTAATGTGATTTCTAATCACGGAGTTCTTATTTTTATCTGATTTACTTTTTACATATGAGAAGCGGATTATAAATGTAACGTGAGAATAACAATAGAAATTTGTGCTTAGATAGATTTTAAAACTTAAATAGTATCATATAATTTAGTGCGTGACAAAGGCAATTTTTCAAGAATTTTTTTATACATTCTCATATATTCACCGATCAAACCTAAAATATAAATCAAATGACTGATTCATTAATTACTGAAAATATCATGTTTGATTTGATTGTACATTTTATATAAATAGAATTACTCTTTTCTCAAAGTATACATTGTTCGCAACTGACAAGCTGCATAAGCAATTATATTATTATATTTTATTTAAATGTTTTGTTTTCTTGTGCTAAAATGACATCTTACTGGGTTTAATGGTGATGAAAATGCATAAAACTATTCAAGCAATTGGCTAAACAAACTTAAAGGGACATGATAAACTCTAACAGTACAGTACTTATTGGAGAACAGAAGAAAAAAAAATCACACGATGATGATGATGATGATTGATGATGATGTTTTGAACCCCGTTCTGGGCTTGTCTGTGGAACTTGGTTCTTGACATTGGAAACAGGCCAAATAGCAACAGATAAACAGAGAGACGGAAAGAAAAATAATAACGAAAGGACTATATATATTTAACCTTTTAAGCTGTTCGATCGCGAAAGATGTGCTGATAAAGAATCATGAATGAGTAGTTGGAGTGGCCAATTTCTGTAGTTAAATTATACCCTTCTAGCTCTACCTATGACTGATGTTTTCTACTTTAATTCAGGAAATAAACTTTATATGTGACGCTAGCTATTAAGAAAGGGCATGCAATGTTTTCTACTCTTTCGCATTAATTTTTGTTACATTCATTTAATAACCGTAAGTTATAAATGGATAATAATTTCTTCAAAATTTAACTATATATATTATTTTTTATTATTTATTTAAAAATATAATTTTAATTTTAAAAAAATAAATATTAAAATATTTCTTAACTCTACTACATAATTTAAAATATTAAATATTAATTGTTATTTTTTTTTATTTTTTTAATACTATTTATAATTAAAATAAAAATAAAAATAAATAAAATTTAATCTAATTATTTCAAATATTGTGTATTTTATTATTAAAAATGTATTTTTATGTAATTATACATATATAAAAAATAATATTAATATATATTTAGTTTTGATTAATTAAAATTTTGATATTATAATAATCATCACCGTTTCATAATTTCTCGGTTATTGTTATTTTTAAAAAAATATCGTTTAATTTTTGTAAATAACTAAAATTTTAATTATTTATAATTAAAATATTTATATGTAATAGTAAATACGAGTAAATATTGAAAGAGTAAGTTTTGAATTTCTAAAATTAAAAAATATAATATTATTTTCAATACTGAATTCATAATTAATTATATAGGGCCCTAGATTGTTACTACTTATTCCAGTATCCCTGATCAGTCGCTTGAAGCAATATTCTCTCGTCTAAAAATTGAGAAAAACGAAGACACGTTGGCATTAAGTAATTTCTTGTCATGTGGGCGATGGGTAGGCATGGCAAGGTCTTTGCGTCTTAGCAATGCATGGGACCAGGGGGACCTGGTTTTATGACATTTTTGTTTTGGTCAATCACCTCTTCATAACTTCTAGGTAGAGTTTTCAATTGATTTGAATGTCTCTTATAATTTATGAATTTTATAAATATATTATTTTATATTACTTTTTTTTTTCCATAGATATAATCATGGTTCCCTTTTTCCCTATTTTAGCATTAGTTTGATTGTCACTTGTTTCAGTCGTTCTTACACAAAATAAATTAAGTCTTAAAAAAGCTCACTTTTATCAAAATCTTTTGACTTTTATATAGTGATCAATTAATTATACTATTCGAACATAACCAAACAAGATATGTCATATACACAAAATTAATATGACTTCTTAAAATGAAACGATACAACCTAGCAAAGGAAAAGTTCATTTCACTACAGGACAGATACAGTCTAAAGGCACTCTTAAAAAAATGGTTCTAATTGAAGTTGTTTTTTTAGAAGCTAGAGTCATATTTAAATGTATTAAGAGTAATAATATAAATGATTTAAAGTATTATTATGTTTAATTTTATTGTTAATACAGTTTAAAGTATTCTAAGAATGATTCTCTGATGAATAAGTTGGAATATTTAATTTTTATCACGTATTTATTCTTTTCATTTAAAAATAAAAAATATTTTTAAATTTTACTTTATTTATAATTTTATAAATTTTATTTTTATATTTTATTATATTGAATTTAATTTTTATTACCAATTTTATTCTTATTACGTTTTCTTTCTATAAATCAAACATAAATATAGTTATAAAAATCTTTAGTATGAGGTTTATGATTATAGCTTTATAGTTTTAATCCAAATATCTAGACACCAAAATAAAATTAATGGAATAGATCTATTAGTACGTTGTTTCCAACAACCCCACAACCATGTATCTCTTAGAATACCCACAAATTTTTCATAATTAATGTACATTCTACTTCCATAACTTTGGAAATGCAGATCATAGTCCCTAAACTATTTAAAAAAATTGGACACTTTAATCCTATTCTGTTAATACCATTAAAAAAACTAACAAGCTGAGAAGTTGATCATAAGAAAAAAAAATTGCTTAGGAAGAAGAAAACATTTTTTTTCTTTCAAATTCATGAAAAGTTTACGAATCAAATTAAGTTAAATTAAACTAAAAATGATAAATTTTAAATATTATAAGACTAAAATGTATAAAAAAAATTAAAAATTAAAATGTATTTTAACATAAAAATTAAGAACCAACTTACTTGTTAACCCTAAATTTTGTTGAAGGTTACTTAAGTAGAGAATGGAAAATATTTAGGATTTGATCCAGCAATGACGATAGGCATGTGTGCTGCCAGTGGAATACTTCTGTTACTTTTATTGAAAAAGAAAAGAAGAACACTTTCTGCTAGTTCTCTATTGGAAGTGACTGAATAGAACTAACGTGTCTTGTTTTTGCAAGAGTTTTTGGTATTAGGATCTAAATAGTCTTATAATTATTTGATAATGATATTTTAGTTATGTTTTTTTAAAGTATTCAAGTTTAAGGTTTTTAAAAAAAATTAACGTAGTCCAATTTTTTTAAAAATTGTATTTTTTTAAGGATAAAATTAAATTTTTAATAAAAATATATATTTCTTTTAAGCATTTCTCATTCTCTCTTTTTATTCCTTAAAAATATTATTTTTTTATAATTTATAAATTCAACGAAAAAAATAAAATTTATAATGCTAAATTAGAAATACATAAATAGAATAAAATTAAAAAAAAAGAGGAGAGAAAGAATAAGATAATAAAGAGACTAAAATGAGATAAATTTAGAAATTTAGATAAGAGATAGAAAATTAATACTTTTTAGAAAGTAGATATAATTTTTTATTTTTATTTTTATTTTAAGAGAAATATAATTTTATTCTTTAAAAATTTAAACTAATTTAACTTTATTTAAAAATTATATTATTAAATCTACCTAATTTTAAAAAAACATAATACTATTTATACCATCATCCCTATTGTATGCATTTTTAAAGTTGTGGGATATTAAGAAAAGGTTAATTGTGGTATTGTAAGTCATTTTCTTGTCTATCTTTATTAGTTTTTAAATATGATTTTTTTATGGTAAATCAAGTGAAATCTGTATAATTGATGCTTACTGTGGATGAAGTGAGGAGCGATAGATAGTAAAACTATAAAAAGGTTTTTCAAATTAATGCCTTCATGAATATATATATATATGAATAATCTGAACTAACCCTATTGTAAAAGCAGTATATATATATATATATATATGAATAATCTGAACTAACCCTATTGTAAAAGCAGTCACTATTATCAAAACAAAATTCACATTTCAAAAATATTTATTTTTAAAAATATAAACTTTAATAATAATATTTATTTATATGCAAATAAAAATTCTTATAATCCCAAATTTCTCAAATCTAAACACCAGTACGTTTCCTAGATAGCTAGTCTTTTCAATGGAATTGAAATTTGAATCTGTGATTTGGCATTCCCACAATAGAGAGAAGTAACACCGTTTTCTACCATCCAATAATACTCACATAAAGCTCACGGTCATTTGTAAAACCCTAACTGCCAAATGTTAGTATTCTTTAGCTAATAGCTATTTCCTAAATTTAAGTTATTATATTTTATAAACAACTCAAATCAATTAATTTCTTTGTTTCCCCGGTTTTCTGATTAGATTCCTTGTAATCATATAAACCATATCCCACTTCTCTTTCTCATTCTTCTTTATACGTTTTGGAGGTGTTAAAATATACTATTTAACGATCATATTTATTTCACTCTATTAAGTAATGAATATTTATTTTATTTTAAAAAAATATATTAATATTAAATTTCATTAATCTAAAATATAACATAATCACATACTCTAAAAATAACAAATAACTTAATCATGATAAAATCAAATAGTAATTTCAACTCCAAATAGTTAAAAATAATAATATTTATTTTTTATTGAAAAATATTAAAAACAATAACAAAAATAACATAATTAAAATTCTAATCACAAATATTCCTTATATACAGTTAAAACAATTCTACTATTAATAAAAAATATGTAACATAATTTCATATTGAATGTCATTTAATTAAATACTGTTTAAATTAAAATATGATCATTTGAATCTGTTAAATATTGAACGTCTCTAATTAAATAACATTTAATGTTATTAAGGTGTTATTTTTATTACTATAAATTCTATGAATGTTATTTTTTATAATTTTCTGAAATATTATAAAGTAATTTTTGTTTGATAAAAGTCTAAAACTTAAAATTTATATGACACAATTTCATTTTATGCACATAATTTATCTATAATTTAATAAATATACAACATAAAATTTGATAGGTTGTGATATTGCCCCAATATAAATTATTATTATCACAAAAATATTATATTAATAATAATTTTATCTAATAAAAATATAATTATTACTAAAAATAAAATAATATTTTATATATTTTATTATAATAATAATAAAAATTATTTTTATAATATCTTTACCCAATTATATTTATAAAGAAGTGATATGGGACGAGTATCCCTTTACATCCTTTGCTGTAACAATACCCAATCTATATCACACATTCACACTAATGAACACTCGAAAGCTATCGGAGGCGAAATTTATGGACACTCGAACCTTGCCTTTTAATACAGTGATAAAAAAAATATATATCATTATTCAAATTCTCATTATTTTGATTAAAAAGAAATTATAAGAGATGTGGACAAAAGAACAAAAACAATGTCTGTGTTGTCCAATATCTGTCACTATCGTGCGCTTTAACATCAGGCATACAGTTCGTCTGCATTTTTAGAATTTCACACATTTATATATTATTATTAATATATCAAAATCACAATTTATCTAATAATTTTTCATTAAAAAAATTATATATATATATATATATTAATAATATTATGTTAGCATGAGTTAATTAAGCTTAAAACTTTGTCCTTCCATTACTGAAAAAAGAGATAAGCTTTGTAGAAATTAAAAAAAAAAAGTGGTTTAAAGATATAAATAAATTAAAACTATAAAGTAGTTGGTTTTAAAAAAAATAAAAACCCAATTTATTTATTTTCCTACGTAAAATAAGGACCCACTATATATGAAAGGATGGTAGAAATATCATCATACATTAATTAAAAACTATATGAGTATGTGGGTTAAATTTTGAGGGAGGAAAATATACTCATACTAAAACTAACGGTCTTTTTTTTTTCTTCATAAAAATCTCAGTACTATCTCATGATATAATTTTTCTCCTATCTAGCTAACGAGTCTTTTACTTCATAATTACACGCGTATATATAATACACTTAATACCTATACGTATAAGTCTTAAATACCAAATCAATATCTAATACAGTACTTAAACTTGTATCTTTAACGTCTAATCACCAGCAAAGCGAGTTGGATTATTCCACCTGGATTAAGGTTGAATTTTGGGATGCATAAAATTTGTACATTTGAAACTCAAAATGGAGAGGAATAGCCCCTTACGTGACAGCAGTGAATCTGAAAACGATATTATAAATAATAATGTGTTGGGGTGGCCCGGTGGGTGTGATATTATACGACTACTCTTCTTTGGTGCTGTTGTTTTCATCGCTGTCTGTAAAAACATTAAAGTGAGTTTTTTTATTTAATTTTTTTTCATCCCAAATTGATCTGCAAAATCTCAAAAAATAAAACCCAGAAAATGTTTACATCCAATGGTTTTAATCCTTTCCCACAATATTACATTGCCTCCTCATCTACTTACAACCTACCCCATCAATTTGATTCTGACGAAAATATAAATTTGCTTCACCAAAATCACCCAGCTGATAGTACTCTTTCATCATCTCCATTTTTCTTCCACAATTATAATCAAACCCCTGAAACTGAAACCAATTTAATCAATAGGCAGAGTAGTGATTCAAATGCCATGACTAAACAAGACATTATGAGTTCCTTCAGTACTGCAAATCATGATGATACTTATGTTGAAGAGAAACCCACCAAGAAAGATCGACACAGCAAGATCTACACAGCTCATGGGTTAAGGGATCGAAGGGTCAGACTCTCTATTGAGATAGCTCGAGATTTCTTTAATCTTCAAGACATGTTAGGATTCGACAAAGCTAGTAAAACTGTTGAATGGCTACTCAACAAGTCCAAGAAAGATATTACACTACTTGCTAACACCAAACTCGGCGGCGACAACATTAATAGCGGAGCTGCTAAGAGTTTGAGTATCTCTTCGACTAATTCAGACTCATTTGGAGGTGTATTGGAAATGACCGCGAAAGATCATAACGATGACCTTGAAGGACTAGTACTAGTTTCTAAAAGCAAGTCATTGATGGGTGTTTCGAAAGATGAAAGTATTATGAAAGATTCAAGAGCCAAAGCTAGAGCAAGAGCAAGGGAAAGGACTATAGAGAAAATAATGTGCACTAAGAGGACTAGTCTGCAATATTCTTACTCCTCCAAAAACTGCCCTTGTAACCCTCACATTTTGAATCAATTTAGGGCACTTAACTATCATCAGCAACATGAAGATTGTCCGAGAGGTACCTCTGACATGAATGGCGTAGATGATCAGCCTAGAGAAAATAATCTTATTCAGAGGAAGTTAAAGCCTACAACTTCTTCTTCAATCAGAAACAGTTTAACCTGATTTCCATATAGGTGAGAAGATCAGTACTATTTTTTTTATCAACAATAATATTTTGGATTATTCTCCTAATTTGCCTATTGTTCTAGTGTTTATGCCATTACCAACAAACTTTTAAATGAACTTTTTTTATAGATGAAGTAAAGAAATTTCCATTCATTATTATATATGAATGCATTTATTTGCATATAAAGGATAAATTTTAATATAATTACTATATATATATATATTCAAGACAAAAAAAAAAAACTTTCTTCGTGTTTTTCTTTTACACTAATATTAATGATTTGAAAAATTTAATTTTGTTTCAACTATATATTTAATTGCAGAACTCCAAATTTATGGTAGAAAGTAGAAACTAGTGCCTATTGTCAGAGCTGAAGAATTCGACGTCCGGGTTAATTCTACATTAGTACATTGTATGGCTTAATTATATTATGTGCATTTTGTCTCTGAATCTTACTATTCTATTGCAGTTGGAAAAATCAATATATTTATATGTATTTTGAATTTATATAATATAACTTCTTAATTAGTATGTGAATATTTTCTCTTTTTTTCTTATTTTTATACCTTGAAATTTAACAAATAAGGTTATTAATAGAGTTTGGACAAGGTCACAAGGGATCTCGATATCTGAAATTATGTATTAGATATCAATTCTCCTAAAAATTTAATTAATTCAAAGAAGAATCAATCATAGTTAGGTATAAGTAAACTAGAGGCATCCCTTTCTATTTCTTTGTGGAGAGCATGCAACAGCAACCAGTTGAAGTCTTGCACGCTCTCTTATCTTTTTTCCTTCCTCGGTCGTGGACGAAATTATTAATAATTACAGGCATAAAGGGGCTGCCTAAAACATAACATAGTTCAAATTGCAAGTATGTACGTGTTTGTCTCCTACAGATAGACAGAACTTTACCACTCAAATAGAATATATATAGAGTAATTATATTAAAATTTATCCTTTATATGAAAATAAATGTATTCATTTCATGTTTTTTAAAGTGATAACAATATTTCTATTTGTAAAAAATTTAGAGTATTAAGTTGTTTTGCAAAATATTTAATATATTGTTCTAGTATCGGTGTTTTTGCTAAATATCAAGGTGTGTTTTAATGGGTGATGAAAATAAATAAAAAATCATAATAGTGAGAAATGGTAAATTATATGTATCTTATGTTAAGTTCACACATATATATATCATTGCATGTACACATATTAATTATATATGAGGTACATGTCATAACGAGTTATATATATCATTGCATGTACACATATTAATTATATATGAGGTACATGTCATAACGAGTCAGGAAGCTCATTAGTAAAAACATAAACTAACTTTGGCTCGATCATGTTGATAGATCGGACTGATTGTTAGTCTTTTGATACTTCAAAATGTTTTGGATAGGTGAGGACAATCCTAAGATTAGCATTTTAGGCATGAACACATGTTATAGCCTCAAGCAAGGTACATGATGGATCTAGTTGTTCAAGGGTCGGGCTTAAGATCGAGCCTTACAGTCAAACATCAAGTCTCCATACTCGTGCAACTCACTCCTTCAATCGGGGTGGAAGAGTAAAAGCTAGTCAATCAAAACAACGGAGAATATGTAACGTTTTGGCACGCCCCAATAAATGTTTTTCAGTTAATTGGAGAGAGAAAATTTGAATCCCTATTTAAGAAGGGGATAAGGCATTATCGGTTTTAGTATCCCCAAAATATCAAACCAAAATCTCAACAAGAATGCTTTGTCTTTTTAGCTCATACCTTGTAACTTCTTTGCTGGGGTGGTAAGATACACAACTCGAGATTAAACTTTTTTACTCACACTTTAGAGATTTGTTTTTTCACCTAACCATTTTCTGATTTTTTTCAAGTCGATTCTTAATTTCATTCCACACCTTTTTTCTTTGAAAAATCGACTTTAGTTAACTCTAATTTCCTCATCTTATTTTTCTTTTTTTGTAGTTTTTGGTAGCAAACATGCATAAGGAAATATCATCAAAGGCTATAGGTAGAGTAGTTTTACCTTCATGCTATTCTAGCTCATCTTCTTGGGAGATTCCTTAATACCTGATTTATTTAAGACAAGAGAAAAGTGAAGAGTTTGGCTCTACATCTGAAGAAAGCACCTCGGGTGATGAAGAGATGTTTGAGATTCTCACTACTTTTTATCTCGACCTCAAACCATTCCTATAACCAAGTTGAGCATACCACAAATACAAATATATGTTCCAAGGACATAGAGAAAAAATTCTAGAAAAAAGGGACTAGGGAGCCCACTAGTCAGACTAAAGGGTTGAATGTTATGGTTGAAACAAGTGGCTTAGCTCTAAAGGATGAGGCGAGACCCAAATATATGTACCTCATCAAACTAAATAATGATTCCAAGCCAGGTGTATTGGAGAGTGTGACCCCACCTACAAGTCGGACAGCCTTTCACGAGAAGGTTTTATGGCTCGGGGTTAGATTTTCCTTATATCCCTTTATAAGAAATTTTTTGAGTCTGACTTAGTTCATGTCAGGAAAATTAATACCTAATGGGTAGAGGTATCTACTTCATCTTACTTTAATATATAGAGAATTCGAGATGGAGTTATAGATCGATACCCGAGTTCAATTATGCATATGCATTGAAACAAAACCCTACAGATATTAGAAGAGTCTATATGTCAGCTAAACAAGAACGGGCTATAAACGTGGTCCTCTTAAAGAATGAGAAAAACTATAAATAATATTTTTCATGTTTATGGTTGGTGGGAGATAGTTGAAAGCGATGAGAGGTTAATAAGGAGCTTCTAAGCAGATATAAAGCTTGTGATAAGAAATATGGCTTCCTACATTATCACTTTAAGCTTGTAAGCAAATAAAGACTTGCTAACATACAAGACTATCTACTTGAGCCCACTACTTGAATAGAATTATTGAATAGACCTTGTTTTATAGCCTGTGGGTTGATAAGACAGGGTTCAATAGAGCCTCCAATAAGAATGATCCAGAAGCGTCGAGAATTAACTCAATGTAAGACCCCAACCAATGACTTTAAGGGTATATTTGAAGTCATGTCTGATGATGGTGAAGAATAAGCTCATGCTTTAATTGATGATTAGTTAATCTTGAATATACTTGGTCTGTTTTTCATGTTTTATAGCAATGGAGTTTCACACCGATGACTTGTTAGCTCGGTTAAAGAGGAAGAGCATTCAAAAAGGCACGAGTTCAAAAAAGATGGTAGATCCATCACAAGGCTTAGTCTCTTCTAAAGGAAAAAGAGGAGCTAGAGTTCCAACAAAGAGATCGTTCCTTCTCAAGCCAAAAAAAGACATACAAGCATCAACAAGCTTGTACCTATAACAATTTTTTATATTCAAAGTTTTGAGTTGGTGAAAAATCCTTCGTTAACCACTTCATGTCATCAGATATCTACTCTTATGTTCTCAAGCCAACTGGCATCTCCCTCTACCACATGAGACTTAAGGAAAGAAAAATGTGTCTTTCATAACTTAACAACTGAAGTTGGGCGCGTGCCTTTCTATAGAGGTATGCCTTAAGAGAGGATGGACCATTATGTTGACAATATTTTGTACATGGCTCACAAGAAGTAGCTCGATGCCATGTACAATGATATAGATCCTACCCTAGTAGTGAGTAGGATACTCTTTCAAGTAAGTAGTAGCTTGAACCTTTACTATGCTCTACTCTGTTGTCCCATCATTCATATGTATCTCACTTTTATTTTCTTTTATTTTTTTAGACTCAACCTATGCAAGAGCTTAGTAGAATTCATGGTATTAAGAAGTTGAAGAATGAGTTAGAGGTTGAAAAAGAAAGCCATGCCTCAATCCAAGCTAAGAATACCATCTTACTCACCAAGGCCAACAAATGGGAAAGTGAGACCATTGACAAGGATAAGAAGTTGTCTCATGCCATAAGCCAGCTAAACTCAAACATGAGGCAGTTTAAGGTGGCAAAGGAAACCTAGAGCATACTGGTGTCCAAGGTTGAAACTTATAGGCACGAGCTGGATATTTCCAAAGCTAAATACGAAGAGTCTATGTGTGAACAAGAGCAAGTGAAGCACGACCTCAATGCTATGGAGCAATTCTCATTAAGTGTTGGGATTGGCTACAACTTGGCCACAAACTCCTTCAAAAAGGTGGCTAACAAGAAGGGCTTTAGTGAATACTATTATAAAATTTTGAACATTTTAGTCACTCTTCTTTATTCACCTAATCAAACTCAAAATAAGGGTGAAGAGGAGGTATCTGAAGAAGGTGAAGAAGAGCTCGAGATGGGAGATCAATCTTGTCAATAAAATTAACCCGAGGTGGGAGATCAACCTTCACAAGCTAGAAATGTTTAATTTGTAAGTGGCTTGGGTCAACTTATTTTTGTGGCTCGGCCCTTTATTTTTATATAGGTAGACCTTTTTCTGGAAGGCACAACCTTCATCTAATGAAAATATGATTTTACCAAAATATTTATGGTTTTATTCAAAAGTAATTTGTGCATGTATTATACATACATTTGTACATTTATTGATATTGACCTACCTCATGGCTTTCAGGGCATTTGTCCAATTGATTATCCCAATTTCTTGCCATATAAAATGGAATTCAGATGTCTTATCTACTTTGAGAATTTAGCATGTTTACTCCATCTTTTTTATTTGAGCTTTATGAAATTGGTCGACTTGTAGTTGAACTTGGGTGATTTTAATTACCAAACCATATCTTATCTTTTGCCATCTACCTAGTCTATAACCAAGATGATTAACTCTAACATCTATCAAAGCACTTTACATGGCTTATGACCGAGGTAATCAACTTGTGGCATGAAATTTTAACGAGAACACTCTATCTGGTCTATGACTTAGGTGATCAACTCTTTATATATCTATCAAAGTTCTCTATATGATTCTTAAATAAGATAATCAACTTGTGACATGAAAATTTAATAAGAGTGCTCTACTGAGTATATGACCGAGGTGATTATCTTATGACATGAAATTATTAACAAGAGCACTCTACCAAGTCTGTGATTGAAGTGATCAACTCTTTATACATCTTTCAGGATGCTCAATCTAGTTCGTAACTGAGGTGATCAGCTTATGAAATGAAATTATTAATGAGGGCATTCTACCTGGTATGTGACCGAGGTGATCAACTCTTTATACATATGTTAGAGCACTATATCTGGTTCTTAACCAATATGATCTACTAATGACATGAAATTTTAACATGAGCACTCGACCTGGTCTATAACTGGGGTGATAAACTCTTTATACATATGTCAAAGCACTTTACCTACTTCATGGCCAAGGTGATCAACTCATTACATGAAATTTAAACGAGAGCAATATACATAGTCTATGATAGAAATGATTAACTCTTTATACATCAGTCAGAGTGTTCTAACTAATTTCTAACCAAGGTGATCAAGCCGTGACATAAAATTATTAACAAGAGTGCTCTACTTAGTCTGTTTATACATCTTTATTGATATGTTTGGGTCTTTAGTTAGAACTTACATTATAGTTAGGACTTTTATCTCTATTAAGATCATAGCTTCAGTCTTGTATACTAGTGAGAAAGATGTCTCATTGATGCTAGCTTTGGGACTAGTTTTGATGGCCCACAAAGCACCAAGTAGCTCCTCTACCCATCTTTCTTTTATAGTTTCCAACCTTTGCTTTAGTAAATTTAGTACCAATTTGTTTGAAAATAATTCCTAGTCATTGGCTCGTGGATAGTATGAGGTCGAATGACGCATTTTGATATTGTATTTGAGAGTAAATTCTTTGATGTTACAACCTATGAACTACCTTCCATTATTGATGACAAGTTCTTTAGGCAAGCTGAAGTGAAAAATTAGGGTCTTCCATATGAATCGAATTACCTCTTCTTCTCTTATTCTTCCAAGAGGTTCTACTTCAATCCATTTTGAGAAATATTCTATGGCGACTAAGAAGAACTTATTTTGACCTAATGCTTGTGGTAAGGGTCTTATTGTATCCAGTTCTTACTTGTAGAAAGACCATGCACTAATTATCATTGTCATCTGTGTTGGTAATGCATGGAAAAATAAAGAAAATCTTTAATATGTATCACATGCCTAGGTGTACTTTATGCAATCTGCTAAAATCATTGGCTAATAATAACCCTATCTTATAATCCATTGGGACATTTTTCTTCGTCTTGAAGGAGAACCTCATTCTCCTTTGTGAGCTTCAAACATGATTCTTTCGGAGCATTTTTTAGTTATGCACAAAAGTCTAAGTTCAAGGGTGGTCTTTCTGTATAGCTTGTTATTTTTCATCATGTATTGCTCAGCCTTTGACTTGATCTCTTTTACTTGCTTCTAATCTTCAGGTAAGGCCTCATCTTTGAGAAAATTAAAGATAAGTGTGAACCATAGGCTAGTGACTTCACAAATATTTCTAACAATTTTTTCTACTTCTTCTAATTAAGCCTATACAATAATTATTATAGAAATTACTATATTGTTATTAGCTTCACATATATTTGCTAGGATGGCCAAAGCATCGACGTTGCATTCTCATTCTTGATATCTATTTGATATCAAAGTTGGAAAATTTTGAAAATTCCTTTTTTAACCGCTCTACCTATCTTCCCATCTTATTGTCTTCGGCATTGAATATGCCCAAGTATTGATTGACCACTAATCATAAGTCACTGTGTAATATAATACTATTGGCTCCAAGTTTCTTTGAAGTTATATCACCAAAGATAGTTGCTTCATATTCTGTAATATTATTGGTTACTTGAAAGTCCACCCTCATAGCATATTCAAAACAATTTCCACCATGATCTATTATAACAACTCCTAGTTTAGCACCTTTAAATATGTGAGCATCATTAAGAACACTTTCCAAAGGGAAATTTTTTTTACATCCATGCCACACACTTCAGCCATTACTTCATTGTTCATAACTTTTGATGATTCACTAAACTTGGTAAAAAAATTTGCTAGTGCTTGAGCTTTTATGGAAGTTCTACACATGATATCATGCTCTCAAAACTCGATTACAATATATGAAAGTCTCTCTGCCACTTTTCATTTTGTCAACACATTCTGAAGTGGTTGAGAGGTATTACCGCTATGTATGAGCCAAAGTAATGTCTAAGTGTTTACATCGTCATTTTTAAAGTAAAATCTAACTTGTCAATTGTTAGATATCTGCTCTAAGCATTAATCAAGATTTAGCTGATGTAATGGACAAGGTGTTAGACTTTGTTTCTTTCTACTATGAGAATGGCATTGCATGTCTAAAGGGTAACATCCAAATATATATAACTTTTCTCTCAAAGTGGGGCTGACTAATACATAAGGCATGCTCAAGTATTTATTGATCCCTTGGAAAGGTCTATCACAATATTCATTCCAAAAAATCTATGTGTTCTTTCTTAACTATATAATGGTAGGTATTTATTAATGCATTTGGAAATGAATATGTTGAGCACCATAATTCTTCTAGTTAACAGTTGGATTCCTTTCAGAACATTGGGAGGCTTCATGTTAACAAGAGCTTGTATGTTGTCTGGATTAGCCTCGATCCTTTTGGCATACATAAGATATCCAAAGAATTTTTCTAAGGCATCACCAAAAACAATTTTTTAATTTTTTTAGGATTAAGTTTTATGTCATACCTTTAGATAACACCAAATATTTCTTTTAAGTCTTTGATGTGATCTACATGCTGTGTTTATTTAATCACCATATCATCCACATAGTTAATTAGCAGACATCCTATTGATGAGACATTGATAAGTAGCTCCTATATTCTTTAAACAAAAGACATTCGAGTGTAACAAAAAGTCCTCTCTTTCATAATAAAAGATGTTTTCTCTTCGTTTTTTAGGTGAATTCTGATATGATGATAACTAGATATGCATCAAGAAAACTCATTAAACCAAACCTAGAGGTGGCATAAACTAGTTAATCAATAACTGGAAAAGGAAAACAGTATTTTGGGTAAGTATAATTCACATCTATGAAAGCTACACACATTCGAGGTGATCCACAAGCCTTCTTTGCCAACACTACTTTGGACATCTATTTTGAATAATGTACTTCTCTCATAATCTTTGTCTCTTTAAGCGTGGTGACTTGGGCTTTAATCACTTCATTCTTTTCTCTTATAAAATTTATTTTTTTCTACCTGATAGGTATGACATTTGGATAAACATTTAATCTATAAGTTATGATCCTTGGGTCAATTTGAGGCATATTTGCAAATTTCCATATGAAGACATCATAGTTGGTTTTCAAGAAACATGAAATTTGATCTCTAACCTATACTATTAATTTGGTGCTCAACTATAAAGAGTGGCCTTCCCCTTCATCTCCAGCTTATAAATCCTTAATTCTACTTGAATCAACCGATTCTATTAGGCACTTTCCTCTGGGTTATTTTGACAAGATGCACACTATAAATGCTACTTTCAAACCACCTATTTCATTGTAGTGTTATAACAACTTCTAGCTTTCCCTTAGTCTCCCCTTATCTCTTTTGTGCCTTTATATGTTGGGTATTTAATGACTTGGTAAAAAGTTGATAAAACTGTCTTCATCTTATGTATCTATGGTCTCCCTAGAATAGCATTGTAAAGGGTTGGAACATTAATTACCACAAAGTTAGTCATAATAATTGATGAGGTTACCATGACTAGCAACATCATGGTTCCAATAGTATATGTGGTATTACTATTGAATCCTACTAGAGGTAACTCCTTTTTTACGATATCACCATCTGTCACCCCCAACACTTTCATTGTAGCAAGGAAAAGAAGATCAACCAAACTTTATGTATTAATCAAGATTCTACAAACATTATATGACCCTACCCATAAAGTGACTACCAAAGGGTCTTTATAAGGAGCTAAGGTCTCATCATCACTAGTGAAAGTGATTGCGATAGTGGGTAGTCCTTTATACAAATTATAAATCTGATGAGCCCCATACAAGTTTCAAGCATACCTTTTATGTGCATTATTGGAAGTTATATTGAGACTAGGCCTTCTATGTATGTTATGAATGGTTCTCACAATATCTTCATTATGTAGCCAACTCTATTAACTAGTGAAGTAAGCAGTCTTAAAGTCTCTCGTTTGGGCCGATGGTATCTTTTCTATTATCATTTCCCACAAGATCACTTAAGTATCCTTTGGATAACATATCTTCTATTTCTTTTTCCAAAAACAAGTAGTCTTGTGTTTCATGTCCTATATCATTGTGAAAGACACACCATTTGGATGTGTCTCTACAGGGTGTCCTCATCTTTTAGGGCCATCTAACATTTTGTCCACTCCACATCCTTAATATAGCTTGATCCAAGGTGAACCTCTAAAGGGTGATAGTGACCTAATCCAAGGTCTAGAATTTCTTAACCATTGGTCTCCCCCTCTGTGTCTTGGGGAAAAATGTTTGTTTTTTACCACTTTATCTTGAGTTACTCTATTTGGACTTATCTTCTTCTTTTTTTCTTTTTCTGGTACAGCTTCCATAACAATCTTATTATCTTTATCTATCTTTTACTTTCTCTCAAGATTAACAAACTTTATGGCCTCTCTATAAGCCTTTTCCATTATATATGGCACATTTTTGGTTAATTCAAAAAACTAATCTGAATTTCTCAATTGACCTCACCTAAATGCCTCCATTACATAGAGTTGGGATAGTTTACAATTTCTATTTTTTCTTCTTTATACCTCCACATGTATTGTTCTATTGACTCACCATATCCTTGGGTGATTAAGAAGATATGGTGAGATTCTTTTTGCATATGCTTGTTATTGGCATAGTTGGTAATGAATAACTTAGAAAATCAAGAGACAAAAGTTATGGTACGAGATACCAAGTTATTAAACCCTTTTTGAGCACCATCACATAGAGTGGTTATAAAGAGTTTGCACATTATAGCATCTCTTTTGTCTTAAGTGAAGTTCACAAGGGTTATGGCTATTTTGAAATGCAGAACACAAGTCACAAAATCCTTAAAATTGGTGAGTGGTTCATTATTTCTCTATTTCGTCATAGAAAAGGGAGACACATATCTATTCATCATCTCTATCCACATCATAATGTAATTTACCCTTATCTTGTCTCCTATTGATTTCTTTGAAAGCCTTGTCTTGCATTCTATTTGTTTCTCCTAATGCTTGGAAGCGTGCTTACCACATCTTTTGCTCCTCCAATTATTGCTCATTATTATGCCTGATTTCATTTTGCCCTTGAGTTGGTTGTGCCTCAATTCCAGTATTATGTTATTGGATACCTTATACTACATTTCCAACTCGAACAAGTTCATTTCGACTTGGAACTGGTTCAATTTCTTGAACCAAGTCATTAGCTCGAGCCATGTGAGTATCTGGATCTGCTTGCACATGTAACGTTCTATTCACTCACTTGGTATCCCCGAGTTCTCTTTTCAACTCTAAAAGTTATTGTGCCAACTCTTGTTGAAAGTCGACCTCAACTGGTAAATTAGTTTGTTGTTCAGCTCGAGTTTCTTCACGAGTTGATAAGATGTTATCCTATAAAGCCATTTTATTCGCTAGTCTCAATCTTTTCTCAACTCGCGTTATAACCATAATGAATGTGCTTCTAAAAGAGCAGGAGGTGAATTGTTTTTTTACATGGTCCCTCTCTCAAGATTCGGGGTGAATCCTAGAAAATACGTAGTTAGAAACAAAATCATGAACCCTACAATAGGAGCCAAAATATTGAGATTATTCGATTTAAATAGATAAACTAGAGAAAAATTAGAGAATAATGATAAATTGTGTGGATCTCATATTAGGTTCACACACACACATATATAATATTACATATACACGTGTCAATTATATATGGTTCATGTCACGACTTGTCAGGGGGTATATTAGTAAAAATATCTAACATATGCTATAGTCTCGGGTAAGTTACATGACGATTCGAGCTATTCAAAGGTTAGGCTTAAGCTCGAGCCTTATGCTGAACATGTTATATAAATACAATCTCATCATTTGGGTAACATAACTTAACATTTAAATCTTCTCAAATATCCATTCTTAAGCCCTTCTCCTTCCTCACACCTCGTGTAACCTTAAATTTTCGAGTAGACCACAAGAGCCTCCAATGACGTACAAAAAAAAAGTATAACACTTTAAATATTAAACTAATGAGACAAAAAAAACTCTTAAAATATACAAAGCTCAACTAATGCAATCACAATACATGAAAATAATACCATATATAATAATAAAATTTATTATTCAACTTATTATTTGAATAATATATATGTTCATATTTATATAAAAGTAATCAGTTTCCATAAACTTTCACATTTATGCTATCAAAAAACAATTACATTTAAGCTATCAAAAAAACTTTCACATCTAATTTATAATAAATACTTAATTATAATTCATTACGTTATAACACATTTGTATAATAAAAATATAAAATTTATTATACATATAATTTGATTTGAGATACTTAGTTCTAATTTACTTTTGTATAACTTCATAATAAGCAATTTGAAAAAATCTCACATGTAATAGGAACCATAGTGGGTTTTATATTTTAGGCTATAAATAAAGTCCTCTCATTCATCTTAAAATCATCCTAAAATTTGTATATATTCCTCTCTTTTATATAAGTAATTAATTAGTTCAATCTTGTCCAATCAGTTATAATTATTGGAGTTCATCTAATTTGTAGTGAAAGTAGTCAACGATGCCCGAGGATATAGGTAACATCTATATCGAACCTCGTTAAATTTCTGGTGTTTTTTATTTTTTTGCTTTAATATTTTATTTAATATCTACTTTAGTTTTTTTTAGCATTATTTTTTGGACTAGTTGAGTTCTATTCATTTAAAGCATAGTCTTTGTAGATAGTAATTATTTAGAATAGAAAAAATATACTCGATTCTCCCAATAATTGGTATTAGATCCGAAGATTTCTACCTAGGCATTTGTTTATATCTTGTTTTTTTGCTAATTGAATATAGTTTCTAGCTGTTGTAATTTGAAGAAATGACAGAAGAAAAATGTTCCTCAAACAAAGGCCAACCATCTACATCATCTATACAAGGTATATAACTGTGATGAATACAAGGTTTGAGGTGGAAAATTTTGATAAAATTGGTCATTTCGGCATGTGGCAAGGCAAAGTTCTAGATGCTCTGTTTCAACAAGGTCTAGACATCAGCATTGAAGAAAAGAAACCAGATGGAGCAGATGAAGCCAAGTGTAAAAATATCAATCGATTGGCATGTGGTTCAATCTATTCTTGTCTCTCAAGAGAACAAATGTGCACATTTATGAAGAAGACATCCACAAGTAAGTTATGGAATGCATTGGTGAACAAATTTGGTGAACAAGTTTCTGAAAAAGAACGGTCATAATTGACTCTATTTGAAGAATAAATTGTTCCATTTTGATTACCTCTAAGATACCACAATAAACGACCACATTATTTCTTTTAACCGATTAGTAGTTGATTTGTTAAATATGGATGAAACTTTACAGATGAAGATTTAGCCTTGATCTTGTTAGCCTTCCTTCCTAATGAGTTTGATCACCTTATTACGAGTTTACTCATTTGGAAGGATAAAATGTCTTTTGAGGAAGTTTGCCCTGCTTTGTATAGTTATGAAATTAGAAAGAAAGATAAAAAAAAGCAAGAATGAAGCTGCAGAGGTATTATCTGTCAGAGGGCATCTACAAACACGACAGAGAAGAAGGAAAGGTAGATCTCATTCAAAAGGAATGCTTGGTAAAGATGAATGTACCTTTTGTCACAAAAAAGCCATTGGAATAAAAATTGTTTAAAGCTATAGGAGAAAGGAAAAGTTGTGTTGCCTTATACATATGTAGTTGAAAGCAACTCAGATTCAGATTTTGCATTGGTTGGTTCATCAAAAGCATCACATCATGGTGATTGGATTTTTGCTTCAGCGTGTACCTTCCATATGTCTCCTAATAAATAATGGTTCTTTAATTTTGAAGAACTAGACCTTTGAGTTTTTTTCATGGGTAATGATTATCCAAGAAATATTTTGGGAATCAGAACAATTCGTTTGAAGAATCAAGATGGTTCAACCAGAAACTTGATAGATCTTCATTATGTCCCAAATATGAAGAAGAATTTCATTGCTATGAGAATCTTAGAATCAAAAAGCTTCATTATGACCATGCAAAATGAGAGATTAATGGTTTCTTTTGGAGCACTTGTGGCAATGAAAGGTGTTCGGAAGAATAGCTTATACTACTACCTTGGTAGTACGATTATTGGGACAATATCGACAGCAATCTCGGAGGAAGAAAAAGATTCAGAAACTACCAAGCTATAGTATATGTGTTTTGGACATGCTGGTGAAAAATCTTTACATATTCTAGTAAAGCAAGGCTTGTTGAAAGTCATGAGAACCAACAAGTTGGATTTATGTGAGCAATGTGTATTGGGGAAGCAAAAAAAGAGTAAGCTTTGGCATTATACTCTATAATACAAAAGGCATCTTGAATTACATTCATACTAATGTGTAGGAGCAACAAGAAATCCATCAATAAATGTCAAATATTACTATGTCACTTTCTTTGACAACTTTTTGAGTAGAGTTTAGGTGCATCTCATGAAGAAGAATGATGAAGTGTTGAGAATTTTTCTCAAGTAGAAGAAGATGATCGAGACTCAAACTGGTAGAAAGATCAAGCATCTAAAGTCTGATAATGGCACTGAGTACACAAATGATCCATTTATGAAAGTTTGTGAATAAGAACACATCATGTGACACTTCACTATTAAAAAAAACCTTAATAGAACAGAGTTGTAGAATGTATGAACCAAACTTTGCTTAAGATGGTTTGGTGTATATTGTCAAATACTGGGTTAGGAAAGCAGTATTAGGCTAAGGTTGTGACATATGCGTGTCATCTTATCAACCGTCTACCATCGTCTACTCTTGAAGGCAAAATTCCAATAGAGGTATGGTTCGAAAAACCTACTAAAGATTATGATTTCTTACATGTGTTTGGTTCTACTGCATACTACCATGTCACGGAATCAAAGTTGGATCCAAGAGCTAGGAATGCTATTTTTCTAGAGATCACCTTTGGTTCTAAGGGATATTGTCTATGGTGTCTTGAAATGAAAAAAATAGTCTTCAGTAGAGATGTTACCTATAATGAATCTACCTTGCTAAGAAAGGTAACTGAGAAGATCGATGGTACTTTGCAGCAGGTAGAGCAAACTCCAAAGCAAGTAGAGTTTGAAAGTATAATCGTTGATCTAATTGGTAGAGATAAGATAAAAGCTGATCCTTTGTTGGCAGGAGATGAATCAAATGAAGAATAAGCTTTAACCCAAAAACCTCCGCAATAACAAAGAAAAACTACAATTGATAAGCCAAGATGACAAAATGTTAAGGTGCCTACTCGATATAAGAATATGGAAGATCTACCTACTCAGTTTAAGAATATGGTAGCCTGTGCACTTTCAGTTGTGCATGATGATGTTCCTTCCACATGTAAAGAAGCAATCAGAAGTCCTGAAGTTGAAAGATGGAAGGAAGTCATGGATGAAGAACTTTCGTCCCTTTAGAAAAATAAGACATGAAAATTGACGCAACTACCTAAGGGTAAGAAGGTAATTGGTTGCAAATGGGTGTATGCAAAGAAAGAAAGATTTCTTAACAAAGATGGTGTTCACTACAAGACAAGGTTGGTGGCTAAGGGTTATGCTCAAAATGAGGTAATTGATCATAGTGAGATAATCGATCATAGTGAGGTATTTTCTACTTTAACATTTTATTTAATATCTGTTTTAGTTTCTTTTACCATTATATTTTCAATAATATTATTTTGTTAAATTAGTTTAAATTATATTCATTTAAATCATATTATTTATAAATAATAATTATTTAAAAAAAATATACTCAATTTTTTCAACATTTATAATATCTTATACTTAATGACATAATTGCTTTTATCTTTCTCCCCTATACTCTTGTACTATTTTATAAGGCTTTCAAATTTTAAACAATTTTATACATTCATTTTAAAGATAAATTATATAATTTATTCATTCAATTTTTAATTTTACAACTAACATAATTTCATAATTTTTTAGAATTTATTGGTAAATTTCTAAAAATTCAAATACTAATGCCTTTGTTTTTGCACAGTACTTTTTACTTTAACGAGTTGGAGTACAAATTTGAAAAAAAAAAATTGTACTCCATCATCTCTTACCTGTTATTGGTAAATTTCTAAAAATTCAAATACTAATGCCTTTGTTTTTGCACAGTACTTTTTACTTTAACGAGTTGGAGTACAAATTTGAAAAAAAAAAATTGTACTCCATCATCTCTTACCTGCCGTTTTGGACGGCGAGCTCCAGGATAACATTATTACATCATCACCTGGTCGGGCGGGGAGGGGAGGGGAGGGGCAATTCAGCAAAAACGTCTGGAGCAACTGCTGCATCGTGGTTTCCAAGTGGAGGTTTCTATCTGACGGCTGCGAAGACAAGTAGTGTTCCGGCTAGCGGATTACCGGCAGTTTCTGTGGTTAATAAGCCTATGGGTATTGCTGGTACGTGTTGCCCTTTTGACACACTGAATTACTCAAAGTTGAATTGACCTTGTTTACCAATACGAGCAATGCTACGGACACTCCCATTATCACTCTCTTTTTCAGTCTTATATTTTATGTAATGATATATGCATTTTTCTTTTCTATATTTAATATTTATCCTTTTAATAAAACATTAATTATAAGAATATCATTTTCTTTATTAATTAAAAATTTATTGTTATTTTTTAATTATAAAATTATCATCTTTTTATTTAATCAACACAAATGTATTATAGATATTTTTAATAAGTAGGAGATTAGATACGCAATTAATTTTTTATTTTAAGAATATAATTTTTATTAATTGTATTGTTTATTCATGAAAGGATAGAAATAAAAAATAAGTTTTATACTCATAAAAAAATATTTGTGATTTCATATAAAATACATTAATACTAATTGCAATTAATTAAAACCTTGATTATATTTATATTATCTTCATGTCATATAATTTCAATTTTTCTCAAAGTATCAAAGCCAAAAAAAAAAAACCCCTTGCAATAACAACTTCAACTTGTCAAATTTTTAACATCTTTTACATATATTAATATTAGAAATATATATATCAATGAAAAATAATTAATATCTTCGTGACTTTTAAATGAAGTTAGGAGGGCCCCATAAAAGATTCATTTACATCTTCAAATAAAAGTTAGCTTTGTGAAAAAAAATGAAAATAATTGTTAAATTTATTCATAATTGACTATATAATTGATAAAGTAAAATTAAGTTATATTATATCATCTTCAATTATTTACATTGTTGATTTATAGCTATCAAAGTATGAACTTTGAGTAAGGCAATAATATCCCAAGTTATTGTTGTGCTCATGCCATCAAGACCACAGCCATGCAACAAAATGAAGATCATAGGAATGAAAAAATTAAAATAATTACTTACTCCTGTCAAAAATTCTTCTTGGCTTGTGTTATAACATGAAGAAAAATCTCTTCTATTATGATCATTCTATAAGCAACAAAATAAAATAAAAAAACATATATGATATAATATGTATTAATTAAGAACTTACTACTAACAAAAGCGTATGAGAAAATATGATTACAATATCAAAATATTCTACCCACATTGAGTATCATAATCCAACTCAGTATTTGATGCCAATAAGTTCTCTTACTCATATATAGGAGTGATATTCTTTATCATTCAACCTTTTAGATCAACGGTTAAATTTTCTCCATAAATAAAAAGATATATTCATTATAGTTATACAAATCTTCACTTTAGAAGAGTTTTTAACTCTATCAATAGGAATTTTGACATTTTTTTTACATATTAAGAAAAAGATAATAATGATTATATTAAGATGCAATAATTAATATCTAAAATAAATTAATAATAGAATAAAAAAGTAACAAAGCTTTTTTTCCTTTGTATTAATTTTTTTTAAAAACCGATGTTATAAGATTTTGATCACGATCTAATAAAAACCAAGATTATAAGGTATGTTTATGACCTCGGTTTTTATCAATAACCATGGTCATAAATTATATCAATTTTTTTTTTCTTTTTTTTCATTTTCTACTCTTTTTTTTTTTCCTAAAACTCATTTGGGAACACCTTTTGTTTTTGATACGTGTGGATCGAACAATGAGATATTACACAATAAATTTCCATCAGTATTTCCCTTGTCAACATCTACATCATGAGCCTCATGCCTTCTCACATATTCATTAAGTTTGGTAAAAGACAAATTTATCATTGTGCACTTCTTTATTGCTTCCTTCCATGAATTATATGCAATTTCGAAGCTCCTTTTTAACAATGACCCTTCCTCGCACAATTTTTAGCTTCCTGATATAGCTCATCAAAACATTGTGTTCTTTAATGGTATAACTTTTGAAAAATGACTTGTTGAATACAAACTTTTGGCATCTTTGGTCCAACACTTCCATATGTAATGAGATGGAATATTAAATATGCCAAGAGATTGGAAAGCATACAATATGTGTCCACAAAGAAACCCACAATATTCAAACATTCGACACGAGCCAGTAGGATCATGATTGTTAGAATCTAGAGTGACCAAGAAATTTTCATTTTTTTTTTTCAAAATCTTGAACTTTAAATGTCTTTACAGTACTTTCTTGATTTTCATTTTGAATAAAAAAAGCTGAAACTCCTAAAACCTCAATTTGAAATTTCTTGAATAATTCATGTGTGTAAATTGATGCCATTTGTTTCTCAAAAGGTGATGGAGGCTTTAAAGCTGGTTTCTTGTGGCATGTATTAGAATATGTTTAGAATTCTTTTTTCTCTCTCTCCTGACAGAATTGACAAAAACTTGGGGTATTATTGCCTTACTCGAAGTTTACATTTATAGTTCTAAATCAACAATGCAAATAGCTGAAGACGATATGATATAAATACTTAATTTTACTTTATCAATTATATATTTAATTATGAATAAATTTAGCAATTATTTTTATTTTTTCACTTACTAGAGCTCACTTTTATTTGAAGATGTAAATGGATCCTTTCTAGGGCCTTCCAACTTCATTGAAAAGTAGACATTAATTATTTTTCATTGATGTACATATTTCTAATATTGTTACATGCATGTAAAAGTTGTTAAAAATCTGACAAGTTAAAATTGTTATCGTCAAAGTTATTTTTTTGGCTTTGATACTTTAAGAAACATTGAACTTGTATGACATGAAGATAATATAAATATGTTCAAAATTTTAATTAATTACACTTAGTGTTATTATACTTTATATGAAATTATAGACATATTTTTTTTATAAGTATTAAACTTTATTTTTACTTCTATCCCTTTGTAGATAAACAATATAATTAATAAAAATTATATCTTTAAAACAAAAAATTAATAGGTTGCATCTCTAATCTCTTGAATATGAAAAAAATCTACAATATATTTGTGTTGATTAGATAAAGAGGTGGCAATTTTGTAATTAAGAAATATGATAATTTTTTAATTAATAAAAAATAAGACAGTTTTGTAATTAATTTTTTATTAAAAAAGATTAAATATCATATTTCATTACATTAAGTATGAGAATGAAAATGAGAGTTACAATGAAAGTGTTCCTAGCATCATTGTAAAAGTGTTCCTATTAGAGGCAACATATTTTCGTTACTAATTCATCACCACAGCATCATTGTAAAAGGTGAAATTGATGGTAAATTTAATTTCTTTCACTAAACATCGTTAATTTAATTAACGAGGAATAATTTTGTCACAAATATTTATATTTTTATCGATATTTATCTATATTATTTACTTGTCTTCACTATTAAATGTATACATTTTACTGTTAAAAAAATAAAGATCCGTCACTAAATATCTATACAAGACGTAAAACATTTTGTTACTAATAGTATATGTTTGCTACTAAATATCAATATAGGAGGCAAAACATTTTGTTATTAAAATATTAAAAGTTGGCCATTAAATGTACTTATGAGAGAATGTTTTGTTGATAAAACCATAAATATTTGTCACTAAATTTCACTAATTATGATTATTTTTTATTAATATAATATAAAATTTAGAATTAAATATATATAACATAAGATAATGATATCATTCTTATATTCATATTATTAAAACCAAATATATCCATAATGTATTTATAAATATAAAAAATATAGTTAAAAATAGTATAAGTTCAATGCACATAATAACGAGTATTAAAAAAACAATAAATTGAGTCTTAAAATCTCTAAAAATAAATAAACCATAAGAATGATAAGAGTGAAAAAAAATATAATTAAACTTTATAAAGGTTGCATAACATGTTACATGACTTAATGTATTTGGAGTTGCAATTGAATAATTAATCTTTTCTTCGTATATCTTCATCTTGATTTCGAATATGCTCACTTGGTTTTGTATTTTCTCATCTTGACTTCGAATTTAATCTCGTTGAGTATGTAATAATTGTTATCCCTCTTTCAAAGATACACAAAAAGTGAATGAATGAATTTGTGATTTAGATCTAGAGATAATTTAAGGACGTGGACTATTACACACACAAATATAACATTAATCCAAAATTTTCATCATAACTTACCAATTATTCAACACCTTATCATTAATTTAGAATAAGTACACCTAATAAATTGTTAATTGGGTTACAATTTAATCAATAGTCAAAATCATTGCAACTAACAATACAATTTGTGCTATTTTTAGATTAATTTTTTCTATTTTAAGAATATTTTACGAGAATAAAATTGAATTAATATTCGTTTTCAATATTTTTAATAAACAATAAGAAAATCAATATAACAAACTTAAAATTATCTTATCAAGAGAACTAATATATTTTGTATATTTTTTAACATCTTATTTACATTTGATAACAAATATTAGAATTTTCAGAACACATAGTACTCAAAAACAATAAAAAATATCACAAAATGTATGAACCTAACTACCGTTCTTAAACAAAACATAGATAAAAAATATTCTTTCATATCCATATGAATATGGATTGTCTTCTTTAGTCATCATATCTAGTCCTAAAAGCTAGCTAGTTCACCAAACTTTCTTCTTATCAAGCCAATTATGCAAAAATAGATGCTATTATCATTCAGAATCACTTTCTTTACGTACCCTGTAAATTGTGCTATAATCTTAGTACTTTTTTCTGCTCAAACATTTTGTCATAATAAAATACAAGTCTAACAGAAATACAGGAATATCAACTAAGATGTTATACAAGAAATAAAAAAACAAAGTAAAAAAAAAAAATAGGTAGCAGAACCATGAGTGTCTCAATTAATATAAAAGTATACAAGAGAAACACACATAATTATATTGTAAGAAGACTGACAACTACTTGAAAAGAAAAGAAGAAAAAAAGCAGTTGGGTACATCCAGAAAATCACTGAAAAGAGAAAGGAATTAAAGGCTCTATCTCATGAAATGGTAATTCCGTATCAATATGGAACATGGGATCTGTTCTCATGACTACGTACTAGCACAGAAAAAGCAGTTGCATTTACATTTTTAATGAACCAAACTAATGAAAGCATATTGTCTTGCAGATGGCTTGGGAAACTACTAAACAGTGAGAGCCCTAGTACCATGACACAATAGACTAATTATGACATTGGCCTCCTATGAAAGTACCAATCTCTACCAAATTGGTTTACCTAGCTACAACATCTTCGAATTGAACCGGGAGAATTATCAACTTCCCTTGGTGGTGTATCAGGTCGATTTAAATCAAAAATTCAAAGTATCTTCTCCATTCCACCTGTGAGTAGAAGGTCAGTATCTTGTCCAGACATAACATTTAAAATAGGATCCTATGAAATTTTAAAGTTATAAGGATTGAATGAGAAGAGATGAGGTTGTATAAAATTAACCCTGTTAGAAATTATGTCTAACTTAACTCAATAAGATCTTATTGAGTTCAGGATTGCACAAACTTATAAGCAACATTGTTGCCTTACTCTTGGCCGATGTGAGACAATGATACTTAACAGTCTTCTCCACATGGCAGGCAGAGGTAGACATAAGTGTCACGGTGAGACTGTGATAGAGCTCAGGGTCCAAACACATAGAGATCAGGAGCAGAGCTCTAATACCATGTTAGAAGCAAGGCAGGAGCATGGCAGCAACGTTTCTTATAAGTTTGGGCAACCCTTAACTCAATGAGATCTTACTGGGTTAAGTTAAGCCTTGGTTTCTAACATGGTATCAGAGCTCTACTCATAGTCTCTATGTGCTTGGACCCTGGGCTCTACCATAGTCTCACCGTGGCGCTTATGTCCACTTTTGTCCGTCGTGTGAAGGGGGGGCTGTTAAGTATCTTTGTCCAACATCTGCCAAGAGCAAGACAACAATGCTACTTATAAACTTGGGCAACCTTTAAGTCAATGAGATCTTATTGGATTAAGTTAGACCTAGATTTATAACATGGTATTAGAGCTCTACTCTTGGTCTCCATTTGCTTGAACCCTAGGCTCTACCACAATCTCACTATGGCATTTATGTCCACCTATGTCCACTATATGGAGGATGGTTGTTAAGTATCCTTGTCCCACATCGGCCAGGAGCAAAGCAACAATGCTTCTTATAAGCTTGGACAACCCTTAACTCAATGAGATCTTATTGGGTTAAGTTAGGCCTGCGTTTCTAACATGGTATCAGAGTTGGGTCTGGCTTGATTGTTGACTTGAGTTTTGTCCTTAACAGTCTCACTATGGCTTTGTGAGACCACTTCTGTCCGTGTGGAGGGGGACTGTTAAGTTTCCTTCAATCACACATCGGTCAAGAGTTCGACAACAATGCTGCTTATAAGCTTGGACAACCATTAACTCAATAAGATCTTATTGGGTTAAGTTAGACTTGGGTTTCTAACAAACCATATTTTTCAACGCAAAGGATGCTTAGAAGTGCAACTATAACTAACAATTTCAAGGGTCATTGAACTCAAGCAAGATAAATTAATCATATCATCTACTAGCAGTAAGTCTAGTTTAAGAAATACTACATAAATAAAAAGTAGTTAGCATACCTCTGATAATGTACATGCCCCGACTATGTGCTTATGATAAAAAATGTGCAATACATCTCCATAATTTTTTGAATTAAAAAAGATCATGAATGACACAAATTATTGAACATATCAAATATTTATCATAAATCATGTTATAGTCACTAATCCACATTACACAGAACTAAAATACCAACAAAAAAATGTCTTGAAAGTAATAATAATATTCAAATAAAAACTACCTATGCAAACCTAATACCTTAAAGATTCTGAAGTAGAATGGTTTGTTGAGATAAATTTAAAATACATAATTCTAAATTTATTAATATTGGATCCAAACAAGTAAACAAACTACTTGTATTATACCCACAATGAAAGGCACTATAACACCTTTAAAGGCAACTCACAAATTGAAGAGAAATACAAACACTCAAAGAGAAAGCTCTCAACTCACACTCAAACTAAGAATACAAAGACTTATTTGTTTTTGATAGAATGATTAAACCAAATGCAAAGTAGGTTATTTATAGTACTCACGATGCAATCTACACCACACAAATATAAAACTAAGAAATAATTCTAACCACACAAATATTATCTACACACTTCTCTTTTCTACAACTTTCAACCACCCTATTTATTCATCCTTCAACCACCCTATTTATTCATCCTTCAACCACCCTATTTATTTTTTACATCTTTCAATCACTACATTTATTTTCCTACATCCTTCAACCACTTCATTTATTATGTTGGTGTTGATTTTCAACACTTCCCTTCAACACCAACTCTCACTATTTTACTGTGTCAAGCTGACGATGAAATATTTCGAACTTACCAACACTTAAGCTTTTTGTGAATAAGTCTACAACTTGATCATCTGTCTTAATTTACCTCATCTCAATTTCTTCTTGCAGAACCTTTTCTCTGATAAAATGATAGTGCACTTCAACATGCTTAGTTCTTGCATGAAAGACTAGATTCTTTCCCAAACGAATTTCCAACTGATTGTCACAATATAACGAAATTGTATAATCTATTGGTTGTTGTAGATTATTCATTAGTTATATCAACCATATACTCTCTTGAGTTGCCATTGTCGTTGCTCGATACTCAACTTCAGTGGTTAATAATGATATTGTCGGCTATCTCTTGCTACACCAAGAAATTGTTCCAGAACCAAGCTTAAACACATACCGAGTTATTGATCTCATGGTGTCATAATCTCCTGCATAATCAACATCACAATAACTAACTAACTTGATGTCTCCACCTTTCTTGTACAAATGACCATAGTCAATTGTACTCTTCACATATCTCAGTATTCGTCGAACTGCTTCCAAATGAGGCTTTTTTGGATTTTGCATGTACCGACTCATTACACTAATTGCATAAGAAATATCAGGTTGAGTTAAGGTTAAGTAGATTAGATCACCTACCAATTTTTGATACATTGTTGCATCTTCCAAATCTTTTACTTCATGTGCACACATTTTGGCATTTGGTTCCATTGGCTTCGAAATTGGTTTGCATTCAAGCATTCCAAACTTCTTCATCAAATCTTTGGAATATTTTTGTTGAAAAATAAATATTCCTTCTTGTGTGCGGTCAACCTCTAAACCAAGGAAGTGCTTGAGCTGTCCAAGTTCCTTCATCTAGAAACGGGCTGATAAATTCTCCTTTGTTTGAAGAATTTCTACCTCATCATCACCAGTTATGATTAAATCATCTACATATACTAGTACGATAGCTAGCTTTCCTTCATTGGTTATTGATAAATAATTTGGAATCTACAAGTGCTACCAAATAACCACTTTGTGTTAAAAATTCAGCAATCTTACCATACCATGCCCTAGGTACCTGTTTCAATCCATAAAGTGTTTTTTGTAGCTTACACACATATTCAGGATGATCTTGGCTCTGAAAACCCATTGATTAGATCATGTAGATCTCCGGATCCAGCTCTCTATGAAGAAAAGCATTCTTCACATCCATCTACCACAACTTCCAATCTTTGGTGGCTACAAATGCAAGTAGGACTCAAACAATTGTAAGTTTCTCAACTGGACTAAATGTTTCATCATAGTCTAGTCCATAATGTTGAGAGAAACCATGAGATCCCAAGTCTAATTTTGCTGAAGTGCATTGATATCTTCTTTCATAGATGTCTTTCATAGATGTCTTCCATTGAGAACTCTGTGATGCTTCTTCAAACGTCTTAGGCTCTGTTACTTCTTCAATTATGGCTACATTGGCGTATTTAGGATTTGGCCTTTGTGTTCTTGTTGACCTTCCGAGTTGAGATTGTAGAGTTGATTCTTCTATTCCAATAGGCCCACCTTTTTCGTTTGGTTGTTGATACATGCCAGCTTACCAAGGATTCTGAGCCATTATTTGTTCGATATTATTGCCATTTGGTTCTCTTTATTCATTTGAACTTGGTTGGAGTTGGATAGTATGTTCCCCCATCTTTTGTTGTAGCTTTTCTCCAAATTCTCTATAACACCTCCTTCTCTGAGGACCACCAAGAAGATGTTTCATCAAACACTACATCTCGTGAAGTGTAACATCTTCCACTTGTTAGATCGCAACATTTCCACCCTTTTCTCTGGTTGTCGTATCGCATAAAGATACATCTAATAGCTTTCTTGTCAAATTTGCTCCGTAAATGATTCGGAACAAATACGTAACATACACAACCAAATACTCGAAAGTAGGTAACTGTAGGTTTCATATTCCATAGTTTCCCAAAGGGTAAAACAAATTCTAACCTTGGTTGAGGAAGTCTGTTGATCACAAAGGCTACAGTCCTCATCACTTCAGCCCAAAACCTCCCAGGTACATTCTTTTCATGTAGCATACTCCTACAAATTTCTACAAGATGTTGGTTCTTTCTCTCTACTACACTATTTTGTTATGGCATGTTGGTACAAGTGTACTGATGACGTATTCGAAATTCCCTTAGGTATTGAGAGAACTCGCTTGAGTTATATTCCCTATCATTGTCTGTGTGCAAACAATAGATCTTCTTTCCAACTTCTCCTTCAGTTGACTCTCTGAACTCTTTAAACTTTGAGAATACGTCAGATTTTTATTTCGTAAAGAAAACCCACACATACCTTGAGAAGTCATCAATGAATGTCACCATGTATTAACAGGATCGAATACATCAGAGTGAACTAACTCCAATGGTTCTTTTTCTTTAAACTTTGATTCCTCATATGAAAATTGGTGAGCTTCACCATACTGGCATCCTGCACAGACTGTGTCTGTTGGCATGTCTAGTTGAGGAAGCCCTTTAAGCATCGAATTCTTCACCATCACACTTAGCTTGGAATAGCTAATGTTACCTAACCGCATATGCCATAGATATGTTATCTCATTTCTTGTTATCTTATCTATATATGTAGATTCTGTTAACATCACGTAGACTGATTTTAATCGTTGTCCTTCCATTGTAGGTGTTTCTGAGATTTTGAGACCACGATACACCTTCACGTCTCGGAGACCGAACAAGACATAGTGGCCTAATAATGTTAATTGAGCCACAGATAGCAAATTTTTCTTCATTCTTGGGACATGATAAATATCTTGAAATGGTACTTGGTTAGTACTATATCGAGGCGTAACTATCATTTTACCGATATGGGCTATTGGTAACCTTGAGTTGTCAACTGTCACTACTACACGACCTCCCTTGTACTCATACATGCTTTCCAACTTCTATTTATCACATGTCATATGATTTGAGCAGCCCGAACCTACGATCCAATCATTCTTGTAGTCAATCTATTTTGATGTTGTCACCGTAAGAGCTAATTCTTCTTCCTCTATATCGAATAATTCTTCGGCATCCCAACCATCCTCACTATGCTCCTTAGAATTGGAAGTAGCTGTATTGCTTTCAATAGGCTTTTTCTTACTCTAACAATTTTTTGTCATGTGACCCATCTTCCCGCAATTGTAACATTCACCGTCAAATTTTCTATTGTTATTGCGGTTCTTCCAAGCTCTCCCTGAATGAAAGCCTCTCTTTTCTTGAGAAATTTTTTCTTTATTTCCATCATTTTTATATTCATTTCCATTGTACTGCTTGAAAGTGCCTCTACTTTTGCTAGTGTAGAGTGCTTCTTCTTCACCCTTCAGCAAGACTCATCTCGTTTGCTTAGCCATAGCTTCTTGACCGGCCAACAAATTCTCGAACTCAATAAGAGATTGTTGTGTCGACCATCATTGTATAGCGGTAACAAACCCTCGATATTCAGGTCTCAAACCCTGAATAATTATTCTTTTTATCCTTATTTTCCCAATAGGAGCTTTTAGATCTAACTCTAAAATTTCGCGGCATAACGACTTTACCTTGTGAAAGTAGTGGGAAATCGTCATGTCACGTTGCGCCATCAATAGTAACTCATTCTCCAGAAGTTACAATCTTGTATCATTCTTCTTTGAAAATAGTGTAACAAGAGTGTCACATGCTTCCTTTGGTGTTTTTGTATCCTGAATGTGCTCCAACATTTCTTCTTCAACTGTGGTCTTCAAAGCAAACACCGTTTTACCTGCTTTAATTTTCTACTTTTGCAAGATGTCGTTTACATCTTCCACTATTGGTTGTGTAACTTCATCACCACTAACAACCTCCCACAAGTCTTGACCTTGTAGGTAAGACTTCATACATGTTGCTCATGTGTTATAGTTTTTGTTGTTGAGCTTCTTGATTCCTCCAACTACTTGAAGATCACCCATCGTGCTGGCAAGACTTTGACTATACCGAACAAGCTTAACTAATAAACTTGCAAAATACCAAACTCTTCACAACTTAAGATAACTCCACTAAGAATGATCCCTAATCGTCCCGCTCTGATACCAATTGTTGAGTAAAATTTAGAATAAACAACTTTAAATTTACTAATATTAGATCCAAACAAGTAAACAAACTACTTGTATTATACCCACTATAACACCTTTCAAAGGCAACTCACAAATTGAAGAGAAATACAAACACTTAAAGAGAAAACTCTCAACTCACACTCAAACTAAGAATACAAAGACTTATTTGTTTTTTATGGAATGATTAAACAAATGCAAGGTAGGCTATTTATAGTCTTCACCGTGCAATCTACACCACACAAATATTAAATGATTAAACAAATGCAAGGTAGGTTATTTATAGTCTTCATCGTGCAATCTACACCACACAAATATTATTTATACACTTCTCTTTTCTACAATTTTCAACCACCTTATTTATTTCTCTATATTTTTTAACCACTTTATTTATTTTTCTACATCCTTCAACCACTTCATTTATTATGTTGATGTTAATTTTGAACATGATTAGATAGAGATTGAACATAAATACATACACCGTACAATCTACAGAGCTAGATGTAGTACGCAAGGCATTAGTGTCCAGACAATAATCCAAATTGCACATTTGTGTTTTCAAAAGTTCCCATACAATCTCCAATATTTCTTAACATAGGACTATAGTCTATATTCCAGTAGCAAACCCTACTAATTAGTTATACAACTATCATAGTATCACACCAATAAAAAATATCCAAAATATCAAGTATGACTCTCTACAATAAAACTAGTTACAATGCCAATTATCTAAATTAGACATAAGTTACATTTCCAAAATCAAAGCTTAAAGTTGTAAACTTCTAATCATAAAATCAATGCTATTAAACATCAAACTAAACATCTTGATAATAAGGCATCGAATAACAAAAGCAAAGGTATGGATTCAAAAATTAGGATATATCTTTGCTGGCACTGATGAGAAAGAACTTATCGGTAGTGAACAGGCTATATAACAAATCTACGAGGCCGAGAATAACCATGGCAAACGAGCGAAACACCCACCTTCTTCTTGTCCATTGATCACAATAATATAAATATCATTAAAAAAAACTAGCCCTCAAATTGCAATGGACAGATGAACAATCCTTTTGATTCCCTAAATTTAAACAAAGCTAGGTCGATTAGAAAACTCAAAAGCCTAACAAAAAACAAATTGCACTTAAGTTGCACGAAAACAACAAATTTTTAAAAAAATTATATTTCTATGTTATGTCATAAAAAACTTATTGGAGGAGTTTTTTTTTTCTTTTCTTTTTCTTATATATATATATATATATATATATATATATATATATATATATATATATATAATAACTTTAGATGCATAACAATTAATATTCTTAGAAAACAAAATTAATACATAACAATCCAATTTAATTTGTGACAATAACAATGAACTAATACACTAATTTTACTTATATATTTACTTTATTTTAAATTAACATTCTAATAAATTTATAAAATTTATTAGATAACGATATTATAGCAATTATTCTTGGCAAACAAAAATTAGTGAAAGTTTAAATATTTATTTTTTTATAATATTATTTTTTAAAATTGGTATTTTTTTAATCTAAGAAAAATCAATTAATTACTTGTGAGGTTTTCAAAAAATTGACTCAAATTTATATGAGTTTTAAATCTTAATTCATTATTATTATATAAAATTATTATTAATAAATTATTATCATTGTAATAACATTTTGGGTTATGATAATATTATCACCCTACTTGTTTTATGACTTTAACATACATGTATAATTAGTGGTGAAGTATCAATTTCACCTCTAATTTAAACACATTGATAAAGAAATATTTTACCACAAATTATATATTTTAGTGGCGATCGTTTTTGTTAAGTTACACTAGAATTTAATCGTGAAATGTGTTTCAAGAATTGGTATCACTCTTTCCTCCTTTTTATATAACTCTGTTGTCTTTTTAGTGCAAATATTATTTTCATTACTAATTGTTCATATTTGTGAAGAAATTTTTACTACTATTAATATTAAACCTTATCACAAAAAAAATGAAGTTTATAGCTAATAAGTTAATAATAAAACTTTTAAATTTTAACGCAAAAATTTACATATTAAAAAATGTACATATTTAATAACAAATTAAATTTCACTACAAAAGAGTTGGTTACTATATTCTAATTTCTTGTAGTGAAGCCTCGGGTCAAAATTGGTGGAGCTGGAGTTTATGTCTGTAGGCTATCATGATCATAGGAGAATTTAGTTATAATGTACATATTAAAAAATAATAGTAATAATTAATCAATTATTATTTTATTTTATTTAAAAATAATGTTATATGTATCTTATTTTAATAAAAATATATTTAAATTATTAAATCTTATAATATATTTAATCTTAAAAATTTAAATAATACATAGTTTTATTTTATTTTATATATATAATTTATTTATAATTTTATAAATATTATTTTCAAAACTTTATCGGATCAAAGTTAGTTGTGATACGTCCTAACGCCCACATCACATTAAAGCGTTTGGATGCATTCGTATTTAACTCAATGCTTAGTGGGATGCCATTCAAATGATTAAGGAATACTATTTCCTTGGCGTATGTTATTAAGAAGATGCACCGATTGTGAAAATTTACAACTTCTTAATCAGTAGTAAGTGTATATTCCAGTGATATTCAGGTATCTTCATTTTCTAGTTTTCTAATTCTCAACTATATTATTTTTTTAATTGGCAGCTATGACGCGTGACCTTCGGATTGTGTTTCGATGAGTCACGGATTATGGTATTGGTAGATCATGTTTTGATTTCAAATTTAATTTAATTTAAGAAACATATTTTACATTTTTTTATTTATTTATTTTTTATAAATTAAGATGATAATAAGATTGTATAAATTAAAATATCATCAATAAACTATGTCCCAAGTTAAATATTAAAAAACAAAAAAAGCATGATTCTTTAAGGGAAAAATGTTTCCATATAAGGTAATTTAATCTTGTATTATTAAATTTTATAATAAAAATAATTAAATTAATCAGATTAATATAATATTATTGAAATTAAGTCTTATATGTTTTTGTTAAAGACACATTTAATTAATTAAGATAACTTATAACATGGAACTTACAACAAATAATTTTTTTTTGCAAAAAAATCAAACGTAACAAAAAGCATAAAATCTCTTAAAGTAAAAAAAATTCAATTTAAAAATGATAAAATTTAAAAATATTATAAATTTATTTAATAATTAAATGATTAAAATTCATTTAATACTCGTGAAGAATAAAATTATGCATCTATTTTATTTAAATGAAAAAATTACGATTTGAATTTATTTGATTCATTTTTAAAATTTTAAAATCAATTAGATTCAACTCAAAAATAACTAAACTAAACTAAAATGTTTATTTTCAAAAATAATAAGAACAGTTCAAACTAATTTGACTTTTTTTTATAACGTGTAAGTTTAATAGAAAGAAAAATTATAAAAAATCATGTTTAGAGTGAGTTATATTAGGATTATAATTTAAATATAATGAATTTATTAAAAATATTTAAATGAAAAATGAGATATTGTAAAACTATGGACGGAAAAAAAAGCAATTCACATTGTTTATGGTCAACTCTTTATTTATTTATTTTTACTTCTCTCTCTCTCTCTTTGATACAATCCCTTTTATTTTCAGCTATTTTAGTATTAATTATATACCCAAGAACTTTAGCTCGTCAGATTTTAATCTTCTTTCAGGTTCCACCAACAAGCGTGCCTGTTAGTACGTGAATACCGCAGAGAAAAGCTGTGGATGTAAGTAAGTGCTTTAGATATGGATTGTGAGGGCAGGGGGCTTCTCCAAGATGACATCAGTAGCGGTAGCAAATAGCAGTAAGACTAGAGAAGTTTGTTGACACTTCTCTGCTTCTCCGTTACCGAAAGGTTATAGTAGTAGTAGTAGTAGTAGTAGTAGTAGTATTATTAGTATTATTAGTATTATTAGTATTATTAGTATTAGTATTATTAGTATTATTAGTATTATTAGTATTATTAGTATTAGTATTATTAGTATTATTAGTATTATTATTATTATTATTATTATTATTATTATTATTATTATTATTATTATTATTATTTATAAATAAATACTTTATTTTTATAATTTTTAAACTGTATATTTTTAATCCTTTTATTTATAAAAAATTAGATATTATTATAGTATAAAAATTAATACTTTTTATGAGAATATAAGGGTTAAATTTTAATAACTTTATTAAAAATACTTATTTTAATAATTTTGAGACATAGGTTTTTATTTTTCAAAATAACGAGATTAGTAATATCTAACCTCGTAACTATACATTTTGCAATAAATTATATTTGCAATGATGCATATTATTTTTCTTGCAATGTTTGTCGACTGCAAATTGATTTTTTTTGAAATTTTGTTTTGAAATTGAAAAATATCATCCATCTCAAACTTGAGATGTATGATAAATAATATGACTTAATATTGTTAATAAGGAAAGCCACAATCACCAATGTTTAGAGTTAGATTGAGATGATTCACATGGTTAATTAGGTCTTTCATAACAAACATAGAGGGTTAGGAAGCAGAGATTTGAAATTTTAGGACAAAATAGAGGAAAACTTAAACTGGACGAAGATGCAGATGAAGCAAAGATGAGTGAGGATATGGACGAAAATGATCGAGCAAAGGTGAAGCAAATTTAGAAGTATGATCGAGAGGAAGATCGAGAAGATGATCAAGTCGGATCGAGAACGAAGGACAAATTGAGAGGACCAACACACAGTTGGGAGGGGAGAATCAGAGGGAGACAATGAACAATGCTCTCGATTTAAAGGCTAACTATGATACCGATCATAAATGATGAATCAACTTTTAGGATAAAAGATGAGAAGAAAAAGAAAGGGGAAAGTGATGTACTGCATGTTAAAAAGTGAAATTTGAGATACGAATTTTGATTTTGATTTTTCTTCAAATCGAAAGCAAGATCTTAGAAACAGAAGGTAGAATCAAAGATGAATTTGATGAAGATGAGTTATTTAGTAGCAAAAGGTGTTGAGGTTTGATGATGAACAGTGGAAATGGCGGTGGGTTTACAATTGAAGTTGAATGTTAAACTCTATTCCTAGAGTATTGCTTCAGATTATTGAACCTGGTATTATTGGTGGCTTTTTTCTACCAATTTTGAGTGTTGTTCCTGACTAACCCCCTTATTTACTACTATTATTTTTACGCCAAATCAATTTACAATCAAAATTAAATATGCATTCAAAAATAAAACTCATTTAAACACATGTTTAAAAATAGTATCAATAATCCAAAACTATTCTTTCATTTTACGGTGTTTTTATAATCATCTGTCAATTTGCTGAAATTTTGGTGACTTTTATGTTTTTGAACGCATATACAAAAATAAAAATAGTGGGGGACAAAAATGAAAGAGAACTTGTTATAAGATAAACCTATGTCTATTAAAGACATTTGATAATCATTATAGAACATATAAGTACCTTAGAATCCCTAATTTCATAAAAGTAATGGAACTTCTGGTAAGAATGGTCGATAGAAAGACACAGCAGCCTTAATCCCTTTGGCAGCGAAGTAGAAAGCAAGAAATAATATGCATCTTCTTACAAGAACAAACTGTTGACCTCATTGCCATAAACTATAGCTTTTTCTGCAACTAAGAATGGGTTGTACTGAACACCTACTCTGTTGTCTCTCTGATACCTTCGACTTTGTCGGTGGTAGGAGTTATTACTGCAAGAATAACAACTCCTCCCAGAATGACAACCAGGAAACCCAAAGAGTTAACTAACATAGCTTCAGTGGAGTAGCGTGATATAACTTTACTGGTATGAAGAAATGTGGCCTTCTCTAAAAAACCAGTAGTCACAGTAGCTACTGCAAGAGCATAAATGTAGACACCAAAGAACCTATGCCATGGCAGCAAGCCAGCTCTGCTATTTAAGGATCCACCTGGATACCAGAACGTTGCAAATCCCGCTGCCCACTGAAAACAAACAAAAGTATGAATAAAATAAAATTGTTTATGTTAGAAGTTGTTAAGAAACCAACTCTTCTAAAAGATTAAACTATTGGAAAAAAGATCAATATTACTTTTATACATTTATTATTCACCTACAAGTATTGGTTCTACGCACCAATATACATCAAACACTTGTATTTCAATAATTGGAGTTATTGAACCTTAAATATAAGACCTCCAACTCTGATACTATGTTAAAAAATTATTGAAAAAACAACTCTCTCAAAAACTTAAACTATTATGAAAATGATCAACATTACTTTTATAACATTACTTTTATATATTTATCAGTTTATAATCCAATATATAAGTAACTGTACAAACGAATCTCAGAAGAGAAATGAATATAATACACTAGTAATCATAGAAAAACAGGATTAGAGCATACCTGGATGCTAAACAGAGACAGGCAACCAAGGCCCAACCAGGAATGCAGGCTGTAAAAGTTGTCAATGCCCTTATCATTGTGGAATTTCAAAGCAGCCCAAAAGCCAATAATGCTTAAAACAAAAGCAAGGAGTTGTAGCATAAGATGAACTAATTTTTTGAAGTTTCTTGTTCCTGATATTGCCTTGAAAGCTAGCATGGCTGCAGCAATCCATACAAGTTATTAGAATGGACATTTGAAATACCAGATTGAAGGAAATATGAAATAGTAATTTTGTTAGTTTATATTCCATAAAATTTTGTAAATATCAGACTTGAATACTCCACACAATCCCTTCAGAACATTTGAAGGTCTTCCACATAGAGAATATTTGAAAAGCAAACTAGAGTACAAAATAATGCCTTTGTATAATACTTGTTTGGAGAATTACTTGTGTGTTAAGGGTTCTAGAGAAATATTAAAAACAAAGAAATACTTAAATCATTTATTCCTCTCATCAATGAAGTATATATAAATACATAAAGAACAAGTGTTATCATTATACTAGTAGACGCTTTCTTCTAGATATCAGAGTTGATCTATATATAATAATTTATAAAAAACATCAGGTCGTTAAACTTAGGTCGTATATGATACTTCCTACATAAAATATCATGTCGCTAAACTTAGGTCGTATATGATACTCCCTACATAAACTATGTAATTATGAGGACCATGATCAGATCGCTTAAATCTAATAAACATTTGGCTGGGTTTTGTTAGTTAGGTCTTAAGGTCTTACATATTTAGGTCACTTGACATAGAGTACATTCAAGGTTCTCTAATTGAAACTGGATCCATTGTTTTCCAATGCCAGGTTTTCATAAACGAGCTGCTAAAGTATCACATTTACTGCATGAACAAGATGCCTTAGATCATTAGGATCATGTGCTGTAGGATACCAAACAATACTCATTCATTCATCAAAAAGAATTTCAGAAAAAAACCCAAATAAACCACCAGAATTATTTCCAAAATCCTTGTATGCAATAAATTGTTTTATGGCTTAAATTTCTATTTGTTTAAACTAAAGTACTGGGTATGCATATGTATCAATGCTATATTTTGTGGTGATAAATTTTGCAGCAATACTTGATTATTAAGACAAAACCCAATGAATTAATTGTCCTTTCAGCACTTTACCTAAATATGAAAATCGAGGCTCAGAGTATCACATCTCTTATATTTCTCAATGAGAATTTCCTTTTTTTCTCTATTTTTTTAATCATATATTTGATACAGAATTTCAATTCCTATTATTTCTACTCTCTTCTACATCATCCTATTTTGTCATTGTACTTGTATTACATCACAATATTATACTTAAAATCCTTGGAGTAAATCATCTACCGAGGATGCATTTAAATGCTAGAATTAGTTATAAAATGCAAATTACTACTACACGTGTATAGCCCTTAGTGGTTAGTGTTGTAGTTAGTTATCAAATATTTTGTGAGATGCTATAAATTATGTAATGATGGTTAATTAGTGAGTCAATTAAATCAGTTTCTTCTCTATCAATTCTTGTTTCTCTACGAGGTATCAGAGCAAGGCTTATGAGATGATTCTTGATTTCTCATTCTTCTTCTTCGATTGATTGTATAGATCAATCAACTTCCGCATTTCATTGTTCTTTCTGATAATTCTCTTATTTCAACTTTCTTCTTTTCTATTCATTCAACTTGTTTTTCTGCAAAATTCTCAGAATTGTAATTCCATGGAGAATTTAGTCAATCAAGAATCGCAATCTCGAGTTGGATCAATTCTACCGATAAAGGAAAGGATGCTTGTCATTCCCAAGGGAATCAACGTATGACTGTTCCTTTTGCAACAAAGCTTGATCGTGTGAATTTTCTTACCTGAAAAGTTTGATCATAGCCTATAGACTGGATCAATTCATCAAAGGTAAAGTTGCAGTTCCCGCATAAGACATTGATGGTATGCTGAATTTAGATTATAATTTTTGGCATAGAATTGATAATCTTCTAAAGAGCTGGCTTTTTAGTTCGATTTTCATTCAATGATGACTCACATTATGGGAAGGAATAAAACCTTCACTGATATGTGATTTTCACTTGAAAAATATTATGCTTCTACTTCGAAAGCTCGTATTATGGAATTGAAGTTGCAGTTTCAATCTCTCAAGAAAGGAGGCATGTCAGTGACTGATTTTGATCTAAAAGTGAGGAACATCAGTGATCAACTCATGGCTGCTGGAGAATTGGTTAATGAAAAAGATCTTGTTGTTTGCATTTTTGGTGACGTAGGATCTGACTTTAATCCTTGTGTAGCTTCAATGAATACGAATTCAACAGTGAATGCTACTGAATTGACCATTGAAGAGGTTCTTAGTAACCTTTTGTCCTATGAGCATATGTTGGGAGAGTAAGCAAAAACTGCAGCTCTACATGTTATGCAAGCTAACATGGCAAAATTGCAGTTACAGAAGTACAATAATTCACAGAATGCTTCTGATAGTGATTCTTTTGGGGGACAAGGAAGAAAGTTTGATGTTCATCAATTCTTACAAAACACTCCTTTTGATGGGGACATGGTAGACACAATTCTAATGGAAAAGGTCAGAAACGCAATATACAGTGTCAAATCTATGGTAAACAAGGACATGCTGCTCATACTTGCTTTCAACTCAGAGATTTAATCCCTGGTAGAGGAAGGGATAATCAGGCTTGACCTGGTACTAAAAGTTCTCATTAGAATATTGGAACTGCGATGTTTGTAGTTGCTTGGCCCTCAGGATCTCATCCAAATGTGCCACAGTTTTCTGTATATCCTTTTTTCACCTATGCTTCCTTATTCCAATTTCTATGCAAACAATTCACAATCCGGTATTCCTATTGGTCCTCCATTTCAATAGATCCTTGATTCTGGTGCAACACACCATTTAACACCCTCTTTCAATCAAGTTGCTCATCCTTCACTTATGCCTCTCTCTGGTGGAGTGCAAATAGGTAATGGCACTGATCTTTTTGTCCTTTATATCATTCTAATCTTGTTTTTCCAAATTGTGTCTTGTGTTAATGATCTTTTGCATGTTCCTAAGATTTCCAACATTTTAATGTCTGTGCATAAATTGTGCACTGATAATAATGCCTTTGTGGAATTTCAACCTTCTTTTTTCTTTATCAAGGATCAAATCACGAAGAAAATTATTCTGCAAGGTCACTCTCACAATGATCTGTACAATATCCACATTGATCAAGCTTCATCCAGTCTAGCCAATCCATCTTATGTTCTTTCAGCTTCTTTTTCTCTTTGGCACTCTAGGTTGAGGCACCATACTCATATTGTTGTAGCTAAGGTTTTGATTGTAGCAAACATTAAACATTCTAATTCAAATAAGGAATTTTGTACTCCTTGAGACGTGTCAAAATCACATAAGTTTCCTTTTGTTTCAAGGCGTGAAAGATTTGTATCTCCCTTTGATTTGTTATATGTTGATTTCTGGGTTTCACCTATTATTGCATGTACTGATGCTCATTATGCTTTTCTTATTGTTGATGATTACTCACGCTTTATGTAGTGTTTTTTCATTAATACTAAGGATCAAATTAAACCTATTTTTCTCAGTCTTCTTTGAATGGTTTTGAGGCAATACAATGCTTCTATTAAACTGTTCAGTCAGATAATGAAAAGGAGTTCATTTCTCTTGCCAGTTTTCTTAAATCTATAAGCATCATTTTTCGTTTTACTTGTCCTCTTACCTCTGAACAAAACGGGGTTATTGAGTCTAGACATAGAAGAGTTGTTGAAACTGGTTTAACTCTTTTAACTCATGCTTCCATGCCTTTGGAATACTGGCCCTATGAATTTCGAACTGCTATTTTCCTCTTAAATAGATTACCTACTCCTGTAAATTCTTTTCAATCTTCTTACAAGGTTATCTATTCTACTCTTCTTGATTACATCTTTTGCAAAGTCATTGGTTGTGAATGCTATCCTTGTTTAAGTCCCTTTAACAAGCATAAATTGTTACCTAGGTCTTTGTCTTATGTTTTTCTTGGTTATGCACCAAAACAAAGAGGTTATTTGTGTTTACATGTTCCTACTGGTCGCATCTACACCAGCATGCATGTTGTCTTTCTTAAGTCCAAATTTTCTTTTGCATTATCTGTTCCTTTGTCAACTGCAATTTCTGGTACTCCTAACCATTTTTCTGTGCCTCATCTTTCAATTCCTGATGACTCTTCAAAGTCCTCTCCTACTTCTGTTTCCTCTCAGGTCTCACCCTTACACTCTCATACTTCTCAGCTATCTCAGGGGCCTCTTCCTTCTATTCCATCGTCACCTTGTCTTGAGGTACCTTTACCTGTTTTGTCTTCCCCTATTCCTTTGGCCAAACCTGCTACTTCTTTGCCTCCTATTTCTAAGGTTCTCAATGATCATCCTATGTAAATTAGAGCAAAGAGTGGCATTGTTAAACTTAAGGTGCTTGTGGCTTGCTCTTCTTACAGACAGGCTGCTTTGGATCGTGAGTAGCAACATTCTACACAGCTAGAGTATAAAGCATTGATGAACAATGGTACATGGATTTTAGTTCCACCTCTCTCTAATCAAAAGTTTATGTATAGAGTGAAAGAAAAACATGATGGTACTTTGGACAAAAGAAAATTTCAGCTGGTGGCACAAAACTTTACTCAAACTCATGGAGTGGATTACTTTGACACTTTCAATCCTATCATAAAAACCTGTCACTATTAGAAATGTTTTGCATTTGGCTCTTAGCAATGATTGGCCTCTTCGACAATTAGATATCAATAATACATTCCTGAATGGTACTCTTGGTGAAAATGTGTATATGCAACAGCCTAAGGGGTTTGTTGATCCTCATAGACCTCATTATGTGTGCAAACTTGTCAAAGCTCTTTATGGGCTCAAACAAGCACCACGTGATTGTTTCCACATGCTGAGTTCCTATTTACTTTCTTGGCGTTTAGTAACATTCAAAGCAGATTTATTTGTTTGTTTTTAATCAAGGTGGTGTGATCATTTACATCTTGGTTTATGTCAATGACATCATTGTCACTTGCAACAATTCTACAAAACTAGAAGCTTTTGTTCATCAGCTCAATAGCTCTTTTACTCTCAAAGACTTAGGTGACTTAAAGTTTTTCCTTGGCAGTGAAGTTTGTAGAACATTAAAGGTGATTCGCTTGTGTCAAACCAAGTATATCACTGGTCTTTTGAAAACCTTTAGTTTGTCACAATCCAAGCCTACTTCTACATCAATGCTTTCAAGGGGAATCATTTCTAAAATTGATGGGGTGCTATTGAAAAATCCTACAACATACAAGTGTCTAATTGGGGCATTGCAATATTGCACGATTACAAGACCTGACATAACTTTTGCTGTTAATAAGCTATATCAGTTCATGCAATGTCCAACCACACATCATTGGATAACTGCTAATAGATTTTTGCGATATTTGAAGGGAACCTCAAGCCTTGGTGCTACACTATACAGGAGTACTCATATGGAGCTGACTGTATTTTTTTATGAAGATTGGGCATCATGCCCAGACGATAGAAGAAGTACCAGTGCATTTTGTGTAATCTTAGGCAATAATCCTATTTCCTAGAAGTCTAGCAAGCATAAGGTTGTTTCTAGGAGTAGTGCAGAGTTTGAATATCGAGTTGTGACTCAAGCAATGGCTGAAATTTTGTGGCTAAAATCTTTGATGGCAGAATTGGGTGTGCAATTAACAACAAAAACTATTGTGTTGTGTGATAATGTTTCTGCCAAATATATTGCAGAAAATCCGGTGCAACATCAGAGAACAAAAAATATAGAGATCGACTTGTATTTTGTTAAAGAGCAGGTTGCTGGTTCTATGCTTGAAATAAGGCATGTGCAATCACACGATCGAGTGGCAGATGTGATGACCAAGCCTTTGCCTTCAACTCAATGCACAGCCCTTAGAAGCAAACTGAGTGTGTTGTAGAGACCCTCAGTTTGAGAGGGAATGCTAGAGTTAGTTATAAAATGCAGATTACTACTACACGTGTATAGCCCTTAGTAGTTAGTGTTGTAGCTAGTTATTAGATATTTTGTGAGAGATGCTATAAATTATGTAATGATGGTTCATTAGTGAATCAATGAAATCAGTTTCTTCTCTCTCAATTCTTGTTTCTCTCAATAGAAAACCTGTAGGATTTAGGGGAAGTAAGTAAATTGAGCACCAAACCATTTCTGAGAAACACTTGGGAAGAAATTTACCTTCTCCATTTAAAAGTATGAGACCCATTACCATTAGCACGGGATGAACCTACAGAGAAACAAGTAAAGTTATCTAACATGGAAAATTTCACTTTGGGAGGAAACAAATTATATAAATAAATTTTAAAAAAAAGTAGTCCCAAAGAGCATATTATGTCTCACTGAAAATATGAACATAAATTACATTTTCCCAAAGAGAACAGAAAATGTGTTAATCTGACCCACCGATGATTATCGAAAAGTAAAACTGGAGACTTCTGCTTCACTAAATAACATTGAAATCTAATTGTTCAGTTCTATAATCCGATGGACAAGGCGCGATTTTGTAACATGAAAAGTTGTGTAATGTTCTTGATTTGTAGTCACCAAATCCAAAGAACAATTAAATGATAGTAGGATCTCATAACCCCGGTGAAACTAAGGCAACTATTACACTGCAAGGATGGAGAAAATTCCACAGAAGCAGAGCCTCTTTTGGTTTCCTTAAACTAACATAAAAAATATTTTCTCGATTGGATTTGGATGGTCACCAAAAAAGATGTGAAACCTGTTTGCATAATTGAAGATTAGCAACCATGAACTAAATATGATTTCAATGCAGCATATAATTAGCAAGAAATGGAAAACAAAATAACCATAGCAAAGAACAAAACAAAATATGCAAAACCCAAATGCCCGAAAACGACGAAACGAGCAAACCACCAACCATCTAAGTAGATTGTTCAAATCAAAACGCAAAATATGCAGATGCCAAAATTAAGAAAATTGAACAAAACAAACCTACATTGAAAATGAGATCTTTGTTGTCAGAAGCGAGAGACAATCCACCTCTATAGTGAATGGTCCAGATGAGTACCAGAGTTGCTACAATAACTCCCAACAATCTAACTAAGAAGATCATCGTAGAGAACCCAACCTCTGGAAGTGCCCCCATTCTGTGTTGTTTACCTTTCGAGAATTTGATAAGAGACCCAGAGACACCAGTCATCACTCGCAACCACTATTCTGAAGAAAACAAGGGTTTTTATGGCCAGTTGAACCTCAGATTTCAATCCTCTAAAGAAATTCGACCTACAAATTACAAGTTGTGTTCTTCTTCCCAAAAAAAAATGTCTCTACGAACTGCTTCACTAAGTTGCGTTCTATTTTTTATCTCCCTTTCCTCCGTCATGGTTGACCATTGCTGCTCCATTTTTTAATTATTTTTAAATTTCACTAATACATCATGAATCCTTTTATTTGTTTTTGCTATTTTTTTCACGAATTTACTCTGTTTTTATATCATTTTATTTTACTGATAAAGGCTCGAATTAATATTATTATTTAAAAAATAATAATTTAATCCTGTTTGGACACGTAATCTTTTTATACATGTGTATTTGATATATTTTAATTATTTTGATAAAAAATAAAGCTATAATATTTTTTTAATTATGTTATTTTTAAATTAAAATTTTTTTTGCATAGTGAGAAAAATAGATTCTATGTGTTTTATTAAGTATGAATCTTTTTTCAAATTTTTTGTTTGTAAATAATTTCATTAAGTTAATTTTAATTAATTAAATGTATATTAAATAAATGTATTTTTATCATGCATAATATTTAATTTTAATGATATTTTTTAATTAAATTAACTTTATTATTTATTTTTGTTAAGTTATGATATCTAAACAACCTAACTAATCTAATAATTATACAACTAAAATATTTATTTTATAATAATTATTAAACTAAATTGATTATTTTTCTGTCCATTTATCCCTGTAGGAAAAAAGAAATTGAGTTTTTATTACGTATGAACACCCTTTCAGATAAAACACTTATCTTCTCCTCTCTATCTTTTCTTTTCCAACTTTCTTTTTGTTAAGATTTTCTTCCAAAAATGAAGCTTTTGTTCAAAAAGTTACCTTTCTATATATCTTTTGTTTGTGATTTTTTTAATATTATTAAATAAAGCACTTTTTGTGTTTTTTCACTCGATGTTAATACAACTTGGAATTTTCTTTAATTAAAATTTTGTCAAATTATGATTTGTCTAAGTATGTTTGTTTGCAGTTTGGTATATTTCTTTTTCAAATCTAAGTACACATAAAGAAGATTTTCAAATCTAAGTACATATACTTTTAGTTTTTATGAATCATATATATATATTCAAGTTGTTGTGATTAGTGACTAAAAAAAGAATGATTTATCCGAACATACTACTAAATAAATCGCTTGGAAACATAAATTGGTTTTAGAAATAGTTCTGTTTTTTATATTCTAAAATATGATAAAAATACATAAATTTTTCTTTTGATAAATTGTATTTTGTATTTTATGTTGTCTATTCAGCCTTCCTTTTCTATTTATTCTATTTAATACCATTTTTTTCTTTTATATTATCAAATTTAATTTTACTTCTGTTAAGTATCCTTGTCCCACATCGACTAGGAATAAATCAACAAAATTTCTTATAAGCTTAGACAACCCTTAACTTAATAAAATCTTATTGAGTTAAGTTAGGCCTAAGTTTAACAGATCAAACCGAGTCTAGTCTACATGTGTTTTGACTAATTACTATCTTCACCATGACTAATGTCCACCTTTGTCCGCCGTGTAGAGGGGGGCTGTTAAGTATCCTTGTCCCACATCGACTAGGAATAAGCAACAAAGTTGCTTATAAGCTTAGGCAACCCTTAAATTAATGAGATCTTATTGAGTTAAATTAGGCCTAAGTTTCTAACAACTTCGTTAAAAATTATAATGAAAAAGAGATGAGTATTAATAAGATGTTCAAGGGAATTAAATTTTAGAAATATATGATTTTATATTTATTATAAAAATAATATTTTAGTCTTATATTTATTTTTATAATAGTTTAATATATTAAAAAATTGATAAAAAAAAATAATTTTTTTCATTTTATTTTTTTTATTTTTTCAACTATATTAAATAGTTATTGTTTTAATTTGAATAAAATATAGTTGAAAGAATTTATAAAAAATTAAATAAAATTAAAAAAATAATTATTTATCTTTATACACTTATTTTTTAAAAACAATTAAACTAAACCACCGTAAAAATAAATATATAACATAAATATTATTTTAAAAATAAATATAAAATCTGTAAACTCCTTAAAATTTAATAGTAAAAGTTTTAAAATCTCAAAAACATAAAACTAGTCTTGGTAACTTTTTTTTTAAATCATAATTGGTATAAAAATAGCTAAACCAATTTTCAATCAAAATAAAAAATCGAAGATACGCCATCAAACAAAATTAAAATATAAAAAAATAAGTTTTAACATCATACAAAATACATTAAATTACAAATTACTCAAAATTAAACACCAGTTAATAGTAGAAGAAATAATAAATTTTTTAAAATAATGATATTATTACAACTATTTTTATTATTATTATAATAATAAAAATATATAAATTATTTATTATATCCTTACAATTGTTATATAAAATTATGTAATAATATCATTACCCATTCTTTGATTGAGAAGTTGGACGTTGTCATGTCTCATTAGAGTTCAGAGCAAAGAGGAGACTTGCAAAATTTTAAAACTTTCATCTTACGAAAAATATCAAAAATGTATAGCAAGTATTGATATTGATACAAATTTTTTGACATTTTAAAAAACTAAAAATAAGTATTGAAAAATATAGAGGTTGATTTTTATATCAATACCCTTCCCATAAATGGATATATTAAGAATTTTATCAACATTATGATCAATGTTGAAAGAAATCAGATTGTTAGTCGATTAAAAATAAATAAAAACAAATTATTTTTAAAATAAGATTGCATGATCAAATCAAAATACATCATAAAAAATCCCATAAAAAATGAAAATATGTATCACTAAAAGCTGTTTATAATATATGATCAAAATTTATTATCTAAAATAATAAAAATAACTCTTAAAATGTATAATCACAAAAAAGATCTTTTATATCTATTTTACATATTTTTTATTATTAAAAAAATTTAAGACATAATTTAATCTAAATGTTAATCAAATTAAATTACAAACAAAAATCAGTTTAATATTATTATAGTGTTATTTTTATTATAAATTTTAAGAATATTTTTTTTATTTTCCAATTTCTTTAAAACTTTGAGTTTTTCAAGTATGTATTTTTTTTAAATTGATAAGAACACCTATCTTCAATATTGGAGTTTTGATGCTATAAATCTCTAATATTTGAGCTAAACATCAATACTTAAATAAATAAAACTCAAAAATATATCTAAATCTAGAAAGAAACTTAACCAAAACGTAACTAAAAATCTTTTATGAATTGTAATTACACAGTTGCACCAAATTCTTTTTGTGAGAAGTGCAGATGTAAGATTAGAATTTTGTTCTAAGTGTACATGAGTCGTGTACTGTTATTAAAAAAAAAATCACCACTAAGTGTAAATAAAGATAAACATATAACACACTCCCTTTTATAAAATAAAAAATGAATTAGAATACACTCCCTGCATTGTCAGTTTGTTTTACATGATAAATTTATGACGAAATTATCCTGTTAAAAACAAAGATAAAAACAATAAAATGGAGAATGGAAAACAGGATCCAAATTTTATAAATGAGACGAGGCAAAGACATATCATACTCTCCACACGTTTTTCAAAATTATATGCTATGTTTTAATAAATATAAAAAATTTAATTTTTTATAAATTTAATTACATTAAACTCAAACTAATTATAAATAATACATTATTTATATTTTTTATTTTATTAAAACATCAATCATTTTTTATAAAAATTATTCAATATGTTTATTTAAATTCTAAAAATCTAAAATATTATAATTATTTTATCATTTATTGTTATTATTTCAAATTACTTTATAATAAGATACTCTAAAAAGATTATATATTTCTTGTACATATATTTTATTTTTCTCACTTTCGTATAAATATCATTTATTTTTTATTAATTATTAAATTAAAATTTTAGTTTTTTCAATATAAAATATTTCTTATTAGTTTATTACTTTTATATTTATAATAAAAATAATATTTAAAATATTATTTGAATCTCAGTTACCCATTTGAAGGTCGGGATCTCTGATATATCTCTACAAGAATTTTAAGTAAAAATAATAATTAAATTTTAAATTATAGCCATACAATGGAAAGAAAGTCTCCAGCCCAATTGACAACCCTACTCCCTTGTAAGACAGAATAGAAATTAATCTTACGGTTCAATCAGCATTGAGTTTTGAGCAACTCATATGGCGGAAAGAAGTGCAGCATAAAGAGGTAACATTTTTTTTTTAGAATCATAATAATCTGAAAACACAAACCATATGTGGAGAAATAATTTTCCAAGACATGTTTGATGATAGTGTTAAGCACCGATCAAGCCGTCAAAAGGTGACTGCTGGTTCCCGCAGTCATTAACTAAGAAAAACATTGCTAGACAAATGCTAGATATAACTTGGTTTCTCATAAAGTACATAAAAATGAGAAGAGTTAAAATGACCTTCTCCCATAATCCATATATGATGCAATAAAAATTCTTCGTTCTGTCGGGGATAACTTATCAGAACACATTATTATTCGGGCATACCAAAAGATAAGAGTATGTTCAAGCTAATTTTGGCATGCTAGTTATCTCTTCTTACTAGGAATTACCATCCAGTACGACCATAGTAACTATTTCCTCGACCCCTTCCAACATAGCCATAGCCATAGCCCCGTCCATAATAGCCACCACTTGATCTACCACCTCGACCAGGTCCACGGCCTCCTCGATCACCACCCCAAGGTCTTGGAACATGGCCAAATGTCTGAGATTATTAGCAATATATGTTTAAGCTCATAAATTGAAGAGAGGATGAATGCAACTAAAGGCAAAAAGGCAGTGCAATGATAACGTAGGTCCGTAACAAGTAAACCACACAAAAATCTCAGATATTGTTACGTAAAATCCTTAACAAACTCTAAGTTACAAGAACTATTTTGGAATACCGAGTGTCATAAATATTTAGATATATATCAGGTTGTCAGACACGTCAATTTTGATCAAGTTTCAGCAAAATTTCCGCCAAATTGGAGCATCAAGTACTCACACCTATATCCATGTCGTGACGCTTGAATAAGCATACTTCACGAATGTCAAAAAATGACGAATTCATATAACATAAAACAATATATAAACAACTAAAGATAATGACAAATAACAATTAACTCTCTGGTGATATTCTCTTGATATTTACTTGGTTTATGAATTGGAAATGTAAAAGCAGACAAGAAAGATAGGATATATACATATTTGATAATTCATGGCAAGATTTCAAAAGAATACCTCTGTATCTTTTTTCAACTGTTCAGAGAACTTACGCCTCCCCTGATGCGATCCACGATCAAGAGCGTCACAGGATAAGGAATCAAAAAAGTCATCCTTAACATAAACAGACTGAAAAACAACAAAATTAAGAGTAAGCTACATGATCCACAAAAACAGATTTAAATATTGATTCACTTTTCTATTCCGTGGTTTATCCATTGTAAAAGAGAGGGAAGGGAGGAAAGACCTTTGTCTCTGGTTTGGGAGATCCAATGTCATCTTCTATTGAATCATTCTCTTCTTCATTACTACTTTTACCAAGATCACCCCATACTTCATCCTTGTTAAATTTCTCATTCATTGCTGTGAAGTCAAAATCCTCCATGAATCTGGTCACAGGGCGTGATATCTAAAAACAAAATGACCAAGTAACCAGAAACAATGTAAAATTTATCCTTAAATTTTAGAGCAGACGTTTGTCAAGACTCAGGAGTGCTTGCTTAAACTTACAATCAGCTACCCCTTGTTATAAACAATAAATCTTGGGTTTCTTCTTGTTCAACTTCACATCAAAATATTGAGGACACCCATTATAATAAGAAGCTATATGTTCCCAAAAATGTAGAATGCCTTTCAGAATTTTGAAATGGGATAACATTTTACGGTTCGATAACTCAACTTAATTAAACCAGATCATTAATAAATTAAATAAATAAAATAACCGAACCAGATGCATTTGAATTAAATTTACATAAATCTCATTGATTCACAAGATAACCAGAGGAAAGAACTAAAAAAAACTACCAAAACTAAGCTACAGCTGCAATAACAAACTTTTTTTGGCCACACAGTTCATGGAACCAAACAATATCATAAGCATGTACTCTTGATTTAATTAATTATTAGTTCTAAGGCAGAAAACCAAGGAAGTCTTGTCAATCACCAGTGCAGCCACTTTGGTAATGGTCAGCATAAGAATCGCCACTAACTATGACTACCAAAGGATATATAAAATATATTTTTTTCCAGCCATCTAGACAAGCAACCAGAAGCAGTTCCATATTTCACGGTAGACATTAAGAACAAGTGCATATGCCAGTACCAAATTTCAGATAAATACCTTGGGGAACTAAACTACCACTATCAGCACATATTAATGACAAAACCAACAGCAATGAAAATTCTCAAGTGCATAAACATCCACAAGAATTAGCTAAAATCTTACATGCATTATTATTTGGTTACTATTGGGAATGAAATCTACTTCAAGCTCAGATCAACCATACAGGGGATTGAAAACAAATTCAATAAAATCAAAGACAGAAAATATACCCTGTTTCCTCTTCCCCTTTCATGTCCTCCTCTATAATAATGCCGAGTGAACATGCGGTTACCGTGTGACTTGCAGAAAAAGGTAAAAGAGAATCAATGATAGGAAGAAGAGCACATGAAAATATAGTATATATTAGTCCTAAGCTACCACAGCTCTGCCAGAGTTTATGGTATACAACAAAAGTTACAAAACAAAGAAAAGCATTCTAAAACAATGGATGTCCTCTTATAACCTCTCTACTACCAGAAAGATCAAAAATTATATTTAGAGTTTTGCCATTCCCTGCCCTGAACTTTGATTGGTGCCAATGAACAATTATTATGAAAAGAAGGGATCATGACCAAAGTCTATCCAATACTAGTTTGCTTGGCATAGACTCCCATGCTAAACACATGGGGGTTTCAATGTCTGTCTATAAGTTTTTTCATACTAATGGGACTCCCATGCTAAACACAAAATCGTGAGTTGAAAGATAAGCAAAAATAATATTAATAATAATAATAATAATAAATAAATAAATGAAAGAACACATTTACACAAGCAAACCTTTCAAGTGATGACATAGCCACTTGATTTTATAAGAAAATGCAGCATGAAAAATCCCCGGATAGCAATACCTTATGATCAGATGGTGAAGGCAGAGGCAATATAGGATCATGTGCTTCAGAAGGTACTTTGGATGGAAGTTTTGCCAGCGAGACCTGTACTGAGTTGTTATCTCTCTTAGATGTCTGAGGAGATTGTGCTGAAGAGACTGTGGATGGTCCAGGCTGAATAAGTTGGCCTGGGGTAATCAAAGAAGGCCTTATTCCTTCATTCAAAATTGATCTTGAGGTCCCAGTAATGGAGGAGGCTTCAGATAACCCAGCAACAGGTAAGGATTCGGATGTATTAAGTGGCATCCGTACAGATGCATGCTTGTCTGAAACTGGTAACAAGTGTGTACTTTTGTCCAAAGGAATAGTTGATGAGGATGCTAGTGACAACCTATTGCTCAAAGCAGCAGTTGGGGGTGCTTCAGAATATGCCTTATTAGAAACCAAGTTTGTTGATGAGTCTGAATCTAATACAGTAGTCTGGGCAGGAAGCAATGGAGACTGCAAATTCAAGGTACCTACATTGGGGGATGATGAGGAAGGAAGAAAAGAAGATTGCAAACTTGGACCACTTGTTGGAAAAAAAGAAGATGGCAAGCTTTGACTGCTAGCAGGAGGAATAGAAGATTGTAAACTCTGGCTGCTTGTAGGAAGAAAAGAAGATTGCAAATTCAGAGAACCAATAGGGAATGTAGAAGATTGAGGGTTTAGACTGCTTGTAGCAAAGTGTGGGAACATAACAGATGGTGACTCCGATGATTTTAAAGCTGGCATGTTAAAAGCTCCAGAAGGTAATGATGTACTCGTGGAATAATACTGCACTGCTTGCTGTAAAGAAGGTGGAATTGACAGTCCAGGTGGGGGTCTAAGCAAAGATTGCTGCTGGGATTGAAGTCCATTTGAAGACCCATAGAATCCTTGATACATTGGTAAAGCAAGTCCATTACCATTTGTGGTTGGAGGAGGTGAAGAACCCCATGACCCTAGACTTCCAACTGGCTGATACAAAGGAATATTGCCTTGACACATAGATCTAGGGAGACCCATTTGCAGATTCTGGCTACTAACATCTGGAATAGATCCAATACCAGAAGCTAAGTTTGTACATGCATTTGCAGCTTGAGGATAGTGAGTCTGCATGGAGAATTGAAAACATACTAACATCTGAAGAAAGCAAATGAAGGTAATGTAGCAACTTTAAAACAATATATTTTGTCTTTTTACCTGTATAATAGCAGGATCATTGTGTACAGGTGTTGCAGTCTGAACAGGTGGGGAAGATTTGACCTGCAAATCCTGCAAGAAGTGGAAATATTGAGTAATTTTGAAGCAGTTTGGATATGTGATGATATAATTATTAATGCCCACATAAGATAGTAAACTTATTTAGACAATTGTTAAAAACTATATAAAAGCTATTCAAACACATAAGAAGATAGCTTCAAAAAGTCACTCAACAGAATTGTTAGAAAGACTCTCACAAAGAAGAAAGGGGGACATAGATCCCACCTACCAGCAGAGCATAACTCAAATACAAAATCAATGCAAACCAATCAACTAAAAGAAATTTAAAGAAAGAGAGACTGAGAATTATTGCAGACTAGCAACCTAAAAGAAAATTATATAGAAACCTGAGCTGCCTGCCAGTGCAATTGTGACTACTTGTTTTTCCCTTATATCACCCCCTCTGAATTTATGCATGTACTTAATGATGCAAGAACTGGTTCTTAGTCTAATTAAAAATAAATTGTCATTTTATTATTACTCATGTCGTTTACTAGTATTTCTTTTTGGTATTGTTTTTTGTCATCTAGTGTTGCATGGACAATTAGTTACTCCAAACACAAGCTATTTGGTTCATTGCTTCGTGTTTTGATTAACTACTCTTCCCTTAAGAAGGAAGACGAGATTGTGCAGAGAATCAGTTGTTGAAAGTTTTCTTTTGTATTGAGCTTCTTTGAAATTCCTCTGTTATTATAAGAATTGAGCTAACGAGCTTCTTTCCCAATTCTGATTCATTGAGTTGATAATTGCTCTTCTCTTGACCTCCAACGTCACTTAAAAGTGCCAATATAATTCGTATTTGAATTCTGAGAAGCCAAGAGAATCTTTATTTTAATTCCAAAGGCAGGAAGTCCTTCAAATACCATGAAAAAATATGATATCTGTAAATTTGTAGCAAAGTGTACAAAGGCAGAAACTGCAGCATTAACCCTTTCCCAGTCATTATATCAGGTAGAAGCATCAGCATTTATCCTCAAATATGAATAAGATAACATGAGTTCAGACTCCATCCATGATTGCAAGCACAATCCATTACCAATAGCATCAATTGACAATTAACATACATAGGTAATGCTCCATTAATATGCAATCCATAATGCTAAAATTCATTATACGTATACCTTTATGTCACTTCCTCGGAATAGTATATACTCATAGATTTTATCACTTGGAGGAACTTGTGGACCATCCTTTTTCCTTCCTTCTGTTCCAAATGATCTTACTGCAAATTTAAAAATTATGAATCGGATGAATGAGTCCGTATGCTCACATGAAAAAATCTACAAGGTTTAGAAGACGATAGTTTCAAGCTAGTTGGTTCTCGTCAACTTTATTACACTCAGCATTTACCATATATTCTTATCCAAAACTCTTAGCAGCAACATTCTTAACATGAAAGTATATATACAATCAATACTTGCCAACCTTCAATCATAACTGCTTCAAACAAACATATTACGAACAGAAAAGGATGCGGAAGCTGAAAGCATAATAACAAAACATAAGAAAGTAGTAAACCAACATATAAACATTTGCATTATGTCTCCCAAACTCAAAGCCAAAAACCCATTGGAAGTTAACGAATCCCGAGTCCACAAGTAACAGAATCACAAATCATAAGCCCTCAGAAACGCATCAAAATACATAGAAGACAAACATGAAAGGTAAAATCAGAAAACCCAGTACGAAATGAAAAACAAAGGATGCGATTAACTTTACCGTTTCTCAAACCGATGCTAGATTCGTCGGTATTGATGTTGAAGAGGATGCCTTCGTAGCGAATTTCAGACTTGGAAGTAAGGCTAATGAAGCTACCGATGTAAGAATCCGCAGGGTCATTTGATGAAGATTTGGGCGCTTCTGGCGGTGATGCTGCCGTTGCTGCGGCCATAGTTCCTTCTTCGGTTCCTTTGCTTTTCTCCCACACAAAACTGAAATGCTTAGAATTAGAAACAAACTAAACAATGTAATTTTTATGTTAAAAAGGGATTTGGAGGATGTTTTAGCAAAATCGAAACTGAAGCCTTTGAAATCAAAATATGGTAAGTGTACATGCGAATTGTTATCTCATTAGAACTTTCAAAAAATATGTATAATAAACTCATTGTGATTATAAAAGTGATTAAATATTATTTAATGTGCTTAATTTTAAAAAAAATATATATAAAGATTATATATATATATAAAGTAACAATTTTATCTAAAACTATTTTAAGTGTGATCTAAAATTTTATATGTGATATAAATAAATTAATAAAAAAATTGCAACAATTAATTAATGAATTAAGTTAATTATATTTAAGAATCAAAATCAATTTAAAATTTTATTTAAATAATTCAAACTTAATTGTTATTATATCAAAAATTATGGTATAAATCATAATGTTATTAGGCTATCTACTTAGTTGTCTTGGATTTGTATTGAATGATTAAGGAAAAAACTTGTGTTTCGTTATGAAAGAAAAATATAAATATAAATGATTTAGTGTACTCTATAATTATTACAATTTGATTTTAATATAATAATGTCGGTAGTTTTAATTATTTTATTTTATTTGAATAATTTAGTTTTACCGTTTAAACCAAAACAACAACACACTAACTTTATATTAATTATATGTTGTAGTATTTAAAATGTATTTTTATTCTTTAATATTTTTTTTTCACTCCCCTCTATTTATCTCTCCTTCCAACCTTATTTCTATTTTACTCTCCTCACCCATCTTTTTCTCTCTTATATCTATCCAATTCAAAATAACATGTATATAGAACATTTTATCTTTCATATAATCATTTTTTATGGGTGTTATTAGGAGTGTTTAAAAATCAAATCAAACCGAATTAAATCAAAAAATTGAATCAAATTGGACCAATCCAAATAGTTTTATAAATTAAACAGTCTAATCTAATTTATATTAATTAAAATCATTTTTTTAAATAATTCGGTCCGATTATATTAATTTTTAAACTGATCATATCAAAACGAATCAGTTTTAATAAAATATTAAATTTTTCATATCACTTATCACAAACCGTTGATTAAATCTCTTATTAATCGGATCAAATTTTTAACTAAATCATACCAAATTATTCGATTATAACATTTAAATAATCAAATGATCTGATCTGATTAATTTTTATTTTTATTCAAAATCGAACCGAACCAGACTATAGACGCTCTTAGGTGTTACATTGTTTGATATTCGTATATTAATTGCATTTCATTTATTCAATTTATATATTTAGACAATATATAATAGTTGTTACTTTTATGTGTTAAATTGTGTCATTGTAAAAAAGTTTACAACTTTTATAATTCAATTTTTCACAATAAATTAACAATAATTTGTGAGGTAATTTTAAAGAAATATGATAGGTTGAAGAGAAAATAAAATAAGTTAAAAAACACTAAAATCTGTATTTAAAGTTTCAAAAATGATGAAAAAAAAATTTATGTTGCACGACAGAAAAAAAAACTTTTATTAAAATCGTGAGTTGATTTCATAGAAAAATTACACTAAATTGAAATATTTTTTAAATATGAATATAACTAAGATAACAATTAATAATAAAAATAAAAAAATATATTAAAAATAAAACTAAGATATTATTAAAATAATAAACCCCTTTTAAATCAATATACAAATTAGTGTTAATTTTTATATGATTTTATTTTATAAAACACCCACTTAAATAAATAATAGCTAGTAGCGTACCCAAATATTACAAGTATTCAAAAATAGACTAATTTGATCCAACTCAAATAACATAATCTAATCCAACACAAATTATGCAATTTTTTTACCAAAGCTTTCACAAAACTCTATCCTTTCACAAAACTCTATCCAATCCATACTTATATATCATATTATATATTTTTAAATTTTTATTTTAATATAATAATTTTATTTAAAAAAATTATAAAAAAATAACAAAATTAATAGTTTTTTTCTCTACCCAATTCGCATAACATATTTCACCTTTTCTAAATTTCAGTTAATCATTCTTTATTTTCTTACCCTAATTCGATTTTCAACCTTAAGTCCTTAATGCAAAAGAGAGTAAAAGACCCTATACCTAGTTTAAGTCGTAGACTCTCCATTTTTTTTTAAAATTAAATACTTGTTTATGTATATAATTTTTTAAATTAATATGAAATTAAATAATAAATATTTGTATTAATTCATGTTCTATTTAAAATTTCGAATTGATTACATGATCTTTGTTTATTTATTACTCGTAAAAAATCAAAATAATTAAAATATTTTTAAGTCTAAATTTTAATCAATTATTAAAACATAAAATTTAATGTAATAGTTATTTAGTTATTAAAAATAAATATTTTAAAAAAATTTATAATTATAAAAACAAAAACAAAAAAAAAATACTAAGATACAAAATTCGATCTAATCCAACCCAATATGAAACGTTTAGTTTGGATTGATTTTAAAGATTTTATTAGATTTAATCTATCTTTATTTTTTAATAATCGATATTATTAATTCGATTCTAATTTTCAGTTTAAATCAAAACTAACCTATGATATGTAACTTTATAACAAATGAATTATTTAAGATCACGTCTATCGTATCTTTCGATCAAATAAAATATGATTAAAATAGTTAAATGGGTTATTTGTTAGAGCTTTAACAAAAGAATTGAAATTTATAAAAATGCTGAAACTTCAGTTTTACTAAAATATAGAATAAATTATCCATACCAACGTAAATAAATAAAAACACCTATGTATGTCATAATATTCCATAAGTGAACGTGAATATATCAATAATTAACATATCGAAAATTTTATCTATTGATAAATGGTTAGAGGCAAATAACAAATAAAATGTTGCGGCAACAATGACAAAGATCAGCTTCCACCCTTGAATTCGTTGTTTGGAAACTCAGGTGTCAACAGATAATCCACTATTATCAAACCTCTTTCCTCGATATCTTTTAACACCAACAATTTTATAGCCATTTAAGTTCCGTTAAAAGTCAATACACAACCAAATAAAAATTTAATATCCAATTTTTTAAACTTAAGAGATATGTTTAATTGATACTAATAAAAATAATAAGAAAAATAATTCAAATATTTATATGTTTAATTTGAATGTTAGTTTGAAATGAAATATAAAACATTCTAACATGAATTTTTCCACATTTATCAAAAATGATAAAATATCCTATTTTTTTACATATTCATATAATTATTTATTATTTATTATAATTTTATCTCAATTTAAAAATAAAAAAAAATTATTTATAATTTTATAATTTTTTTAATATTTATCTTTATTTTGATAACATTGTTTAAATAAATATAATAATAATAATATTATTTTGATTGAATTTGATTTTAAAAAAACAAAATGGATCTGAATGTAACATCAGTAAATTTATATACAAACGACTTACAAACGACTTAACTTACCAAACTCCTAAAATATTTCTTTTCAAGCAACAAATTGCCATCAATTATCTTAAGAAATTAATGGTATAAGAACTCAACATATTAAAAGTTGAAATGGAAAAAACTAAAAGAAACCAATTATTATTCTACTTGATTTTAGGTAACGAAGACATAGAAGGATTAGAAAGTTGGGATAGATTAAGCCGAATCTACACTTTATAGGTAAGAAAAGAATCAATCACAAGGCTGCAAAACAACAAGCAACTTAAAGTTAGTTTAGTGACTTTTCTCACACTTTTTGAATATGGTGAGACCTCAATATCTTTAACACCCACGAGTACACCTCTAAAAGCCAATATTGACACACAAATAAACACTAACTAATAAAAAAATATTGCAACAAATTTAGTTATAAGCGCAAATATGAAGGATTCTATAAAAATAAAATCAAACCTAAAGAAACAAAGACAACCAAGTTATAAAGAGACAAGACGAAAAGTGACAGATTGAACAGATAAGCTTAATATTGAAAGGAAGTTTTATATCTCATTGGGTAGAGTACAATAAAGCAATGAAAATTGAAAATCTCTAAACATATCACTACACGTGTAAAAAAAATAAAATGTTTTTTTAATTATTATAGCTCTTACGTGATTTAATAATACATCATATTTATAACAACTAATAAAAACTGATACAAAGGTGAGAATGTAACCTAGGGATGTCAAACGGATTGGCACGATACGATCCGTTAAATATTTGATATGATATGAAAAGATATACGAGTATAAAAAAATAACATGGCATGACACGTGGCCCGCTACTTGTAACAGATTGGGTCATATCAACACGCAAGTATGAAATAAAATATATACAAATATATAAATATATCTATATATTATTAAATATATATATATCTTACTGGATATAGTTAATATTGGTATATGGAATGTGAAGAGCTCCCATTATCAATTTTTTTTCAAATAATAGGTTAAATGGGTCATGGTTCGTGCCAACCCATTAAGCACAATACAACGGGCCAAACACTACTACAAAAAGGAGCATTAAAGTCGGTTAAAAATTAACTTTAAACTAATTTAAAGTCGGTTCGCTAAATCGACTCTAAATGAAATGACTTAAAATTTAAAATCGGTTCAACGCGTAAACCGACTTTAAATTTTAAATTTTTGTTTTTTTACAAAATTTACTTATTTTCTATTATATTGAAATTAAAACATGTATTCAATCACTAAATAATAACAGGAAAAAAATCTGTTTAATAAATAGTTTAAATAATACAAATAATTGAAAAATAAAATATTAATTAATAGTAGAAAAATTACCATGGTGTTGTTCTATGTTATTCAAGATCATCATATTCTTATCCTGATATTATAATACAAACCTACATATATAATACAAAAATTTATATACATAAATAATAACACATAATAACAGAAAAAATATGAATAATAAGTGTGTAAAATTAATAGAAATACTTACAAGAGTAAATGAAGTGACAAAATGAAAGAAATAAAGAAAAAAAATGGTGTATTGTAAGTGAGAAATGGGTATAAAAAATTTGGGTATTTTGCTCAAAAAAATAAGAGATCTAAAAGATTAATTAGAGAGGAAGAAAACCCACTAACCGGCATTGAAATTGGTGGTCATAGGTGGCCAAAAAATGAGAAAGAGTGGAAGAGATTTTGAGAGTTATGCAGCACTTGGAATAGTTTCTGTTTGGGGAAGAAAGAAGAGAAAGAATTTATCCACGTGTGTAGCATCGGTTCTACGTGTCAACCGATGCTATCCATGTAGCGTAGCGTCGGTTGACACCTAGAACCGACGCTACGTCCACATGTAGCATCAATTCGACATGTCAACTGACGATACGTCTTACGTGGATAACGTTGGTTCTACACCGAACCGACTTTAAATTCATTATAAGTAGATTTTTTTCAAAAATCAACTTTACATATCGACTTAAATACTCCTTTTGTGGTAGTGAAAGCCCATGAGTTAAGAATAAATGCATAACATGGCCAACATAAGAGACACAACCCAACACAGCTTGTTAAATAATGGGTCACGGGTTAACACGACACTCTAATTCACAAACTTGGTATGTTGTGTTAGGTTAGCTCGATTTTTTTAACCTCTAATGTAACCTAATATATACATATAAATCTTCTCAAGAGAATTATACTTTTCTTTGCATTTTCTTCTATACTCCAATAACAAGAAGGAAAAGAGAGAGAGAGGAAGAGAGAAAAAGTAATTGAGTTATCAATGAATCCTATGTTGATTAAGGTTCTTTTACTTAAGTCTTTAAAGAACCATCTTTATTATGATTTTTTTCCTTCAAATAATTACCCTAATTATACCCAATACCTTTAACTCATTAGCATCTTTATTATAGTATGTTTTTTCTAACAAATTATATAATTTTTTACCATTAGTTGCTTCGAAAAGTTCAAATAAGGACCAAATAAACTTAGAGAATAAATATATTATTTTAAAAATTATCACTATTAAATTTAAAATATAATTATAGTAGTAAGATATGCAATAACAAATAAATAATAAATTAAAAATCAACACAAAGATTTTAGGTAGAAATAACTTAGACTATAATAATGATTTAAGAGGAAAATCACTGGTATATTGGACTATCTAATCTATCTACTATAAAAATTAAATATTTAAATATAAACTCAATCTTATACTACTCTCACACAAATAATATCTTAATGTACTTTACTTACAAATCTACTTTATTTTCACATCTTTTAAAATTAATGTGTATGGATCCTAACTAACGTTCCAATTAATTCATTATTATTCATACATGTTTATGGAACAACTTGCAAAAGAGTTAGCACATAAACATAAGTATTGTATATGTTCTAGATTGATTTTAATAACAAATAAATCATTCAAAGAAAATCTCTAGCAGACTTAAAACAAAAGATGTAAAATAAATTAATTAATAAAAATAATTTCTATAAATCTTTACAATTAATTCAATAATTTAAAACCACACTTATGTTGAATTAATGTAAGCACAAAATAATCCAAAAGATAACAAATTATATGATCACAAAAAATAATCAATAAAAACTATGAAATTTGTGGAAAATAAAAGCATGTAATTATTATGTGCTTTTGAATTATGTGATGAGTTGTAACTATGAGTAACGAGTTTTATTTATATGAAAAATCAAAATCTTAATCCTTTTAAATGATATTAATACTCAATAAGGATTATTAATACTCATTAAAAATGAAGTATGTGGTAAATCTACAAATTCTCTTGAATTAAAATATAACTTTTCAAACTTAAAAAAGTGCTTGATTAATCAAGACCTTTTTCGATCAATATAATAACAACAAACTAAATTGATATTTTAACCATAGGGAACACGATAGAATTATCAAAGTTTGATCGATCTACTACAATAATATTTTGAACAACACAAATAATTATAATTGTTGTGCAATATACTTGTGAATGCTTGAATGTAATTTCAAGTGTGATAATACAAAAGTTATATATGAAGTACATCTATATGAAACTCGAGTGTTTCTTCGACTTTATTTGATGAATGTGATAACAATACTAAAAATTAGTTTACAAATAAATATTTTGTCTACAAAAATCTCCAACATCTATAATACCTCACAAATTTATGCTTTGATATTTTCGTGTAATAAAACTATTCTCGTACTACATGATACTCATAAGAATAAAGAGTGTTACATTGACTAAATTTCATAATGAAACTATCCTATAATAATTTAGTCAACTTCAATGTACTTTGAAAAGCTTGTACTTAATTGAAATCACATAGATAGAACACTACAATTTGGTTTGAAAATCTAATTATTTATTAGTTCAATTAACATTAAATTAATAATTAAAAGATCATATAGTAAATGCACTCACACCAAAATAATAACAAATATGGGAATATAAGCATGTTCCATTTAAGTTTACTCTCTTTCTCTCTATATCCATTAAAATATTGATGTGAATTGCTAAACTATTATTTCTTTTTTGACATGCAAAAAGGACAAAGTACATAGGAAAAATTATATAAGAAATATCAATAGTAAAATATGTATGAAAAAATGGAAGTGAGCTAAATTCTTTGTAAAGGTTAAAATGAAATATTAAAATTTGTTAGTTATTTTACAAGTAAAAAATACACGATTCTAGCGATCTAAAATATCTCGTTCATATGGTGAAGGTATCATTTGTTTAGCAACTCACACATAACGACTTGATCCTTGAAAGCAATCGATCAAGACTTGATGATCTAGACCAGACCTAAGTAAATGGCCTAGTATACTACCCTAGCGACCTAGATGACCTCTTTACTTACAAAACCTCAAGCAATACATATATGGCAACCTGAAGACAATGACATGATTCTTTATAAAATTATGTAATGTACTTTAATAGTTCACATAAAGCGCTTATCAATGTAACTTCAACACATGTCTAATAAGTATTATATATACTTTCTTAGTGAGATGAATAAATGATTTAATCATTATTCACATTTCATACTTCTCTCTAAAAATCATAACACGTTAGAAATTCTCCAAACAAAATTGACTAATGAAAAAGTGCAATGTAATATAAACTCCCCATAAATGCATTAAATCTCTAAATGTAATACCAATTTAATATGAAATAAAAAGGAGAGTTGAAATTAAAAAATTAAAAATTGATTTTTCTTAGTTTTTATTTTTTATCTTTATTTTAAATGCCATATAAAGCAATAAACTCATTTAGGCACAAATAAGTACACAACAAAGCATAATTCATTTGTGATTGAATTTTGATATTCATTACATAAATTAGCAATTAAAATAGACAAGATACACAAGTACACTAACACATATAATAATGACATAATTACATTTACTCAAAATAGTATATAATTTTGAATTTTACTTGTATGTCAATTAATTTATTTATGATCAATTAATACAGACAAAATCAAATTAGTACAATACAAAATCGTAATTAAGTCATTAATTTTACATTAAGAAAGAATTTCGACTAAGAGAGAAACAATTTTAATGTGACACATTTTTAACATCTTTGGCTCTTTCTTTTAGTGAATGCTTATAACATATATATTTTTTATAAGCATATTTACTTTTAAATTATTATTATTATTGAATAATAATTTTTAAAATTTTTTATACATGTATAAGTCATATACCTAGTATAATAACTTTCACAATAGTTATAAAGTAGCATTCTCTATTCACTACAGTAGCTTATAACATCACAATATGTAACCATCTCAAAAATAGGTGCCTTTCTATAGGAATTTTTTTTTCAAAATGCAAGGAATAAGATTAACAAAATTTTACAATCAATGTACCTTAAGTCCTAAATTTTTTCAAGAGAAATCATAAACTTCAACCATAACATACATCATATATGTGTGTTTAGTGAGTATGTGAATAAGTTTATATCAATATAGATCATTACATATAAAAATGTAAGTGTATGCACAAGGTGAAATGTAAAATTGTGATTATAGATAATCAAAGCGAGTTAAACCAATAAAGGCAATGTTGTATTTACGTAGATTTCTTTAAATTTGTTACCTTGATAGTTGAAAAAGATTCTACTTTTTTTAATTAAAACCCTTAACGAAAAATCTTAACAACAAAATAAATATAAACCTACAAAAATGCTCATCTAGAATAATTTAAGCACTTGAATATGAACGAAAATAATGATAAGATGATTGAAAAATGCAATCTTTCCTAACATAAAATTTTTTGGATTTTGTTTTATTTATATTTTTAGATTGAGAGTTAACTACCTTAAACTTTATAATCATATTATTGAATTTAGCTTTATTATTTACATTCATCCTAAATGAAGAAAAAACATTCATGTTATGATGATGATAATGAGTCTTATAATTAAATGCATTAATTTTCTCCTGTCTTTTTTAACCTACAACATCATGTTTCTTAGTATAACTTTTGGATATATAATTGTAATTTTCATTCATTCTAAGAGATTGTCCAACATGTATAGAAGAATTATTAAATTGAGAAGCATTTCTCAAAAACCTACATTTTAATATTATGTAACATTCCTATTACAATGATGACACACATGTATAAATTTAACAATTTTAGTAACTATATGTGCAGTGAATGTTTGTGCACAATTAGTAACAATATATAAGAATAGGGTTAAAAGGTGTTACAAATGTGGTCTTTAATATTAAAGGTGTTTTCATCCACGTAACCAAGGACACATATATTACCATGTGACTTACTAATGCTTATAATTTTATCTAAGCATTCAGCTCCAATGGTAAGTCTCTTGATTACTTTACTTGAGTCTTTGATCTATTCACTAATTTATCATTCTCCCCTACAAGTTTAATGTTTTCTTCATTGATACCAACAAGAATATAATTCAAGGCATTAATAAGTTCATACAATTATTTCTTTTCTTTATCTAAGACATATGAGTTTGATTTATGGACACCAATACCGTCATTCAATGCAATTAGTTCAATAAGAAGTTTATTTCTCACTTTCCTAACATGTAGGCATTCCAAAATTCATCAAAAATTGATGCATTAAAATTGGCTAAGATAGATATCCCTCATTTTTTTCATTCAAACTAGAGTCGATGTCATTGGAATATGCTTTGGTAGTTACAGTAAAGGCATGATAGTTGGTTTCACCATTTTTTGATTCACTTGTATTTTCGTGCTCACTTTATATGTCTCTATAAATGTAACATTGAATGCTCTTTTGGTTTTCTCCTTATTGTTTGCACACTCTATGTCAATGTGTCCAAAATCACTACAAATAATACATTAATGATTAGTGGATTTAGATTTCTTATCATTTGAATTCGAAGGATTTAGTTCCTTTGACTTAATATCATTGTCTTGACCGGTTTATCCCTAGTTCGGTTTATCCTACATTGTTATTTTACATCACTTAGGAGATGTATAAATAGAAAAATTATTGACTATTGGGTTTGAGCCCCAAAGGGTACCCATTTTTGTGGAATATGAGAGGACCTAGGAAAATGTGATACCACACACGCATGCACACCACTGCCGACCGACTATGCCGTGTTGAGTTCGAGTGCATGTGCGTGAAGTGATGTGACATTTTATTTTTTAGAATTTTTTTTTATCAAAATATTTTTTCACTCAGAAAATTACCGTTATTTTTCTTTACTTAGAAAATGATAGTTATTTTTCTTTACTTAGAAAATAGCAGTTATTTTTTCTATACTTAGAAATATCTATTTAATGACCATTATTTTTCTTTACTTAGAAAATAACCGTTACTTTTCTTTACTTAGAAAATAATCGTTACTTTTCCTTTCATAAAATGGTCGTTACTCTTTCCACCCAAACATGATCGTTATTATCATAATGGTCACACGTTTTCTCAAACCTATAAATAGAGGACCTCAACTCTCAATTTTAACACTTCAATTGCAAACATCTCTTAGCTAAGAAAAAGCTCTTAGAAAGAAAAAGAAGAAGATCTAAATTATTGAGTTTTTCGAGCAACAAAAATTTATAGGTATAACATTCTGATATTTATTAGCGTAGTGAAGTTCCGAGATAGAAAACAAAGATTTTGGGCTATTTTATCTTGGGGACGATGAGGCTGTGTTTGCTTTCACAAGTTTGGATAGAGCCACGAAACGTCTAAAAGAGAACGACCTAGTCCGCAACTCAACCCAAGTAGTTCATTTCAAGTTATCAGTGATATTATTCTTACATTGTTTTCACGTACTTGTTCTAACCTTTTCCTTAGGAGCTTTTTAAATCAGTGTGCTAATGAGAGCAATGATTCATTATTTGTGTCCTTATCACTATCATATATCTATTTTTGGTGCTTTTGAAGGCTACATTCTTATTCTTCTTAGGAGCCTCAAGTGTGAGCTTATAGGTTTGTATTGATCTAACAGTTCATCAATATTTAGAGTATCAAAATTCTTACTCTCCTTTACAGTATTGACTTTTATCTTGAATGGTTTAGTCAAGGAATTGAGCAGCGTGCAGACTAACTTAGACTGTTCTATTTCCTTCAAGATTTGGACAAGCATTACACATATTACAAATCTTGCATAAAATTCATTAAAAAGCCTCATTTTTAGTCATTTTAAGGGAATTAAATTGAGACATGAGGAGTCTCAATTTTGTTTGCTTTACTTGAGAAGTACCTTCCAAGCACTTTTAGCATATTCATAGTCAAAGTTGCGACATAATTTGCTCATCATCACTACAAAAAATATTAAGCTTAAAGTCTTTTGGTTTGCACCAATAAGGATATTTTTTTAATGGTCCATTCTTGCATTTTGTTTATTATTGTTACACTATCTTTCGTTACCAAAGTTGGTTCTTAACTGTTTAGAATAACATCTCATAATTTTTCATATTATCTAAGATAAGCTTGCATGCGATCCTTTCAATAAGAATTTTTATACCCATAAAAAAATAAGGGTTAATGGATGACCCATATTCTTTCATTTAGCTTATATATGTCTATCTATAAATTAAAATCACTAAGTGTGTATGATGTAGGTTTTGATACTAATTGAAAGTTCACAATATGACCAAATAAGCATAAAGGGAGAATTTCAAACATTACAAATACCACATTTAAAACCTAATCATATAGACCAGACATGCAATAACGAATAAATAATCAATGTAAAAATTAAAAATAACACATGGATTTTTAGGTATAAACAACATAGACCACAACAATGACTTAAGAGGAAAATCATCGGTCCATTAGACCATTTAATCTATCTACTATGAAAATTAAATATTTGAAGTACAAACTTATATCTTTACTACCCTCACATGGATAATACTCCAATGTACTTTACTTATAAATCTATGCTCTATTTTTAGAGCTTCAAATATTAGCATGTACGGATCTTGATCAACGTTTCAATCATGCACATTCATGGAATAACCTGTAAAAGGGTTAGCATAGAAAGATAAGTGCTCGTATGTGTTTTAAATGGATTTCATAACAAATAATTAATATGTTAGTAGACTCAACAAATAAATCAATAAAAAATATCTCTAGTAAATCTAGAACAAAAGATGTATACCAATATCAATGAAAACTTCTTTAAACCTTGAGAATTAATTCAATAAATTAAAACCACACTTATGAAAAATTAATGCAACCATGAAAAATCCTAGAGAGAAAAAACTAAATGATCACATACCACTAAAGTACCAAACTCGTTATTGCAAGTACCATAAAATCAAATATAGGTTTAATTGCATATCATAATTCTCTTTTATCACTATTCACATAGTATTCGCATGTTTCAAACTAATAAATTAGCAATCCCCAATTTAATAAAATTATAATTGTCAAATTAAAAACAAACATAATTTATAGAAGGTAATATTATTTTTATAAAAACATTAGTTATTTTATGCATTCTCTCATTTGTTTTTGTTCATTTTAATATAAAAACATTCTATACTATCGTAGCAATTGTCGACAATCTCTACCATCATTTCCATCTTACCCCTAATATCATTTTATTCATTTTTCAAACAACATAATTTCACTATTTATTACAAAACAATCGAAAACTATATTTTTTTAATTAATCGATAGTTAAACAATCATAAACTCATTTGAAGTATCAATCTCTGCCTCTAATTGTTATTACCACCAACTTATTCCCTTTGATCTCACTAACCTTTTATCCTTTTTGACTATCATATGTTTGCTTAAACCTAACGTGAATGTGACTTTGATCAAACACAAGGTGGTTGAGAAAGGATAAAAGAGTCAAGAAGATCGGAGAAAATTAGCTAACAATAATTATAATCATTGACATATATGATACTTCAAATGAGTTGATAGTTTCCTAATTTTAATTTCGACAAAAAATACATTTTTGAATTTTTCTATAGAAAATTGTAAATAGTGGTTAGTATGCAAAAGAATAAGATGGTATTATGGGTATGATAAAGATAATAGTGAAGGTGTATATGGTTGCTAAGATGAACATGATTGTTTTCATAACGAAATAGTAAAAAAAATGCAAAAAATACAAAAATAATAAATATTTTTATAAATATAAAATTGTTCATTTTATAAATTAAATTTTTAAATTTTTTTGGATAATTGTTTATCTTTTGTTAAATATGAGGATTATTAATATACTAGTTTAATAATATGTATCTAAATATATACTTTTTGTTTAATAAAAATAACCTTAAATATTGAACATTGTAATTACTATTGAAATTTAAAGTTAAAAAGAAAAAAAAATAAACTTGATATTATGAACCATTGGAGACTTAAAAGATAGAATAAATTACAAGTACATTACGTTCAATGAAAATCTATTTTAAACTCGTACTTAAAGTGGTATAATACAACTTTATTATTTTTATAATTATAAAAGTCTATTTTTATAATAATATTGTTATCCTTATTTTGCAAACATGAGTTGATGTTCTAATATAGTTTAAGAATAACATTTCTTAAATTTGAGGAGAAGATTGTAAAATAAAAAAATAAAAAAATAAAAAAAACCCTACATAAGTTATAGATTTAAAATAATGTAATTTAAAGTGGGTGAAATTAAATATATTGGGAAGATATTTTAATTAATTTATTATTTTTTAATGACTTAATTATTTCATTTTTAAAAATTAATAGTATAAATGATTAATTTTTTATTTAATTTTTATTTTTTTTACGTTATTTTAACAAATAATTAATTTTATAGATTTTCTTTAACAATAGATAATAATAACTAACAAATTGATTATATAAAAAAATTTAAAATTTAATTATTAATTTATCTATTTTTTTTATAATAAAATAACTAATCTATCTAACCAACCAATGAACTATATATGTATTTATCTCTTTAATTTAGCCTCCATAATGAGTATGCAGAAAGAATCTATTTTATCCAACAAACTTAAAAATGTTGATATATTATTCTCTAAACAATCTTCCATAAATTAAATTTGTTTGTTAATTAGCAAACTGGCATATGCCATTTAGTTTAACAATTTGAACAAAAATCTGGCCAATCAAAACATCCACCCATAATGAAAAAAAAAACATTTATAATATTGAATTGTTGAAAAAAAATGAGTGATATGAACTTATACTAATTTATAAATAAATACATTTCAAAATCTATGAACTACCATTTCACCATAAACTTTTTGAGGTCAGCATCAAAATATATCTGATCCAACTCTTGGGAGCTTATATATTACATGTTGATATATAATTAAAAATGGATTATGATCTAAGAGAACCCACAAATGGTGAAGATTAATTTATAATATTTAATTACAAAACATGCCCCTTCATTCGGTTTAATTGTTTAAAGTTCAAACTATAAGCATATATCATTTTCAAGAGGGAGAAAAAAAACTACCTGGTTCTATTTTTTTCGAAAAAAAAAATGTATATATATAAAATATTCTTTAACGGCTTAATTTATCAACTTTGGCTGCAAACTTTAACTTTAGAGGAGAGAGAATAAGAGTGTAAGGTCCATAATGATGGCGAAGAAGACACATGGGACAAAAGACAGACATCCTTATCTTCGATACCCCAATCTCCTACTTCGTAACAGCTCCTAAACACCGTGGCATCGTTGTACAGATACATTCCCAGAAACTCATAATCTACTACAATGACTAGAACGCCCTTGAGTAATAATCTATTTTACTTTTTTTTTTAGTCTAAACGGGCTTTACCAAACATGGGTGATTTGGTCATGTGAAAGAAAGTACCATATGCACCCACGTTGTCTCTTAAAAGCCACAGTTTAAATGTCAAAAATGCCCTAATGTATTTTCACTGTCATGTATTAATTGGGAGGGTATTATTGGATTTCGAGAGATGGCCTTATTGTTGTTGGGCCCTCAGTGAAATAAAAAGAAAGGAAAAACGTGATGTTTGGTGTAGAGCGCACACACTAAAAGGTGGCTTGAGAGATAGAGAGAAAAAAAAAGAGTGTATTTTGTTTCGAGACGTTATCGGATTTCAAATCTTCTACTGGCCGGAATTAGGAATATTATTCACGTCCGGCTAGGGTTTCAGATGTGAGAAATTGATGTAGAGAGAAAAGAAGATAAAGATTACCAAGTAAGAGTCTTTCCTTGCGTAATGGTTCAGATTTGAGACTTGGGTTCGCCGGAATTGGAGAATTTCGATTCACAACCGACTAGGTCTTCACTTTTTTTTTCTTTGCTGTTATAATCTTGAAAGTATTACCAGGAAAAGTTTACCAACTTCTGAACCATCAGTTTTTGTTTATTTTTTTTCTTTTAAATTACCGTCTGATTGGGCTTCGTTGCGCGTGTTATGAAGTTGATTTTTCGATCGGTGATATCGGGTCATAGCAAGCTTTTGTTGTCAGAAGGATCGTGATGTTTACACCGCAAAAAGTGTGGTCAAGTTGGTCTCTGACGCCGAAGAATGGGACTCAGAAGACCGGAACTGGTTCAGGATCGAACCCAAATTCAGGTACTCCAAATTTTAACTCCAGAGATGTAATAATTTCAAAGGGAAAGGGTATTGCTTATAGCGAGGTCGTAACACCATCTTCGGGAGTAGCAGTTGAGAATGGAGGCAAACTGCTGGTGGGTTCAGGAGACTTACCCATGGACCGCGAAGGGTTGGCCCAGAGGATTAAAGACCTCGAAAATGAGGTTGGTGAAATTAATGTGATGCATTCACTATCCGACTTTCTTATAATTCTGTTCTTAGTTGCGTTTTGATTTGTAACGGTTAATTTTCTCCGTGTTATAGTTCTATGTAAAATTTTCCCCTATCCTTTTGACATTCAATTGCATTAGAATAAGAGGTAAAATGCTTTCTTTTTCTTCGTCCAACGCATTGATGTGGGTGCTGATATAGGTTTTCATCTATGCTAAGAATTTTTTTGAGGATTCTCCCAAGCACGCTTCACCATTTAGTCATTGTGATATTTGTCTTATGCTTAGGTATGATCTGTATATCTTATTAGTTGATAATGTGAACCGATTTTTATTCTTGGCAGCTTTTCGAATATCAATACAATATGGGGCTTCTCTTGATTGAGAAAAAGGAATGGACTTCAAAGTATGAAGAACTTAGTCAAGCGGTAGCAGAAGCAAAGGAAGCCATTAAAAGAGAACAAGCAGCACATTTAGTTGCAATTTCTGATGTTAGCAAGCGAGGGGAGAAGTTGAGAAAGGCTTTGGGGGTTGAAGAGGAGTGTGTGCGTGATGTAAGATTTCTGTTCCCCATCTATATCTCTCTTTCCCCTCTCCTGCAGATTAATTGTTCATGCATAAAAGTTCTCTCTTGGCTTGAAATGAACTTGCTTTTATCCTCTTGCTGTCTAAGCAAATAAGATTGTACCTTTTTATAAGATCCATATGTTGGCAAGTAAATAATTATTTTGGATTTTTCAGTCCATGAAACTTGTGTAGCTTTTTTTTTAAGCCTATCTATGGAACCTCTGACTTTAAGGAAGGATGGAAGTAGTATGGGGGGTGGAGGGTGGGGAATACCATTGCCAGTGTGTGCTAATATTTGGAGCATGTTGTTCTGCAGCTAGAGAAGGCTTTGCACGAGAGTCGCGCTGAGAATGCAGAAATAAAGTACACCGCTGATTCTAAGTTGGCTGAGGCAAATGCTTTAGTCATTAGCATAGAAGAGAAGTCTCTAGAGCTAGAGGCGAAGTTGCGTTCAACTGATGCCAAACTTGCTGAGATTAGCCGAAAAAGTTCAGAAATAGAGAGGAAATCACAAGACTTGGAAGCTCAAGAAAGTGCATTGCGAAGGGATCGTCTATCTTTCATTGAGGAGTATGTATCAACTCTATTGACCACTGCCATGATAATTTTATTTTTTTCCCTTTCATATGGGCACAGTTATCATGATGAACCTTAAATCTATTGGCCTTGGATTTTGCTTTCTTTCTCCATCATGGAGCAATTAGATTCCTTTCTGTTATCATCTCATGGAATATTCTTGGTGTGGTTTTCTCAGGCAAAGGGTACATGAAAGTTCTTTGTCTGAGCAGAAGGAAGACTTGCAAGAACAGGAAAAGAAACTACGGGAGGGAGAGGAAAGGTTGGCCAAGGGTCAAAGAATTCTTGGTCAAAGAGAGGAGAGGGCAAATGAGAATGATAGGATTTTAAAGCAGAAGCAAAAGGACCTTGAAGAGGCACAGAAAAAGATACATGAAACCAATACAACTTTGAAAAGGAAGGAAGATGACATCAGCAGCAGGCTAGCAAATCTAGCTCTAAAAGAGAAGGCAAGAATTCTCCAAACTTTACTGTTTGATCTTTGTATTTGACTCATTTGTCAGTGGCTCAGGTTTTTTAAATGCAGGAATGTGATACTTTGAGAACTAACCTAGAGGTGAAAGAAAAAGAGTTGCTCGAGTTAGAAGAAAAGCTTAACGAGAGGGAAAGAGTAAGTCCTTGCACACTATTTGTTGATATGAATATGTCAAGCTCTAGATTTGAAGTATGTACTAAATAAAATCTAGCCTAGATTTTATGTTAAGATGTGAGGGTTGAATGTCATTCCAATACCTTGGAGATCACCCTAAACATCTTTACAGTGCCACTTGTCCAGTGTGTATGTTCTGACTGAATATGAGATGCTAGCCAAAAGAATCAGTCATCTCAATAACAATATGTTTCTAGGAGTTTCTATGATGCATACACTTTTTAGTGTATGGATTTTTTTCCTTGCATCTTCGTTCTCTCTCCCCTGTTTTGTGTAGTCAACTCATTATCACGTATCTAGTCCTGTTTAATCCCTTCCATTCAGTTGATATTAGAGTGTTCTGTTATTTGTTAAGAAAGTATGAATGAAGAACCATGATTATCAGCTCATATTTGATCATGGTCCTAATGCAGGATGAGATTCAAAAACTCACCGAAGAACACAATGCAATTCTGGATGCTAGGAGGCGTGAATTTGAGTTGGAAATTGATCAAAAGAGAAAGTCATTGGATGATGAATTGAAAAAAAAGGTTGCTGATCTGGAGAAGAAGGAAGGTGAAATCAATCACATGGAGGAAAAAATTGCAAAAAGGGAACAGGCATTGGAGAAAAGGTGGGAGACATTAAGGGAGAAAGAGAAGGAATATGAATCAAAATTGAGGACCCTGAAGGAAAGAGAGAAGTCTTTAAAATGTGAAGAGAAGAACTTGGAGAAGGAGAAAAAGGAAGTGTTTGCTGATAAAGAGGAATTGCTCAGACTCAAGGCTGAGCTTGAGAAGATAAAGATTGAAAATGAAGAGCATCTGAGAAAAATAATAGACGAGACAGATCGGCTGAAAGTAAGTGAAGAAGAGAGATCAGAATATCGTCGATTGCAGTCAGAACTGAAGATGGAAATAGACAAATACATGCATCAGAAAGAACTGCTTCTAAAGGAAGCAGAAGATCTGAAGCTGCAAAAAGAGATTTTTGAGAGGGAATGGGAAGAACTGGATGAGAAAAGAGCTGAAATTGAGAAAGAGCTGAAGAATGTGAGTGACAAAAAGGAAGAAGTAGAAAAACTGAGACATATTGAAGAAGAAAGTTTAAAAAATGAGAAGGCAGTAGCAGAAGAGTACATACAAAGGGAGCAGGAAAGTCTTAAATTGGCCAAGGAATCATTTGCAGCCCATATGGAGCTTGAGAAGTCTGTATTAGCTGAAAAAGTTCAAAGTGAGAGAAGCCAAATGATACATGATTATGAGATGCGGAAAAGGGAACTCGAAACTGAATTGCAGAATCGACTGGAGGAGATAGCAAAGCCTTTGTGTGAAAAAGAGAAGCGTTTTGAGGAAGAGAAAACACAAGAGTTAGAAAATATTAATTATTTGAGAGAATTAGCGAGAAGAGAAATGGAAGAGTTAAAACTTGAAAGACTTAAAATAGAAAAAGAAAGACAAGAAGCTGATGAGAATAAAGAGCATCTTGAAAGGCATCAAGTCGAAATACGGAAAGATATTGATGGACTTCTTGATCTTAGCAGGAAGCTGAAGGACCAACGTGAACAATTAATGAAGGAGAGAGAGCGCTTCTTATCATTTATCGAGAGATTAAAGAGTAGCGAGGAATGTGGTGAAGCTATCTCAGAGTTTGTGCTTTCTGATTTACAGCCTTTAGCTGAAATTGAGAATGCAGTGCTTCCCTCACCAAAACTGGCTTACATGAAGGAAGATTTGATTGGAGATCTGGATGTTTCTGAGAGGCAAGATGATGAGCAATTTCGAGTTGTAGGTTCAAGATCTCCAACATCTGGTGGAACTATGTCTTGGCTCCGAACTTGTGCCTCTAAGATTTTTAAGATCTCACCAGGTAGAAAAATAAACTTTGTGGATGATGAAAATTTGGGCAAGGAGGCATCTTTTGCTGGTGAGCAAAATGTGGGAGAGCCATCCAAGAAATCTCACAGCAATGAAACTGATGCAGAGCTTTCTTTTGGTATTGCAAATGATTCTTTTGATGTTCAAAGGCTTCAGTCTGATAATGGCACAAAAGAGGTTGAAGCTGGTCTTGATACTTATGTGGACGACCAGAGTAACGTAGTAGAAGCTCAGGAAGATTCTCAGCCTTCAGAATTGAAAGATGTTCCATACAAGCTTCGTAAGAGAGGGAGAGGGAAGCCTAGGGTTAGCAGAACTCGTTCTGTAAAAGCAGTTGTGAGAGATGCTAAGGCTATACTGGGGGAAAATTTAGATTTAAATGATAGTGAGTATCATAATGGGAATGCTGAGGATTCTACTGATGTGAATCAAGGAGAAACTCTTATTGCAAATAAGAGAACAACAAGAAATTCACGCAAGCGTAACCATGGGCAGACGTCTCAAATGACAGTGAGTGAGCATGATGGGGATGACAGTGAAGGACGTTCTGTTGGTGTCATGGGAAACCAACGCAAGAAGAGGCGAGATAAAGTCACCCTGGCTGAGCAAGCACCAGGAGAAAGGCGGTACAATCTTCGCCGACCCACATCCAAAAGGTAAATCTTATTCTCTTGTGTGTTATGTGACATCTTACACATGGGCTCATGGGGATAGTGGGGCCGCCTAGATGCATATTTTTTTTTCATAAATCATGACTGCACATTTTCTTTTGTTTCTTTCATGTTTTTGTCAATCATCGTGACGAAATTACATGTGTTTGCTTGTCCTCAGTGGAGTAAGATCCGCTGCTAGAGCTGTACCTGATAGCAAGGGAAATGACGAAGAAGGTGATGGTATGGAAGCTGCTCCTGCTAATTCAACTGGAGTTGCCAGTGAGAATCGTGGAAGCACACACTCTGTCCAGGTGGATTAAAATGCCTTTTCTTTTCCACTGGCCCTGCTGGATTTTTTTTTATAACTACGTGTGTGGGGTAATAAGTTTGTGCTTGTTCTTTCTGTTTTGTGTGTATATACTCTGTTAAGTATTAAATATAAAAAGTGTGTAAGTAATGAATGCAAGACATTTTACCTTTTGAAAATTATGGCCATGTTAGGTTTAGCTGGCATTATTATACCTTTTATTAAGCAATAAGCTTCTAGAGTTTCATTATTTATCAAGTTGTTGCGATGTCATAGAAAGATAGACTACTTAATCGTTAGTTAAAGACTAAATTTTTTATGTTTCCTAAGAAAAATATGTAACATGAAATGCTATATGTTTTATTTTACTCCAAACATGGAAAATATGTTTGTAGCCAATGCTTACTATGAGCATTTGGTCTTCGAGTGGGTCTTTATGTAATGCCTTTAAAGTATATGCATAAAGTTTATTTTTTCTTATGAATTATAGAATTTGATTAATCTTGCCACAAAGGTTGCTAGATTTCCAATGCATCTATTATAGCAAATTATTTATTGCTGTATTGAATGAATTGTATAGATCTTTTCAAAGATCATACTAAGTTTCATAAATAATACGCTTTATGCCTTAAAAGTATATATTGCATAAAGCGTAAACTAATTTGATTTTTCTTCAAGATGGAATTTTTAAGTTGTTCTTAACGAGTTGTGTTTTATGGGAAAACGATCACATGGCCAAAGGAGAACAGTATTGAGAATCCTAATCCCCAAAGCTGTTTGCTTGTGCTTTGAAATTATGCCCTAAGAAACACAACTTAAGATGCAATATTTTCACAAGTATTGTTTTGAATATGATATAGGGCTTATCTTAGCTTGGCATTGTACTTGTCATAATATCTGTGTTTGAGCGGTGCAGCAATTTTAGTGTTGAAACTATTGTTTTCTTCTTGGAATTTCTGTTGCAGCATGCAAATGATGCAGATGACATGGATGCAAGAAAAAATGTGGTCATGGATACGTCCTTGAGTGAAGAGGTTAGTGGAATACCCGAAGGGAATAATGAGTATGTTGATGGAGATGAGAGTGAGTCTCATGGGGAAGATGCTAGTCATGCTGAAAATGTGGATGAGGATGATGAGGAGTTGGCACATCCAGGTGAAGTCTCCATAGGAAAGAAGCTCTGGACCTTCTTCACCACATGACTGCTAAATATCCTTGCCATAGAAGTGGTGGATGTTGACCATAGCATATTCTTTTATGCATGCTGTGCTCTTCATTGTGTAGTAGTGTGTTTTAGCAATTTGAATTTAGCTAGAACCGTGGTAATATTGTAGGTCGGGTGGATCAGGATTTTCTTTGCCCTCCTTAGGATTTAGTTGTCGGTCTGTTCTATTTTGATTAACAATGCCAAGATATTTCTTCTATGTAGGCATGACCAATGCATATTTGACACTGGAATCAGCTTCCCTGCTTTCCACATTATTTGTATCACCTGCTAGTATTTCTTGTATTGGATTTGATTGTTTAAACTTGATTTCTAGCGCTATCTCTAATTATTTTGTCAAATATTTGAATTTTTTTATTTTGTTGAATGTCCCATGTGGGGGAGGCAATGAGTATTCCAAGGAATATTTGTGTGCAATAAATATTTCTTGCTGCTTATGTATGATGTGTACCAGCATACTCTATTAGGACAAAAAGGTTTATTAAATATTAAGTCGATGTGTATGATGATGTGTACCAGCAAACTCCATTAGGACAAAACAGTTTATAAAATATCAAGTCGAACGGGAGTATACAATTAAGGATTGAAGACAAGAAAGGACAGCTGCCTGTCGAGGCTTTGAACGCATAAACGATTGACTTTTTGTAAACGAGAAAGTTTTAGCCATGCACTTTGACACAATTCCCTCCTCTCGTCCCCGTCCCCCCCTTCTAAACATGCCACTTGTGAAGTCCCAAATGCCCGATAAACAACTATCATTGAGTATTTAATATAAGGGATTTAAGTGATATTTCTCTTATTACCAAGTGATTAATATTTTACCATTTAACAATGTTAAAATTATATTAATATGAAAAAAATTTCAAAAAATATCTGTTTATTATCTTTATTTTAATATTTTTTGATTTTTACTTAAAAAAATTATTAATTTATATTAAAAAATTTTATTAATGTTAATTCTTTTCTCAAATAATTTTATATTAAATTTACTTTTATTCTTGAATAATAACTCATGTTTTAATCACTTAACACTAAAAAAATAATATTTTAATAATTATTTATCTTTAATTGATCAAATTTTTCAAAACTAAATGACTAGAAAATAGATTTTAAAATTTGATGAAATTTCAACACAACTTCATAATTTGAAAAACTCTAAAACTTAATGTCTTTTATTTGGGATAAATGATAACAAAAATCTATTATCCATAACAAAAATAATCTTTTAGTTATTAAGTGAGATAACACAATCCGTTATCTTTTTTAAAATCAATGAAATCTATATGAAAATTTTAATCCAAATTTTTAAGATGAAATTATCATTTTATAATATCTTTATTCTTTTTTACCAAAAATAATGAAAATGAATAATTTATATTTAAATTAATAAAAAATTAAATATTAAAAAAATATTAACGAGGCTATTGACTACAATGTAACTATAGATCATTTATTTTTGTTATTTTTAATCAAAAGATGAATTTTTATAAACTATCGATTTTATCATTAAAAATTTAACTTAAATATTCCAATAAAGTTTAATAACCTACCAAATAACTAATAAATTAAACTACATTTTTATCATCAATGGCGAACTTTTATTATACTTTATCCTTTAATTTGTTACACTTACACACATGTGTGTATATATATATATAATTGATTAAGTAAGAAAAACAATAAATGTTGAAAATATAATGGATATATACAATTATTTTTAACAGCGGCTTCATCAGTAAATAAAGAAACTTATGGTAAAAAAAAATATTTAAAATAAAATGATAGATGATTTAATTTATACGTGTAAGAAGACAAAAATTGCATATCGAGGCAAGAGAGACAGAAAACAAAAGGTATTTAATGAGTGGCTTATTAAATGGTATGCAGTTGTAGTCTTTTTCCATGTAGCATACAGTTAACAGAAAATACTTGATGTAAAAGTAGGGTGAAAATTTGTGTTTCTATTCGATAGACGAGTAGTATCTATTGATTCATGAACATGTTATATTCATTTTTTGTTTTTTTACCCATCGTAGTAGAGTTTGTCGGTTGTCAACTAAAACATAATCAACTATTATTTAAATTAAAAATGACTTACTAAATTCATAGTGTTGTGTTGATGTAAAACTAATGTGTTAGTAATAAAATATTAATTAAACATGTTTATGCATGTTGTAGTGTTGTGTTCAACCCATTTGATAAACAAGTTATTCACGATGTGTTAATATTCTATCATATCATGTTCATGTTTTAAATTGTGTTGTCATATTGTGTAGTATCACAAATCTCCACAAGAAATAGCAAGTGTGCCATGACCCCAAATCTCATGTTACAACTTTTGATGTGTCACTCCATGTCTTCCCCATTGGCAAAAGCATGCGGACAAAGTTCTACTTTCATGCCACTTTTTGCCAACAATCAGTAACACATAAATTTTTGACTTGTATATTATATGCATAGATGCCAATGAAAAAGAAACAAAGCTATAAAACTCAGGCTATTTATATAAGGCTTAATACATAGTAGCTATAAAATAAATAGTAGAAATATTGATTGACCCAGGGTGAAACTAATGTTATCCACTCCAATAAGTTTTCGTAATTTGCGTATGAGTGAATCATTTGATAGTGTGGCTAAGAAAGTCCATTCTGTTTAAATCACAGGTTTGAAGAACCCAATGCAAAATATATATACTGAAGGGCATCATATACAAATAAGTTAGGTCAAAACTGTGACAAATTTAGAAAAGGTGCCATCGTCCATTCTGAAAGAGAAACTAGGATTAAAAGGAAAGGAAGCTGACCTGAGTAACAATTGAAGAATCAGATTGCCATGGTGCCTCTAATTGGTTCTTCCATATTAAAGAACCCTCCCAAAGTTATCCAAGTTAAATGCTGAATAATCGTTAGCAAACCTGTCAGCATAAGCACCTTCACAATACTGTCACACTCACCTTACCACTGTCTCAGTCAACTATGTTGTTCCGCTTTTGCTATCATCTCAAGTTTTCATATCTAGTTGAGCTATAATCTCTTGGTGAATAATGTGAAATGTGCGAGTACGGTGAATAATTAAAAGAACCAGGACTTAAGATTTCATCCGACATATGGCTTCTGAAAATATTACCCCTGGTGCCATGAGGGTTATAGCTAGAATCATGACTACCATAACTTGGAGGGTAACTAGAACTGTAAGGGCTGAAAACAGGGTCAACTCCTGGAGGTCCATCATCTCTATAATCCCTAGACCACCTATGGTCATGATGATACCCTGTGCTAACAAGTTCTGAAGAATTGGTCATTCTGTGATGTAATCTATCCCTAGAAAAATCAAAACTTGATGCTTCAGCTGCCCAGAGTCTCCCATCAGCATTTTCAGGAATTGGTGCATTTATTCCTGGAAACTCTACTGTCATTTTCCTGTGTTGCTCATGACTTTTAGTTTCAATAAGTTCTCCATCTCGATGTGCTTTAATTTCCTCATCAGCATATATTGTAATACCTGATGGCTGATCCTCTTCATCCATATCTAGCAATGCCAATATAAAGTGTCGTCTTAACATTAAAAAGAAACAGAAAATTGATGGCATAGAAAGAAGCCATGTCAAAGAAATAAAGGATCATCAAGCATTTCATGTTTTGCAACTGAAAACTGAAAGTGACAAGGGACAACGGAACCATATATAAAAGGACAATATCCTCAATTACCTATGTATCCTGGAGGGTATCCAATTTTGTGCATTCTTTGAAGCCAAGGCGGTGGATCAAGCTCCTATTTATGCAAAAAAAACAATTGAGTAAACCTTTAAATTCTATTGCTTGAGACAACTAAGTCAAATAAAAAAGTTAAATTAACAAAGATTAACCTAATCCTAACTTAGACAGATCCATCACTTTATTATATGAGTCCAATACAAAGAGCAATTGACAGTGGAGATCAACAATATTGATGTACTTAGGTTGGGTGGCTATTGCAATAATGCTACAACCTACATGCAGAAAAGTATGACTATGAGAACATAGTATAATTTATTCTTTTTTTTATTTTTTATCAATGGGTACTTGTAATGCAAAGGTGGGGCGATTTATCTCCCTTTTGCAAGAGGAGTAGCTCTACCACCAGTAAATTTTAGTTATACTTCTTCTAAAATGAGAAGCAATGTATGAGAACAGACCCAAACGTTTCCCAGCAAATTGGAGACAAACATATAGAACACCTGATAAATGACATGGGATTGAAAGTTCCAAATGGGAAAACCTAACAAAATAGGATAAAATATAAGTCACTAAAGTTAGGTCTACCTTGTACCTGTTCCATCAAGAGCAAAAGAACTTTTAGTTGATGACATACATAAAATAGAAAAGGATAAAGAACCAAAAAACTCCAGCACTGGGATAGCTGATAAATTTTATTTCACTATGTCTTCAGGTAAGTCGTACCTTACGATTTAAGCATAAATACTTATCGGGGAAAAGTACAATTACAGCACGTTTTCAAGGAGAATATTATCTATCAAGTCTCACTTAGCAAATTTTATGTGCAATGTTTTGTTTGTTTGTTGCTCCAATTTGATCGCCAGTTTTCTCAAATATGCCAAAGAAACTATTTCTTGCATATAAAAATCGATAGAATAACAATTAACAAGGCTCTTCCAGGCAAGTACTAAAGACTAGAAAAGAGAACAAAGCAAGCACCTAATATTATGCCTCAACTTCTTAGTATAACAAAATAGTAGATTCATCAAGGAAAAACGTTATACTCATAGTGATTTTGTCTTGAAATTAATGCCCAATGGGAACACTAATAATAGAAACAATAATTGGATACATTACCCCGAGACCAAGAAGCTTCCGTGTTTCAGCATTAAGATCACCTGGTCTTAAACCATCATACTTCCCAGCTGGAGAATTCTGATAATATCGAGTTGGTTTACGTGAACCAGGATTCTGTTTACTTGTAGACTTGTGCTGTTTACGAGCATTATTGACAGCAACATTGTCACGAGGCCTCTGGCAGTCCTTCAGAGAGTGACTATAAGATCCACAGTTAAAACAACGTGCCACAGCATCTACTATCTCCAAGCCTCTAAAATATTTGAAAGAAAACAATTAAGCTAGCTAGTAGCAAGATATATTAGTCTAGAAAATGGTTGAAGGAGTATAACCGGTCAAAGGAACTGCCCATAACCATGAAAGTATTTTTTGCTAAAAGTAAAAAGATATTTTCAGTTAATCAGAAAAGTAAGCTTTATAATTAGTGAACAGAGTAACTGCAATAGAAGACTTAAGGTTGAAGGAGCTCTAAGTCCTTCATAGGAATTTTATAAGATAGAAGGAGATTTTAAAGTGGATTAAAGTACTTCATCAAAAGAATTAAATTTTGAGAAAACCACAAAACTAACACCCCTGAAACTTATAACGGCAAAAATAGCACCCTCTAACACCAACACCAACCCATACTCCTCTCAATTTAAGGAAATGGTGTTATTCATGTTGTTATGAGTTTTAAGGATCTTATTTTAGGTAATTTTCCTTAAAAAAGTTTGTCTAGATGCCGACATCGAGGGCACATCCACTTGGGACAAGGAGGGGTGGTGGACCTCTCTCAACTCTTAATATCGAAAATTTTACTCGTAATATCTATAAAATTATAAAAAAGTTGCATATATAAAATAGAATAAGTCTTCCGTCAACTGTGATTTTTAAGGATTAAAAAACATGAAAGGTACACATATAGTCATTTTGTATCAAAAATAGAGTTAAATTATTACAATTATGTAACAAAATTGATTGAAATATAATATGCTTCACACATGCTTACCATTTAAAAGTACATTTAAGTCTAAAAATGGCAGATAAGAAAAATTAGGTTATTTTTAAATTACGAGAACATACCAAAGATATGAGATAGTGTACCTTTTACTTAAACAATGGACTTGTATTGCCCTCTCCCAATTTTTTAGGTCTTCACAAACTCAATAATTTATATTTATACACACTTTATTTAAATGTATTTGCACGAAGATTAAAAGCTCTTATGCTCTTCATACTTTACGTTCACATTTAATTAATAATTACATTTGTATAGTAAGAAACCCCTTCTAAGTCAAAAAAACTACATCCACCATTGCCTGCATGAAGAAGTCTAGCAGAGCAAAGGTCCTTAAAAGATTAAATTACACTATTCCAAAATACTTCACTACTAATAATCATATAATTTTTCCCCCTTTCTATCCATTTATGTTATCCTGTTGTTACTTGTTATCATAAAAAGCCATCCACTCAAATTTACGGGTGGTATTAGCTTATGAAAATAACAAATATATGATACTCTCTTCTAGGAACATGTATTGAGGCAAATACTGTGGTCTACCCCCACAATACCCTTTAGGCTTTATTTATATTTTATCTTAAATCCTTTTCTTCAATTTTCCTTACAAATTAAGGACTGAATAAGACAATCAATTGAGGAAAAGCACTCATGGGATTCTACGGTAAGCTTACTAGATATATTCTATAAGTTAATACATTACTTTGAAAGAAAGAATGTTCCCTGCTTTAACATAATCTAGCTTCCAGTTAGCACTAATAATCAACACAAAAGATCAAGAATTTGAAACAATGGAATATAAATTTCTGGAAAAGGGGAAGGCAGCAAGAGACCATTATCAGGCTCTGAGATAGCCATAGGCTCCTTATCCTAAAAGGCAGTTTGCTAGAGTACCAAAATATATAACAGACAAGATGATTTTGATTAGTTATTCAAGTTGATATTGTTAGATCAGTCATATAGAGATCTATTAAACAGAAAGTACTGAGTGCCTACCCCTCCACATTGTTTGACCCATCATCTGATGTCAAGCCTAATGTACATCCACGATCATATAGAGGTGCAGAGTTGCTATCTAATGGAATTGAATCCTTGTTCTGCTGTTTTCTTGCTTGATTGTCCATCCAGAAAGACTACGCAGAGATAAGAAATTAGAGGAGCATATAGCAATACAATTGAAAAGAAAGGCTGATACATAAAAAGTTCAAACAGAATCTTTTACTGGCAGTATGTTGTGGAGGGTTAATACCAGAGGTGACACTATAAGGGAAGTTACTATTTGAGTATTCTACTTGATTCAATACCAAACAATACTATCTCAACCATCCCCCAAAAAATAATTATTAGAAACATTCAATTCAAAAGTGATATACCAGAAAGCTTAGAAGATTCTTCGAGGAAGAAAATAAAATTGAAAGAAAAAAAGAGAGGAAAAAAATCAAAAATGCAATAGATTATAAAAACTAAAATAGATGAACTATACTGTCTTCCCATGCATCCTACATCAGTCACAAAGCTACCGCACTCCAAGAAGTATACCACGTTAAAAAACCATAACTGCCAACTCTTCAGACAAGAAGGACCAGGCACAGTAAGTACTAAGTAGAAACTCACCACTGCAGATATCTTCCCCAAACCAACACGTAACGCAGGAAAGAATGTCTCTTCTCCTGATTCTAACCCTTGATTAGGATCCTGAAGATGTACATTCAAGTGGCTCACTTAGTAATCACAAACCATATTAGCAAAAATGAAAAAATACATGCATACATTCACTGTCCACAAAAGCTATTGTTTGGACATTTCCCCCAGGCCTATAGCAATCATACGAAGCCCATACCACCCAAGACGTGCCCTATCGTGGACGACCTAAAGGGCTATACAATGGGGTATTACCCAGCACATGGGCTCTCACGCCCTGTCATTGTAGGAGGGTGACCTAAAAGACTACATAACGGTGTATCACCCCAGCACGTGGAACCCACACACCCTGTCACCATAGGAGAGGGACTAAAAGGATGGCACACAGAACAAATTGTCAGAGCCTCACGAGGGTTGCTTGTGACCTTGTACAACTATCCTTGGCATGCATGTGAGATGCACCCGACTCATTCCCTCTTCTCCAAGTAAACCCAGCCCATTTGCAAGACACATGTAGCACACATTTTTGAGTTCATTCATCCCAATTATTATAACCCCATGGCTAGACTTTCTCAGGACAACTAATATCTATCATAATTAAAGAGGCCAAACCAAAAGAAAATGTACTACTTATATTGTCCAAACTAAGAATAACAAAAGTATTGAACTTCTACTCCATCCAATGCATATTGTTTATGCAAAAAATTTGAGGAAATTTGGAAAAATGGTTCTAGATAAGAATATCTTCCCTTCAACAAGCAAGTGCTCATTTATATAGGTAGGAAATCAAACTAGTCAATATCATGCAATAACAAAAAGGCATTCTGATTATAAGCAAATGTACGTTAATAAAACAATTAGCTACTAAATCTTACTTGAGATAAAGAAGAGTGATGAGCATGCCACTCTGACCACTGCTGTAATAGCTCTTCAAGTTTATATTTGCTAGCTCTAAAAAAACCAAAAAATATGCAAAAAAATAAGTAATGGAGAAGCAAAAGCAAATATAATGCCTAAATAAGCCATTTTATTGAAAGTTCTCTGCACGAATTCGTTTAGATGGCACTATTGCACTAAAAGATGGAGAGTAAAGCTGATGTATTTCTTTTGAACATAACCTTGTTAAGGATTTATATGTAACATGAACTGAAGGTTGCTGCTCATCAATCAGTGCCCACGCTCTCTTCACACCTGTTATAGCTGATGATTTTAAATTAAGGAGATAACAAAAGTCTAAGAGCTAATTCAACAACCCTTGGCATTTTCTCATAAAATGAGAATCTATAGGCAAAGCAATCTATATTGGTTTTCAATATATCTTCTGTTAGAGCCAAAGACTAATAATATTAAAGGAAAACCTATTCCAAATGCAGGCAAAGGATACAATTTCCATTCATCTCGTGGGTTCTGTTGACACATTCATTTTGGACAGCAAGGCAACCATTCTGAGTATGCACCCTAGTATTCATTTCCTCTTCAACTGTAACAGATTCAGTCAACTTGGCTCGCTTCGGCAAAAAATTTGGCATGTCAACCAAATCTTTGTCATGAATTTCATCTGGAACACAACGATTATCTTTATATTGACCATCATTATTGTTGAGCATTAGGTTCTCACTTGATATTTTAATTTCTTCAGCTGCAGAAGTATTGACATGAAAGTCAGCTTGTCTTGGCCTCGGATCTGAATGATGGCTCCCATCAGGCTCAATTCCATAGAAAGAATTTCTCAAAGCAGGGAGGTTATTGATATCCTCAATTTCCATATCTGAGTCACCACTAACCAGATTCTCTTCAACATTTTCTTCCGGCATGCACTGACCTTCTTCATACTCTGTATCACCCTCCTGCCCTGTCTTTTTAATGTTGAGCTCGTCTTCTTTAACTACTGAACCAGTAGGTTGAGAAGCAACATCCTTCGGGCCATTACAAGAATTATGTTGATCGTAATCGTCACTCCCATGGCCAGAATCATTAGAAGCAAAATGAACAATAAAATCCTCAGTTTTCATATTTGAATGAAGAGGAGCTTTGAACAATTCTGCTAAGAAAACTGTAGAAATCACCTGCAATTTGCTTGTTATGGGTAAGATAAATCTAGCACAGCACCTTAAGAAAGCAAGAAAACATTTAAATATCTACAATCAAAGTGCTTCTTTGCTTCCGTTTTATCCTTTATTTTTTCTCTTTGCCTTCATATTATAAATAATCTATTCAGTTCCGTTCAGCTAAGCGATTGGTCTTGTTTTTATAATTCAACCCATATACAAAAAGTCAATTACTTCTATCCCCTTTGTTCATCTTTTCAAAAACTAACCAAATCGGTATTAGAAATTAACTGGGAAAAGGGACGAATGCCCTTACTTCTTAATTACCAAGAAGGCTTTCAGTATTGGACATCAATAAGGACAATTCCAAACACTGATAACTTGGCGCTTTCATTTCAAAAAACAACCACTAAAAAAGTTTTCAAAATGGAGGGGGGGAACTAAAGCCAATGAAAAGCAAACATCCCTATAAGAAGAAAAAATTGCAAAAACTAAAAAACAACGAAGTTCAATGGACACAGTCAATGGCTTTAGTTCAATACTGTTTGGCCGCTCAGAGAGGGAAGAAAACAAATAAATTTTTATTATCGTACCTACTACTTTACTTAATCTTCCCTCTACTTGCTTTGGCACTTCCTTGGCGATGAATATAGAACAAAAAATTACAGACCTATAAGATGAAATTAGAGTTTTGAGAATGGATAATTACCTTGAATTAGTAAAATAAATTATTCAAAGAATCTGACTGAGGTAGAGACCTAGTAGCCGAATCAACCAAATTGCGAAGGACTGAAGATTTATGACGAAGATTTATGGATAGATCTCTAGGATTTTTCAAAGCGAGACGCATGAGAGATGGATTGTGGCGATATTTGATGTGATGCGGACAGTGTTGTTTCCCAAGGTTACGCCTCACCGCAATGTGATTGGCTGGAACTTTTGATTCTCTTTTCTATCTTCAGTTACTGGGTCTGACTTCATCAGGTCTGAACAGTTTGGCGGCTTAGATTCAGTCGATGAAAACTTTTTGGAGAAATAAAAAAAAGGAAGAAGAAGGAAACTTTCAAATTTATAACAATAAGATATTATATTTAATATTAAATAAAATTAAATAGTTGTATTTTAATTTATACAACATCTATTCATATAATATTTAATATTAAATAATTTATTAATTTTTTTAATTTATAAAAAATATAAAACTGTACTATTACTTTTATAATTAAAATATATATATATATATTATTGTTTTTCAAATTTTCTCTTTCTTTTAATAAATACAATTATTTTACTGATAAAAAGAAAATTTTATATTTTTAAAAAATATATATTCTTAAGAAGTAATAATATTTTACAATATTTTTTATTATTATTACAATAAAATATTAAAAAATTACTTAAAATAATATTTTAAAATTCAAAATAATAAAGACAAAGTACTTACCAAAAATATATAAATTAATATTATAATTTGTTATTTTTATTATTATAAATTTTAAAAATTTTAATTTTATGATTTTTTTCTAAAATATTTAAATTATCAATTTTATTTCTACAATAAATTATATTTTATTATCGTTATTGTTAGATAAAAATATCATTAATAAAATATGATTACAACAATAAAAAATTCAATTGTAATAATATCACAATCCTTCTAAAATAATACCCTAATTTTTATAACAGTTTTAATAAATCAAAAAATTTAATCATATTAAAATTTATAATAATAAAAATAACATAATATTTTTAAATTAAAAAATATATAATTTAATATTAAAAATGTTATTTTTATTAGTATGAGTTTTATATATATTTTTGAAGTTATTCTAAACAAAATTTACCTGATATGCTATATGTAGAGGCTAATTACTTTCTTAGCTAATTTACAAATTTAACTTATTGTGTTATTTTTTTTTTAATTCAATAAACTTGATAAAAAAATTTAAAATTTATAAACTTAAATTAAAATCATTACATTTATAACATTTTCGACATAATTTAACAATAATATTTAATAATACACCGACAAATATTTTGGTAAATGTGGTAACGGTAAATTGACAAATATTCATCAGTAAATATGGCAATTTATTGATAAATACTTGTAACATTATTTTAATATTAAAATAATAATTTAATAATATGCTGATAAATATTCGTGTATATACTCTCAAACATTGTATGACAAATGTTTGTCAGTAAATAGTATAATTTTTGCTGATGACTTTGATTAACTCATCAGCTAAATGAATTCCTGACGCATCTTCCTTGATGACTTTGCGACGACATATTTTCGTCAGGAAATAGTTTTGCTGATGAAATCAAAATTTGTCCTGACGTATTCATTTGTCAGTAATGACAAATATTGTTGTAGTGTTATGGTGGGGTTATTGGCTGCAAAACTGAAAACACCAAGTTTCATTAGATTTAGCCACTTTTTAGCTAACGAACGCCTGATCTTTGGATATGGTAAACTATTACTTGACAACTGCTGCTGTTTTTTTATCGATTATACTGTTATATGCCTGTTTTGTTGGTAGATATATCCATGAATGATGTGTCGAGTAAAATTTAGAATATACAATTCTAAATTTATTAAAATTAGATCCAAATAAGTATACAAATTACTTGTATTATATCCACTATAACACTTTTGAAAGACAATTCACAAATTGAAGAGAAATACAAATACTAAAATAGAAAACTCTCAACTCACACTCAAACTAAGAATACAAAGACTTATTTGTTTTTGATGAAATGATTAAATCAAATACAAGGTAGACTATTTATAGTGCTCACCATGCAATCTACACCACACAAATATAAAACTAAGAAATAATCCTAACCATACAAATCTTATCTACACACTTCTCTTTTCTACAACCTTCAACCATTTCATTTATTTCTACAACCTTCAACCATTTCATTTATTTCTACAACCTTCAACCATTTCATTTATTTCTACATCCTTCAACCACTTCATTTATTTCTCTACTTTTTCAATTATTATGTTGGTGTTGATTTTCAACACTCTCCCTCAACACCAACTCTCACTATTTTTACCAACTCTCACTATTTTACTGTGTCAAGCTGACGGCGAAACATTTCGAACTTGCCAACGCTTAAGCTTTTTGTGAACAAGTCCGTAACTTGATCATCTGTCTTGATTTGCCTTATTTCAATTTCTTCTTGCAAAACCTTTTCTCTAATAAAGCGATAGTGTACTTCAACATGCTTAGTTCTTGCATGAAAGATCAGATTCTCTGCCAAACGAATTGCCGATTGATTGTCATAGTACAACGGTACTGCATAATCTACTAGTTGATGTAGATTATTCATTAGCTATATCAACCATGTACACTCTTGAGCTGCCATTGCTGATGCTCGATACTCAGCTTTAGTGGTTGATAATGATACCGTTGCTTGTCTCTTGCTACACCAAGAAATTGTTCCAGAACCCAGCTTAAACACATACCCAGTTGTTGATCTCCTGGTGTCATGATCTCTTACATAGTCTGCATCGCAGTAACCAACTAACTTGTTGTCTCCACCTTTCTTGTACAAAAGATCATAGTCAAATGTACTCTTCACATATCTCAATATTCGTCGAACTGCTTCCAAGTGTGGCTTCTTTGGATTTTGCATGTACCGACTCATTACACTAACTGCATAAGAAATGTCAGGCCGAGTTAAGGTTAAGTAGATCAGACTACCTACCAATTCTCGATACATTGTCGCATCTTCCAAATTTTTTCCTTCATGTGCACACATGTTGGCATTTGGCTCCATCGGTGTCGAAATTAGTTTGCATTCAAGCATTCCGAACCGCTTCATCAAATCTTTGGAATATTTTTGTTGACAAAGAAATATTCCTTCTTGTGTGCAATCAACCTATAAACCAAAGAAGTGCTTGAGCTAGCCAAGTTCTTTCATCTGGAAATGGACTGACAAATTCTCCTTTGTTCGAAGAATTTTTGCCTCATTATCACCATTTATGATTAAGTCATCCACATACACTAGCACAATAGCTAGCTTTCCTTCATTGGCTTTAACAAACAAGTTGGAATCTACAGGTGTTACTGAATAACCACTTTGTGTTAGAAATTCAGCAATCTTACCATACCATGCCTTAGGTGCTTGTTTCAATCCGTAGAGTGCTTTCCAAAGCTTACACACATATTCAGGATGATCTTGACTCTAAAAACCCATTGGTTGGATCATGTAGATCTCCTGATCCAGCTCTCCATTAAGAAAAACATTCTTCACATCCATCTGCCATAACTTTCAATCTTTGTTTGCTACAAGTGTAAGTAGGACTCGAACAGTTGTAAGTTTTGCCACTGGACTAAACGTTTCATCATAATCTAGTCCATACTGTTGAGAGAAACCACGAGTTACCAATTGTGCCTTGTACCTCTCGATTGACCCATCTGGTCTGCGCTTTATCTTATAAACTCACTTGTAGGATATGGGTTTCACATCTCTTGGCTTTCGCACCAGATCCCAAGTTTGATTTTGCTGAAGTGCATCGATCTCTTCTTTCATAGCTGTCATCCACTCAGATCTTTGTGATGCTTTTTCAAACGTCTCAGGCTCTATTGCTTCTTCAATTATGGCTGCATTGGTATATTTGGGATTTAGCCTTCGTGTTCTTGTTGACCTACGAAGTTGAGATTGTGGAGTTAATTCTTCTATTTTACTAGGCACACCTTCTTCATTGAGTTGTTGATATATGCCAGTTTACCAAGGATTCTGAGTTACTCTTTGTTCGACACCATCATTGTCTGGATCTTTGGATTCATTTAAACTTGGTTAGAATTGAATAGTATGCTCCCCCATCTTTTGTTGTAGCTTATCTCCAAATTCTCTTGAGTCTGGCAATGCTTCCTTCTCTGATGACCAATAAGAAGATGCTTCATCGAACACCACATCTCGTGAAGTGTAGCATCTTTCACTCGTTGGATCACAACATTTCCATATTTTTCTCTGGCTGTCGTATCTCACAAAGATACATCTAACAACTTTCTTGTCAAATTTGCTCCGTAAATGATCAAGAACAAATACATAACACACACAGCTAAATACTCGAAAGTAGCTAACTGTAGGTTTCATGTTCCATAGTTTCTCAAAGGGTGAAACAAATTCTAACCTTGGTTGAGTAAAATTTAACCTTGGTTGAGTAAAATTTAGAATACACAACTCTAAATTTACTAATATTAGATCCAAACAAGTAAACAAACTACTTGTATTATACCCACTATAATACTTTTCAAAGATAACTCACAAATTGAAAAGAAATACAAACACTCAAAGAGAAAGCTCCCAACTCACACTCAAACTAAAAATACAAAAATTTATTTGTTTTTGATGGAATGATTAAACCAAATGCAAGGTAGGTTATTTATAGTTCTCATCATGCAATCTACAACCTTCAACCACTTCATTTATTTCTACAACCTTCAATCACTTCATTTATTTCTCTACATTCTTCAACTACTTCATTTATTTTTCTATTTTTTTAATTATTATGTTAGTGTTGATTTTCAACAAGATGATGAGTTTTTGGTGCAAATGTATGTCAAGGTTGCACCACAAAGAGATGAGTGGATGACACGTTATCTCCTGAAAGGAAAGTACGTCCCTATTTTCTGTTATGCTAGCAGAGAGCAAATTTTTTTTTTGGGCAGCATGGTCTGTGATCTTGATATCTGAATCAAGTCCAGATGAATCAATACATTCTCCATTTCTTGATTACAATTCTGAAATATAGAAAGAAAACAAATAGTTAGCTTATTGATTTAATATTTGGATGACACTGTATGAATCTTGAACGTTAACTTTATGACTTATCACCTTTAGTCGAAGACTGACTTAACAAAGCGTTACTATGACGTGAAAAACTAAAGTAGCACTTTTGCCTCTGGATTTTCGCACTTTTAATTTAATCACATCTTCATCCAAGAAAAGCAGCAGTGAAGGGTAATTGACCGTTAGGGTAGAATAGTTTTACCTAGCTGTGGAATTAAGGTGTGAAAGTTCGTTTATCGGGTTTTAAAAATAATATTTTTTTCAAAAGATAAATAGATTCTTGTTTTTACCATTGAATTTTGATCTATATTTCAAATATACCACACAAGTTTGTTAGAAAACTATAACGTTCCACATGTCTGTCAATTCTACATAAAACTTAGGTCACGTGAGTATTACATGATTAATTTAAACATTAAAAGATTGCTTACCCGCAGTTCTACCCCCAAAGACATTACAATCACTATATTTTACATCCGAACACAAAAAAATGCCTTTAAAAGAAATTTATTTAAACATGCTTAATCACAAATAAATACAGTTTGTTCAGTTAGTCTGGTTCTGTTACGAAGTTAGGACCTGAACCGGGTTAGCCAAGTTTCATCTGTTTAGTTCAAAGTCAAACAATTGTAAATTAAATTTTATGACTATACAGTAAACTATAAACCTGTTGCTTCTCACACGTGGTGCCTATAAAGGGATCTAAATACATACAATAGCCTGGTATGGTACATGTATCGAAACCTGGAAATATCCTAACTTGTTTCAACAAATTTCAAATTGTGGCACTCGACAGTATGAAGATTGAAGATGAAAACTAGAAGGGACTGATCTCACGAGCTAACTTCAACAAAAGCTCAGGAACACGTCGTCTTCGTGAAGGTGCCACTGCATCTTTGGCAAGAGCTTTCTCATCACCAGCATGTATTACAGCAACTAAATGATCAAACAGTTCATCTTTACCACCTCTAAGAGGATCCTGTAGAGTGCAGTAGAGTAAACTGAAATGAGGAGAGGCTTAAGCTAAGCCAGAATTTTAAAGAATTTGTGTCAAAGCTTCATAGTATCCAAGAGTTAGGAATTAGTTCAGAAGCAAAAATAAGCATAAACAGAAAGATTTTATCCTGTTTCCTCTCTTAAATGGATAATCTTCTATTTTCCATTTACCTAAGCAAAATCATTAAACTAATTTATTAAAGTGGCTAAGGCAGGTCCTGAATTGGGATCTAGCAGATAAGTCAATGCAGAATAAAAAGGCACTATGCAACAACATTAGAAAGGGAAAATCCGGAAGCAACAATTAATATAGAATACATCTAAAACTTCAATATTTACCTGAAGAAACAAATCCGTATGGCTCTTCCCATCGTATAGGATAAGTTCAGCTTGAGCCCCTACCCTTTTTAAAGCATCTACAAAAGTTTTACTGCAAAACATGCTAATATCTAAAAGTAATGCATGGTCACATCTTAGATACAGAGAATTGCTTAAAATATGCGTTCTTCTATACATGGATGGATTGACTAAGCGTCAATTTTTCCTTCAGAATGACTTAAGGTAAAAAGATGATATCTAGATAGTTAAAAAAGGAAACAGCTGTTGACATGCACGTTGCTCAATTTGTTTTTTTTTCTTGTTTTTTTGGGGGAAGGTTAATATTTTTTTTTATAGATTTTAGAAGGAAAAGAATTATTCAAATTTCACACCAAAATGTAGCAGCTTTCTAGAATTCAGAATAATATAGTTGGAACTTAACAGTATCAGAGAACCCATAATTAGTATTAGGGGTTTACAAAATATCCGTTCATCCAATCAGTCAGCAAAGTCAGCAAAATCCGTCTGCATCTGAAGAATTGAAGATGGCTTCTATCCAATGATTGGATTGGACTGAACTAGATGAATTTTTTTCAAAATCCACAAGGTGTGGATCGGATAATGGATTAATATTTTTAGGTCGGCATGAATCCAATCCGAATCACATATGTTAAAATTTAAAATTTTTTATATGTCTGTAATTCTATGAGTTTTTTTATTAATTTTAAAATAAATTTATCACATTAAATCAAAACTTACACTCCACTACACACAATAATTAAATGAGTCTCACTTTCAATTGTTTTTTTCTTTCTAACCTCTTTAATGAAATTAATCAATGAAACATTTTTTTTCTTTACATTTATATTTGTTATTTCTTAAAGTTAATTGACAATTCTACTAGATAGATGTAACATATTATAGTTTTAAATTTAAGTTAATGTGAATTTGTACTTTGTATGGTCTTTTATTAAAAAAACAAATCATGTGTCCATGAAAAATATCATTTAATGGATTGTGTGGATTGATCTAAACCAATCCGCATATACAATAGATCAGATTTTTTCGAATGACTATAATGTGCAGATAGATCGAGGATTATGAAATTCATAATTCGTATGGATCGAATCGGATCGTGGATTAACTAAAACAATGTGTATTCGATCTGTTGTACACCCCTTATTTAGTATATAATTTGACAATGTACTATACTAACCTGGCCTCTGAAGGTATTGAGCAATCTGCAGTTCCATGAAAAAGAATGATTGGAGGCAAGATAGAAACTGCGTTCCTAAAGCATGGGTCCTGTATTTTTATCTCAGGAGAAAACTTTTTCAAGGATTGTTCGCCTTCCATAATGCTGCAACAACAAATTAAAGAAATTGAGTAATCAGAGATGAAAAATAAAATATTACTTACAGAAGTATGGAAAACAGCAGCCAACTGTATCATATTATAATTCTTATGTACCTTAAAAAGATGGAACGATAAAGACCTCTATTATGGAAGTGATCAACCAAGTTAAATAAATTATACCTGTTCACAGATTTTCAAAGGATAAAAAAGTCAATCTACTCACCAACATTATCAATTGGTGAAAACTTAAACCACTTAGACAGGACATCATCTTAAGACATTACCAATAATGCCTGAAACTATTTATATGATGGAAAATAACAGATAAGAAATAGGGAAGAAATTCATGGCAAAGCACGATTGGTTAGATGCCTCAAATTCATCAATCTTTCTGAATATTACAACATTTTTTGAGACAACTTGGATTGTAACATATTGAGACTACCATTGGAATCAAGATACAGTTCATTGTTCAGCACTACATTCATACTTATGCATGACATATAGAGCAAATTAACACACTTTTGATAAACACCTAGTTATATTTTAATAGTTTAGCTTTACTTGCCACAGTATGTCTCCATTTGAGAGATTTCACATAAAGAAATACGTGAAAATCACGCTGCTGCCTGAGGAATCAGTAATAAAGTAAGAAGACAGTCGGTAGGCTTACTTCGGCTCAGAAAAGAAAGAAATGTGCATTGGCTATATCTTGTTTCTGAGAAGTGAATTCTTGTTCTCTTATTATATGACACTGGAACTGGTGTAAAAATTAGCACAAGGAATAGAATTAAAGAAAATCCCTCTTCACTTTTAAAAGTAAATTCTCATGATAGTGATGAGTGATGACCACTACCATATGGTTCTCATTTAGACAATCTTTTAGAAAGAATACGCTACGTAAACAATAACTATTTGCCTAAATAACAATGCTTGAAGATAGTTATGACAAAATAAAATTGTGGATTAATAATATAGTCAGAAAAGCAATTTAAAGAATCAGTGATCTCTAAAATATTACTAATTAAGCAAAACTAAAATTTACCCTCCAGATAAACCAAAATAAGCTTTTATTTGAGAAACACTTGAACAAATGCTCTCTCCTCCAGATTCTTTGATTGCGAGGTCCAAGAGAGCACAAGCAGAGATATGTGCACCCGCTGATTGCCCCATTAGATAAATTCTACACAAACATATAGGATAGGAAAATAAAAATCAACACTAGTATAAAAATGGGATAAGAAAATGGAAGAATTAAGAAAATTCCTATAACCTGTTAGGATCGCCTCCAAATTCAGCTATGTTATTGCAAACAAATGAAATCCCCCGGGAAGCATCTTCCACCATATCACTGATTGTACCCTGGGGAAAGTTTCTGCTTGCATAAATCAGAATAGTAGACATGTCAGAGTAAAAAATAAACCAGAATTGCATTTGCTTATCTGAAAAACTAAAAGGCCACTGTAAAATAACAAAGCTACATCCCTAAAGGCTTGGAACTCAAACAGATTGGTCTTTGTGAAGAAATATGAAGCTAATTATTGATTTTGTTATACAATAAACTTAAGTTTACCGACCAACCAACTTATTGAAAAAAAAAACAAAAAATTAGCTGTAAATAGCCACATAATATATTTCTTAAGATACTATTTTTGATTAACTCTAGTACCGCATACTCTAACAGGCAAAAAGTCTATCCATAACCACCATGTTTCAAGGGAATTTTGTCAAAACAGAGAATCAAGATAAAAGTCACCTAACAAAACCAGTTTACCTGTAATCTACGCACGCCACTATTATTTCTCTTTCTGCTAGCTGCAATCCTAAAAGAGAGCCCCACGCTTTATACCTGAGCCATAGCGATGAAAGCTGAAGTCATTAATGCTTGCATCAATTAATAGAAAAGATACATGAAATTGGAGAAAAAAAATTCCAAGCATTCCTTCATTTCAATGTAAGAAAACTCATGAATCTATCCGAATGATTCAGCCTGAAATTAGAATGAAATCTGAGAATAATTTTGAGCTGAAACGTTGTTGAACTTGTACTCATGTTGTTTGGATTTTCCAGATAAATGTTGGATTGTGACTGCAAATATTTTAAAAAGATATTTAAGCAACTTTTTCATGTTTTTGGGTTGCATCTGAAAACTGAGTTTGATTACAGATAACCAAACATATTTGCTGGATTCTAAGTTTTCAAAAAGCAAGCACAAAAGAGTTGCACTTAAATGTGATTAATCATAGCCTTAATTTTCAAAATTGTATGACATTCTTCCAAGCACTTTCTTCTAACAAAAGCAACTATTTTTAACAATGAACAAGCATGATTAAAAGGCAGGCATTTGACTAGAGGCACACATGATGAATTTTAGATTTTATGTGTTCCTACTTGCAAAAGTTAAAGATTTCTTCCCTTGTTCTCCATCATCTTGCATTAAATACAAATGGAAAACTTCCTACTACTCTGCCTACAACTACACAAAAAACTTCAATAGGATTATCCAGATATTGCGTCTTTTACATTTCCAATGCTTTTTGTTACCTATACTTGTGGATTAATGGTATTTATTGCTACAAAAAAGGAACTTGCTGATCAACCAAATTACAATATATTCCGTGTAAGAGATTACAAGACTTGGACTTCATCTCAGTGAATTTAAGTCAAACTGAGAAAGACGAATAATGCTGCAAAATTTTAAAACACTAAAGGGCACTTCACCAGAACCTTTTTCAATAGACTTGACATGGCTCATGTCCTCAATATATATATATATATAAAGTTAGGCGTGCATAAATATGTGTACTAAGTGATATGTTAAAGAAAGTACCAAATCAACTAGGATAACAATGCAGTATATTTGTCATGGATAGTGAAAGATAAGATAGCATATATTACAGGATTTCTCACCCAATTATCCAAGCTCCACCAGTAACAAATATTACAACTGGTTTTGGTCCATCACTATTCTTTGGCAAATACAGATCTAACCTGTAAAATCAAAATTGCAATAGAGAAACTTGGTAGGTGATGCATAACATAGATCAATTTGCACAATAGAGGAAAAAAGGAAGACTAAACCATTTTGCCATCTGCTTTAAGTCGACTGACCTATTTCTTGGTTGATCACCATACACAATACTCCGCTGAACCTGTCTCGAGAAGAAATAATGATATGCAACTGTACAATATTGAAAAGCGAGTTATTTTTCCATTATCCGAACATATCTAACTATAACAGAGGTTCTGCCACTAACACAGGAGAGCATTACTAGACCCAGAAACTAGCTTATCAAAAAGGTCGTTAAGACCCAGCAAGAAAACGTATAGTGCTCCATTAAGAATACAAACTTACAAGACAACAAGTGAAACATTTTTTGAAAAACGCAAAATCACCAGGTAATTAATCACACCTTGAAGAAAGCCAGGCATGAGTAACAAGGCGTAACAACCAAGAGCAGCTAATTTAGCTATCCACCGGTAACCTACCCTGAATAAAAAATTACTATTAGAAGTGAATGAAAAAAAATTCCAATCTCAACGAAAACAAGCTCAAGTTACAGAAATGTATTATATATTTCGTTTACACAATCAACAAAAATGACAAACACTTTGAACCTCTGAGTATTCCAAATCTGTTCAGAAACATCTATTATTATTATTATTATTATTTGTTATTGTGTATTTATTTAATATTTAATATGTTGGATAATTTATATATTTTTAAAAGTGAGTTATTTCTTTTTAATAAATAGTTTATGTAAAAGAAGAGAGTTAACTCGAACACAATTGTTTGACAATAATGATTTTTAAATATTTTTATTTATTCCTTAATTAAGATATTATATTTTGAATCTAAAGTATTTAGGATATACAATTTAATCCTTCTTCTATTTAATGTACTACAATTTGTTTCCTAATATTTTAATTCATTTAATTTAATCTTTTATAAATTTTGTTCAAATTTTTAACTTCCATCAAATTATTTTAATATTATTATAATTAATTATTACATGAATTTAAATTCATTTGACCAATATATTTTAAAATATATAATTTGACCTATAAAATTTATAATTTAATTATCAATTTTTTAATTATGTAATAGTTAAATATAAAAAAAATTAAAATTTTAAATTAAATTTATCACATTTAAAAATATTAAAAATTAAATTATATGAATCGAATCGAAACATTGGTGAACAAATTTTGATATTTTATAATAATAAGAAACAAATAATCAGACAAAACTTTTTATTTTATGTTATTTGTTCTCTCTTCCCAGTACCTATTCAAGTTAATTTTTATTTTTACGATTTTACAATTATTAAAAAAAAACTTATTTGATAATAGTATACTTTTTAATAAAAGTGAGATTTTTTTTTTAAAACCTTTTCTTTTAATTTTTATTTGCTTTGATCCTTATTTTTAAATTTACATCTTTCTACACATTAAAATTTACTTTTTAAACAACATTCGACAGTTATATTTTTTAAAAGAAAACTATTTTATATTTTAATACTTGAGTAAACGTTGTATTTTTTACCAAATTTTTAATTTATTTTTTTTAAGTTTTTTTTATCTATCAATTTAATATTTTATTATTCAATTATATATTAATTAAATATTTTAGTTGATATTTGATTTAAATTAGAATAAAATAAATAATGAGATTTTCACCTGAGTCCAACCTACTGTAAATAAAAAATTCCTAACACTTCAATTTGATTAATTAGAGTGATTTATTTTATCAAAATTTAATATTAATATTAATTAAGAGTATTTAATTAATATAAAATATTAAGTTGATAAAAGAAGATAAAATAGTAAATTGAAAGTAAATTAAGTCTTATTCCATATATTTTATAAAAAAATCGGTAATTAATTTTGTTTGAAAAAATGTTTTTTTATGTTACTTTTTTATTTTGAAAATTATTTTAAAACTTACATTTTTTTCAATCTAATTAAAATTTAGACACATATTTACTATAATTATTTATTACAAAATTTTCATCATAATTATAGATTTATGGCTCACTATGGCACCTAATTCCACACTTGATACTTTAACCCATGTCTGTCCCGTATCAAAACTAGTAATCTAACAAAAGCAAGAGCTTGAAAGTTTAAAGAGATTCGAACTTCGTAATTTACATTCTTAAACGCAAAGAAATCCATTAAATAAAATATATTTCAATTTAAACGTACGATTAAGTTTCAAGATCATTTCTGTAAATAGAATTGCAAATGCAAGCCTTTTGCTGATCTCATCTCGTAAATAAAACAAATCATACTCAGGAAACAAAAACGTTTACCACTTTGCTATACATAGACTATCAGAAATTCAAAAAAAGAAGAAGATAGATTTAGATTACCCGAGATATCGAAGAAGCGTGAAGCTAAGGCGAGTCACCAAATAGGTCTCTTTCGCTGCGTGCCCGATATCACTCCCAAAAGACTGCTGCCGCAACGGATAGTTCGAATCACCGGAAAGCTGTCTCCCTGCCAAGCGACGCCTCGTCCGAAGGTTACAATTTCCGGTAGGATCGCTGACAATCCGAGAAAGGAACGGCTTGTCGTCCACATCTGGAATCACGCTTTCGCATCCGCAAGACGAAACTCTACGGAGATTATCAGAAGAATCCTCCGTCGATGAAGCCATTGTTCGCCGGCCGTCTTACCGAAATTATCGAAATTGAGCTTTTATCGAATTCAGATGGTGCTGGTTCGTTCGTTTTTTTAGGGCAAAAGAAGCAATAATCTCTTTTGGCGCTTTATACGGGTATGTATTATGTAATTTCTTTATTAATGTTTTATTATTTTAAATTTAAATATTGTTTCTATGACGTTCGAAGGCGGGAGAGATAATAGTTGCGTACTGTTTGTCTGGCTGTAAAGTAAACCGCTTAGGTTGTGTACTTGTGTAAGTAACTGACAACTTATCATTACCCAAAAAAAAAAATCCAAATTCTATTTAAATTAAATACATACCTTAAATATTTTAAATCATTAAAAATATATATACAGCCCAGAAAATGCATCCCACACAACTATTAATCATTTTGTCTTACCTCTATTGTCACTACCATCATCATTTATGTAGCCGAACATACGAAGGAATATTTCTTACATATACGTTCCTGATTTGTCTAGCCAAAAAAAAAAAAGTACAAAAGTGAAAATTGGAGATATACTTTTTTTTATTTCTCTTCTATCTTTAGCTTTTGAATATCTAATTTTTTTATTTTAGAATAAGTGAAATGTATAATTGTTAAATAATTTTATAATTTGGATTTAAAGTTGAAGATTGTAATGTTGTTGGTTCCGACGATGCAGGTATACAAAATATGAATTAAGGATTAATATATATGCTATTTATGTTTGAAAATAAAGAAAGTATATTTTAATAAGAAAAATACCAATTTGTTGGTAATATTTATTCTTTTGTTGTTAAATTCTAAACCTTAAATCTTAAACATAAATTCTAAATTTTAAATTTTAAATTTATTTAAAATTATTTTAATTATTTTAATATATATATATATTAAATTATCTTTTAATTATTAAATATATTATTTTTATTATTTTTACTATTAAATATAAATACATATTATATTTGATTTTGTAATTCTCTCTCTAATAATTATCACCTTCAATCTCTGAGTATTTTTCACTTAATCGGGTTGGAGAACGCTCCAGAACTTAAAGTAATTAGAAGAGTAATGACAAAAATGGTATGCAAGAAAGTAGAATTAATACAATAAGAAAATTTGTTAGAACCTAATTATATATTAATAAAAGCTAATCCTTCCAAATATATTAATTTAATTAAGGTTAATTAAGTTATGTGTTACTGTTAGTTTTGTAGTTTAATGTTTATAAACACGTGTATCTATCGGTAGGGGATTACTTCACCTTTTATTTCACACATCATGGTTTTGAGAGTATCATGCATATACATTCGTTTTAAAATGTGAATTTGATGCCATAATTTACGGTTTTTGGAATAAATATGAAAGTATAAATTTATAAATATGAACTATTAATAATATTTTATACGAGTATATAAATATATATTTATGATCATATATATAAAAATATAACTTAAATTATAATATTTAAATAAATGCACGGTATCATAATATGTTTTTGAGTATTGTGAAAGTTTCAGAAACAATGTATTTATATTTGTATTGAGGTCTTGTGGAGTTTGATATCGTAGAGGATACTGATCAAAGGAGATTAAATTCATTAAGATTACAAATATATACTCTACACATGTAAATTCACAATATATCTATACATGTATCTCGAAATATGATTGCACATACATTTTAGAATTAAACCACGCATGTTTTGTAAGAGATTAATCATATATTTTAGAGTTGATCGATACATATTCATATGTATCTTGAAATATTTACACATATCTCAATGTTATACATGTATTTTGGATTTAACTAATACATATGAAAAAGTTTGATAACATGTTTTCTTAAAATTTTATTTATGAAAGTGGTTTCTAAAACTTGTTATTCTTCCCAGTGTAGAAAATATTTATAACTCTTTTGATATTTACAAAAATTTGATACCTTATATATACATTTATTGTAGTTAGTATTTGCATGAAATATTCTCCTAGTGAGGTGTACTCTTGCCCCCTCTTTTCCTAATCTTTCATATTAGCACAATTGTAGAGTTGTGATGATTATGGCTTAGACGCAGAGCATGATTTTAGAAGTATCTTGACATTAAAGGTTTATTTAAAATCTATTTTTTTATTGATTATTTTATTTATCACCTAGTAAATTAAGATTATTTTAAATTGATATAACAATTGGTATTATAGATCAAATATCTAAGATATTTGAATGTATACCCATTATATTATTTTCATATTTTTTATTTATTTTAAAGAATATAAACTTTTTAAGGTACCTCAAAGTGTTATTGTTAATAGTTTTATGATGATTTTTCATAACTACTAATTTTTACTTCATACTTTCTTTTAAAAATATATTTCTTTTCTCTTTATTCAGTACCTATTTTTAGGGGAGTTATTTTTTTAAATAATTTTTTTTAATATAATTTAATGCATACATGAATTTATATGTCATAATTTAATTCATCCATGTAAGTAAATAATCTCATATTTATTTACATTTCAACTTTAAGTCAAATTAAATAAATATCTTTACATATAAGACTAATATAAAAAGAAAAACTCTCCCATCTTTAAAAAGTCTGGTATTTTAGAATAAAAAAACAAGTAGTAATTTAGTATGGTATGGTAATTTAACCTTCAAAATTTAGTAAATTTTTTTATAGTTTAATGACGATTACTCCTAGCAAAGAATATACATAGATTCGAGCACAGCTAATATCAAGGCAGAAAATATGGTTTTATTGTGTATTAGAGGCATCAATTTGCAGTACAGGTCGGCACAAATCGCTATCAACCATGACACACCAACTCTTGAATTGGTAACACAGACGGAATCCTATCCTTGCAATAAAAATAAAGCAATAAAAAAAGGAGAACAAATTGGGAACAAAAATACACCAAGAGCAACTTTCTCGTGTGATTTGGTTAATTATACGCCAAAGAAAAAGGCAAGAATCGTATCCATATAATAAACATGTTAATTCAAGTATGCCTCATCACGTATAATTATTTTTAAACATTTTTATATACAACAACTATATATAAATTACAACTTACGCCATAATTTTTTATTAAAAAATTATATTAATAAATAAAATTACACGACAATTACTTATAATTTATCTAATTATAACCAATAAGTTGTCAATTCCATAAGTCATATCTTCGAATTACTGATACTTGATTTAACAAAAAAAATGTCAACTCTATCATGTCACCTTATTTGTTGTGATATCTAAGCCCTAATCTCATCTGTTCGAAGGTTCTGGGTTGAAAGCACAACCCAGCAACATGACCTTATTCCCTGTTAAATACAATATATCGAATGCAGAGATCAAAAGGATCATTCCATCCTAATTACTTATATGGCCTCACACATAGAGATCGTCCTGCGTCTGTTTCCTCCAAATTTTCTCTTTCATGTTATTTTATAATCTTATTTTCTTATAAAATAAAATAATCCATAAGCATATATATAAGCATTTCTCATATAACAAAATCCAGCTGAATAATTCTTGGAAAATTAATCCTTAACTCATCCAAAGCGTTTTACCCATCTAGAAACAAAAAAAAGTCATTTCATCATATTGTCATCTCGCACATTGCCCTAATTTTTTCTTCAGAATTAATACGGTTACAGATAATCCCAACTATATCCTCGCCTGTTCGTCTCTTCTGGTATGAGTGTCTACCTGAACCACCACCTCTGGACAGCAGAAAGGGGAGAATTTAAGAATGGGGCATAGCGGTGGATGAATGGATAAACTGTACTCCCAATCTTAGCCCACACGCTGTGATGGTAGCCACCAGTCACAGGAGCATGATACATAAGCTTCAATATCTGGAAGAAAGCACTCCAAAGGAATGAAGTCAGTTGTATTGTGTCTAAATTAATCATAACACTTGTGAAATAGAAAGAACATCCACAAGGCAAAGAACAGGTGGTGAACCAAAGTCACATGGTTTTTCCACTAATCAAATTTACTGCATGCATTATCAAAATAAATAAATAAATCAGATCACTACTTAAATTGACAATTCCATTGTTATGAAAATCTTCCCATATAGTTAGATCCTGGACGACCAATCTTAAAAATTACAGAAGATACTATCTAATATAACTGGGGAACTATGTCTGCATGTGTTGGAACTCGAACATGTATTCCATATCTATACAAGTTTTATGACCTCACATCTAAGTCGATTTTCAAGTCGAAAAATGCTCAATTCTTTGAAGATGTCGAGTTTGCAATGGAAGATACAGTTATGGATTGTCTTTGGAAAGAAATATGTTAATATTCCTTTAGGTGCTATTGGCATTGATCAAGATCTTATTCCTAACTTTGATCAAGATACAACAGATCAAGACAATCTCGAAGAACCTCTCATTCAAGAAATTGTTTTAGAAGAACAAACTCTACCATCTCAAGAACGCTTGCCATTGAGAAGATCCACTAGAGAAAAGAGCATGACTATTTTATATTTCTCTAAGAACATGAATTTGATATTGGAGTGATGGAAGAAGATCTGATCAACTTCTGCCAAGTCATAGAAAGTTCTAACTCTCACAAGTGGATTGATGCAATGAATGAAGAGATTAAGTCCATAAGGACAATGATGTGTATGGGATCTTGTCCCATTGTCAAAAAGTGTCCATTGGTTACAGATGGATATTTTGGACCAAGAGGGATTGAAAGGCAATATGGAGAGGTACAAGACTCATTTTGTCGCACAGGATTTTAAACAGAAAGAAGGATGGTATTAATAGCGCATTTCAATCTTAAGTTACATCAGATAGATGTGAAGACAACATTTCTCAATGGTTAACTATGATGAGACAAACTATATGATGCAACCAAAAAACTGTCGGGAGATTAAAGAGTATGGTTTGCAAATTTAAGAAATCTATTTATGGGCTCAAACAAACATCTCAACAATAGTATTTCAAGTTTTATTAAGTGATCATCTCGTTCAATTTTGAGATGAATTTGGTCGATGATGTCATATACAGTAAATTCGGTGAGAGTAATTATATTTTTTAAGTTTTATATGTCGATAACATTTTGCTTGTCAGCAACGATATAAGCTTATTGCACGAAACCAAGAGATTGTTAGCTAAGAATTTTGAGATAAAAGATCTCTATGACGCCTCTTTTGTATTAGACATACAGATATTTCGGGATCACTCTAAGAGTATTCTAAAATTATCACAAAAGAGCTATATCGAAAAGGTTGTCAAGAGATATAGCATGTAGAATTGCAAAACAGTTAATATTCCTGTTGCTAAGGGAGAGAAATTTAGTCTCGATCAATGCCTTAAGAATGATTTTAAGGAAAAAGAAATGCACAAGATTCCTTATGCATCAACAATAAGGAGTTTGGTGTATACTCGTATGTACGCGTCTAATTATTGCGTACATTGTTGGGATGTTGGGCATATATATAATTAATCCAAAAATAAACCATTGGAAGGTAGCCAAACAAGTCTTGTGGTACTTATAGAGAACAAAAAACTACATGCCCACATATCAAACGTCGGATCAACTTGAGATCGATAGGTATACTGACTCCGATTTCCCTAGATGTCAAGATAATATGAAATCTACGTTGGACTATATCTGCCTGCTAGTTGAGGAAACTATCTTCTGAAAAAGTGCTAAACAGTCTCTTATTATAACTACTTCTACCATGGTGGTAGAATTCGTAGCATGTTATAAGGTATCAAATCACAGAATATGGCTACGAAATTTTGTTATAGGGCTAAGTTATTATGTGATAATAAGTCAACAACGCTATATTCCATTAATAGGAGCTCGACAAAGTCAAAGTATATAAAGATCAAGTTCCTGGCCGTTAAGGAAAGTTCAAAGTATACAAGTGTCAATAGAACAAATCAACACAAATTCCATGACTGTAGATCCACTTACTAAGGGATTATCACCTAAAATGTTTCATGAATAGACTGCTCATATAGGTGTCATCTCATTTAAAGATATTTAATTTTAGTGGGAGTTTGTAATTTTAAATGTTTTTTTGATACACATTTTAGCTATTCTAGTTTATAGATATTTTGGGATCATTTTTTTGCATAAATAAAGTTTTGGTTTATTACACTTTGATTTTGGTATGTTTTGTTCTCACTGAGATTTAAAATTAGACCAATTGAAAATAGGTATGTTAGTATCACATTGCATGAAATTTCTATGCTACACATCCACATCATGATCCATATTATTCAATCGTATTGACATACGTGACCATTGATTCATTCAATTACAACAGATGTAATGAAACCGCTTTGATCCTATGTTGGTATAATTGATAGATCGATTTGATACAGATAAATTTCGATAATGATAGCAAAATTGAGCTCATACGATTATTTTTGTAATGTATAATTATAAGATTACACATATAGCCCAAATGGAGATTGTTGGATCCTTAATCTAACATTGGGCTTATATATGAATAATTATGTGTTGTAGACTGTTATATAAGATTAAGTCTATTTAAAAATGATCTGTTATAAGATTTAAGTAATTTGGGTTTTAATGTATCTAATAGAATGTGAGTCTTTAATGTGTAAAGATTTAAGCCTAATAACTATTTTCATGACGGGCTAAAATAGAGATACAGTTATTAACTATATACATAGTAGTTATAATCTTCAGATTACACGTGTATTATTCTAGTCTTATTTGATATCCCATCGTCAGAAATAAGAGAAAACTAAAGAGTTCTCTAAGGAAAACATATAAATTTGAAAGACTAATCACTCAGGTACATAATTAATTAATAGTTATGGACTCAGGTAAGCTTCGGTATATTTTTCTTTGATTCTTGGAGATACAACATGAATGTCTCTAGATTATTTTTAGGTTATGATTTTCATCAAATATTATTTGTTATAACAAGTTCTACTTAGTAAGAATTCCATCACTACGCAAAACCATTTTATATTGATGATAAAAATGTAAAGAGTACCTGCCAGTACATGAATGCTTGTATAATGTTGCGTTGCCACCTGCATAATAATTAAAAAGTTGGATCTGAGAAACACTACAAAAAGAGTGAATGATATATAAGGAAGGTGAAGAAAAGAAGTGAATCAGAAACCAACGAGAACAAAGAGATGAACAGCAGAAAACCAAGTCCAATCTCAGCATGTGAGGAGAGTATGCTAAGAGTTGTTGTATTTGATTCTACCCAAACACAAGGCTCTTCCAAATACTTCCTGTTCACCAACAAATGAAATACAAAGTAATTAAAAAAAAGGCCTCAGAAAACTGATAAGTATTAGTATTTCTTCAGTGCATGATAGCTCAAGAATGCATATTTTGAAATGACTCTAAAAGAAATTCAACAAAAGAAATATACAGAAACAGGATGGAAACGACATAGACAAAGCAACAAATTGGAATTCCTGGAGGTGTACTATATCAAACAACCCAGGAATCAGCAAACATGCCTCAGGTCAGCAACCTAGTAAGGTTATAACTAAGGTGATATACAAGAAGGTAAGAAATAAAATACAACAAGACAAGGAAAACTAGAGATTACTAGCGTACATAATAAATACAATAAACAGTTATAAGAATCGATATTAATGAGGGCAATAAGTACCTATACAATGAGGATCGGCTGAAATTTTGCCTAAGAAACTTTGCAACATGCTCAAGAGCTCGACAGAGAACAGGGATCAAGGCAACTGCAATGTAGATCATGATGTTAAGCTACACATTCATGGTTCAGAAAAATCTAACTGTAGATGCAAGGACATTAAGGACAAACAGAAATTCAAGATCACACAATTCTCACATTTAAGGCAAAGATTTGACGTGACAAAGCTAAGACAATAAATGAAGTAGATAAAATCCTTGGTTGAAACTATTGACTGGAAATAAACTTGCAAAGCCTGAACATTCCAAGCTCTAGGTTTCTGTAAAAACAAAAGGAAGTTAATTGTAAATCAATAACAACCAAAAAAACCAGAGGATCTCATGGCCATTAAGATAGAGAACTTACCCCATAAAGTGCGTACAAGGAATACAAAGAGGAACAAGCAGTGCCCATAAAAGAAAGCCGATAGGCCCTATGGGAAAGACTTTTAGGTACCAATGGAAAAACAGCAAGCACAGCCACAATAAACACCTGAAGGAAAAGATCAGGAGTAAACAGAAGTTTCTGAAAAGAAGTCAAGAGGAAGTGCGGGCAAGCATGACGCTACCTATATCCCTCAAAAAATTCTAACAGTTAAAAACCTGAAGTATTGATAACTTTGAAAGTTGACAAAACGGGGGGAATCTCCAGACTTCTTAATTAAAAAATGTTTAACGTAATTGAATTTGCTCAAAGTAATTCACTGGTAACTCCAGCATCATGTGATCTTGAAAGTTATAGAGTTCAGTGTCATGTTAAAGCTCTATGGACTAAAAAACACTAGTTAATGGGAAAAGAACACGATATATATGAAAAGAAAAGCACTCAAGATAACAAAAATGCAATAGAAAGACAAATTCTACAATCATGTCTACAAGAACAGAAAACCACTTTTGAGTTAAAATCAGGTAGTACGAATTAGTAATGAATCTAAATAGCAATGCAATAAAATCAGGGATATTTAGCAATGTATATATCATCCAACCCAAGCATTGACAGAGAATTGTATAGTTTTCCGATCCCAGCGCATGTTAGTTGGACTAGGACCAGTAGTTGTTGATGCGCCAGAAGTTCTGGTAGTTGAACCTATAGCATTAAGGTTCAATCAATACATGCAAGTGTAATAGGGTAACTAACTATTATTTGGACATCAAAGTGGAAAAAAGAGGAAAAAACAAATCAATTTTTACCAGAGCTACGTGAGCTGGGTGGATTATTTATAGACGGTGTTGGTGTTGAGGACGAAGCTGATTGTCTGGTTGGCTGAGAAAAACTGACAGAAGTCATTGGCTCTACCACAAAGTCAGGATCCTGTACTTCAAAATTATAATGCAGTCAATTAGCTGAACATTTAGGTGAGAACTAGGAAAATGACTAACAAAGAAGGGTTTTCTACCTAATTAATAGCTTCCAAAAACAATAAGCTTTATGAGAATTACTAACTACAGTTGAATTGCGTTGGAAAACCATGCGTGGAATAGTACTAATACAGATTCATCATCCCCCAAAGCATAATAATTTTTATTTATTAATTTATTTTTATTTTTTTGGCTTTCACAAGTGCTTTTAGATGGTGCAGATCATATTCATTCTCTGAAATTCGTGAAATAAGGGAGTAATTGAGACATGAATCTAGGTGAAATCACAAGCAATGAATCTGATAAAAGGCCCATAAACAAACAAGAACAAATTCCATTAATCAATTATCTAGGAAAGTACAAGAAAAGGCATCTGGGAGCACAAGAATTTTTTTTGGATTTGTACGGATAAACTTCAAGAAATGAAATATACAAAGAGCAGAGACAAAATCCAAGCTCAACTGGCAGGACAGATAAATCCCATACAAGATTTATAGAGTACAGCTTCCAATCCCAATAAAATCTCAAAATTCAGTACATTAGAGCAAAATAAACAATACTACTACCATCTAGGGAAAACAAAAAGGTGCAACAATCCCATCAATAATTAAACAAGGGCGAAGTCCAAATTTGGATTCTGAAATAAGACAATTAGACAAATAATATAAAACCCAGATAAGATTCAAGCATTTGAAACCCAATAGTGAGGGAACAATAAAAAAAAGAAAAAGAAATAAGAGATGGAGCTGATAATTGACTACGCAAACTGAAGTGTTCCATAGAGAGAGTGAGAGTTACGAACGATATAACGTTGATAGAACTTGCGCTTAAAGTGGCCGACAACATCGGAGCGAGCAGCCATGTGAGGAGGGATAAGGATGTTGGACCAGTAGTCTGCCCATTTTGGGTCGTTCTCATAGTTATATGCTGCCGCTGCTATCCTCTTCAGCTTCTGAGGGTCGTCTTTCTCTTCACCCATTCTCACTCTCTTTCTCTCTCTGTTTCCAACTCACACACCTTCTCTACCAGACTTTCGAGTTTATGCTGGAAACCCGAAAACCCAAATCTTGAATTGATGCAAACTGCAAGGTTTTGACGCGACGACGGTAAGGAGATTTCTATGTTACATCCTGACTTTCTGCTCCACCAAGCGACGTCGTTGGATCAAGCATGAGTCAATTGTTTAATTTGTTTGTGTTGACCATTAAGTATGAATTAATCGATAAAAATATTTAAAATATTTATTTTATTATAATTATATCCATAAAATATAAACAACAATAAAAATATAATTAATTTTAAATATAATTAAATTATTATTTATACGTTGTAAATAATTAACATAATAAAACGAGAAATGAATAATGTAGATATTATTCAAGAAAATAATAATAACTACACAATTATATTTATGTTTCAATCCATATATATAACATAATAATTACATAGAAAATATTTAATAGACACCAAATTCAAACATATGGTGGAGGAAACATCATAAAGTTTGTATTTTAGGCTAAGGAGACGAGACTTGTCTAACAACTTAGTCAATGTATCTGTCACTTGATCATCAGAACATGTATATTGCACATCTAATAATCTTTATACTACTTGATTACAAATAAAATGAAAATCAATTTCAATATGTTTCATACGAGTATGTATGATAGGATTAACAATAAAATATATAGCGTTAAAATTATCACAATATAACATAGGAAATTAAGAGAAAATGATGGAACTCTTATAACAAGGACTTCAACCAAATAACCTTAGATGAGACCAAAGGTAAAGCCATGTATTATGCCTTTATACTAGAATGTGAAACAACATATTGTTTTCCAGATTTTCAAGATACCAATGAATCATCAAAATACATAGATACTCTCTAATGCTTTGATGATCATCCCTATTGCTAGCCCAGTTAGAGTCTCTCATAGCAATTAAATTTAAAGTAAATGGGTCACATTTTTTCAATACCAAGTCATGTGAAACAGTTCCCTTCAAGTAACATAACACACATTTAATAGCCACCTAATGAACATTAGAAGTTGAGCGACGAAATTGGCAAAGCTTGCATACAGTATATGCAATATCAAGATAGGTCATAACATAATACTAAAGAACACTAACTACATTGGGAACATAGAAGGATCAAAAAGAGGCTTACCATTATACTTTGATAAAACAATACCTAATTTCATGGGAATGGACAAGGATTTTGAGTTATCAAGACTACAATGAGCCACAAGGTCCTAAATGTACTTTTATTGCATCAAACAAGTACCTGTAGAAATGTGTTGAATCCCAATGCCTAAGAAGTACCTTGAAGTCCCAAGTCTTTCAAAGTAAATTACTCGTTTAAGATAGTAACTAGTTCTTGAAGATAACTGGAATCACTACTAGTGAAAACAATATCGTCGACATATACCAACAGAATAGTGACAGAAGTAGAAATGTGTTGAACAAACAAGAGTTTGAAAAACCTAAACCAACCAAAGTACCTTGCAACTTTTGATACTAAGCCTACGGGGCTTGTTTTAATACATACAATGTCTTACGTAATCGACATACATGATTAGGCTTAGAGAGATCCTCAAAACCTAGAGGCTGGATCATATAAACTTTTTTAGACAACTCGCCATTAAGAAAAGTGTTATTAACATCCAATTACTTGATAGTCCATAAATGAGAAATGGCAAGAGTAAGAACGATTCGAATGGTTTGTGGCTTAACAACTAGAGAAAAAGTATACTTAAAATCAACACTCTTCTTCTGATTGTATCCTTTTGCAACTACCCAAGCTTTATACTTGTCCAAAGAACTAGTGGGAAAAATCTTAACCTAAAACACCTATTTGTAGCCAATGGGTTTCTTTCCTTTAAGACACTCTACAACCTCCTATGTACCATTACCCAAAAATGCCTTATACTCAAAATGCATGGAATCATCCCATTTAAGTATTCAAGAGCCTCATAACATTTTAAGGTTCAGAAAATATAATACTAGGAAAAGAAGAATGGACAATACTATTAAAAAATTTAGGTTTAAAAATATCTACTTTTGATCTTGTCATCTTCTAGCAAACGTTGGATATTAAAGGAATAGTAACTGAAGGATACTCAAGGTAGGAAGTTGATGTAAAGTAGACTCAATAGGGGATGAAATTGTGTCAATAGGCACATATAGACATGGTGAAGAAAGGGAAAAAGATTAACACATAGGGATGAGTATATGATGACTCTATGAAAATAGAGTTATTAGCGCACTTTTTTACTTAATATTTACTTGTTTTATTCAATAAATAGTATTTTTTGGGTCACAAATATTAAAATATAAATTTTTTAATGAAAAGGGGTGAAAATATAATTTTTGGAATTTTTATGAAATTTTTTATGAATTTTTAACGCAGGACCAATCATGAGCTATAACATGGCATACCATGCATGCAGAAGAGCTGACTGGGCAAGCCACGCAAACGCTACGCAAGCACGGAGAGCAAATCACGTCGCACCGTGTATGAGGAAGATGAAACACTTGCAACATGTTAGCACGACGTTCAATCCGAGTTCAAAAATCGATCAATGCGTCATGCCACGTGTCGTTATGCCATTGCCCCACGCATTTCACCTGTGCACCACGCCATCTGTTTCCACAAATCAGGTCGTGTCACGTGTTATTGACTCATCAAGCGTTGACTCTAACAGGTCTCTCATGCCACGCGTCGCTCCCTGACTCGCCCAATGAATTTTCCCTACCACATGTTGCGTTGTGATTGGCTGAAACTATTAGTTTTTCTTGTTTTGATCATAGCCCTTGATCTGAAACTAAACGAATAGTCCAAATTATACCTGAGCTTTATTTAAGCCCCTAATCACTCCATAAACCCTAATCACTCCATAAACCCTAATTGGCCTCCATTAGCATAATTTTGGTCATTTTTTGGAGCTAAAAATACAGAAAAATTTAATAGACGACATAATTTGGTGAAGATTCAAGAGGAGATTAATATTATAATTCAAGAGATTGATTGTATTTCTTTTTCTACTCTCTCTTTTTATTATCAATTTTATGTTTTTCTTTATGAAAAATATGTGCTTTATGAACACAATTATGTATAATTAATTTATTAATCTAGCGATCTTATGAACACAATTTTCACCATATGATGATCTAAGATTTTATCCCAATTATAATTTTAGAGGCAATTAAATAGATTTGAGAGAATTATTTAATTGTTTGTCTTGATTAAATAACATACATAGTTTCTAGGCCGAGATGTATGATTCTTATGCATATGATCCATAATTGATGAACTTAATGAGTAGTATGTAATTTAATTGGCATGAGAGTGTGATTAAATTAACTACTATATGATGTGTAGTTTACTTGAGAGAGGAGTACATGTTAGGTTAGATTCATTTGATCATGTAATTAATTGATAATTATATTGGGAGGATTTTAGCGATTCACATATTTAGAAAATTGGGGGATTAAGCATTTTTAGATATTTTCTCATATATCTTTTTAGTCACAAAATCTTATCTAATTAATTATTGCTATTTACTTTTAGTTATTTTAATTTTGCTTCCTTAAAATATAAAAACACCAAAAAAAATTGATTTTTATTATTTTTAGTTTTAAAAATTAGTTTCTAATAAAATAATCTCTATGGGAATGATCTTTACTATCATTATATTACTTGTTACGATACGTATACTTGCGTATTCATTGCACACACAATTTGTATGACGATCAAGTTTTTGGCGCTGTTATCGGAGATTATAAATATTAGAAATTAATAATTTTTTTATTTTAGTTATTTTTTTAATTTATTTTTCTTTACTTTAATTTTAATTTTAATTTACTTATTTTATTTTACTGACTTATTTATTTATTTATTTTAATTAATTTGTTTTATTTATTTAGTTGTTTATTTTTTTAATTTTTATTTATTATTTATTTTTAATTTAGAAACATCCTTTAGTACTATTAGAAATATAGAGTAGAAAATGGCTAGCAATAGTTATTAATCGTCAATAAACAGAATGATAGCCATAAGAAGAGTAGGTAGAATGTATGAGATAAATGATATCACGGCACTTACAACTCAAGTGTCCTCTTTAGTAAATCTTTTGATGATTTAAAACTTGCGAGCGAGTATAAACCAAATCCAAGATTCAATGATGTTTTGTATATTTTGTGATGGAGCCCATTTGTTAATAATTGTTCACATAATCTTGAACCGGTCTTCTATATTTGTAATGTGAATCAAAGCAATAATTCATACTCAAACACAAACACATATAACTCAGGATGGAGGCAACATCCAAATTTCTCTTGGAATTACAATAATCAAGGTAGTAATCGATTCAATTATCAATCATTACCACTACCTAGTTTCCAACAATCACAATAATTACAAGCCCAAGAAAAGAAGCCACATACTGAGGACAATACAAATGTCTTAATGGGGATAATGAAAGACTTCATCCAATCATTTAATACAAAAGTGTCAACTCAAGAGGCTTCAATTCGAAATTTGGAGAATCAAATGGGACAACTTGCTCAGGTTATAAGCCAAATGCCTCAAGATAACCTTTAAAGTGATACAATTGTAAATCCAAGAAGAGAAGATGGGGACCATTGTAAATCATTAGCCTTGAGGAGTAGTAAAACTTTAGAGCAGAAAGATGAGACTAAAAAGGATAATGAGGAATTAGAGGATAAAGAAAGTAATGGAAAGGAAATAATTCAGCCAAAAAAGAGAAACTTTTACAAACTCATTAATCCTTTCCCTCAAAGACTGCAAAAGCAAAAGGCAGATACGTAGTTTTGAAAATTTCTTGAAGTATTCAAGAAGTTGCACATAAACATATCATTTGTAGATGCATTTGAACATATGCCTTCCTATGCCAAATTTATGAAGGACATCTTGTCTAAGAAAAGGAGACTTGGAGATAATGAAATAATAACCTTAATTGAAGGTTGTAGTGTCATCCTTGTTAGAAAACTACCCTAAAAGTTGAAAGATCTAGGTTGTTTTCACATTCCTTATACAATTGGGAACATCCATTTTAAGAAAGAATTATGTGACTTGGGTTCTAGCATTAACCTTATGCCATTATCGATCTTCAAGAGATTAGTAGTTGGTAAATTCAAACTCACTTCAGTAACATTACAAATGGTAGATAGATCAATTAAGGGATCTCGAGATATGGTAGAATATTTGCTAGTAAAAGCAAACAAATTCATCTTTCCGTTGAACTTCATTGTGCTAGACATGGAAAAGGACCATGACATTCCTATCATACTTGGTCGTCCATTCTTAGCAACTAGAAAAGCACTCATTGATGTACAAAAAGGTGAACTTATAATGAGAGTGCAAGATGAACAAGTAATTTTTAAAGTTTTAAATAATCTGAACCTTCTAATAATGATAATGCTAATAAATGTTTAAGGATAAATGTTACTGTTTATGAAAATATCTTAAAAGAATCTATTGAGTTGCCCACACTTAAGATGGTTACATATGATACTATGAAAAAGGACATAAATTCACCAGAAAAAAACTCAACCTATTATAACTTTGAAAGTATGACATCGAAGGTTGATATTATAGACTGTGTGAACTTTTTGGAGGACGTGCCTCTCATGTGTGTATCAAAGGCAATTATGAAAATTTTGGAGATAAGATTTAAGCTCAAACCATCAATTGAAGAGCCACCAAGTTTAGACCCTACACTTTTACCCTTATACCCTTACTCAAGTATGAAAGTGAAAAAGTCCAATAGAGAGGTGAAAAAGCTATTAGAAATACATAAATTGGATGAGTTATGGTGGAATACTTATAAGAATGCCAAAAATTTCAAAAAGAAAACAAAAATATGGCATGAGAAGAGAATGGAGCATCGTGTTTGCAAGTCAGGACATAAAGTATTATTGAACAAATCAAGACTCAAGTTATTTCTAGGAAAATTCAAAAGTAAATGGATACAAAGAGATGTGCCTTAGGACTTGATATAACCGTCTAGTCAAGAACGTTAAGCGCGACGCTGGTTGGGAGGCAACCCAACGTTATTTTACTTATATTTTTATTGTTTTTGTTTTGTAGGTGAATAAATGTGGAGAGCAATAACGTAACAAGAATGAGCATTTCAATGACAGATGTGGTGTTCCATGATTAAGGGAGTTTTCTTTTCTTTTACCTTTTCATATTTATATGTACACATTGGGAACAATGTGTAATTTAAGTTTGTGGGAGGGAATTCAATTCTCTACATTAGTATTTAGTATGCATTTTAAATTTTTAGGGATTTTTTTTTAATTTTTAGATTGTTTTTAATCATGATTTAGATAGAAATTAATAAATATATGTAAACTAAATTCATGTATGCTTGATATGAAACATATGAACTCTATGATAAAAATTGGTTGTCATGACTAGGATAAGGAATGTAACATATTTGTTAAGATATTTACATTAATCATGTGATATGCTTAGTTTTGATTGGATTGATTCAAATTCCTATGCACATGTTCATAATTGTATGATTTTTATATATGTGATTCATAATTGATGAACTTAATGAGTAGTATGCAATTTAATTGGTATGAGAGTGTGTTTAAATTAATTACTATATGGTGTATAGTTTACTTGAGAGAGGAATACATGTTAGGTTATATTCAATTAATCATGTAATTAATTGATAATTATATTGGGAGGATTTTAACGATTTGCATGTTTAGAAAATTGAGGGATTAAATATTCATAGATATTTTCTCATATATCTGTTTAGTCACAAAATCTGATTTAATTAATTATTGTTATTTACTTTTAGTTATTTTAATTTTGCTTCCTTAAATTATAAAAACACCAAAAAAAATTGATTTTTATTATTTTTAGTTTTAAAATTAGTTTCTAATAAAATAATCTCCGTAGGAATGATCTTTACTTATCATTATATTACTTGTTACAATACATATACTTGCGTATTCATTGCACACACAATTTGTGTGGCGATTAATATACAATTAGATGATAGGGACGACTCAAAGGAAAACCTATCAAATGAGCATGTTGGACCAACTTAGACAAATCAAGTGGTGATGGCAATTAAAAGTAAGACTGTACAAAGGATTAGATACATGACAAAACTTATTTTCAATAGAAAAAGAGAAACCTCTTTATAAAATAAGACATAACTATCGGTATATAACTTCTAAGTAGTGAGATCAAGACATAAGTAATCTTGTTACTATGGGACATAACCGAGAAAAACATAATGTCAAGAATAAGGCTAAATCTTGTGCTTATTGTAGGCTTGAATGAAATGATCACATTGAACACTAAATACCATTAAAAACTTATAATAAGGAGAAATTCATAAGGAGACTAAAAATTGAGTACTTTAGTAGGCAACCGATTTATTGTGTAAACAAAAGAATGAAAAGCATAAACCCAATAACGAGATAGAATATGAGCTTGAAACCAAAGATCCAAACCCTTGTCAACAACACACCAATAACGAGACTTAACAGTACTCAAACGTGTGAGGACAAGTTTTGCAATTAATAATGCCTATCTTGGACAACTGAGTAGAGAGAGAAGAAACTTTTCCATCACCATCTGTTTGAATGCTTTTAAACTTTACAATAAAATTTCTTTCAATCATTTTCATAAAATGTAAAAAAAATAGGTTGCACTTCATCCTTTGTATGCAAGAAAAATATCCATATATAACAACTAAAATCATCTACCTTAAGAAAAAAATATCGAATACCTACTTTTGAAAGTATAGGAGAATGCCACAAATCTATGTACAATAGATCAAAAGCAGCCTTATTATGTTCATGACATAACAAAAAAGTAGTTTGTATGCCTTAATAAGAAGGCACATATTACAAATTAGTGTAGTACAATGGGAACTATTACATGAAGACATAATTATAGAAATCTTATTAATTATATCAAATGAAGGGTGAGTTAATTTCTTATGCCAAAGATGAACTCTATTTATGGTAGTAATAGTAGTAATAAAAGCCTAAGCTAAATCAAAATCATCAACATGCACTTTATGAACAAGATGTCCATCAAATACATAGAGACCTTGACTAGCCTTCCCTTGGACTATAATTTTCCTTATGATGAGATCCTTAATAGAAAAAGGAGTTAGAGTGCATTTCAACAAAAATATTATTATCATTGCATCGTCTATAAATAGGAACCAAATTCTATGAAACTTTAGGTGTATGCCAGACATGCTTCAAATGCAACATCTTATCATAAAAAAGAATAATAGAATGACCTTTCTTAAGAATAGAAAGAGATTCTTAATTACCTGTAATGATATTTTCATTACCAGTATAAGAGAAGGAATCATGAAGATTAGAGTCACATTTATGAGATGGTCATACAAGAGTCTAGAAACCATGAAGTAGTATAGTCATGAGAAGATGAATATGCAATCATCGCTCATGGTAAGGAACTTTGATAAAGAACAACATGACGAAGCATAAAATAGTGATTTGTAGTGTGTCCTGGCTTTTCACAAATTCGACAGTAAACTTTTGAACCTTGTCCTCGATTACCTTTATCTATTTGGATTAAAAGGATTAGAACCAAAAGTGAAATTGTTAGAATTGGTATATCCCGACCCTAAATCAAAAGATTTCTTTCCCAAATTTCTAAGAAACTCTTGAAAATTCCATAGAGTACAATTTCCATTGAAGCCTTTTAAAGGAAACTTCTTGTTTGAATTATTTAAGCGAAAAAATTTATGAAAATGAGCCTAATAAAAAAGTTATCAATAACATGAAATACACCATCAACCATATGCTCATGTGCCAAAAGATGACTATGTAATTTATCAAAAGAAATAGGTTTTACTCGCAAAGTACTAGAAGAAATAAAGGATCAATAATTTGAATCTAAACCACCTAGAGCATTTTTCATGCCAAACAAGATAATTGGAATGATTCAAACAAATTGAGAATAACATTCTAATTGAAGGAGTAGAAACAAAAAAAGAAGCTCCTTAAGATTGACCTACTTTATAAGGAGAACAAGGAGAAGAGAGAGACTGATGAACCAATTCTTTTCCTGAAGATGCCATTGAAAAGAAATAGTGAGAGAATGAGAGATGAATAGTGTAGATATTATTCAAGAAAGGAATAACAACTATACAATAATAGTTAAACTCTAGTCTATATATACAATAAAATAGTTGTATAGAAAATATCTAATAGAAATGAATACGTGGCATATATATTATACACTCAATAATGGGTGTAACTATAACTTTAAAATGCATGTAATTAGATATATTTTTAGCATCATCCTTACGCTATGGGTATAATTGCAACAAAGTAAATATTTGGAGTAATTTTGTAAATTTTTCCATACGTTATAGGCATAAAATATAAATAATCTAATTTATTTTGATAAATAATTGGGGTGACAAAATGGAAACTTGATTATTCATGGTGTAATATTGTAATATTATGTATTGTGTAATGTTAGTATCACATGAACTTGTATTCATGTTAATTATAACGTAACATGTGGTTAAATAATTTTGAAAATAAAAAAATTTAAGAAAAATAACATTCTTAAAACTTATAACTATAAAAAATAGCATTTCTTATAATCAATTCATACATTTTTATTTTTTAAAAAAATTTGACATATCATTTTGTATTGAACGTCGTAAAATTGAACGTTGTTTCAATTAAACTATAATTATTAGACATGTTCAATTTTAAACGATGTTCAATTGGATTCTATTTAATATTACTATAGTGATATTTTAATTATTATAAATTTTATAGGTATCATTTGTAATTATTTTTAAAAATTGATCACATATCATATCATAATTAATATGAATGAAAAAGTAAGTATAAATTAAGGCTCTTGTAAGGTTTGTCATTTCATTTAGAGATGTTATCATTATCAAATTACAATGACGCTCCTATCAAGGTGAGTTCTTGCCAACTTTGTGGAGCCTTTCTTAAAGTTGTAACACACTTACTAGTTAGGTGTGACAATGTGAGCTCTATTCTTTCTTGCAATTGCACCACATTTCCTTTTGTCAATTATGCTATTGATTGTTAATGCACTTTTATAATGATTTCTTGGAGTGGACTAGAACACAGAACAATGGGGAGGAATTGTTGGCTAAAGTGGTTATTGGGTTGTGAAAGATTTGAAAAGGTCTTTTAATCATGAGGTGTTTGATTATGCTTTTATAGTCATCGGAAGCGGATGAGATTGAAGGCTTCTCACTAAGGTTTCCATTAATATGGCGATCATCTTAACCCCGTGTGTGTTAGTGACCTAGGTTATTATGTTGGTTGATTTTTTTTGTATGTTTTTCTTTTAGAGCGGCAATGCTATTTGAACTGATTCTTACCACTATAAAGTATACTCAATAAAATCCTCCTCCTACCATTTGAATTTTATTTATTTATTTTGATATTTTGAGTCCAATGATATTTATTTTGATATTTTGAGTCCAATGAGCACAAGATTACTAAATAAGGTAACATGAATGTAACTAATCCATAACGATAAAAACTTCATATAACTCTAAGAATTAAAGTGTTTATAACTTATTATTTTCTTTATAAACAAAAAATAAATTAGTTTTCACCGATACAAGTGTATTGTATATAATGTACTATCATATTAAAAATAATTACTATTAGATTTTATTTGAAATAAGATTAGTAATTTTGTTATGGGTAAATAGATTTTTCTATTACTAAAATTTAAAATTATTATAAAAATATAATCGAATTTTAATTTATTATTTTCATACCATCAAACTTTTGTTTTTTACTTTTATATTATTAAACTTTGTAAAATGTTATAAACAAAAATTTAATGAAAAATTACATGTATGTTAATGGTTTTTTTATTACATTTTTGAAAATAAAAAAAAATCGATTATATTTTTGTAATATTTATAAAGGTTAATGATATAAAAATAATAAATAAAAATTCCGTGCAACCTCTAAAATTCAATAGTGAAAATATCTCTTCAGTCTTTTATTATGATCTATACAAAAATTGGTCATATAGCTTACATTAATAACCTTTAAATAATTGTTAGTATTTAATTAATAAAAATAAGATTTTAAAATAAATTATATAATAATTAAAATACTAAAAGACAGAAGTTGTCATTACTTTAAAATGTGTTTTTTTGTGTTTTTTAAAGTCCTTTTCGTGAGTTATTTTCATTTTGAAGCATCTATTTTTTTATGATGTAAATATATTTTTGTAAGTATACAGAAAAAAATTGTTCACATTATGACATAAAAACTTAGAACATATATTGTTTAATACATTTATGAACATATATTGATTATATTTTTATAACATTATATAATTAAAACATATGTTCAATGTAGATAGAACCCAAGTGTTCTTACGCACGTCAAATCTAAATAATTATACCATAGGATACCTTGTGCAACAATAAAGGGATCATGGGCATTATCATAAGGACCATGTAAATAAAAGACTAACGTAAATATTATAAATAGATATAAATACAATAAAAACACGCATCAATGAATCTAACTAATATTTGCAAGGGAATGTATAATAGGAAATATTACAACAAAATCATGTGAGAAATATATAAAAAGAGGGGAAAAAAATTTCATTTCCAACAAAATGAGGAACACGACCCAGTTCACTGGTGTCACTCAAAACTTGGAACACTATCCACTTCACTGGTGTCACTCAAAACTTGGGAGAAGCTGGTGTTACTCAAAACTTGGAACACTATCCACTTCACTGGTGTCACTCAAAACCTGGGAGAAGTTGGTCTTGGTACTTTTGGAATACTCGTATTTTTTTTTTTGTATTTTTTGACTCATTATCAATTGGTACATATCAAATACCGTTATTTGATAAGTTCCAGTTGAAAATAATATTCTATAAGAGCACCCAAACAAGAATAAGGGTATTAATACTGGGGAAGTTGATATCCAACAAAGTAAAAATAAGTCAGTGTCCAGTGTGCAAGAGTTGAGATTGTCTCAGTTGTTGTCCCACACGCCAGATCTGTTTATATCTATTACTCTACTTTGGTTTATGTGCTCTCTACTAGTCCAGCTACTCTGACTTTGGTCTCTACTCTCTCTACTCCAGCTACTCTGAGTTTGATTGAAGAAATCTGTGCTGTAATCTTGACTGCCAAATGCCATCCTTTGAAACATCCTAATTTGTGCAGAATGCTGAGCATCAAATATTTCACTTTGACCAGGTTTCATTCCGTTGCTGAGATCTGAAGTATCATCCATGGAGTCTAAAGCTCTCACAACCTAAGGAAGAAGGTTGGCAAAGTAGAACAACATGAAGAGCCACTCGTTAATTCAATCTGCACGAAAAACAAAAATGTGGAAACTAACACATAAATCTGTTTCTAAATACCTGACTCATTTTTGGTCTCTTTGCAGCTGAATGGCGCACGCAAGCTGCAGCTGCCTCAACCATACGAAACATTTCTATTTCTACATAATTCTTTTCAAGCCTTGGATCTATCAAGCCTTCAAAGTCTTCATTATCAATTGCATGAGCAAGCAGTGGCCGAGCCTGAAAATGAAACTTAATGTCAAACTCTGTAGTCTGATAAAGTTTAAATAATTCTTTACTTTAGTCTCATAAATATCTGATAGCACAATAACTTCCAAACAAAATATGAACCTTAACAAATAAACGTTTTTAGATACAAACAAAATTTTTGGTAAGGGTGGTTATATCCCCATCGTGCACGAATAAATATATCTGACCGTCATGAACTTACCCATTCAACCAGGCTCTCATCACCTAGAGGTTGAGAGGCATCAACAGGTTTCCGACCAGTAATTAGCTCCAAAAGCACAACTCCAAAAGAATAAACATCAGACTTTTCAGTCAATTTGCCACTGGTAGCATACTCTGGAGCCATGTATCTGAAAAATTACAAATTTCGTTCACTTAAAACTTATAGAAAGCAAAATGTCAGTCTAGCAAAGTTAGATCCTTTTCGTCTTTCTTCTCTTAGTAATCGTATTGTGGAGCAAAAACTATCGATTTGGAATTGCCTTTCTAAGAGGAAAAGTGTGATTTGTTGATAGTCAGCATTTACTTTGACAACTAGAAATAAAAAAATAACTACTAAAGAAATCAAAAAACATAGCATTCCCCCTTTTTTCCCACTTCCGATAGAGAAAGACATGAAAAAACATAGTTCAGAAATCAGAGATACCCATCACATTCTAGATGTTTGATATGATTACAGAGATCATGAATTAAAGATAAAATCAAGAGTTCCTTTGAAGAGGATAAACACAAGACATCTACATTCCGGGATGAAACTAAGACTAAACCTGCGAAGCAGAATCAAGGATGCCTTATCCAGTTAATCCTTTTATAATTAACAAGCACATGTCTACAATTAATTAAATGAGCCTCAAAGAATTTTAATATCATGCTTCAATATTAAACATCTATAACTTAGATAAATTAAGAATCTATTCTGCTAAAACTTAAAGGGAAATGGCATCTATGTCTCATTTTATTTAATACAACAAAACAAAAACATAAGCAACTATAAATATTGGATTCGGTTATGTGAAAGAATAAAGAACCAAAAGGATAGAGAAGCACCTACCCAAAGGTTCCCATTACACGTGTTGTTACATGTGTATTGGAATCCAATGCTAGCTTTGCAAGCCCAAAATCTGCCACCTGTTAGCAAAATTACACTTCTTTAAAAGTTATCTTATAAGAAAATTTTTTAAAAAAAGGGAAGAAAAACAAAAAAAATAATGCACTTTGCTAAAGACAATAATTTCTATGTAGCAAACCTTTGTAAGCAAAATATGCTCGAGATGTCAAGGCAACGACACAGACCACTTTATTTATTCCGTCAGAACTAACAACCAATGGCTTTAACTAAGATAAATTAACTTCCATGTATACTGCCAAAGTACAATTTTTTCCCTTGTTAAATGCACTACTGCTTCACCAAGCCTATTTGTAGCAAGTTAGTAATATTTTGAGCAATAATGCAAAGGTTGAAGAAACCAGCATACCCGAGCTTCAAAATTGCCATCTAGAAGAATATTTGACGACTTAATATCCCTGTGGATAATGCGAGGATGGCCTGAAAAACAAATTAAATTGAATTATTATGCAAGAAAAAGAATAAGGTCATGAGGGAGAGATATAAAAAGATGGCAAGTTTGCAAGAATAATTCATTCCATTTAAAAAATAACTACATTTTACTTCTTTTTTTATATATTTCTTTGCGCATCTTTCCGCCCTCCCTTTCTCGCTTCATATGACTAAATTGACTCAATGGGCAGAGAAGCATTAAAATGAAGCTAGGTGACTAATATCAAATCATGCATTGAAAGTTTCAGCAACAATACCAATGCCTTACATGAGAAATGTTGTTCTAGACTTATAATGCAGTAGTATAAAACCCTTTGTCTTACCCCAGAGTGCATTATATTCAAATGCCTTTTTCTCTATATAGGATTTTTATGGTTTGAACATAAAGGAAAAAACTCAACACGATAAATCACCTCTTATAGAATGAAGACACCAAGATGAGCATTTATAACTTTATTGTCATCGGAAGAAGTGAGATAGAATAGTATTTATTTAGTTAAATCTGTCAGAACAAAGGAAGGAACTCACAGTCTTCATGCAGGTAAGCTATTCCACGAGCTGCACCAGCAGCAACCTTGACCCTGGTTGACCAATCCAAAACAGACCGGCCTTCACCTATAAATATGCAAAAAATTGGAGATATGAATAGTACAGCTATACTCTGTCATAACTTATTTGGTTTCCAAATTCAGTTGTATAGCATAGATTTATAGCTTACCATGAAGATGGTAATGGAGGGTATCATTTGGGACGTACTCATAAACAAGCAACCTCTGGAGCTCAGATATGCAATAACCAACAAGGGAAACCAAATGGCGGTGGTGCACTTGGCTAATGATTTCAACTTCTGCTCTGAACTCACGCTCCCCCTGTCCACCACCAATTTTCAGCTGCTTTACGGCAACTTCTCTTCCATCTGTGAGGACACCTTTGTATACACAACCAAATCCACCTTCACCCAATAGGTTCTCTGTTGAAAACCCCATGGTAGCCTGACTTAGTTCTTCATATGTGAACCATGATCTTGAATTACTAACCCCATCTTGCTCTGATGGTGAATTAATGAAATCAGAGCCACTGCGTACTTGGGGAGCCAGAGAAGAGGGCCTAAGAAATAATGACTCTGGGGAAAAATTCAAATTACATTAATACCATTTCAAAGACAATCGGAAGAATAACTGTCTCAGTTCAAACAAAGGCATAATTCAAAATTTAGTCTACCATTACAGATAATAAGAGTAGAAAATAATAGTTTATATCCATGAATATAATCCAGTTCGATAAAATTAAAATTAAAGATTAAGCAGCAAAAATAGGTTATGTTCAGAAAACATGCAAGCAACATAATATGGTGACTGATGCACATTAAATGAATGATTTGATTTAAACCTTAAAAAGTCCATTTTGACTCCAATCCATACCCAAATTGAAAGCCAGTATTGAACTTTTACACAGAATAAATGAAGGTTAATCTAACTTTTAACATGTCATACGAAGAGTGAAGCTTGAAGATTGATAATTTAGAATAACAACAGCCAACAGATAATATAAGCTTAAATTAAAAGGTTACCTGAATTTTGGGAGGAAGCAAACGGTAAAGGCACACCATAGCCAAAATGAACTCTGTTACTTCTTTTCTTTTGTTTCTGTACAAACCAAACAGCCATGACAATAAGACTCAGAACTATAAATCCAACTGTAACACCAATGGCAACAGCTCCTTCAGTGTTTAATCCTTCCTTATTAGATGTGGCATTTTCTCTAGCGTTTCCATCAGTAGTCGGTTTTGCAGTGGGCTTCTGTGTTGGGATGGAAGGTAAATTTGGAGTAGTATGACCTGATGAGTTAATAGGAGCAGGATGAGATGGAATAGGGGGTGTAGAGGTTGATGGCACAGAAGGAAGGGGCGACCGCAATGTGGAAATATGAGGAGTGTCGTTAGCTGGAGGAGAAGCCAAATGAGAATCCGATGGAGGAAGGGGAAGAGCAGGAGCTGGAGGAGAACTTTTTGGTGGCTCGGTTTCAGGTGAAGGGGGAGAACCTGATGGAGGCGTAGGGATATTGGCTGGAGGAGGGGAGCTTGAGACTACTTCCGGAGGTGTGGGGGCAGCTTGGGGAGGAGGGGAAGAACCTCCTAATGGTGGCGGCGTCGAAGAATTTGAAGAGGGCGGTGAAGTGGCAGCAGGAGGCAGAGCAGTGGGAAGAGACGGCGGTGGTGACACTGGAGGTAATGGGGATGGGATTAGCGTAGGAGGTGATGGGGGCGGTGATGAAGCTGATGGTGGGGGAGATACATGAGGTGATGGTGGTGGTGAAATTTGAGAAGGAGTTGGTGGTGAAGTTTGAGGAGGAGTTGATGGTGGTGATGGTGATTGTGATGAGGATGAAGAGGGAGCTCCGGGTGCGACTGGAGGAGGAGATTGAGGAGGTGGGGCTGAAGAGTTGGATGGAGTTGAAGTCCCGGGGGGTTGAGAAGTCTTATTGGGCAGAGTTATTGAGGGAGGAGGTGAGGCAATTGTAGGATTTGATGGGGGAGGGGTAGAAATGTTGGATGGGGGTGAGGATGCGGTGAAAGTTGGTGAGACAGCAGAAGGTGAAGAATTTGGAGAAGGTGATGTTGAAGCCATATCTTTTTAACAGTCTTCCTCTTAAACTATGTGCTATACTTCTATTACACTCTCCATTGTCAAATTTACCAAAAAAGTTGCTAATAATGACAACCGTACATCAGAATATCAATTTTTTGAGCAAAATGAAGCGCCAAAATTGTTTTCCTTGAAGCAAAAACTGAATGTAAACGATCAAATTGTCAAAATTGAATACCATTGAAAAATTCCACTCAAGTAACAAAACAAACAAGTATCTCCTAACCATTCAGATCCTTCAATGGCTTTTCAATAAACCAAGATTCAGAAAACTAACAAGGACTCCTTCAGGGAGCGGAATTACTAGGAAAAGCTCACAACTTTTGAAGCAGAGTCCAGATCAACCAGGTTTGTGATACTTATAACTGAATCAGTATTAACCAACTAGAATCTGAAACTCTAAAAGGCAAATGCGGTGTACCCAGTTCACCAAAATGTGCAAGGAGAAAACCCAGAAGATTTAAACTTGAGGAAAGTCTTACCAAATAAGGACATGTAAGGATTTTCACTGGCGTTTCTCTAGAAAGCTTCTTCCACCGAAAATGGTAAAGCAGAGTATGTGACCACAAAACATGGGAAAGAAACACGGGGACGACTTCAGAAGAGTCTCACGCTTCACATGGAGAGTGGAAAGATAAATAGAGAAAGAGGCGCAATAACAAAATTAATCATCGCCCTCTTGAAATTATCAGCTCTTTACTTGTCTGCTGTTTTCTTTTTTCTTCAGTTTTCTACAATTTTTATATTTTTGGTTCGTCCTTGTTGAACCTATTTCTTTATTTCTTTTCTTTTTTCCCTTTAGACTGTAAATAAATATAATTATAATAAAAAAAATTTAATTATATTTATCAATAATAATAATATCTTACCTTATATTATATTATTTCATACTTATTTTAAATTTATAATATACAAATTTAGTTTGATGGCATAATTTTTTTTATTTTTAACCACTTTAATATATTATATATATATATATATTCATTCTGTTTAAAAGTTTATAAATAAAAAAAATATATTTATTTTTTTATAATATTACAAAATATATATTTATTTATATTATAAGAAAAATAAATATATATTTTTTTACAATTAGTATTAAAAATAAATTTTTTTATAAAAAATTATATTATACAATAAAACATATTATTTTTAGTAAAAATATATTTAAAAATATTATATATATATATATATTTTAAAAAAAATTAAAATAATTCAATTGAATAATATAATTATGTAAAAATAATAGTGAAAAATCTTTTCCCATTTTGGATTGACCCAGTTTCCAGAGCGTCAACCAAATCTCATACAAAAGTAAAAGAAATAGAGGCAAATGAATTAATTATTATCTTTTTGTAATAAAGCAATTTTAATAATTTTTGTATACATTTTTTACTTTAACTATTTTACAAACACCAGTTTAGAGGGATTATTATCACAAATATCTCTAAAATTTTGCATTTTTTCAAAATTACCCTTAAGTTTTATTTAATATCAAAAATGTTTATGAACGTTATCAGCGTTATATCTCCGTTTAACATTAAGGGTAAAATTATAATCTCATCCTTATATATATATTACTCCTATGGGATAAAAAATCAAAAATATTCCCAAGATTTTTCAATATCTTCATAAATATTCTTAACGTTTAAAAAAAACTATAATACTCCTGAGGTTTAAGATATCTTCAAAAATGTCCTTATTATTTAACAGAAGTATCAAAAAACTATGAAAAATCACGTCAATATCTGAAAAATTCTTTTATATCCCTACCTATATAGCTTTTTTAATATTATCGTTGAATATATTATCGTAAATATCCTTGAGGTTTTACTTTTTTTCAAAAATACTTCTGTTATAATAATTAATTTAACTTTATAAAAAATACATTTGCTATAATAATTAATTTAATTTCGTCAAAAATACTCATGCTACAATAATTAATTTAACTTAATCAAAAATATCTCTATTACAATATTTAATTTATCTTCATCAAAAATACCCCTACTTCTCAATAACACGATATAAAATATTTTTTAAAAATATTTAACTTGATATTATGTGTTTTATTAACTTAATTTATCTTCAGGGGTATTTTTGAAAAATATTTTATATCGTATTATTGAAAAATAAGAGTATTTTTGATGAAGATAAATTAAATATTATAGTAGAGGATTTTTTGATGAAATTAAATTAATTATTATAACAGTGGTATTTTTTATAAAGTTAAATTAATTATTATAGTAGGGGTATTTTTGATAAAGTTAAATTAATTATTATAACAAGGGTATTTTTAAAGAAAAGAAAAACCTCAAGGATATTTGCGATAATATTCTCAACGGTAATATTCAAAAAGCTATATAGGCAGGAGTATAAAAGACTTTTCAGATATTGGTATAATTTTTCACGACTTTTTGATGTTTCTGTTAAATAATAAATGTATTTTTAAAGATACCTTAAACCTTAGGGATATTATAATCTTTATTTTAAACCTTAAGGATATTTTTAAAGATATTGAAAAATCTCAGGGATATTTTTGATTTTTTCCCCAATTTAGAGTTCATACATTTAAAATGTTGTATAAAGTGAGCATCATTGGGCAAAGAAAAGAAAAAAAAGAAAATAAATAAAAGAGTTTTTCGCGTCGGAGGTTTCCAATTTTCGATAGGCATATTCATTACCTATTATTAAAAAATTTAATTATATAATTTTTATATAATCTTATATCCAATTATAAATGATATTATATTATATAAAATATAAATGATATAATTATGTAAAAAATATTAATATTAACTATGGGTATATATTTAAATTATACTTGATATTTTACTTAATTTTTTTAAAATTTTAATTTTAAAATCATATTATTGATTTGTTTTTTTATCTCAAATTATTTAATTTTTAAAATATAAAATAAAATAAATATTAATTTAAATAAATTTTTATAACAAATTATTTTGATAGATTTAAAAACTATATAAAATATAAATTATTTTAATAAAATAATAATTATTAAATTTATTCAACTATATTATATAAATTAATATAATATAATTATATTTAATATAGGGTATTAAGCTCTTACTACTCAATACTCATTGTAGTTACTAAAATTATTTTTTCAAATAAATTTTAATGGACGAGACTGACTTTAAGAAATCTAAAAACTAAAATGAATTGAATGTATATATATTAAAAGGCTAAAAAAATCCATTTAATTATGTATAATTTGAGTAATTATATTTGTATCTATCTATACTAAGTACGTTTGTTACACAAATTTTTTTTTTAAATGAGGATATTATATTAATGATTAAATAAGAACCATATCCAAGATAATAACACGTGAGATTACGTATGAATAATAAGAATAGTGAACTAAAGAGTTAAATATTAAGTAATCTAACATTCTCTACTGCTTGTATGGAATCTCCTTCAAGGGTCACATCTTAGAAAGCTATTCTTCATACTTCTCTCAAAGCAAAAAATTCAGCCATGAGAGGATCAACAATCCTCTCCACTTTGAGCGCACAAGCATTTAAGAAAAATTCTTTTATGATTGGAATCATAACTCCAACACCATAAACATAAGAATTAGCATCTAATATTGTATCAACATTTACTTTAATCTAATTGAAAAATAGTTTTCTCCTATAGTGGTGGTGAACATCAATTAAGAATAGAATAATAACTATTAAATTTACGAAAAAAAAGAATCTTGCAGACCACCATACGTCAGCAGTCAACTAATTCTATTTGTCATGCACAAGATTGTCTCTAGCCTACCAAATAGACCAAAGAATACCAAAAAAATATAGATCAGATTTACTTATTAGGTTTAAAAAAATATTCTTTCTAGCCAAACAGAAAAAAGGGGTATCATGAGACATATTAAGATCTAACTTCAAACCACTAGCAATCCAAACTTCAATTGTCTTCTCATTAAGAACAAGTGCGTTCAACCATGTATCCATCATTACAACATTTACACATAGGGCTAATTAGGACTTTCCTTTTTTGCAAATTGTCATAAGGTAATATGTCATGAGAAGCTCGCCAAGCAAAAAAAATTGATCTTATTTGGAACTTTTAAGTTCTAAATATTAACCCATGAAAAGTGAGGACAAACATTAAGATTTGTATCCATATCAGATATACCTGCCTTTAATAATAGTTTAGATTTAATTATTAGATTGTATGAATTTTTATAAAAAAACAAACCATTTCTAACAAAGTGTAAATATAAATCATCTTGCAAGCCAACATTAATAAGTGATGTGAATGGAATATCCTTTACTTTAAGGGGCATAAAAATTGTCTCACTCTTCGAACATTCAAAGTCATACTTATAGATCAGTAACTTTAGTAAAACCAATAAGTTGATTTGGTGTAAATACTTTAAAATTAAGATTTGGTAACCAATGATCAGTTTAAATATTCATAGTTGATCCATCCTCAACTTGCCATTTAATTCTTTTGTATATAGTACATTAATACTTTTAAAAGTATAAAAGATTGATTTTTTTAACATGGCACTTTAAGAAAGAATCATTAGGGAAATTTTAGAACCCTAGCATGAAGGGAACGATGCTCTTTAATTAATCTCCAATTTTGCTTAGGAAGCAAGGCTAAATTAAAGCTTTAAAAGTCTCAAAAACTCATGCCACTAATTCTTAAGCAAACACATTTTTCCCCCTAAAATCTAGTTAACACCTTTGTTTTTTTTCAAAACAGCACCAAAAATTTCTAAGTATTTTATTTAACTCATCATATAAATATTTAGGGAGTTTAAAAATATTCATATCATATTAGTGAATTGCTTGCCCAACTGTTTTGATTAAAATTTCTTTTCCAACCTTGAAAAGAAATTTTTGTTTCCATCCTTGAGTCTATTTATTAAGCCGATCCTTCAAGACATTAAAAGCACGAGATTTATTTTTCCTACAAAGATGAAAAGTTCAAGATATTTAGCATCCCAGGAATAGATATATAGCACATTAGGAATATGTTTTCTAATCACGGGGTTAACATTTGGATTGAAAGTTAAGACGATATATTATTGAGTAATATTTAGAATACATAATTTTAAATTTATTAATATTAGATCCAAACAAGTAAACAAATTACTTGTATTATATTCACTATAACATATTTCAAAGACAACTCACAAATTGTAGAGAAATACAAACACTTAAAGAAAAAACTCTCAACTCACACTCAAACCAAGAATACAAAGACTTATTTATTTTTGATGGAATGATTAAACTAAATATAAGGTAGGTTATTTATAATTCTTACCATGCAATCTACACCACACAAATATAAAACTAAGAAACAATTCTAGCTATACAAATATTATCTACACATTTCTCTTTTCTACAACCTTCAACCACCCTATTTATTCATCCTTTAACTACTTCATTTATTTCTCTACATCCTTCAACTACTTCATTTATTTTCTTACTACTTTATTTATTATGTTGGTATTGATTTTCAACACTCCCCCTCAACATCAACTCTTACTATTTTTACTATGTCAAGCTGACGGTAAAATATTTCGAACTTACCAACCCTTAAGATTTTTGTGAACAAGTCCGCAACTTGATCATCTGTCTTGATTTACCTCATCTCAATTTCTTCTTGCAGAACTTTTTCTCTAATAAAATGATAGTGTACTTCAACATGCTTAGTTCTTGCATGAAAGACCTGATCCTTAAAACGAATTATTGGTGATTGTCACAAGAATAACTGATCGCATAATCTACTGGTTGATGTAGATTATTCTTTAGTTGTATCAACCATGTACACTCTTGAGCTGCCATTGCCGCTGCTCGATACTCAGCTTCAATGGTTGATAATGATACTGTTGGTTGTCTCTTGCTATAACAAGAAATTATTCCAAAACCCAGCTTAAACACATACCTAGTTGCTGATCTCCTGCATAGTCTACATCGCAGTAACCAACTAACTTGCAGTCTCCACCTTTCTTGTACAAAAGACCATAGTCAATTGTACTCTTCACATATCTCAATATTCGTCGAACTGCTTCCAAATGAGGCTTCTTTAAATTTTGCATGTATCGACTCATTACACTAACTGCATAAGAAATGTCAGGTCGAGTTAAGGTTAAGTAGATTAGACTGCCTACCAATTTTTGATACATTATCGCATCTTCCAAATCTTTTCCTTCATGTGCACACATTTTGGCATTTGGTTCCATCGGCGTCGAAATCAGTTTGCATTCAAGCATTCCGAACTTTTTCATCAAATCTTTGGAATATTTTTTTTGGCAAAGAAATATCCTTCTTGTGTGCGGTCAATCTCTAGACCAAGGAAGTGCTTAAGTTGTCCAAGTTCCTTCATCTGGAAATTGACTGATAAATTCTCCTTTGTTCGAAGAATTTCTGCCTCATCATCACCAGTTATGATTAAATCATCTACGTACACTAGTACGATAGCTAGCTTCCCTTCATTGGCTTTGACAAACAAACTAGAATCTGCAAGTGTTACTGAATAACCACTTTGTGTTAGAAATTCAGCTATCTTACCATACCACGCCCTGGGTGCTTATTTTAATCCATAGAGTTCTTTTTGCAACTTACACATATATTCAGGATGATCTTAGCTCTGAAAACCCATTGGTTGGATCATGTAGATCTCTCGATCTAGCTCTCCATGAAAAAAAGTATTTTTCACATCCATCTTCCATAACTTTCAATCTTTATTGGCTGCAAGTGCAAGTAGGACTCGAACAGTTGTAAGTTTCATCACTGGACTAAATGTTTCATCATAGTCTAGTCCATACTATTGAGAGAAACCACGAGCTACCAATCGTGCCTTGGACGACATTTTATCTTATAAACCCACTTGTAGGATATAGGTTTCACATCTTTTAGCTTTGGCACAAGATCCCAAGTTTGATTTTGCTGAAGTGCATCGATCTCTTCTTTCATATTTTTCATCCACTGAGAACTCTGCGATTCTTCTTCGAACGTCTCAGGCTCTGTTGCTTCTTCAATTATGGCTATATTAGCATATTTAGGATTTGGCCTTCGTGTTCTTGTTGACCTTCGGAGTTGAGATTGTGGAGTTGATTCTTCTGTTTCACTAGGCCTACCTTTTTCGTTTGGTTGTTGATACATGCCAGTTTGCCAAGGATTCTGAGCCACTCTTTGTTCAACATTATCGCCATTTGGTTCTCCTGATTCATTTGAACTTGGTTGGAATTGGATAGTATGTTTCCCCATCTTCTGTTGTAGCTTTTCTCCAAATTCTCTAGAGTCTGGTAGCACCTCCTTCTCTAAGGACCACCAAGAAGATGCTTCATCAAACACCACATATCGTGAAGTGTAACATCTTCCACTTGTTGGATCACAACATTTCTACCCTTTTCTCTGACTGTCGTATCCCACAAAGATACATCTAACAACTTTCTTGTCAAATTTATTAATATTAGATCCAAACAAGTAAACAAACTACTTGTATTATACCCACTATAACACCTTTCAAAGGCAACTCACAAATTAGAGAGAAATACAAACACTCAAAGAGAAAGCTCTCAACTCACACTCAAACTAAGAATACAAAGATTTATTTGTTTTTGATGAAATTATTAAAGCAAATGCAAGGTAGGCTATTTATAGTCCTTACCATGCAATCTATACCACATAAATATAAAACTAAGAAATAATTTTAGTCACACAAATATTTTCTACAACCTTCAACTACCCTATTTATTCGTCCTTCAACTACCCTATTTATTCGTCCTTCAACCACCCTATTTATTCATCCTTCAACCACCCTATTTATTCATCATTCAACCACTTCATTTATTTATCTACATCCTTCAACCACTCTATTTATTTTCTTACCACTTTATTTATTATATTGGTGTTGATTTTCAACACATACTTCTAATGATTTTTTGTCCTGAATTATTCTCATAGGCATTTAAAAGTTTCCTAACATTTTTAACACAAGCAATAAAAGCTGCAAGGAGAAAAAGATTGTTGTCAACAAAGAACAAACAAGTGTGAAATTATAGGTTCACATGGAAGACCAGTAGTCTTTTCATCTTGCTCTGCTACTTTTATAATAGAAGATAAACCCTATACACAAAAAGAAATAAAAAAGGAACAATGGGATCACTTTATCGAGATTATTACAAAGAAAAAAGAGACGATTTTAACACAAAATAATTAAATCAGTCCAATGATCATGAAATTCCAATCTTCTCATTACAGCTTCTAAAAAGTTTCACTCAACTCGATCAAATTTTTTTGCCATATCGAGTTTAAGATCCATGTACACTTTTTTATGTTTCCTCTTTGAATTCATATTATGCAATAAATCGTGTATAATTAAAATATTATCGGTTATAAGTTCATCATGAATAAAAACAATTTAACAATCAATTATAATTATACCCATTATTTTTTTAAGTCTATTAGTAATGTACTTTGAAACTAGTTTATAAAGCATATTACAAAGATTAATAGGTCTAAATTGAAATAAATAGGAAGATTTATCAATCTTAGGGATAAGAGAAATAGATGTATAATTTATTTCTTTACAATTATCTATTTTTTCCAATAAAGTGGTAAGAATTTTAGAATGCAATCACAAACATCATAACCAATAATATGTCAATATTGTTTATGAAAAATATGAGACATACCATCTAGTCTTGGTGATTTCAAGGGATGCATTTGGTCAAGAGCATCACGGACTTCACCAATTGTGAAAAGTTTTAACAATTCATTATTCATCTCATGGGTCATTATAGGATCGACATAATTGAGAATATGTTCATCCAAAACACCCAAATTCAAACGAAAGAGCTTCTCAAAATGTTCAAGTGCCATCTTTTTTAAGTTTACTTCTTCCATAAAAATAGTCCCAAAATTGTCAACTCAACAAAGATGGCCTTCTTCCTTTAAGAAGCTTTGGCATGAAAGAAACGAGTATTTTGATCCCTTTCTTAAAGCCAACTTACCTTCGCCATTTTTGCCCAATAACTTTCTTCTCATTGCCAAAGAAGAAAGGGATCATTTTTAGCTTTTATTAATTTGATTAGAGATTATTTCATATGGTAATTGGTCTCTTAGGGTGCACAACTTGCCTTCAATCTCATGAATCAAATTGGGTGAACTAGAGAAAGATTTTCAACTCCATTGAAGCAACTAAGTTTGACAAATTTGAATTTTCTTAAAAAATCTTGAGGAATACTAAAATTGTAAAAAATTTGAAGACTAAGCCTTCTGAATAATAGCTTCATAATCTTCTAATTTCATCCGATGAGCCTCAAATTTAAATGGTTTTTTGGGCCTGTAAGAGGAAGATGGTTTCTTATAAAGGTGAAGTAAAATGGCATAGTGGTTAAACCTTTTGATTCTACATACTTAACATAATAATTGGAAAAATTAGAAACCCAAGAAGTTGTAACCAAAACACTATCCAAACAAGCTCTTGCAAATTCTGAGCCAAAAGTTTCATTCCATCAAGCAAAACATATCATAATAAAACCTAAGTTTGATAAGTTTTCTTTCTCTAAAGTATTGCAAAAATTATTCATCTGTTATTGTGCAAATTGACTATTCCCTTCATATTCCTCATTTGATACAGTACGGTTAATCTGTCTGTTTACAGTGGGGCGAGACCTATTCTAAGTAATACGAGATTGTCCACTTTGGTCTATAACTGTAAGTTTAGTGGGTCTATATCTATGACTTGATAATTCAGTAGGACCTCACAATTTTACTTCTAAGGAAAAAACCTCAAAATGCGTCATACATTTAGAGAGTACTAACCCTTTATAAGCACATTATCACTTAATTTCCTAAGCAATGTGAGACATGTGCAGGCACATTGCATTATACACCCTCATTTAAGGAGTCTTACATTCTCGTAAGAACGTAAGCCCACATAGCCCAATAAGGTCATAGCTCTGATACCAACTAATATAGGACGATTAATCTATCCACTTATAACGAGGTGAGACTCATTCCAAGTGGCATAAAATTGTATGTTTTGGTCCATAACTACAAGTTCAGCAGATCCATGGTTATGACTTGACAGTTAAACAGAACCTCGTGACTTTGCTTCTATAAAGAAACCTCAAAGAACGTAAGGCCATTTAGAGAGTACTCACCCCTTATAAACACATCACCACATGCTTCATAAACAATGTGGGACATATGCTGTGCAGGCACACTGTATCATCAATAAAGAATATCTCACTAAAATCACCCATGCATACCCAAAGAGCTTTAAATAAGTTAACAAGATCTTTTTAAGTTTTCTATGAGAAACTTTTAGTCCCTTGTAAAAAAGCCAGTATATCTCCAAACATTATTAGCATATAGGGGATTAATAAGAGCATCAATTTGATTATTTGAGTGACTTTCAAGACATCTAAATCATTTTTCCAAATAAGAGCTAAGCCACCATTCCATCCTACACTGTAAATAACATAGACATTATTAAATTTTAAAGAAAATTTCAAATTAAAAAAACTCAAATTGTGATAATTTTATTTCACATGAAAACACTATAACTAGGTTTATAAGTATTTAAAAGGCCTTTTAGAGTTTGAACAACGAGAGGATTGCTAAGCCCTCGACATTAAAACTAAAACAACTCATGCCTTTGATTGTGAAGTGATATTATATTATAAGTTACTTATACTTTGTTTAAATATTTTGACTATATAATTTTTATATAGTCATATATTTGGTTGTAAAGTGATACTTAATTGTATAAAATAAAAATTATATAGTTATGTAAAAATTTAGTACCAGAGTAATGAGTGTAAGTCTAAATCATATCGGACATTTTACTTAACTTATCTCAAGTTTATATTCTAAATTTATGTGTTTTGACTTTTTTTTCAATTGAAATTAAAAATAATTATTTTTATTTTTAAAATATAAAAATTATTAAATATTAATTTAAGTAACATTTATAGTAAAATTATTTGATAGGTAAAAAAATATAAAATAAATTAAATATTATTTAAATATAAATTATTCTATTTAAATATTAATAATCAAAAGGAGTTAATATTATTCCTATTGTCATTACAAAAATAATTAGTATTTTTGTCATTAAAAAGTATTTGGGGCTAATAAGTATTCCAAAAAAGATTATCAATTCTGCAACAAAACCACTCATGTTAGTAATGCAAGAGAAATCATTGAAAATATACTGAAAGTCATGAATATTTTTGGAATGTCGATAGTCATTCCACCCATTTCGTTGAGATAAACAAGATGTATTCTATCATAACTCGTTCCTGCTAAGAAAAAAAGCGCAGGTTGTCATTAGACACTTGTCACTGAATATTGTACAAAATAAATATATTACAATTCAATATAATTATAATTAACTTATCTAAAATAATGCACCAAATACATCGTATGTATAAACTAGGGATAGGTAATTAGTTGGGCAATAGAGTTTTTCATAAATTTTATTTAGGGACACTAATGATGGAATGATTTCATGTTCTCATTAATGACAAGCCAACATATCATGAAATGCGATTCAATTGCTTTTCTATAAAGAATAAGAATATATATGCTATTCAACTTGTTTTTTTAATAATTTTAGAATTTGTTCTTCTTTCTTGTCTTGGATTAGTGCAAATGCAATTATGCCTATCCATGGAAATCGCAACTTTTAAAGATCATTTGCAGGGAAAATTTATCTCAATCTCTCAATCTAATTTCATTATATTTTAACAAAAATTGGTTCAAAATTTTTCATAAATTTTATTTAGGGACACTAATGATGGAATGATTTCATGTTCTCATTAATGACAAGCCAACATATCATGAAATACGATTCAATTGCTTTTCTATAAAGAATAAGAATATATATGCTATTCAACTTGTTTTTTAATAATTTTAGAATTTGTTCTTCTTTCTTGTCTTGGATTAGTGCAAATGCAATTATGCCTATCCATGGAAATCGCAACTTTTAAAGATCATTTGCAGGGAAAATTTATCTCAATCTCTCAATCTAATTTCATTATATTTTAACAAAAATTGGTTCAAAATTTTTCATAAATTTTATTTAGGGACACTAATGATGGAATGATTTCATGTTCTCATTAATGACAAGCCAACATATCATGAAATGCGATTCAATTGCTTTTCTATAAAGAATAAGAATATATATGCTATTCAACTTGTTTTTTTAATAATTTTAGAATTTGTTCTTCTTTCTTGTCTTGGATTAGTGCAAATGCAATTATGCCTATCCATGGAAATCGCAACTTTTAAAGATCATTTGCAGGGAAAATTTATCTCAATCTCTCAATCTAATTTCATTATATTTTAACAAAAATTGGTTCAAAATTTTTAGTTATACGATAATTATATATAGTTAGTTTATTAATTCCTTTTTAATGGATTGTGATGTGTTATTGATCGTGATGCAAATTGTATATGGAATGAATACGAAAGTATACGTATCACAATAAGTAATATAATGATAAGAAAAGATCGTTTACACGGAGATTATTTTATTAGAAACTAATTTTTAAAACTAAAAAAAATAAAAATCAATTTTTTTTCTATTTTTATATTTTAAGGAAGTAAAATTAAAATAACTAAAAATAAATAACAATAATTAATTAAATATAACTAAGAAGATATATGAGAAAATATCTAGGAATACTTAATCCCTCAATTTTATAAACATGTGAATCGATAAAATCCCCCCAATATAATTATCAATTAATTACATGATTAATTGAATCTAACCTAGCATGTATTCACTTTTTAAGTAAACTACACACCATATAGTAATTAATTTAATCATACTCTAATGTCAATTAAATTACATACAACTCATTAAGTTCATTAATTATGGATCATATATATAAGAATCATACATATCTGCCTAGAAAACTATGCATGTTATTTAATCAAGATAAATAATTAAATAATTCTCTCAAATTTATTTAATTGCCTTTATTGATAAATTATTGACCAAACAATTAATATCATAAAAATTAGATTAAATAATATAATTAAATTAAAATTATAATTGGGGTAAAATATTAGATCATCACATAGTAAAAATTGGGTTCATAAGATCCCTAGATTAATAAATTAACTAGACATAATTTTGTCCATAAAGCTCATATTAACGAGACATTATCTACTATAACAGGTGAAAAGGCAAGTGTAGACTAGAAGACAAATTTGGCAAGGCAAGTAAAGTGGTTACTTGTAGCACAGAACTAGCATGTGATCCATATATGTCCTTAAAAAGAAAGAATAGCACCAAAATGGAAAAGGTAGCAAAGTTCATTAAACACTACATGTCAATTAACATAGAAATTCTCATTCTACGAATCAAATCATATGTATCCTTTTTGCTTAGCACCATAACCCATAAATGCACACCCAATAGACTTGGCTTCAAGCTTGTCATGTGTGTAAGCTTGTACATAAGGAAAACATTAACTCCTACAACTTCTTTTAGTAGTAAAATCATATGTCTTCTTATATAGCATTTCAAAAGGAGACTTACCTCAAAAAACTATTGTAAGTGTTCTATTCAATAGATAGACAATAGTTTTAAAAACATAGACCCAAAACTTACTTGGTACATGATAATGAAACAAAAGAGCTAATCCACGTTCAACAATCCTTCTATGACATGACTTCACCACACCATTCTTCTTAGAGGTGTATGTATAGGTACATCTGTGCAAGACACTCTCTTTTTCAAGTGACGAAACCATAGGTTTAAACTCATAACCCCTATCTGTTTGCACCATTTTAATATCCATGACCAATTATTTTTCAACTATTGATTTAAAGTACAAGAATGTAGAAAAGGTTTGATCCTTAGTAGCCAAAGGAAATAACCAAATAAATCTGTTAGATTCATCCACTGTAGACATAAAATATCTCTTATTATTTAGTGATAATTGAGTTGATATCCATAAATCAAGATACATCAAAAGAAAAAGACTATTAATCTTGTCATGTGCAGATAGAAATGACAATTTATGAGCCTTTTCCAATTGACAAAATTCACAAGATGTAGATGCCTTGTTAATAGATGCAAGAGTAACACCAATAGACTTAAGCATTTTGATAGTAGTACCAAAAGAAAGGTGTCCTAGCTTCCTATGCCACAGATGATAAGTTTGAATGTCATTGTCATTTGAAGATGTATTTAGTACTGACCCATCAACAGGATTGCCATTGCTATTTACTTTAATAGCTCAACCAGAAAAAGAGCCATAAGTAGACACTTGAACATCACCTATAATCTTATACAAGCCATTATCACAAGAACCTTGAAGTACTATATGCTTGGAATTGTGATCTTTAACAAAAAAATGAACCAGATTGGAATTTAACAAAAATATTGATATCAGTACACAATTTTGGAACCAAAAGTAGATCAGTAACAACACAAGAAATATGTAACAAATGATTGACAATTAGGGAAGAATTATCATTGGCATACAAGAAACCAAAACCAATACTAGAGATAGGCAAGGTGTTATCATTTCTAACTATAATACCTTCAGTGCTACCACATGGAGATGCATTTGGGACTTGCTTCTCACATGGAGTCAGGTGATAACTTACACATTAGAGTCCCACAACCATGTATTGGATGAGCCACCAGAATGTTCACTAGCAATAGCACTCATTTTAGTAGGACTAAATGAGTCTTTTTGTTGCAAGGTATCCCTCAATACAAAACAAGAAGATGCAGTGTACCTTTGCTTCTCACAAATTTGGCAAATTGGTTTCTCTAAAAATGGTTCCTTGAAATTCTTGACAAAAGATCTAGATCAAGATACATTGTTATTCTTTTGGCCCAGAACATCATCTCTCACAAATTGATGAAAACTCCATCGTACTGGCTTGGATTGGTTATTAAATTTGCTATGTGACTACTTATTATAGCGAGAACCAAATGCAGTTTTCACAACATTAGCCATATTGGCTTGAAAGACTAAATCTTGACATACACCTTTATATGCAAGAAACATCTTTTCAAAGTTCTTGAGTTGGTTATGCCACATACCCATATAGGGCTTTACTTTGTCATGTTAAAAATGGTAACAAACATGAGATATCAAGGTTCCAACCCATTAAAGACATAAAGAACCATTTCGCACTCTAGAATAACTTCCCCAATTGTAGCTAAATGATCAATTAGTTTTTTGGATCTAAGCATATAGTTAGATATAGACGTAATATTATCAGTCAAAGTCTGCGACTTCTTATACAACTACATCACATGAGATTGCATTGTATGACTAAATCTGTCTTCTAGAGCTATCCATTGTTCTCTCGAAGAAAAATGTCTATTAAGAACAACATTCATCCTATTTAATATTGAGCTATAAATTTAGCTTTTCACATGGGATTCGTATTGTACCTAAGTACGAAACAAAGGATTTGAAATAAGACATTTAAATTAAAGAAATGTAGATGGCTTGGACAAGGTGATGGCTTGGACAAGGTGTCATTAACATAACCTTCTAATCTATAGACCATGGTAAAGCACATAAATTTTTCACTCCAAATAAGGTAATTATTGTCATCTAATTTCATTGATAAAGAAATGTTTTTAGGTAAAGAAGATCAAGCATGGAGTGACAATGTATCAATAATTGAATTATCAGAAATTGAGTTGTTACCAAGAACTTATGAAGGAAATCTTAATGCAACTTGATTCATAATTTCTTCTCTAAGTGATCCATCATCGTTAGTACGAAAAATTCTGCCTGGCTATAGAATATGTGAGGAAGAGATCACATCTATCTATAAAGCTTTTGAGCCTATTATTACAATCCCAAAAGTTTTAACAATGCTTTGATACCATATAAAAACTTAAGATTCTTGAAGAAGAAGAAAATTCATGTATATTGAGAATGATTTCTTAATACAATTACAAGAGAGATTGAAGCTATTTATAGACTATTTAACACTAACTTCTAACTAATTGTAGTTAGTAACAATTTTACTACTTTATAGCAAGGGTGTTAGGCTTATAATGAATTGCACTTAGTCTTGCACTACCTTATAACATTATACACAACAACTTAAGGCTTATAATGAGCTTTGCAATGCATTAAGCATGCTCACTTAAATGCACACACACATATCTTCTGTGACTATTATAACAATGATATATTATTACGAAATTAAAAGAAAAATTAAAAGTCTCATAAATGTGTTAAACTTAAATTTATTTTATAAAATATATTTAGTATAAAAATAATTATATATTAATAATTATTTTTTACTGAAAGAATAGAAGAAAAAACTAAAAATCTCCTAAAATATTTTTTATGAAATGTTTTATTATATGTTTACAAGTGCTTGAAAAATATTAATATTTTATTATTTATTTATACTTAATGTAATAAATAGATTTAAATATACATAATTTTATCACTATTTAAGTAAATCTATGTATTCGAAATTAAATGTATTTTTTTTATTATTTTCAAACATTTTTGCATCAATCCAATTAGTTGTAAGGAGGTAAAAACAAAAAAGGTGAAAATAAGTAACGTGGACCACATTATGGATTACATTGGGCTACGATGCACTCCACGTTGTTTAAATATTGATTTCAACTAGCTAGTGTCGAGCCACGGTGGAGAAATATGTGCCGTGGTGCGATCCTTTCTGTTTGAAATCAAGTAAACCATTACGTATTGTGAGTTGCGGTACAAAAATATTAGCCGCAACACATGATGATTTTTAGGTTATCAAATAGAAACATACAGAAAATTTTAGATACATTTTTTAGAATGTAGTCATAGGTTCTGCAAGTTTTATTTTTTTAGCTTTTTCTATAATAGTTTTGGTTAATAATAGTATAGACAAATCTTTTAAGGGTGTTCTAGATCACAGACTGTTAAAAAAGTTATCTGTATATTGGGGAATACATTGAGATATTTTATTTTAATTGTATTCGATTATTTATAGATTTGATTTTTATGTTATTTTTAATTTATTAATCATTTATTAAATCTAAGCATGTCTGATTAATTATTACTATATGATACTAGTTATATTTTAGATGAATATTTTTATAAAATAAATTGAGTTTATTTTTTCACTCAAGATTTCTGCAAAGTTCATTATAGATTAATATATCCATAACATATTTTTTGTATAGATTTAAAATCTGAAAGTTAGGTTTTATGATCTAATTTTTACACCTTGAATAAGAGTCTATATTATGTGTTCTGTAAAAGCACTAATTTGAATGGTTTGTTATTTCATTAGAAACAAAACATAATTTAATTTAATTAGTTGGTAATCTCCGATTAAATATATTAATTGGTTTTATTAACAAAAAAATTGATATTCGTTTAAGGATATTTTCATATAAAAAGAAAAAAATAATACCTTTAATTTATATCTTTAATAACCTAATTAATTTTAAATAAGCATGGTTAATAAGCAAATAAATCTCATAAATTCTCTATTGAGTGATAATTGTTTATTAGTTTAAAATTGTTTGAATCAATTCTATTTTTATTTTTTAATTTTATGTTATTAGTTTAAATTTTTCAAAACCCAAATATCGTTTAAGACATTTATTAAATTATTTAAAATCATATAGTTTCTTGTTATATTGACCTTGAAAGTATATTTTTTTTACAAAGTGATTCATGCACTTGGAGCTATTATAAATTTTATAAAATTTAATTATCAAGTTTTTATACATCATATGTGAAAGAGTTAATGAAATTGATAATTAAAAAGAAAATGAAAAAACTCATAAAAATATATAATAATGGTTTATTATTACAAAATTAAAAGAAAATTAAATTTCTACTAAATATGTCTTAGATTAGTATACAAGTTTATTGCTAGTGTCAATATGTTTCTCAATACAATATAGTCTAATTATAACTTAATTTTAGATAATTTATTTTTAAATTATATTTAATATAACAAATAATTGATTATATGTAAATAAATTTAAAATTTATAAATTTTCTTTTAGTAAAAATTTAAAAAGAAAAAATAAAAATACTCATAGTTATTATAATAATTGTTTATTATTAGAAATTAAAATTGAAAACTAAAATTCTCCTAAATATGTGTTAAATTTTAATTTATTTTTAAATTATATTTAGCTAAAAATAATTGAATATTATTTATTATATTTTAGTGAAAAATTTAAAAGAAAAGACCATAAGACTCATACAATATGTGATTATATATGAAGAGTTAATAAAATTAACAATTATTTTGTGAGTAATATTTACTCGCAGTGCCTTTTTTCAGTCTTAGTTTTTCATCTTTCAGTTTTCCAGCTCTGTCCTAGTCCAAGCCCATCAACCCATTAACCCATCAGCCCATTTACTCATCAGCCCAACCCATCAGCTTACTCAATAATTAGACAGCTCACTTACCAGCCCAATCCACAGTCTAGTCCGGCCAAAAAAAAAATCCAATTTTTTTATTCCGTTGTACAATATACATATTTTTATTATTACTATTTCAATGGAAGATTCAAGACAACATGAGGTTTTCAGAATTAATGAAGTTCCAAAATTTGAAGTTTTAGTTAAGAGTTCAGAAATTGGTTCTTTCGGGGGTACTAAACTTAATGGTACCAATTTTCGAACATGGAAAAAAGTTATGTCTGTTTATCTTCGTGGGATGCATAAGATGGGACATGTATTTGGATTAATCAGGGCTCCTAGTCAAGATGATGTAGAAGCCTATACTAGGTGGGAAAATGATGATGGCTTTGTAATGTCAATTCTATTTAGAGCCATCATTGATGATATATTACAAATGGTGGAGATATGTGAAACTATTGAGACCATATGGAATACCTTAAGTGATCTTTATACAAATGAGTCTGACTTTATTCAAGTTCATGAACTTATGTGCAAAACTGTTGGTATGTAGTAAAATGGGCAACCAGTATCTCTATTTTTTTACCAAGCTGAAAAATATATGGACTGAAATTGACCAGAAAAGCCGGTACAAAATTAAAAATTAAGAAGACCTTCTATGGTACCAGAAGAAGAAAGAGCTTGAACGAGTACATGCTTTTTTAAGAGGCCTTGATACAAAAAATAATAATGCTAAAGGCGAATTCCGAGCTTGACTACCGCCTTTACATACATCCGTAAAGACGAATCTCAGTAGGAAAGTCTTCATCAGACATAAGTTGAGGTATCAAGCCTAGCCATTCAAGCCAAATCAAAGGCACCTTTCTTCCAACAGCAAAATTCACTTCCACTTCATCAACAGGGACCTCTACCAGGATTTACCAATCACCCTCGTTCTCACTGCTCTTATTGTAATGAACGGGGGCATCTTCGTGAGATTTGTTAGAAACTGTATCCACACTTGCAATCCAAAATAGACTACTATGGAGAAAAACGACAACATCGTCATTCTAAAGCAAAAGCAGCTGCAGTGTAAATTGTCCAAGAACCAGACTACTGTGGAATAACTGGACAGGATCATCCTATGGAATGTGGAGGTATCCCTACAACTTCAATAACTGGTCGTGGTAAGATTGGTATGACCTTAAACGTTTCTCACTCTGTTGGGTCTAATACTTAGATTATTGATTCTAATGCATCTGATCATATGACTTATGATAAATCTTATTTTAATGAGTTATCTTTCCCACCAGTGTCTTATGTTACAAACGCTAACGGTGAAGCCCTCCTATCTTAGGAAAGGGGTCAGTTCATATCACTCCATCTTTACAACTCCATAATGTTTTATATGTACTTGAATTATCTCATCACTTAATATTTGTCCCACAGTTGAATATTGAGTCTAAATGTTCTGTAACCTTTTATCCTATGTATGTAATTTTTTAGGATCTTTTTACCAGGGAAATAATTGGTCGAGGTTATCTGAGGGGCAGATTGTTATGTTTGGATCACAACTACGTAGGAGAGAAACCAGGAGCATGGGCACGCACTGCATTGACTTCTAGTTTTGATAAGCTAAGTGAAATTTGGTTGTGGCATCGCCGCTTAAGACATCTGTCTTTTAGTCTTGTGAAAAAATCCATGCCTACCTTATTTATTGGTGTTAGTGAGACTGTTTTACATTGTGAGACTTGTGTTTTGGCCAAGAACCATCGTATTACTTATTCTCCTTGTATTTCTAATAAAAGTACTATTCTTTTTGAATTAATTCATTCTGATGTTTGGGGACCATCTAAAGAGCCCACTATATCGGGTATGAGATATTTTGTTTTGTTTATCGATGATTGTACAAGGTTATCATGGATTTCTCTTCTTAGAACAAAAGATGAAGTTTTTTCAATTTTTCAAACTTTTCATACCTTCGTTCAAGCATAATACAATGGCATCATTCGGATCCTTCATTCTGACAATGGGAGAGAATATGTTAATCATGTTTTTCAAGATTTTTTCAAAACACATGGGATTATTCACCAAACTATTTGTCCGCAAACATCGGAACAAAATGGAGTGTCTAAAAGAAAAAATCGTCATTTATTTGATATGGCTCGTGCACTCCTATTTAGTGCTTATATGCCAAAATATCTTTGGGGTGATGCTGTCCAAGCTTCCGCCCATCTCATCAATCGTCTCCCGTCTAGTGTCCTTAACGGAAAAATCCCTTTTCAAATTCTCGCATCTTACGTCTCCTTGTCATCCTTCCATAATCTTTCTGTCCATGTATTTGGTTATGTTGCTTTTGTGCATGTTCCTAAAAATCAAAGGTCTAAATTAGATGCCCGGGCAATTAAATGTGTGTTTATAGGTTATGGAAGTTATCAGAAGATGCAAAGTCTTCCATCCACAACCGAGAAAGTATTATGTCACTTATGGATGTTACCTTCTTTGAGGACATGAGTTATTTTTCTCACCGATCTTGCTCGTCGGAGGAGAATACATATTTTGAAGAACGTATCATGTGGTGAAGGGAGGAATTAGAAGAATCGCCAACTGATGTTTCAATGAGACTGCATGAGATTCTAATCCATTGAATCAGTCATCGAAGAAGCGAGATGCTCGTATTCCAAGCACCAAATTTACATAACAAATGAAGTTGAAGACACAACTATTCTCAAGCATTACTCCACCACGATCAACAATATCACGGTAAGGTCGGCTCATCTGAGGTATGTACACCCATTGATACTAATAGCATTGAGTCTAATGTTGGACAATATGTGTTACCAAATAGGTCTACTCGAGGTTAACCAGCCAAAAGGTATAAACCAAATATTCATGCAAAATCAAAATACCCAGTAGCCAATTACATGTCCACTAAAAGATTATCTAAGTCATATAAATCATTTGTGAATCAAATATATGGTGTATCAGTACCTAACAAAGTGTAAGATGCATTGGGAGATCCAATATGGAGAAAGGCAATGACTGAAGAGATGGAGACGTTACAGAAGAACGATACTTGGCAACTTGTGCCACCACCACAAGGAAAAAAGGCAGTTGGTTGTCGATGGGTGTTTACTGTAAAACATAATGGTGATGGATCTATAAATCGGTATAAAGCTTGTCTTGTAGTAAAAGGGTTTACTCAAACGTATGGTGTAGACTAAGATAAGACTTTTGCTCATGTTGCCAAAATGAACACTATTCGGGTTCTGCTCTCACTTGCCGGTAACCTAAACTGGCAACTTCGGTAGTTTGATGTCAAGAGTGCGTTTCTTCATGGAGAATTAGCCGATGAGGTGTACATAAGTCTTCCACCTGGGTATGTAGTTGATTCTCTTGGTAATTTTGTATGCAAATTGAGGAAGTCTTTGTATGGTCTCAAACAATCCCCTCGAGCTTGGTTTGGAAGGTTTTCACAATTCATGCAGAAGGTTGGTTACAGATAGAGTAATTCAGACCACACTCTATTTCTTAAACATCAACGAGGGAAGGTAATAGCCCTAATCATTTATGTTGATGATATGGTAATCGTTGGTGATGATACTATTGAGATGGATAAATTACAAAGACAACTAGCCTCTGAATTCGAGATGAAGGACTTAGGTGAACTAAAATACTTCTTAGGAATTGAGGTAGCCAGGAGAAGAGAAGGAATATATCTGTGTCATAGGAAGTACATTATTGATCTGTTAACAGAGACAAGTATATTGGATTTCAAACCTATTGACACTCCTATTGAGCAAAACCATTGTTTAGTAGAGTATCCAGATCAAATACCAACTAATCGAGCTCGCTATCAGAGATTGGTTAGGCGTTTGATTTACTTGGCTCATACTAGACCAGATTTTACATATGCAGTAAGTGTGGTGAGTCAGTTCATGCATAATCCAAGTGAGAACCACATGAATGCAGTTTTGAGAATTTTAAGGTATTTGAAATCAGCTCCAGGAAGAGGAGTAATGTTCTCTAAACACAACAATCCTCTTGAAGTCTGTGGCTTCACAGATGCAGATTGGGCAGGAAGTATTATAGATAGAAAGTCAACATCGGGTTATTTCACCTTTGTGGGAGATAATTTGGTTACATAGAAAAGTAAGAAGCAGAAAGTGGTGGCGCGATTTAGTGTTGAGGCTGAGTATAAAGGTATGGCTCATGGGGTTTGTGAATTACTATGGATAAGAACTTTGTTATTTGATTTGGGTTTCAAACTCAAAAATACTATGCAGTTGTATTGCGACAATCGAACAGCCATTGATATATCACAAAATCCAGTACAACATGATCGCACTAAGCATGTAGAGGTTGACTGTCACTTTATAAAAGAGAAGCTAGATGCCAAACTTATTAGCTTTCTTTTTATTCTCACTAAAGAGCAACTTGCAAATATGCTTACCAAAGGAGTTTTCAAGAAGGCATTATACGACTCACTAAGTAAGTTGGGCATGATCGATATATATGCGCCAACTTGAGGGGGAGTGTTAATAAATCATCATTAGTGGTATATTAGTTGTATGCAACTAATATATTTTATCAGCTGTATATTAGTTGTATGCAACTAATATATCTTTCTTAAAAGCACTTTTACAAAAAGCAAATTCACTTTTCTTATATTTATACTTGTATTATCACTCATGGAATTGTATTGTAAATATATTTTCAATATATTCAATTGTTACTTGAGGAGGAAATTTATCAGAGTGTTGGAGAGCTTAGGCATGAGGCAATTGATGTGCTAGAACAACTTGAAGATTGTATGAATGAGATGAGAAGGCTTATTGAAAGCATGAAAGAAATCAATGCTCACAAGTTGTTTCTTGTGTATATTCTTGTTTTCCATTTGTTTAGTGGAAGTCCTTTAGTATCTTGTACGAAAGAGTTAGTGTAGCTTTCGTAGAAATGGCATACCAATGGATCTTATCTGGCTTTTAGTGCTTGTTATACTGCCACTAATGTTGACATTAGCCTTGTTCTTTAGAAGGTTGCTTGATTGAAAATTTTTCCTTTATTGCAAACTTTACCCCAACTCAATTCTTAAAACTACTCTGAATTTAAAAATGACATTGTAACCCTGTTTTGATATAAGTTGATTCTTTTGAGGGTTGAGATGGTTCAGCATAATGTGAGATTTTTAAAAAGTAGATGTTGTTGACTCAGAAAATATTATCTTCATCATGACATAACACGAACGAGTTCTATAACTCATGAAGCAACGTTGTATCCTTACAATTGAATTTTTGATTCTTTTTTTAATTTTGTTTCTTGAAATTGTTGAATAAAATTTAGAATATACAAATTTAAATTTATTAATATTGGATCCAAACAAGTAAACAAATTATTTGTATTATACCCACAATAAAAAACACTATAACATTTTTCTAAGATAACTCACAAATTGAAGAGAAATACAAATATTCAAAGAGAAAGCTCTCAACTCACACTCAAATTAAGAATACAAAGACTTATTTTGTTTTCGATGGGATGATTAAACCACATGCAAAGTAAGTTATTTATAGTCCTTACCATGCAATTTATACCACACATATATAAAACTAATAAATAATTCTAGTTATGCAAATATTATCGCATTCTTTACATTTTTTTTATATCCTTTAACCATTTCATTTATTTTTCTATATCCTTCAACCATTCCATTTATTTTTCTATATCCTTCAACCACTCTACTTATTTTCTTACATCCTTCAACCACTTCATTTACTTTTCTACATCTTTCAACTACTTCATTCATTGGTCAGTGTTGATTTTTAACAGAAATATCCCAGTTATTATTGTAATTGTACGATTCTGTTTTTCCGATGTATAAGTGATCGACTTTCGCACCATGGGACAAGTCAAGTTCTGAATTTATCTGAAACAAGATATTCTCAGTCCCTGCCTCAGAGTGTTTTAACAAGGAATACACTTGCAGCATGTGTTATGATCTTTCAAGAACGCATTGGTTATGATCTTTGTAAGCTTACCAACTTTAATTGATAACGACAATCATAAAGGTAAAACGTGTAAGTTGATAGTCTTCATATCAAATCAACGGTGAGAAAAAGCATGAGTTTATGTGGGCAACTGACATTTTAAAAAGAGTACCATCAATGACATGTAAGGACTAATATAATAGAAATTTAGAACAATGAGCACAGAGATAGATATTATGTTCTGCGATCTGCATGACTAAATTGTAGGAAGTAAAACTTTCAATCCTTTATGCTATATCATAATTGACTTGAATCATCAACCTGTTTTTTATTCCACTCCATCCAAACTAGGACCATATTTAGTGACAATAATGACTATACCAACAATATTTCCCTCCATATTCTTCCTCTTTCTCGTCATTTCTACTGTGAATCCACCATAAAAGGTTACTAAGCGAGTTCCCATCATCAAAACCATTTAGGGACCTTATCTTCTGTAAAGCACTTTCCTTGTCATGAATCCCATCCAGGGCATAGACAAACCCTCTCCATCCTTCTCCAACTCCCTTCCTGTGTAAAGCTGGTAGTGTCCATTTCACAAGCTCATTAACAAAACCAACATCAGAGAACAAAACCTCAGTAATAGGCAATAAGGGCAGCACATTGATTCCAAGCCTGCATTCTCTCCATTCTGCAGGCGCAAACCAAAGGCCGCTGTCCCTTTTGTTAGCCCACAAAACACCCACTAACCTGTTCTCTCTTGTGAAATCTGCCTCATATAGTTTATCTTCCTCTCTTACATGCCACCACATTTGAGCTGCTTGAATCTCCAATGCTGCAAGTGTTGATCCAGTGGCTACAAGATGAGTGTCTCCATAGACTAACCCCATCAAAGCTGCTGAATAATATGCATTCACTGCCTCACTGGTGCTTTCTTGGTTCCTCCCATCTGCAAATTCAGTAAGCCCTCCAGCCCATGAATGTAACTTATACAAGTCAAAGCATCTCAGACGCGGATAGCTTGAATTTGACCTCCTGCCCAAGTTCATAAAGTCTGCCATAAGTGAATAAGCTTGAGGCTTATATCTCCTTCCCCAACCAGGGTCAATCTTTGCAACCACTGCAATTGCATAAAGAAAGTAAGCCAAATGATAATGATGATCATTGTATACTCCAAACCCAAAGTCTGCACCAGTATCTGATGCTCCTTGTTTAGTTATAATTCCACCCCATTTAGCATCATATAGAAAACCATTTGAATTGAAAGTCCCATCCAACCATGGCTCAATTGAATCCTTCAAGAACTTCTTGATTGCTGGAATCACCTCAAGAAAAGAAACCTCTTCCGCAATCAATGCCAATCTTGCTGCTCTTGCAATCAACTTCCCATAGAAATATGAAGACGTTGTTGTTATTGCTGTGGGATTTAGAGCCTCAACATCTTTTTTAAGCGCTAAAATAATTTCATCATGTGATTCTTCTTTGATTCCTCTAATTGAATGCCAAGTTACGGAAACAGGGTCTGTTTTCAATACCCACGAATCACCAACAATACCAACAAGATCACCATCAATACTCTTATACTTGAAATCCTCCAAAACTTTAACATTATAATCAGAGCTAGAAAGAAGACGAAGATGAAGAGGGTGAGCTAGCATAAGTAAATCACCCCATCCTTTCTTTTCCCATTTGTACTCCAAAGAAAAAGGTTTTGTCATTTCAGCATCTCCAGAAATTGGGTAGCAAGAACTGAACCTATCCAGGACTGCCTCAAATTTAGGATCTGAATCCGCCAAAGCAGCAATGCGAATAATCCCAGAAAACGCACCAGAAGTTATCAAAGAAAGACTATCACTTAAACTGATTGATGAAGATGAATATATAAGCCATGTTTGACCATTGTTCATCTTGACGGTGTACTTTGTTTGTGAAGCATTTGATGAAAATGAAAGTATTGCATGGATGGTCGAAATCGATAGTGCAGTACCACCAGAAACGGCACAAGTCAAAAAAGGACTTCCCCGTACGAGAAAGAATCGAAGATTGGAAGAGGGAATATCCAATGTCAAACTAAGATCACTGAATGATGAAATTATATGACTTTTACCTGAACCTGGGTCGGCCTTATCCGATGCAGAGATGGTAAGATCAGCTATGAAAGTTTGATATATGAAAGCAGAGTTTGAGAAGCGAGATGGATAGGAGAGAGTAAGAGATGAAGAAGAAGATTTGATCAAATAAGGATGAAAATATTCAGGTTGGTCGCCATTTTTGAGTGTGAAGTTCTGAAAAAAAGAATTGGTAGGAAGAGGGGTTGAAAGAAGGTCGGTGGAGAAGAAACGAGAAGGGTCAGGGAGGACTGTGGATTCAGTTTTGGGAAAGAGAAAAGGGGTTTTGGGCAGTCTTTGGATTGGCTGTGGAGGTGGTGACATTGTTGGAGATTCAGGTGGTGGAGATGGTGGTTTGTGTTCAGGGTTTTTATAGGGTCTGCGAGGGTTTTTGAAAGGCTTGGTGACCAAGATTGTGACCCTCCTCTTAAGTTTATGCAACATTTAAGCTCAGCGGTGTCTGTGTTTTGTTTTGTAAAATATTAAATGCCCGAACAAAAATAGAATTGATTGATGTCAAGAAGAAAAAGACAGATGATTGTTTGCTTAGTTAGTTGAGATTTGGTGGAGGGAAATTTGGAGGAAAGATAGGGTCTTTGGCCTTTTATTCTCCAAAATTGACCAAAAGTTTAGGCACAGTGGGACATGCGTTACAAAGTTTAAGAGGTTGTGTTTGTGCATTTAGAAATGGAGGAGCTTTGGAGGAAGAAGAAGGTTGGATTTGAAGGGAAGTTGAAAACATTATTCTGGCTTTGTTAGGAGAACAAGGTATAGCAAAGTTGTTTTGCTTTTGAATCTTAGACATGTGAAGGAAAGTATAACAAGTGGGGTTTGAGAATGCTTGCAAGGAAATTTTTTTAGAATCTAGTATAAATAGTTGACCGATTAATACCGTTTAATTTAATAGCTAGAGTTGAGTATAGTTTATTATTATTATAGTTAATTACGTTTATGTAACTAATATAGGACATAATTTGTAAAATTAAATAAAAAATTTACTTTGTTATAATTATAATGATAAAAAATATTTAATATTAAACGTAATTACATGGTTATTTATATGTTTACCATATTATTGGGAATATTTCAACAGAAACTGTTAATTGAAATTAAGGGAATAACCGATAACGTATGGGTTTCTTATTATTAGTTAGAAACTATAAGAATGATTTATCTCTTTTAGGTAACATCATTTAACAATAATCAAGGTAATTGAGTTAGGATCCACATAGCTATTGGGAATATTCCATTCAATGTGAACACGCTGTGGAAGGAAACTATTTTGATATGTTTTCTTAATAAAAATAAAAAAATTAAGAAATCTATTTACTAATATTATAACTAAAAATTATTCATTATTTATGTAACAATGTTATTAAAAATTAATGAAATTTAAAATTAATATAATTTTTTTTAAAAATAGGTTACTTAATTAATACCGAAAACAAATAATTTACTGCAAGAATGATTTAGCAGCAATAAATAACACTTATATATGCAATATTTTCTCAAACTTAAGACATCATGAGTTTTGTGCTTTTGTATTTTTGTTGCTAATTGAAAGAGCAACATTTTCTCGAACTTAAGTCATCAGAAGCTTTGTGTTTTTGACTTTTTGTAGCTAGTGGAAGGTAAAAATAAAAGGAAAGATAAAGACTCTTGGTGATGCTGACCGACCAGCCTTTATATTGGTTTAATATTCTTAATTGTTTCGAAAGTAAATTATCTTTTTTACGGTTTTAAAATATTTAAAACTATGTCTCAATAAGTTAAATATAACGAAATTAAATAATAATATTCATAAAATAGAAGAAGAAAAAATAAACAAAAAAAATAATAGAATTAGAAATAGAAAATATTTAATAATATTTTAAAAAAAAATGTTAATAAATAAATAAAAATTAAAAAAAATTAAATCTTAAATAAGAAGATGGATTTAAAGATTCATTATTTTCATCTCTAAGAAAATTATTCCATAATTTATTATAAAATAATTAATAAAAAATGAGTATTAATATTATGTATGTAAAAAATATATAATATATCATTAATTAATAAAGAAACTATATTAAATAAGCTATCTAAAATTTCCTAAAAGGATAAAGAAAAAATAGATACATATATTTAAGAGGAATTCAATTATTAATAAAAGCTCATTTTAGAGAAGTAATAGACACACTAATAAAAATAGCATTATTAGATAACAAAATAATAAATAGAAAAAATGTTTTACTAGAAATGATCAATGGTAACTTAAGATACTAAAAATTAAAATTTACAGTATATCATAGATTTACTATTAATATTCATGATAAAAACCTAAACTAAGTATTAAATCTAACTTATGAATTTAAAAGAGGAGATTTAGTGAAAGAAGTAAATCATTCATTTTCAATACATTATCTAATAGCATATTCTTTAACAAATAGTCATAGTAGTTCAATATATGGACAAAATAAATTTATAAAAATAGATAGAATTTTTAAGGAATTTGGACAAATAATAAAACCAAAAATATTAACAGATTTTGAAATACCAGAAGAATATCAATTAGATATCAAAGAAAAATCTCTAATAATAGGAAGAAAAAATAATGCTATTAAAAACAATAATATGTCAAGATTTACTTTTATAGAAGAGGAAGGAGAAATCTCTAACCAAAAAAAGTTTAAAAAAACTATGAATGAAATCAAAATAATAAAGACATTAGTTTATGATGTTATATTAGGAAAAAATAATGTTTAGAGAAAAAAAATTAAAAATAGACAGCTAGAAGTAAATTGAAGCCTAGGTGGCATAGAAAAAAATCATGCAATATCATTTGAAATTTTAAATTTTTTAAAAGAGTAAATAGATTTAGCTCAAGAATCAAACATAAAATATATGTAAGATATAATTAAAACACAAAAATAATTACTAAAATAAATAAATAAATAAATGTGATTATAATAAACTATAACAAAACATACACATAAAATTTAAAGAATTAAGAAAAGATATATATAACATATATGGAAATAATGAAATTACAGGTTATAAATATGATCCTTTATAAAGATTAAAAGAAGAATCACCTAAGAGATTAAATGTCCTAATTCCTAAAAATGAGAAAAGAAAGAATGAAGAACAATTTGATAAAAAAGAAAATTTTAATTTGATGGAATATAGAAAAGAATTAGAGAAAAAATTCATAAAATACGAAAATAGGAATATAGAAAAATTAGTTAGTTTGTTAACACTAACTAATGAAGAATTATAATAACATTATAATGAAAAACTTTGTATAAACAAAGAAGAAGATATTATAGTAATTAGTGAAATTGATTATGAATCAGAAACTATAACCCCAAAAGGTCATATGAAACCAATTTCATTACCAATTCTTTATCAAGAAGGAACATATGACAGAGAGGAACCTGAGGCCAGAAATAGAAGAAGATAACCATAAAAAATGGAAGAAGAATTGCATTGGGGAATTAGAGGTAGTATCCCACTAGAATTCAAATTTCATTATAATTATAAGTCTGATCTTTTAGATTTAGACTGCATAATAGATAGAAAGAAAGCCTTAGATAAATGTGCTAGTAGTATGAGTGTACTCTTACAAATTTCTCAAACTACACAAACAAACTCTTCAATTTGTAGAGTATTAATAGCTCATAAAATGACAGAAAATATTAAAGTTTGGTTTTCAAATGTAACAGACCAACAACATTTATTAATGTAATGGAATGCTCTCACATGAAAAGAATACATAGGCATAATAATAAATTAAATATACAAGGAATTTATTGGAGAAGATAAAGAAAGAACTATCATTGATTCTAGTGAAAATGAAATCAATGAAGCAAAATGACATTTAACAAATATGAAAATCTGTAACATGTGTTACATAGATTCTTTTATTTGTAAATACAAAATGTATTATCATAAATTACTACCTTTTATGCAAATTATTTATAAATAAATATTTTTCCAAAATTTACCTGAAACATTACATAAGACCTTAACAGAAAGTTGGGAACAAAGAAATAGGAAAATTATACGAGACACCCTAAGAGTAAGAATAAGAAGCCTTAAAAATTAGATAATTAAGAAATAGAAAGAAAGAAAGGAATATAAAAAAATAAGAAGAAATGATAAAATCTATTATAATACAAAAAAATTTAAAATACCAAGAAAATATGGATGTAATATAAAATTTTACAAACAAAAATAAAAAAAAATAAAAAAGATTTAAAAGATGTAAATTCAGAAAGCAAGATTTTAAAAAAATATAGAAGAATATTTAATAGAGAAACCTATAAGAAAAGATATTTTAGAAGAAAAATGTATAAATCTCCTAAAAATAAGAATTATTGTCCTTTAGGAAAAAAATACAGATGTTAGATCTGTAATGAATAAGGACATTATACCAACAAATGTCCAAGCGGGCTACAACATAGGAAAGAATTTAAAAATGAATTTTCATAAAAAGCAAAAATCTTAGAGAAAACTTTTAAAATGGAATTAGAACCAATTGAGAAATTTGATATAAAAGATACTTATAATATTTATCTATTAGAAAAAAACTGAGGAAGAAATAACTAACTCAGAATATAAACAATCAAATTATGGGTATTCCTCGTTAGAATATGAATGATTTGTATAGTATTATAAATTCAACTAGTACTTATATCAAAGTAGGACTAAAATTTAAAGGTTATGCCAGCTGTCATCTATGTGCATTTATAGATACAAGAGCTAGTATGTGTGTAACAAGTAAATATATATTTCCAAAAGAATACTAGAAATAAGCACCAAAAGATTTAATTGTAAGAATTGTTAATAATACTACATTAAATCTTAATAAAATATTAAAAGATACCGATATAATGATAGGAAGAGAAAAGTTTTACATTTATATCATATATCAACAGAAAACAAGAGTTAATTTATTAATAAGAAATAATTTCTTAAACATATATCAATCTTTCACATAATATTTAGAGAAAATAAGTCTAACAACACTAGATGGTGATATCATTTATGTATCAAAAATAAGAAAAACTTTAGATTTATCATACATAACTTTTATGCAACAAAATATAAAAAGAAAACGTAGTAAGATAGAACAATAAAAATATTATTTAGAAAATATTTCATTAGATATAGAAGAGAAACAAAACTTTTTTTTTAATAAAATACAGGAAGACAAAGCCCTAATAGGCATAAAAAACTATTAAAACTAGTCACTTCAGATCCAAAAATAAATAAGTCTAAGACAATTGTCAACATAAAATTAAGAGACCAGAATAAGATTATAAGAGTAAAACGAATCTTTTATACGCCAGAAGATAAGATTGAGTTTGGAAAACAATTTCAAGAACTTTTGGAATTGAAAGTCATAATACCAAGTAATTCATCTCACTATAGTCTAACATTTTTAGTTGAAAAAGAAGTTGAGAAAAGAAGAGGAAAAAAGAGAATGATAATAAACTTCAAAGCATTGAATAAAGAAACTATTGATGATGGATACTTCATTTCAAAGAAAGAAGAATTATTATTATTAATATTCGGAAAATAAGGTCGGATGAAGAATCCTAAAAATTAACAGCATTTAGGTGTCCTCAAAGGAAATTCCAATGAATTGTTGTATCATTTGGATTAAAACAAACTCTAAGAATTTTTGAAAGATATATAATAATATTTTTAAAAAATTACAAAATATTTGATATGTTTATATATCTGATATTTTGATTTTTAGTAATAAATTAAATAAATATTATTTAGATATTATTAATATTTTACAAGAATACAATAAGAAAAGACATTGTATTATATGAAAAGAAAGTAGTACTTATCTAACAAAAAATTAAACATTTAAGGTTAAAAATTGAAGATGAACAACCTCATCTACTAAAACATATTTAACGTTTTTCTAATGAATAGTGAATATGATTGAACCAATGAACGTAGGGTTATTGAGAACTTATAATGCCATAGTAATGCCTTACATGATAGCTTAATGAGCTTAGCATAACAACCGGTAACTTAAATCAGTTACAAATGTGAGGCCAAGATACAATGTACAATTGATCAATCCAATGGTGTCAGCTTGATATAACAATTATATATATATATATAAGACTTGAATTATATTAACATTAAAAAAAATCTTAACCCAAAGAAAGTACTCAAGAAGTACATCCTATCCGCAACAATACTAATCAATCTAGCAACACCCCCAATTGAAAACACATTTTAGAACACAAGCATATAGAGTCCCATCAGCTTCTCTAAACATTCGATTCCCTAAAGGAAAATTTTACAAAATTTCAGTATATGAGCCTTAAACATCCATCTTTAATAAAACGTTTTCAACCAATTGAAATAATATGAATTGACAATTGGATCGTTTACAAAGCCAAAACAAACAAAAAAATTTCCAACAATTATGACAATGGCAATTTAAATTGTAATATAATGTACACGCTTAATATTATATGTATTTTAACATATTTAACATAATATGGATACACAATTTTTTACCATTTTCTTTCTCTCATGCATAGAAGACCATATGCCTTCTCCTTAGAATTTTAGGATTTGATCTTATTATTTCCTCTTCATCAAGCCGCCATCTTTAGGAATGAGCAGTGTGCCAATAGGTAAGGATAATTATGATAATAAACATAATTGTCTCGTATTGGTATCAGGTAGATTCAAATAATAACTATTAGGTAGTTATTTGCCAACAACTTAACCATATTTTTTATTTTTTAATATTTATTCAAAATATATTTTATTTAAAAAATTAAAATGTTAATATTATACTTACTCTATTATATTATTTAAAATATTAACATTAATTTATATATTTTAACTAATTTATATTTATTTCTAAATAAAACAAAAAAATATAAATATAAAAATAAATAAAATTTAATCTAATTATTCAAAATATTATGTGTTTTAATATTAAAACTATATTTTTATATAATTATATATATATATATATATTTGGTTTTGATTAACCACAGTTTCGCTATTATAATAACCATTACCATACTTCGTCTTATCGATTATGCTTATTTTCACTGCAAGAAAAAACGATATATGAGACAAAAATTTGACGAAAAATTAAATTAATCTTTAAAAGTAGTACAATTAGAGATAAAAATTTGATATTTGTCCTTAAATGTTAACCATAAAATTAACAAATAAAATTTAAAAATGACAATTTTTGACACAAAATAATAATTGATGACAAACTTTAAATTGATCCTTGAAAAGATGTAGGAAATTTGCCACTAAAAAAATTATCCTTGCAAATGAAAAAAATAGTGTGAAATTTATTTTAATTTTTACGACAAAATCTTGTCTTTGAAAATTGAAATTATTAAGGAAAACAATTTACAATATATTAGAGACAATTTTTGTTAATGGATATAGTTAAAACATTACAATAAATATTTTGATTTAATTCTTCACAAGATAAAAACAAAATGATTGAGTTATTAAAAAGAAAAAAATCTATGTCGTTTTACGATACATTTTCAATTTTGTAATGTTATATTATAATTTTACAATATATATTTTTATACAATTTAGTTATTTTTATACAATAAAAGATGATAAATTTTCTCTATTAATTTAATTTCATATATTTTATCTTTTTACACCACATCAATACATCTCTATATCAATTTTTTTCTCCCTATCTCTCTCTCTCTCTACCCTTCTTTTCTCTTTCCCTTCGCGCACCACTATTGCCTCCCTTCTTCTTTTCCCTAGCACACCACCCTTTCTGGTTTTCTTTTTCTATAAGTGGGGAATGTCGGGCATCAATGGTGTCTTCCTGGTATGTTTCCTTTTAGATTTACAAAGCGAGAACCATTTTCCTTACTGTCTAATAGTCATTCACATGCAACTGAAACTCCTTGTCCGGTATTTAACATAAAATAGTTATAGGATTAAATTATTTTTAACAAAAAGTTAACTTCTTGGTTTAACTTTATTGTTAGCTCTGCAGGCTAAGGCATAAGTAATTTGGTAATTACCTGTAGGTTTTGTATGTGTTGTTTTATAATGTCAAGTGTTGCACAAATATGTCTATAAACTAGCAATTAGTTTGTTTAAATTTTAGGACAGTTCATATTCTAACATAGTGTTTCATTGTTCATGTTCATATGGCATAGCATATTTTCCTTTTAATTCTGTAACTTAAAAGGTCATATAACTACCTTTGTAGTACTATCTGAAGGCTGCTTTTGGATTTGAGAAAAATCAATTCTCTGAAATTCTGATGATGGTTGGAATAGGCTCAATTGTTTCGCAGGTATGTCTATGGTGGAGATCTTTCCTCTTGTTGTTTCATTTAAATAAGTTCTCATAATAACTTTCCTACACAGATTTAAGATTTCAAATCTTGTTAAAGATCCCAATATTCTAATTGGAGTTTGTTTTCTTGGTAAAATTGTTGGAAAATAACGTAAATTCCCGATAAGCCAAACTTATGAGAAAACAATAATAGAAAAATAACACACAAATTTGATAATGGAGTTCGACCAATCTTGCTTACGTCTCCTAACTTGCTGCAGATCTTTTTCCTGAAAGAGGAGAAATTACACAAGGTGTTTACAACACTCACAAACCACAACCCAATTACATCCAAGAAAATTACTCTCAATTTTCTCTCACAAAAGTTTTGCTCTCTAAGCTTTTCTCTCAATTGGAATGAACGCTTTGGATGATTAATTCATTACAATTACACATCTATTTATAGGAAAATTCACTCCTTGAATTACTCCTTAAATTAATGATTCCTTGATTTGCTCCTTGAATTAAGCTCCATGTTTTGCTCCATGTTTTACTCCTTGTTTTGCTCCATGTATTACTCCTTGTTTTGCTCCTTAATTTGTTCCTTAAATTAAGAAGCTTTATAACAATCTCCAACAATCTCCCACTTGAAGACTGATTTCAATCTGTCTTCACATCCCGATCAATGCAGTAGCTTTTCTAGTCTTTGTTACTCTAGCAGACCAACTAAAGTTGAGCATAACTTCAGTTTGTCAATAGTCACCACCTTTGTTAACATATCTATTGGATTTTTGCTTCCTTGAATCTTCTCCAGTATTAACACATCATCTTCCAATAGAGATATGATGAAGTAATAACGATGTCCAATATGCTTGGTTTTAGAGTGAAATGCTGAATTCTTTGCCAAGTGTATTGCAGTTTGACTATCACTATGCAGAACATTCTTCTCCTGTTTGAATCCCAGCTCAGTTAACAAACCTTGAAGCCATATCATCTCTTTACTAGCTTCAGTTACTGCTACATACTCAGCCTCTGTAGTGGATAGAGTGACAATTTTCTATATTTGTGACATCCAACTAACATCTGTAGTTCTAACAGTAAATATATAACCGATGGTGCTTCTTCGATGATCAACTTCACCTCCAAAGTATGCATCTACGTACCCTTGTACTTTTAACTCTCCTTTACTAAAGTACAAGCACTTTTCTGTGGTTCCTCGTAGATACCTCAAAATCCACTTGATTGCTTCCCAATGAGTTTTTCCTGGATTTGACATAAATCTGCTAACAACTCCCACTACATGGCCAATGTCTAGTCTCGTACAGACTATTGCGTACATCAAACTTCCAATGGCTGAGGCATAAGGAACCTTATGCCATGAATTCTCTCTCTTCCTCTGTCTGAGGGGACTGATCCTTGGATAGGCGAAAATGACTAGCCAAAGGTGTGCTAACTGGCTTGGCATCACCCATATTGAATCTCTGCAAAACACGATTGATATACTCTGCCTGAGATAACTGCAAGGATCTTTTCTTCTTATTTCTTGTGATTTGCATTCCAAGAATCTTCTTTGCTGGACCCAAGTCTTTCATGTCAAACTCCTTTGACAATTGCTGCTTTAACCTTTTAAAATCATCCATATATGAACCTGTTACTAAAATATCATCAACATAAAGTAGTAAAATGATATAACTGGACCTATATCTCTTGAAGTAGCAACAATGGTCAGCAATGCACTTCTGGAAACCTTCCTTGTGCATGAAGCTGTCAAACTTTCTGTACCATTATCTCGAGGCTTGTTTCAGGCCATACAAACTCTTCTTAAGTCTGCATACCATATTCTTCTTCCCTCTTTCTGAGAAACCTTCTGGCTGGTACATATATATCTCTTCATCTAAATCTCCGTGAAGGAATGCAGTCTTCACATCCAACTGTTCAAGATGAAGATCTTCAATGGCTACAATACTCAACATTGATTTGATAGTATTGAGCTTCACAACGGGAGCAAAAAATGTAGTGTAGTCAACTCCTTCCTTCTGTTGAAACCCTTTAACTACTAGGTGTGCTTTGTATCTCTTGGAACCATCATGCTCCTCTTTCACCTGGTACACCCATTTGTTATGAAGTGCCTTCTTTCCCATAGGTAACTCAGCTAGTTCCCATGTTTGATTGGAGATGAAAGATTTAATTTCTTCTTTCATAGCAAGCTCCCACTTGTTGGAATCTCGAGTCTGACAAGCTTTATCATAGCATTCAGGCTCCCCTCCATCAGTCAGTAACATATAGTTCATGTATCTCTTGTTAGGCACATGAGGTCGATAAGACCTTCTCAATATAGGAGCTGGAGTAAGAGGTTGTGGTGTGTCGGAATGTTGTGTACTGCTCTGTCCAACAAGTTCCTCTGGATGAGGACTTGTTACAATTGGTTTTGTTGCGGAACTATCTGAGACATCATCTGCATCTACAAATACTGACTCATTCTGCTCTGAGTCATTGGCGTCTATTTTATGCATGTCCTTATACATCACCCTTTCGTTGAAAATCACATCTCTGCTACAGATAACTTTCTTGTTTTCGTCATCCCAAATACGGTAGCCAAACTCATCCTCACCATAGCCGATGAATGTGCATTTCTTGGATTTGGGATCAAGCTTATTCCTACCTTGATCACTGATATGCACAAATGCTATACAACCAAAAACTTTTAGATGTGATAGTTTCACCTCTTTTCTGCTTCATACCTCCTCTGGTATTCTATGCTCCAATGGAACAGATGGGCCTCGGTTGATCAAGTAAGCTGCCGTGTTGACTACTTCTGCCCAGAACTGCTTCGGTAGACCTGACTGTATACGAATGCTTCTGGATCTTTCTGTCAATGTTCGGTTCATATGCTCAACTAAACCATTGTGTTGAGGTGTACTTGGCACAGTTCTTTCCATTCTGATCCCGTGCTCATAGTAGAAATTTTGAATCTGGTGTCTTCATATTCACCACCATTATCGGTTCTAAGCTTTTTGATCTTTAAACCCGTCTCATTTTCCACCATAGCTTTCCATCTTTTGAAAGCTCAAATACTTCAGACTTATGCTTTATAAAGTAAACCCATACCTTCCGAGAATGATCATCGATGAAAGTCACGAACTAGTGTTTCCCACCAATAGATGAGACGGTTGTTGGTCCCTAAACATCAGAGTGAATAAGCTCTAGCCTTTCCTTCTTTGGGGTTCTTCCACTTGTTTGAAAGTTGACTCTCTTTTGCTTTCCAAGTATGCAATCTTCGCACATGTCCATCTCTATAGACTGTAGACCTGGAAGTTTTCCTTTTGAGTGCATAATCTTCATCCCCTTCTCACTTATGTGGCCTAGTCTCTGGTGCCACATATTTGATGTTTCATTACCTGCTGCAATTGTGATTGAACAATGTGCCTCTACTGTCATGTAAAGAGTGCCACTTTTCTTGCCTCGAGCAACTATCATTGCACCCTTTGAAATCTTCCAATCATCACCATGGAAGATCGTAGTGTAGCCTTCACTGGCCAATTGCCCTATTGAGATTAAGTTCCTTCTGAGGTCGGGCATATGCCTGACATCCTTCAGCTCCCAAAAAGACCCGTTCAACTTAATCTTTACTACACCTTTGCCAATAATAGCACATGGTTGATCATCACCAAGATATACCTTTCCAAGGTTTTCGGGGACATATTTCTCAAAGAATTCTTTCTGTGAAGTAGCATGGAATGATGCTCCAGAGTCTAACACCCAAGATTCTTCCTTGCTCTCCAAAGAGCATATCAATGCATCATCCCCTCCTGAGGTGGAAGTAACATTTGCCTCTGCCTTCACTTGTTTGTCCTTTGGTGCACTCTTGCACTGATTTTTGTAGTGCCATGTTCTTCCATAATTCCAACACTCGATAGTTTTCGAGTTATGGGAATTATTAGGATTCCTAGATTTGGACTTCCTGTCCTTTGATCTACCTCGGTAGTCTGTTCTACCACGTCCATTCCCTTTGGTTGATTTTCTTCCTCTTGACTCTGTATGAAAAACTAAAGAGGTTGATGATTCACCTGACTCTCTACGTCGGATCTCTTCACTGAGAACCAAATCACGAACATCATCAAATTTCAACTATTTTCTTCCCGAAGAGCTACTCACAGTTGTGACAGTAGCATTCCAGCTTTCTGTTAGAGAAGACAAAAATATCAATGCTCGTACTTCTTCATCAAATTCAATTTCCACTGAACTCAACTGGGTTGTGACTGTGTTGAGTTCATTGAGATGTTGAGCTATCGATGTGCCTTCCGTCATCTGCAAATTGAACAAACGCCTCATCAAGTGCACTTTGTTTGAGGTTGATGGCTTCTCATACATATTGGAGAGAGCTGCCATAAGACCCACCGTGGTCTTTTCCTTTGCTATATTGAAAGCAACATTACAGGATATCGTCAATCGAATAACTCCAAGAGCTTGTCTGTCTAGAAGATTCCAATCTTCTTCCTTCATAGCCTTTGGCTTCTTTCCTGAGAGAGGTTGATACATATTTCTTTGATACAGATAATCCTCTATCTGCATTTTCCAAAATCCGAAATTTGTGCCATCGAATTTCTCAAGTTTCACCTTTCCTTCATCTGCTGTCATTGCTCCCACTCAAATATGACTTCCTCCGGATCGTTTCTGACTATTTCTGCAAACCACCGTGTATTAGAACACCTCCGTCGACAAACCAATATTGTTAACAAAATTTTACTATTCACGTAATTCACTATTTACGTAAATAGTAACCTTGTAGAAAATTGACAGGAATCACCACCAATAGCTCTGATACCAGTTGTTGGGAAATAACGCAAATTCCCGATAAGTCAAACTTATGAGAAAGCAAAAATAGAAAAATAACACACAAATTTGATAACGGAGTTCGGCCAATCTTACTTACGTCTTCGGACCTGCTGTAGATCTTTTTACTGAAAGAGGAGAAATTACACAAGGTGTTTACAACACTCACAAACCACAACCCAATTATACCCAAGAAAATTACTCTCAATTTTCTCTCACAAAAGCTTTGCTCTCTAAGTTTTTCTCTCAATTGGAATGAACACTTTGGATGATTAATTCATTACAATTACACATCTATTTATAGGAAAATTCACTCCTTAAATTACTCCTTAAATTAATGATTCCTTGAATTAAGCTCCATGTTTTGCTCCATGTTTTACTCCTTATTTTGCTACTTAATTTGCTCCTTAAATTAAGGAGCTTTATAACAATCTCTAACAAAAATGTTAGATGATTTAGTATTCCTTTTCATTGTTTTTTCCTGTAGAATTATAATACCTTACTAAGAGTCAAATAAAGAGGAAAACCAAATAATATATTGGAAAAAAAGAAGAAAAAAAGTAGAAAAAAATTGTGTCATGGAACTTATTTCTCAAAATGTTTTCTTCATATGATTTATCGATTGATTTTCTATTATTTGATTCCAAATAGTATTGCTTCCATTTATGAACCCATTGATCGGAGAGAAAGTTATATTGTGCATAGCATTACTTGTATCAATAGCTTATGTAAGTCTCCTACACTCATTAAATTACCTTCCCTAAGACTCAAAAAAATATAAAAAAAAAATGAGAAAACATAGGGGGAAAACAGAGGGAAAAAAATCTAATGGTTATTTTCTACATACAGGCATTGTTCTATGGCTTGGCTTGGGCAGCATGGGTACATACTCTTGCATTCTGAACAATGAATAAATTTAGTTCAATCACAGAAGTAAAGATACACATGAATCAATAGGAAACAAAATTGGATGGTTACTGGTTACCTATTTCTATGTCACTCTTGTGCATGAAACATGTTCCAATGGTTTATAACCACATATTAGGAATTCTGAGAATAGTTGGTCATTTGGCAGTTTATAAACTCCCCTCCCAAAGAAAAGAAAAAAACAAGCACATTCCACACGCAGATGCACACACACAAAGCAAGAGGAAAAGAAAATTGAGTTTCATTGCTTAAAAGTTTTCAAGTATGCATTTGATGATAATGTCAATAATGAGAAATATCATAATGCAGGTATCATACTTAACCGCCTCATTTGATGTCATATATGTCCTTGTAAAACCTGTTGAAAGTAATATATTATTAAAATCTACTTTTTTTATAAATTTGGATAACTATATGGTCGTTCAATTGATGATGCCATTACCTTTTCAATTTGCAGACATATGCTATTATTTCAAAAGGATTAAGCTCAACCAATTAGGTTTATGGAGAACTGCGATATCAGATATTGTTTGATTCAAAAGTTTAGATTAAAAAAATGCTATCAATGTGGATAATCAATATTCATCATTTGGATTTTCTATTGAAAAATAAGTTATTTCATGTTTTCTACTTTTCTTGATCTTTATCTCTCCCTTTTTATCACTAAAAGAAATGAGTTACTCAATATGACTTCCTAATATTTGTAGTATTTAATAATTGATACTGAAAAACATTAACTTACTTTTTCTATATAGGTAGAAACTCTAATATAATTGCTTTATTTTATAATTAGTTCAAATAGAACATAAAGTAGCTTATCATCAGCACCATTTACAAGCGAGTAATGCTATGAGTGATGTTCTAAGTCATGACTATCTATTGAAATCATAAGAGAGAAAGTAAAAGGCAAAATAAATATGCAAATTAGGGTGAAAATAGAGTTATGGCACATAAGAGTCATGTTCCTAAGCATTTCCTTTACAAGCGGATATAGCTTGCAATTTGGCAGAACTTATACATAAAACGGGTATAACTTGTAAATTCAAATACATTTGTGACTTAATTTGAGTTTTTCAAATCAAATTAAACACTTTCTTACCACTCACAATTTTTCTATTGCCTTGTCTAGACAGAGAAAAACACATGGATTTGTAGCTGGTGTGCAATCAATAGCAAGTCTACTATCACCAATTGTTATAAATCCTTTAACTTTAAGTATAATAACTTTTTTATTTATTTATTTTGATTTAATAACTAAAATGCTTGTTATTATGTTTATGTTATATGGACTATCTTATAATTTTGGTAAGTATTTAATATTCAACAAGCCTATTATGTTCAAATTGTATAAATTTTCACTAGGAGTTTTAATGAAAAATAAAGTCTATTTGGGTTAAGCAAATAAAATTCCTAGTTATGCTTTGAATCATCAATGATTGATTAGTGACAAAAATTTCATTGTTAAACCTCACGTAATAACCTTAGATTATTCTTTTTTTCATTATCTATCCCTTTTTTTGTTAAAATTTTAATTTTGTATTTTGGTTATCTTATATATATATATGTGTTCTTATTTTTTGTTTATCCAATATTTACTATCACATGTACTACTAGAAGTTTCTACCATGAACAAGGTTTGTTATACTATTAGTATCCTTACAGGCTACCGATTAGACTTTAAATATATTGTACTGATATATGAATATGTTTAGGTGTTATTATCTATAGAGATGAAATGTAATCTGTATATGTATAATTTTAACTCTACATTTGTTGTTTGTGAATTGCTATTGTATTGGTAAAATAAAAAATAATTGTTACAATTTTCGTAGAACAATATATTTTGAGATTATATTTTCTTTGTTATAATGTTGTCCATAAATATGTTTTAAGACAAAAAATTTCCATTAATAAGTATGAACAAAATATTGTCATAAATTTATCCCAAAATTGTCAGTTTTAGATAACAAAAATTGGTCTCAAAAACGTTATTAAGAGAATCAATATGTTTTAGGGACAAATTTATTCCAAATTAGACCAAATTTTTTTTGTCTTATAAAATAATCTTCAAGGACAAAACTTTGTGACAAAAATTTAATTTTTAAAGACAAAAATATTTTTGAGTAAGCTATCTATTGTTTTCAAGGAAAATCTTGTAGAATTTAGGGACAAAAATGTTTGTCCTTAATTCTTTTATTTTTTTGGGACAAAATTGAATTTTGTTCCAGTAGATTTTCTACGACCTCCAATTTGGAACAAAAGAAATTGACAAATTTTTTGTCCTTAATTCTCATTTGAGACAAAATCTTGGCTTTCAAGGACAAAAATCTTTGTCCCAAAAAACACATTTTCTTGTAGTATTTTTTGGGAAAAAAACCATCAAAATTTTAAAGATAACTACAAGTTTGATTATTCACAATTAAAAGGCCAATCCATAGCCACTCACTTACTCACTCAACCCATCTCTCTTACCCAACCTCACCATCTTTCCCATCATCCATCTCACTATTTCACTTCGATTTCCCATCAATGCACCTCATCACTCTAACCACCTACATTATTGTCACCTCTATCCATTGGTCCTATTTGTCGTGCCACTCTTCTATTATCGTCGTTCATCAATTTTTTCAAGAGGTGTTTATATCTTTGGCCTCACCTTTCTCCTATTTTTCTAGTGGATTCATTCTATTTTGTGCTTGGTATTTTTGTGATTGTTGAAATGGAGCAAGAGTGATGCGCACAAATACAAAATCTTTGATACATATAGAACAGAAGCACTAGTGTACAAATATAGAAGTTTTGGTACCACTTGATGCAAAACAAAAATGCTAATGCACAAATATATAAGCATTTAGGGAATAAGAAATTGGAAAAAAAAATTAATTGTTACTTACTCTCTGGCAAGATACTCTCTTGTTTGTATAATAACAAACATAATGCAACTAATTAACTAAGCAAACAAACTAGAAAAGTTTAGAATATGATAAGCTTATAAATATTCTTCAACTAGGTAAGAACTCTAATAACTATAAAGTATGACAAGCTTAGTTATGTTAACTTTATCACTTGATGGTTACTCTAGAAATTATTATATACTAGGATTCGCATAAAAATATTCATTATCTTACAAATAAGAGAACTTAGCTTCCAAACGGAAGAGAGAGAAGATGATATTCTTAAACAATTAGGAATATAAAAGAAAGAGATAAATTTTTTTTTTCTCAAATGTGGAAACTTATTATTATTATTATTATTTTTGGATGCTAGTGCATAGAATGTGCTCACCTATTTATAGCTCAAAGGATCCTTACTAAGTTCATGCAAAAGTAACGTGAGATGTAATAAACAAGATAAAATTAAGAACTTCATACTTCTACTAACTATTATGCTTTAATAGTGGTTCATCTATTTATCCTTCCTCTATTTTAAGTCAAAAATTTAAACCGTGCTAAATATCATTGCTAAAAAAACTATTATGTTTTAGTAAATAAAATTCACTTATTTTTCTAATCTTATTTAGCATCATTTTCCTTTAATTATTTAAAACTCGTCTTAGAGTTTTCTTTAAATAAGGAGGATAATATTTACAATATTCATGAATCTTTAAAGTTGTGGTGGTTGTTGTTGTTCTACCTTAAATTTGAAAAATAATAATGGTCAAATATTGCTTGTATGCATATTTCATAATAATGTTTTTCAAAAAATTTTAAAATAATGAAACATCATTTGCTTTCTTCAAAATGCTTTGAAAAGCCTTAAATAGCTCATTTTCTTTTATATGAATAAAGATGCTTGATACTTGGAATTTAGAACCAACTATTTCACAATTTTGAGACCTAAAGTTAACTCACCGTAAATATATATTTTTTGAATTTGTTTGATCTCTAACATAGGTTTTTGAGCTTTAATAATATGATTAGTTTTATCTTCGATAAAAACTATCTCAAAAACCTTATTCTTAAAAAATTGTTCCTCTATTTTTAATTATTTGAGTGAGTCTTCCTTCCTTGATAGCTTTCATTTGGCATTGTATTGGATTATCTTTTCCTTTTAAGCAAGATCCTAATTTTGAGTTTGTCCATAATCATTTTGAATAGGAGTTTGATTCACAATTTTCTTTAGTGATGTCAACGATATATTAATTTTATCAAAAGAGTTGCTAATTTTTTGACGAAATTCTTAATTTTTTTTGTATAATGTCTTTACTATGTTTCATTAGAAACCACATAAATCTTACTTTTGAAGAAGCACAAATACCCCCAAAAAAATAAAAATAAATTGATACCAACAATGCAAAATATAAGTGTAAACACAACAATATATGAAAGCATTTAAGAAAATAAAATTTGGATTAGTCAAACTTACTCTCAAACAAGAGGTTCTTATATTTGTAATATTACAAACATAAATTAACAAGACAAACACTCTAATAACTCTGGAACTATACTAACTTTATTACTAGATAAGAATTCTAGCAATTTTAAAATATTAATAGCCTAGAGATACTTTTTTTATCTCACAAATAAGAGAATTTAACTTTTAACCAAAATAGAGAAAATATGATATTCTTAAACAATTATTAGAAATATAAAAAAAAGATACAAAAGAAAAGTTTCTCAAATGTAAAAATGTATTTCTTTTCTTGGATGCTAATACATAAAATGAACTTCCATACTTATAACCCAAAAAGTCATTTACAGAGTTTACACAAAAATAATGTGGATTTAATAAACATGATAAAACTAAGAAATTTATAATTCTATTAACTATTATACTTTAATAAATATAAATAACTTTTTTTTAATCTTATCTCGCATTAAAAAGGATGAAGATGAGTCAAATAATAATATGTTTTCATCGCCAAAAATAAGAATGATAGTGACTTTCTACCTCCTATTTAGATTGTGTTAGGATTTATTTTATTTTTCATTTTGTTATCTATATTGTGAAGGGGTTGGTTGGTGGTGTTTATTTGTATTTTGTTTCTTTAGTTATTTGAGTCTTGTGATGATGAATATTATTATCTTTATTTTTGAGTACAATTTATTTAGAAAATATTGTTAGATGGTAAGATTTTAAGAGATTTGGTTTTTAATTTTGTTCTCATGCGATCATTTATGATGTATTCGACCAGCATAATTTGGGTAGGGTTTTGGTAGCAATCAAATTTGGAAAATATTGCAAGTTTTATAGTGATATATTTCGTTTGGGTTTTTTTGCCTTATTTTTGGCCGAAGGTTTGACATCTCTTATATATATATATATATATATATATATATATTATGTAAGGTTCAACTTTATCGACTTAATCAAAACCACCCGCAGACCGCTAATAAATTAGCCCACATTGAAACAAGCCAAGTCCAAAGACTTAATAGTGAAAAACTTAAAAGAAATGTGGCTCTGTTTAGTATAGCACTTTGAGTCATACATAGCATTCTAATTTCTAGTTGTGAAGTGTGAACCTCAATTTGGTAAGCCGTAACTCGCAAGCCGAGTCCCAACTCATAAATCGTAACGAATTTCTTTTGAACCTCCAACTCTCAACTGAAACTGTGCAGTAAGTGAGACACAGAAATGGCGGGTTTGTTAGCATGGGCTGCTGATGTAGTAGGAGGAGGTGGAGGGCAAAACAACGAAGAAGAAAGCTCCAATTCGATCCCAATCACATTGACTCCCGAGCAGCAAAAGTACGTTCATGAATTGGATCAGAAAGCTGTTTCTCTTCGCCGTTCGATCCAAGACTTACGTCTCAGACTCCCTCCTCCAGATATCTCTCAACGTCTTCCTCACCTTCACGCTCACTCTCTCGCTTCCAATGCCGCTCTTGCTCTCCAGCTCAATTCCCATTCCACTACCCGTGAACAGGTTCCCCATCCTTCCAATTTTACACCTCTTTCTCTCTTTTGGGTCGTTTGAAATTTTTATTATTTCTTATCTTATCAATTGATTTCTTCATTTCAATTATGAAGTGCCTTCGGTTAATTGATTGCTGTTATTATAGTGTTTCAATTCGAGTTAATGCTCTGGATCTAAGATGTCGCTAGCATTATCTTATTGGAAGTTCTAATTGTTAACATATATTTCATGTGACTATAGTATATGTTTGAGAATATATTTTATAAAAGGGAAATCAAATATTCGATCGATGAACCAATCGATTAATAGTAGGTATTGTTGGAAATTTGGTCGAAAGGGTGATCGGTCTTTTGTTAGTTGGTGATATATCTACTTGTACTAATCGAATAATAGTTTGGCAACGATCCTCATGACAGGCTCAGTTGAGAGAGGTGACACTGCAGGAAGAGAATGCTACTTTTGAAAAGGCTATATCAAATTGTGAGATAAAAATACAGGAGAAAAAGCAGGAAGCTGATTCACTTAAAAGGAAATTAGAAGTGAGTCTTTTAGTTCAATATTTATTTTTGATGCTGCTCTGCTGTTTATTCTTATAATCAAAATTCAAGTCGCTTGTACACCAATCATAAATTAAATTTTTTTTCCTCCAAAAGAAATATTCTAATAATATCATGAATAGAGTAGAGGTGTAAATTGAAATGAAATGTAATGAGACTCATGGTACAACCCATTAATTTTCATAACCCATTAATTTTCATAACCCATCCCATTTTATCTCCCTTAATTTTTCAAGAGATGTTGAGATATTTTATTTATCCTAAATGAGTGACAAGTAAAAATACAAAAAACAATGAAAAATATGATTATGATTATTTATAATGTGAAAGTTTAATAATAATAATGATAGAATATTATATTTAAAGTTAGGCACATTAGGGTTACAATCTAAATGAGATGAGATGTATTTAAAATGGATAATATTGTACTTTGAGCCCATTAAGGACACTAAATGGGACATTTGTTGAAATGAGAGTAAGACATCTCATTTTACATATCTAATCACGAAAGCCTGTAACCTTGATATATAGTTTTAGCCGCTGATATACTACGCAATGTATAAGTCCGAATCCCGATGTTTTCATTGATGATTTTTTTCTTACTTAATAGTAAACATTTGAAGTTATTTGTTGACGTCTTCTTCTTTTCAGGAAATGGAGGAGAGTGAAAAGAATTTGATGACTGAACTGGAAAATGGACAAACTGCAATAGAAGCCAGTTCAATCACTAGAGCAAATGAATCAGCGGGTGAATTTAAAGAAACAGCTAAAACTGAAGAAGATTCAGAAGCCTCAAAGTCTGCCATATTAGATAAGCTAGATGAAAAGAAAAAAGAACTGGTCAGTGAATTCATTTGATCTTTAATTCCTTTTATCCTTTTGAATTCTCTTTAATCAAATTTATTGTTGTATTCCTATTCCTCTTGGTTACCTCATTGTTGGCAAAATTTTCTTTCCTTGAAGATCTCAATGGAAGAGATGGTAAACAATTTAGAGAGAAAATTGTCAGAAATTCAAGATAAGGCATTAAAAAATCCTACCCCAGGTATTTTACTTGTAAAGTTACCTAGAAAATTCTAATATTTTAGAGTTTTGAATTGATATTTGAACTTGATTAAATGAATGTCCTTTTCCAGTATCTTTTTGTTGAGTGCTTTATCTTTCTCATGATTAAATGTGTTCGCTACTAGATATACCAACTACTCTGCCACTCTTTTAAGAACCAATGCTAAGATGCGTTGGATTAAAATATGGAGAAAAATGGATGACAAATAGAATGGACGTCTAGCAGATCTGGGTTAAGTTTGAAAGAAGGAATCAATTGTGTATGTCAGTCAAAAATATGTGGCATCTCATATGGAATTTGATTTTGTTTTTAGAATTTATGGTTGATATTAATTTTCTCAAAACCCTGGCTTAATCATAACTGTCACTTCTTATGGGCTTGTGACATTTTTACTCATAATTACCCGATGTTGCATCCCTTTGGCATGTCGTGCCACTTTCAAGAGATAAATGTGCAGTTTGTTGACCTAATTGATTATATGTATAATTAAAACCCATGTCTAGTTTCATAGACTGTATTGATTTGAAACAATTTGTGTCATGCAGCTCAAAGGGAGAAGTTATTGGATAAACAGCTTCACTGCCTTATTGAGCAACTAGAAGCAAAACAGGTAGATGCCCACTCATTTCTAATGTAATAATCACCAACCTTGTCTACACATCATCCTTTGAAACATCATTCATTGTTTTCTGTCTTGTTTATAGGCACAAGCAGAAGGCCTGGTTGGAGAAATTCATTCAAAAGAGATAGAGCTAGAAGGACTTAACGGTTTGTGGAGGAGGCTTGAAAACACCAACTTAGAGGGGAATCCAACTAGATATCGGTTTGGATGAAATGCCTCTTTGAAAGAATTTGCTTCTTCAGATTCTTTGCTTGACTCTCAACAGAAGATGCTTTATACTGGCAGCCGAAATGAGAACCAGAAGAGGCTTATGCTGCTGAGGTCATCTTTTGTGCTCTACATTTTAGCTTTGCACATCTTGGTCTTTATCAAAATTTCTTTTTGAAGAGCATTCAGATGATACTAATTTTGTCTTCATGTAGTGCCTTGTTTAAAACAAAACCTGACATAATGTACTATATAGTATTGGATGTATGTAAAGAGCATCAAATCATTTCGGATTTGTACTCCTATTAGCAGTCAGATTGAATTTCAGCATTGGCGTTAAATTGAACACCATGTATTGGATCATGTAAGGGGCTCATGAATACAAAAAGGAAGCTCGATTCTTCCAACATTTACAACTAGCAATATCTTGCCTCTTGTAAATTTTTATGGTGTGACAAGCCAATAGTACCTTATATCATCAACTAAACATCTTAAAAATCTGGCAAGAAAATGGACATGGTTGAAGACAATTTGTTTATTTCTTTGCCATTATGACAGAAAGATTACAGTGGGTAGCCAAAAATCTCTCCTGGAAAATATGCTTTCTATATAAAAAAAATAAAAATAAAAAATCATATAGCATAAAGTACTGGGATTTCAGGGTACGTACTATGTAGCAAGTTATATGTTGTCCTCATTTGATTCGAAAAAAGAAACCATTTTTGTATGTACACAGTTTCCATCCAATAGTCTTCAAAATAACTCATTAACCAGCAAAACAAAACTAAGCTGATACAAACATTTCTACAGGATAGCGAATTTATCAATATAATCTTGTTACACAACATAAATATTTTGCAAGTATTATTCTGTGACTTCATCACCCCCATTCTATTTTGTCCTCAACATTTGCTGCAAAAACTCATTCCATGTGTCAACGGGGCCAGGCAAGCACCAGTGAACACAGTCAGCTATTGTCATATTTATATGGGATGAATGTCCATAGAAGTTTGGATGACCATCTGGTCTCAGCAACATAGCTTCAGTAGTATCTATCAATCTGAACTCCAAACCCTTCTTCTTTCCTTGTTCCTCTGCTGCCTTAAACTCCTCAACTTGACTCAAATACATGTCCAAAATATACCCATCTAGCTTTATTTCTTTTTTGGTAAAAGGTCTGGTCCTAGCACAATTTCCTCCTTCATTCCATGCCCCATTTTCAAAGTGCGCTGGAGAAAATGTTCGCAAAAAAGTCACACCTTTATAGTTCTTAAGGTTCTGAAGTGTTCTGAAGACAGTTTGAAAGGCCTTTCTGTATCCATAGTAGGTTGTAAGTTTGGTTAAATTCTCTTGTTGGCACTTTGAACATCCAACGATACTACCATTTTCATATAATATTAGTGGCCTAAAGAACCATTGTCCAGCTGAGACAATAACATAGTTGAAATTTTCAATCTCAGTTGCCCATGCCTCATCAGCCTCATCTAAGTAGAGGTACATTATACTGTCTGCGGAACGACGGTTAGGGTCTGCATCTCTGGTTTTCACAAAAAAAGGAGACCATAGTTTAGCAAGAGTGAAATTGTAGTCTGGGAAGATATAGCGCTGGAAATATTCTGTGTTTGTGGGATATTCGTGAGAAACATCAATAGGATGAGTCACCTGAAATAGTAAAAAATGCAAGAAATATATATTAGCCTGAAAATGTGATTATGACCATATACAAAACAAACTAAGCCCATGGAAATTGTCACCAACAAACAATAACATAGTTTTAGAGCAGGATTTTCTATGTTTGAACCTCACAACCATAACGTTGAATTTCAAGTCACGGTGTTAGAAGTTACAAAGATGGTAGTTAGGATGCATAGGTGTATAGTTTATCAAGAGATAAGGTGAATTTTCTTTTCTAATCTTAGGTTTCATTTAGTGTTTTTAATTAACTCATGTTACAATATCATTCCATGTAATCTTAATAGACTTAATTTTAAATAAATCATTTTCTTATTAAATTTATATTATAAATAATCATATATTATATTTTTTATTGTTTTTATATTTTTACTTTTCTTAGGTCCATAATAAATGAGTATTTTAATTAATATCGATTTATTATCATTTTATCTCATTAGAAATTAAGTTAAAAAAGATGATATGTGTTTTAAAAATTAATATATTGTAACTTGAATTTCATTAACATATTATTTCAATTTATAACTATATGTTAAACTATCTCATTTTTTTTAAAGAATTGATGAACAACAAACTCTAAACATTTTACAATGCATGTACAACTTTCGATGGGCATGTTTGAATGAAAAAGTGAAATTGATATAGTGATTCATTGTATTCATTGCTTACTTTGGATAAGAGGCACAAGAGTGAGCGCATTTGATTTCCCCCAACAGAGTCCCCAAGGAAGGCCATTGATTTCCCTCTAACAAGTTCAAGAAATTGGGCAGCGTCAAAGAATGGTAGCTCACAATTATCTGGTTTCCATCTCCATTTCAAGAACTCCAAATCAGTTCTTCCAAACTTCATGCAGTTTTGTTGATCAATGATCCAATCACAATTTGTATTTGTATAGTAAGTCTCATTAGGATATGGAACCCATTTTCCCCTAAATAGACTACAAATATTATTTCTCAATTCTTCACTGACATTATTATTGTAAAGGGATGATATTAATGGTGAAGGAGATAAAATTTCATTCAGAGACAAAGGAATCAATAGAAGAGTTAAGGCTAACACTAAGAGAAAAACCTTCTTTTGGGTACTTGGTGGAGGGTGTATTCCACCTGAATTTTTAATGGGATGAAACTTCATGGTGTGAAGCAAGATCAAATGAATTTGATCAGTTTGCTATTTATAAGTACTGCTCTGCTGCAGGTCTTGGATGATTTATCATAAATATAATTGGATTTCTTTTTAAAGCTAGTTTTGGCTTGAATTACCAACCAGATCATTGATATGATGCATCTTTATTTTTGTTGAGCTTTCAATTATAGCTCATAATTTAATGCTACCTAGAAAAAGGATCTTGCCAGCTATCTTTTCTTTGTATTTATTTTCTTTTATATATATTATAAATGTTTTATAATGTATAAGTATATAAGGTAAATGTCGTATAGTATTTAATTCACGTTAAATATGTAATCTTAAAAGATTAATATGAAAATTTTATATTACTCATAAATATTACACCAATATATTTTTTAAATAAATTAAGATATAGATAAGATATAGACAAGATATCACATTTAATTTTTATCGAATAATTATGGCTAACATGCAACTAAGATTCTTTAAACAAATTACAATTTGTCTTGGATTTCTTGTTTGTATTATTTCCTAGGAGTGGAAAGAGATGCGCTAGCTACTGTGAGCTTTTGAAAAAATGTTGAAAAACATGAAAAATAATCACCTGTAATTTTTACTTTAAATACTACATTATTATATTTATTTTTATATTTACTTATATAATAAAACATACTAAAAATAAGAATTGAATTTAATAAAATATTATTATTATGTTTATTTGAAAATATAATTAAAATATATAAATTTATAAATGAAATAAAATTAATAAATATATTTTTTATTTTTAAATAATATAAAATTAAATAATAATAAATAATTATATAAATATTTAAAAAAAAATAAAACATTCAAACCTATTAAAACGTGAGAGTAATAGTAATTAACATTTATGTTACTATTAAAATACTTTATATTTCATTTAATTATAATCAAATTAAATACATAAATATTTTGAATCATCTTTATTATCATTCTAATCATTTTTATTATCGTGCATATAATAACCATTTTCAATTTCATTTTTAGCTTCTTTCTAAACGCTAAACATATATTCACCTTTTTAAAACTGTAATGAAAGTATATTCCTAAATTGTTTTAGTACTTTAAACATATATTTCTTGAAAATGAGATGATTATAGTCACGAAACTATCATACTTTTATTGCACCTTAATCCTTTGTAAACATAATGACTACAAGTGTCAGATCGGGAAGTCAGCTAATTACGTGTTAATTAGCAACTCAACCAGCAACTAATAATTACTTATATTGTTATTTATTGGGACGTATTTTGGATATATTGGCCAATAAGAGGAGCATCATCAATTGGTAAAAATAATTACAGACATTTTCTGTAAAATAATTTTTTCAGTAAGTACGATCCCTATATTTAATGAAAATTGAAAAACCAATCTTAAAACTGCAAAAAACAGAGCTCTAATGATTAAATGGTAAAACTAGTGATCAGTAGCTTTCACCACATTCTGGTGTTAATAAAATGAAAATGAAATATTAACCACTTAGTTGCACAATTAGGGTCAGTTTTTTTGTAAAGTGCTTTCTAATAAATCAAAAATTACAGATCTTGTCAAAACAATAACCAAATTGTTTAGTAGTGCAATATAATTAATGTAACTGTTTATTTGGAAAACATATCAGTTAGTATAAATGAGCTATAACGTATATATACATGGTATATTCTGGCACGTGTTTTTTGACATTTTGATACTTATTGAACAAAGATAAGAATCTCAAATCTAATTTATATTATTTCTCCACTAAAAAAAAAACAGCTAATTTATATTGTTTCGTAATTTATTTTTTTAAATGAAATAATAATAATTAATATAATTTGAAACAATATTTTTTGCGAGTAATAAGTAATTCAAATAGATGATTCCTAACAAACATTGGTCATAAAATGGGACATCTGACGGATATATGATACCAGTTTTAAATTTTCATATGGAAGAATATAAAGTTGTTGGACATAGAGTCTCCGCAAAAAATAAATAAACCATGTGTATAAAGCAACAATTTTTTTTTAGAAAAAAATATATAAATTTATGTTTTTAGGATATTATGTTTCTTAAATTTTCAATTAATACACTTTAATAATCATGCTTTAAACGTTTAGGACGTTATTTACAAAAAAAAAAAATCCTAAAAAACTTATGTTTTGTGAAATTTTAATCCTTAAATTTTGCTAAGAAATAATACTTTAGTCCATATATGATCTCATCTAAGTAAAATTTTAAAGACTAAAATATACTAATTAAAAATTAAAATATTAAAATATCTTAAAAATATAAGTTTAATGTTATTAATATCACCTTACCCAATTTTTTATTAATATATTAGGAGAGGAGTTATACTCCTGTTTTATATTTAAAAATTTGTATCCTTTAGTTATCTAAGTTATAAAAAATATTTTTTAGATAATTAACGTTAATAAAATGAGTTAATTAAAAATAAATAATATTATTTTAATAATTTTTTAATTAAAATATTAGTTTTTTAAATTAAGTGATTAAAATATGATTAAAATGCGGAAGTAAAATTTATATAAATTTAGTTAACAAATCCACAATAAAATATTGTAAGAAACAATCAGTTAACCATATATTTATATTTTAAAAAAATAAGTAAAATAATGATAATCAACAAATTAAAAAAAATTATATTAATTGATATCGTTAAAAGCCCAAATTAATTGACCTAATTTAAGCTATAAATTATAAAAATATATTTTTAATCTTGAATTTAATTTAATTTAATTTAATTTGAGTGATTTATGCTATACTTTTCTCTATATTACGTTGACGGGGGACCAAATTCTTTAGGATAGATAATTAGACTACTTGCCGACAAGACACATGAATTTACCTCAAATTGCAAAACAAATCACAAAATGGACATGGATACCTGATGTCTACGTATATAGAATATTAAAGATGCCTAAATTTAATTTTTTTTACCTGTTTTATTTAGATTTTATTTCGTATTAATAATATTTAGAAAATAAAATAAGATTATTTATTTATTTTTAATATTTTTTTATTAATAGGTTTAAATTATTACATACATTGAATGTAAAATAAATATTTGATATTTAAAATAAGTATAAATAAACATAAAAAATGAAAACATTATTTTAGTCCCTAAATATTGAATTATTTATCTAACTTTTAAAATAATTATGGCATGTGATATGATATCCATACGAATATAAAATTATAAAATTAAGTGATATTAATATTTTTAAGTTAATATAGAACAATCGTTGTTAGGTTTTTCCCTGTAATTAGGGGTAATAAATCGTGTCAAGTTAATGATTGCTCGAATTGTATACATTGAGTATGCGAGTATACGTATCACAAACAATTAACATAATAATAAGAAAAAATCGTTCATATGAAAATTAAGTTATTAAAACTAAAATTAGTTTTGGGAAAGAAAAATTAAAAAAATTAAAAATAAATAGTAAGTAATTAGTTAACTCAAAATTATCTACTAAGAAGATATATGACAAAATATCTAAGAGTATTTAATCTTCTAATTTATTAAACATGTGAATCACTAAAATTCTCCCAATATAATTACCAATCAATTACATGATCAATTGAATCTAATCTATCATGTATTCCCCTTTCAAGTAAACTACACATAATGGAGATCGACATACTGATCAAGGTTGTTCGCCTAGAGGGTCCGCATCAACACGACATAATATAGTAATTAACCTAATCACACTCTTATGTCAATTAAATTACATACGATTCATTAAGTTCATCAATTATGTATCATATACATATGAATCATATATCTCTACCACATTAATTATTTTTTTGTTTTTTATTATATAACAAAATGTATTATTTGTGTATAATAGATTTTAGTTTAAAAGTATAAGTATATGTTCCAAAGTTTGAAAATTATTGTGAAACTAGATATAATATGAAAAAATATTAGTGTTTAAAAATTATGTCACACTAATAAGAGATATTAGCACTGTTTTACTTGTTTCTAACAGAAGCCTTACGTTCATTGAAGCAAGTTAAAATATTTTTCATATCATCCCAAAAAGATGGTTTTTCTTTATATGATCTACTTGAATACATTAAGAGAGCTTTATACGTATATTATTTGTTTAATTTTATTTATATATTTCTTTATTTAGTAGCCGAGGGAAATTTGATTAAGATTTGAAGCTTTTTATTCAAACTATAAGTTTTCATAAAGATACAATAACCTTTCATTTTTACATGAGAAGGGTTTAATTGCGTTTACATTTGTAGAATTTATTTAGAAATTAACTTGTTGCTTTAAAATTAGCTTTATTTAGTTTATTTGTACTAGTATTTTTGTTTTGTAATTAACTAGTTATTGTAACATAACATGTGTGTGAAAAATTGTATTATCTTTATGAACTTTGTTATATATAGGAACTATTCATTTAATATTAATTTATCATTTGTTCCAAAAATTTATTATTATAATATTATTTTCCTCATTTTTAGTATTTCATGTAATATTATTTGAGTTAATGAATTTTAATCATTAAATATATTTTTTGATTTATAAAAGAATGTTCAATTAACTAAAAAACTATGTAATTAACAAATTAGGTTAGTTTGAAACAACTCGTTTGTGTTTGGTTTAAATTTAATCTTATTTTATTAATTTAAATTAAATTAAAATTCATAAATTTGAGCTTAATCAGTAAACTCACTTTGAACTTACCCAATTATATGAATTGCCACCTCCAATCTTTATCTCTTTTGTCTTCTTTTCTTTTTTTATACAAATGAAAGAAAGAAAAACTGCACTTTTGAAGGGTTCGTTTACGAAGTAAGAGTATCTTAATTATAATAAGTTCTATCTACAAAGGATTATTTATTTGTTATATTAATTCAAAAGGAAATGTGTATATATATCTTTATAAATAAAAAAGCAGCGATGCTTGTTCCACGAACAGCACGCCGTTCTTTTTTTTACACAATAAATATTAAATATTTGTATAATAAATATAATTTTTTTACGTTAATAAATATAAAAATATTCATATAATTAATACATTTTTTATGAATAATTATTTCATATAATACATCTATTTTTATTACATTAAGAACTATAATTTATACAGTTAATGATTATCCCGTAAATATCAAAATAACTATATAATAAATACATTTTTATGACTAATTATTTTATATAATATAATTATTTTTATTATATTAAGGGTGATAATTTATACAATTAATGATTATTCATTTACTAAGTATTTGATCAATTTACTTATGATTATATCATATTTTTATTGAATGTTCATCTAATAGATACATTTTTTATGAATAATTATTTTATATGATGTAATTTTCTTATTATATTAAGAGTGACAGTTCATATACTTAATGATTATCCATTTAATGAGTGTTTGATCAATTTACTCAATAACACATCATATTTTTATTGAACTAATAATTTTTATGTCGATATCATATCATATCATATCTCATATCAATTAAATCATATTTTTGTTGAATGTTCATATAATAAATATATTTTTTATGAATAATTATTTTGTATAATGTAATTACTCTTATTATATTAAGGTTAAAAAATCATACAGTTAATAATAACTCATTTAATGAATATTCGATTAATTCACTTATAAATATATCATATTTTTGTTAAATTAATAATTTTTATGTAGAGATCATATCATATCTTATATCAATTAAAAAAATCGATTAATATAGATTATTTTTAAGCAAAAATGCTTATAAATTCAATCAAGTTAATTATGTCAATCATTTATGTAGTTAGTATTAAGTTATTAGATAGTAAAAATATTAATTAAATAATTCATATATTGTTATGTTATATTTTACATATTTATTAAATAAAATTATGTAATTATTATCAATATTGTAATAAATTACTAATGCTTATATTATATTTTAATTATATTGCTCACAAAGTAATTACTATTATATATTTATTCATCATTAAAATAATCAAAATTAACTATTAGTTTTAAGAGTATTTACTCAAACTATTTTATAAAATATTTTTAACATTAGTTTTTTAATTATGATAAATAACTTAAAAAATTATATTAGTAAATTTAAGTTTTACTTTATTTTATAAAATAAATAATTTAAAATAATAGCAATCATTATTAAACAATTAATACTTATATATTTATCCAAAAAATAATTAACTTTTACTAATAAAATAATTATCGTTGGAAATTTACACTTTATTAAATTTATAAATTAATTAACTATTTATTTTAAGAGCATTTTTTACACCATTATATAAAATTTTAACATTATTTTTTCATCTTGTCATAATTAAATATTTGTATTTTTTTTATTTTTTAAAATAATTTTTTTTGAATAATAATAATTATTATTATTAGTCAATTAATACTACTATATATTTATTAAATTTAAATAACTGATTTATACAAATGCAGTTGTGTAAGACTAATATATATATGTGTGTGAATTTTAGTCATGTTTTTCTTTTCTTTTTTGCTTATTCATAGTAGATGATCAATATCTAGTTGTGATGTTTTTTAACTATTGTTTTAGAACAAATCTTAAAGATATCATCAATACGTGAATGTTTTATTACTTCTTTGTGAGCGAGGGTGAACTATTTACTTGAATATAATAGATTTTATGTGTCTATATATATAACAAGCGAAGTGAAAATGATCATTACATTCGATTTCAAAGGGTTGATAACTGTTTAGTGAGAAGGTATTTCAATCCAAATAAAGCAAGTTAAGTTATATTTGATTTTTTTTAAACAGTGATTTTTTTTTTTGGAACAAATTTTAAGAGTAATTAAACATTTGAATGTAAAGCAATTAAAACAGAAAATTATTTATAGAAGTTATATAAAAATTCGTTATTATTGACTGATGACTTATTTTGTTTTTTAGACCAAACATATTTTTATTGTTTAACTTGTACCTCGATGAAATAAATAATTAAAAAAAAACCTAAAAGGTAGCATTGTTAATACAAAATTAAATATTGTATAACATATATATATATATATATTCTTTTAATAATGCTTATTACATACTCACGTACATATATTAGTAAGATTAGAACTTAAAACTAACTTAATGGCGTAGGATAGCCTGCAAACAGATATAAGAAATACATCCAACATCATAATATACACATGAGAAACTACTAGGTATTAGGAAATTTCATTCCCATTTGCATTTAATAGTATGAGTGTGCCTGAAAGACCATTTCAAAACCATACTCCCATTCATTCTTCTTAACACAAAGCTCTCAACTAAAACATAGCAACCAAACATTTTCCATCTACTCTCACTTGTATTCTCTTCCACCCTCACTATCTTCATTTTATTACTTTCTCCTTCTCCATTAATCCACCCTCCTTCTTCTAACACCCACCTTATATTCTCCACAATTGCTGGACTCAATCCCACACTCAACACTCCTTTTCTACCATATGGATTCTGAACTACAAACCTAGTAAACCCAACTCTACTTGTATCTTCCCTCAATGCTTCCATACCATCTATCACTGCCACTTCCCTCTGAGCTTTTACATTCACATTCACAACATTGCTTCTTTGATCATTATCACTATGTTTTCCACATGAATAAATCTCTTCCCAACATTGTTCCAAAGTCATTGAGTACAAAATTGACTTCCTCATTTGAGATTTTACTCCTGAATATTTCTCCCTCACAAATGCAAATGGGCAGTACCATCTCCCAACAATAACAGAAGGAGAACGAATATTCGAAATTGAAAAATTGAAATCAGGAAGAAGTGCTCGAAGATTAGTATCAATGCCTAAAGCTTCACTTAACAAGGATCTATACAAACTTGAGCTATAAACTTTCCATCCTTTTCTTCTTAGGAATTTTGGGGGAACACCATCAGGAGTTACTGACTTCGCAAAGAAACCACCACTGTGATGACGATATATCTTAACTTGTTGGTATATGTCTTTGAGATTTAGAGGCTTTGGTTTCTTGTCCCTTACTATGTCTGTAATGCAACACTTCATCATCTCACTCTCTATTGAACATCTGCTTGCTTTCCTTTAAAATAAACAAGACTAGATTAATTAATTAATTAATTTTGTTTAACGAGCGGACAGTATAAAGGTCATCTATTTTTTATGTCAACCGATTACAACACAAGTGGTAAAAATGAAATTAATATAAAATTATTTTAAAAAATTAATCGATAATAATAATATTCCAACTAAAAATTATTTAAATATATATTTTAATTTTTTTAAAAAATAGCATTCAATAAAATAAAATATTAATAGTAAATAAATATTAAAACAAATATTTTATATCATTGTTAAGTCTCATATTTTAATCTATCACTTATAAATTTTTTTAATATTTTAATAAAAAAATATAATTTATCTATCATTTCTTTCCAAAAAAAAATCTAAATAAAAATGATTATAATCTAGAAAATTAAATAAAATAAAAATTAAACTTTTCTTGTTTACTTAATATTAACCAAATATCATAAAATTAATTGTATGTAAAATCTATATATATATATATATCATCTATTTAATTCATCCATATTTTATACATAAATTTAATTTCTAACACTACACAATAATATAATACGAGATCGACTCAAACACGAAATAACTTAATCAGATATAATACGATATATTTTAACTTGTTTATTAAATAGATTAAATATGATAAGATATGATAACTTAAAATTAAACTATTAAATTAATCTATTAAATCAAATACAAATTTTACATTATTAGAATGAATTTAATAAATTCTATTTAACTAAAATAATATTTTTTATTAAATGTTTTTCGAGTTCACCTCACCATAAGCCGACCCAATACGGCTTGAACCCAAATTATCTGACACAATAACAATGCTTTTATTAATGGTTTGACTCAGCATGAACTATGTATCAAATAGTTCAACAGTTTTGACACGATTTAAAACCCCTACTATACATGGCCAAAATAAAAATTTTGTGACATTTTTGCTGATTTTGAACCAGAAAACCATTAACCTCATAAGACAAGAAATTAAAGATGTACTAAAATTTTGGCAAGTATGTATGAAATTAAGGAAACAAACATACCCTTTATGCTTTCCTTTTGCTTTGATGACATAATAGAGATTGGAAGAGAGGGGCTGATTTGGAACTGGGACAAACCAGACCTTAGTCTTATAAGTTTCTTGGTAGTCTGATGTATAAACTATAGTTAGAATCTTGTCCTGAGGAAATGGAAGCCTGCTAACTTTCTTACGTTTACATGTACCCCAACAGAAAGTGTCTTGTATTTCTGCTTCTTCGTCTGTGATTACCATATAACCTGAATATGGAGCATCTGGTGCTGGCGTTGAAAGAGTGCTTGGAGATTTTCTATACATAGAAAGAGGTCTTGTCACATACATCTTTCTCTGATCTCAATCTGTATCACTTGGAGGTTTATTAGTAGCAGATGGTTTTGTTATGAGTTAAGAGAAGGATGAGGAGCTTATACTTTATAGCTGGTATAGTTTATTATTTTGAGTGTAAAATAGCATGTAATTAGCTTCTATATATAAATTTTATAAAGTGTATAAGAAAATGATTCAACCAACTTTAAAAGTTTATGAAATTCTTATATTATTTATAAATATTATAATAATATATTTTTTAATTAATATGTTATTCTTTTTATATATTAACATTGAATTTGTTTGATTAAACAATTTATATTTTTAACTTATTTTTATTATATTTTAATTTTATTTAAATTATTTATCTATTTTTTATAATATCAATATATTTTATTGTGAAAAATCCATTAATTTTTTTCTTAACCTATTGATTCATTTAAACTATGATATATAACATATAAATTTTTATAAAATATAAATAATATAAAACATTCAATCCTAAAAATTTAACAGGCAAGAAAGTTACTTCTTATACAATTCATAAACATTAAATTATTATTTTTTTAACCCACTTAAAACGTTCTTTTATATATATATATGTATTAATTATGTATGTATAAGTAAATGTTAAGAGTGGCTAGTGGGATCAACAGCATTAAGAAGAAAGAAGAAAGATAAAGAAACTAGCTTTACTTTTTTATCCTGTTTCCTTTTACTCTCTTTTGCTGGACCTATTGCTATTTTACAAACTTTACCAAGATATCGAGAAAATATATGTAGCTGGTGATGAACAATCAAGGGTTTCTATATCAACAATATTATATTCATTAATTGTTTATATTGTTATTATTCTAAATACTTTTAGGACTGCATTATTGCCATTAAAGTTTATGTGACAAATTTAAATGAAGTTCACCTTCCATTAAAAAAAAGCTGGCCTTATTTTATTTTTTTTCTTTTGATTTTAGTTCTTCTTTTGCACTTTATTGTTTTAATTTACTTAAAGGTGCACTCAGCGCTCAAAATGAAAGTGTGTCATTAAGCACCATTGAGTTCAGAAAAAAATTGAACAAGAGAAAAATAAATAAGAAACTAGACAAAAGGAAAGGCATGGTCAGTCTTTGTCAAAAGCTCATTGACATGATATAAAGAGATATATATATATAATATGAGTAATTAGAGATACATATATATAGTAATAAGTAATTAATTATCTTATAATATAATTAATAATATATGTTTTTTTATAGACAAAGTGGATTAGCATCGATTACATGTTTCAAGTACGAATAGAAGCAAAATAAAAACAAACGGTTTAGTGAGAAACCATATTTTTAAAAAACTTAAATTATTCAAAAATTACAAACAATATACAATCTCCTTCGCAATAAATCAGTTTTGTAAATAATTAAATAACAAATATACAAGCAAAGAGAAGTGAAATGTTCAATGAGAAAGCCTCTTTACTTAGTGTGAATTATTAATTTGCAACAAGAAATAATTAGGGAAAAACAGAATTAAAAAGGTGTAAAAAGAAAAAAAACCGCAAATCTAACATTAAAAAGAAGCTGGGATCAGATTCATGAGAACAGCAGGTGCAATGGGTAGGTAGCTATAAGCTTCAATTAATTGATTGCTCCAACAGTGTTCTTTGCAGCTTCAGCAGCATCATGGGCCGTTGCTTGCACTTGCTCACCAGCCTGATAACGATAAATTAATTTCCCCAAAAATTTTATTTTTGTAACTATTTTAGATTAACCAACATATAATTATAATTATACTTATAAATACTTTCAAGCAATTTACCCACTTAAGAGATCGTATGATATTGTCATATTATGCTTAGCCAACGAGACTTGACTTTTGATCCAAGACTGAGACTTTATTTTGATAATCTTTCAATTTTATAGTTTTGAAATGGATTAATTCAATATAAAAAATATTTAGAAAAAATAAATTTTGAAAAATTAAAATTAAAAATCGAATATTTTTTATTGTGTAAACAATTTTTAATTTTCAACTTTCAAAGCTCTCTGAGTTCAAATTCAATCTAATTTGATAAAATGTTTCTTTAATAATTTTTAGTAAGGTTAATTATAATTGAGTACATGGGTAATTAATATTTAGAGATAAGAAATAAAAAAAATAGAAAATAAATTTCAAATTTGAGTCTCTTTTTTTTTTTAATTTCAAAATTTGTTATATTCTAAAATTGAATTTAAAAATGATTTATCTAGTATATCTAACTTCAAAAATTTTAAAATTTGAAAATTAAATTGAATATAAGAGCTATCAAACAAATCCTAGATAATTAGAAGAAAGAGAAACCTGGTGCATGGAGTCTTTAGCCGATTGTGCCGTATCGCTAGCCTTGTCCATCATGGTGCTGGCCTTTTCCTCAGTTTGGCCCTTGGCCTGTCCAGCTTGGTAACTTGCATTTTGGGATGAGTCCATTATCTTGTTTTCCTAATTTGGGAAATCAAAAGATATCACTAGGCAACGAAGAGCTTCTTAAAATGTAGGTATAATTCAAAATACTTCTTTGATGCCAATGTGATTGGTAATTCGAGAGATTTATAGGCTTTTGTTCTCACTAAGTTTAACTATGTGGACGTACGAGTGTAGTGCCGAGGGATGCGCACCTCATTTCTAATATTCAAAGTTTGTTGCCTAACCTATGGGTTTTTCTGTGTCCAAAACATAAATTATAGAATTCCATAATTTTTTTCCCCATAATTTTACCAAAATTTTGGAGAAATCTTAATTTCATTAAAAAAAAACTTCAATATTTTTATAAAATAAGATAAATGCTCAATTTATCCTGATAGATTACTAAATTTAAACAATTTGAGTTCCTATTTCAAGCGTCTATACAAGACATATAGTTTCTTGCATCACACACTATGAAATTTCATTTAAAAGTTTTAATTGAAAAACAATAATCATCGATATTAAAATCAAAACCAAATTTTCTATCGAATTTTTTCATAAAATTAAAATATTAAAATTTCTAACAATACAAAAATTTTATCCTTAACCAAAATATAGCTCTATATACTCATACGTTTTTTTTTTCTTAAAAAAAAAAGGGTCACCTATGTCTTGAATTATTGCCTAATCTTTGAGTTTATCAACTTAACATTAGCACGTTAGTTGTGACTTAATCGGACATACTCACACATATTTGAGCATCAAAGTTTAGTAAATCTCAAATAATGATGTAAATTCGTATCGAGTGAATGAGATTCGTATATTAGAGACACCCTACTTAATGCATTGGTATATACATGTTTCATGTTGTCGAAAGATTATGTTTTAATGTCACAATTCAATTCAATTATTAATATATGTTTTGATTATTTTCAATAATATTTTTCTTTTTAATCATAGTCGATCACATCTGTTCTAGATTCAAAATTAAACATTGATATTCATAAAAATTTAAAGAAAAAAAGAGATTAAAAAAAGAATTATAATTATATTTTTTGTATGATAAAAAATTAATAAATTTGGTGGCTAGGATTATTTCTTAGTTTTATATTTGTATGGTGTAGATTGAATGGTGAGGACTATAAATAGCCTACCTTGCATTTGGTTTAGTCATTCCATAAAAAAAACAAATAAGTCTTTGTATTCTTAGTTTGATTGTGAGTTGAGAGCTTTCTCTTTGAATGTTTGTATTTCTATTTAATTTGTGAATTGCCTTTGAAAGGTGTTATAATAGGTATAATATAATAAATTTAAACTATTATAATTTATTGTTATATGAAGTTTCACACGTTACTTAATAGATATATATTTTTCATACCTATGGTGAAATTGAAATATTGTCAAAGAGATGCAGTAATTATCTTCTTTGTTGTTCTTTCTTAATATAGATATATGATCACTTGTACAAAAATTCAAGAAAAAGAAAGATATGAAATAAACATACAATATTTGTCAATTTGGGTTCCTATTTCGAGCGCCCATACAAGACATATATAGTTTCTTGTATTCCACACCATAAAATTTCATGTGAAATTTTGTTTAGAGTAACGAAAAATTCAATTAAAAAAATAAAAAAATGTATGTGTTTAACGGCAATGACACAAGTGTTAACTTAAAATAAAAAATTTCAAACAAGTTACAAAATGCCACATCCCTCAACTTCACTAAAAATGTTCCAGATCATCTGTGTGTGTTTTTTTAACACAAAAGTTTAGAGGGTCACCAATATCCTTAATTATTACCTAATCTTTGAGTTTATCAACTTAACATTAGCATGTTAGTTGTGACTTAATCTGACATACTCACGTATGTTTGAGTATCAAAGTTTCGTAAATTTCAAATAGTGATGTAAATTCGTACAGAGTGAATGAGATTTGTATATTAGAGACATCCTACTTAATGTATTAGTATATCTTTATATTTCCTGTTATTGAAAGATTATGTTTTAGTATCACAATTCAATTCAAGTATTGATATCCCTTTTAATCATTTTGAATAGTATTTTTCTTTTTAATCATAGTTAATCACGTATGTCCTACATTCAAAATTAAACAGTATTATTCATAAAAATTTAAGAAAAAAAAAGAATTATAATTTTATATTTTACGAGATAAAAAATTAATATATGATTTTTTTTATTCTAAATTTTTATACCATTTTATTAAATTCTTTTAACTTAAATTATTAATATAATAAAAATTTATTGAAAAAAAGGAATAATAAATTTAAACTATTATAATTTATTGTTATATGAAGTTTGACACGTTAGTTAATAGATATATATTTTTCATATCTTATGTTATTAAAATATTTATTTTTAATACCCAATTTAATTATTGATATAACTTTGAGTAATGAAAATATTATTTTTTACTATTCGTTTTTTAAAAAAATTTCACAAATATCTTTGTACAATTTGACGTGTAGGATACATGTAGCAAACTTTGACAAAAAGGAGCAAATATTATTCAAAATGTTTAAAAGAATACCAATATTTGAATAAAGATATTAAAACAAAATATTTTAATAATATGAGACCTAAAAGATAACAATGCATTTTAAAAAATATTCTATATTTTTTACATTTTTTATTTCCAGTGTATTCTTTCACATTATGTTGTTTTACTATTTATTACAACTTTTACTATTATTATTATAATATATAGAATTCAATAATATTATGTTAATAATTTTTATTATTATCAAGATAAAAATTTATAAAATATTTATTTTATTTTTAAAATTAATTACATTCTAATATTATTATTTTTAAATAAAATTATAATTAATAAAATATTTTTATTATACTAATATCATTACAGATAAATTTAATATTTATATCCATTAAATACACCTTATATATACACCTTATATATAGTAAAAATTATCATTAGTTACTTTCAAATATTATATATTTTTAATTAAAAATATGTAATATATAATTTATTTTAGCAAAAATATGTTATTAGTTTTTTAAGATATTTGATGTTAAAAACTTAAATTTTACAATTTTAATGAGATATAATTTTATTTTATAAATATAATTATTTTATAATTTTATAATTATTATATGTAAAAATTTATTTATTGATAATTAATGTAGTGCACATGTCCATTCTCACCTCGAAATCCAAATATATCAGCACTTGAATATCTCTACCCTCTATGACTAAGGATAAATAATCATTCAAGAATTTTTAAGCTTTGAATTTGATAACGAGTTGTCGTATGGTATGTAACTGATGAAGGTATGTTTTTCATTAAAAAAATGTGTTTTTTTTTAAATAAATATTGTTGAAGGTATGTTTTTTTAAACAAAATATTTTTAAAGATATATTCAAACATGTGTTATATATTAACTTTTTTAACACATTGTCTATATCTGGGGTGGGGGAGGAGGATTATTTTGAAACGAGTTGATAAATACATTATTAAAAAAAACCACAAATTGGGCTATTTCAATTTTTTCTTTTTTTTGAAAATTCAAGTGACTATTTTTAGAATGAAATATTATGTTATATGTTCAATCAAAAATTTAACGTATCAAATATATCAAGACTTTCAATATCATGAGAAATAAAAGAGAGAAAATAACCAGTTATGTAGTTTCTTAGATCTTCTTAAAAATTTGGATATCATCATCAAAAGAAAAATCAGAAATTTAGCAATAATTAACCACATGAATTTTATTTTGTGATAATATATAACTACATGCTGAATCATCCCATCAATATCTCCATCGAATGGAATCCGTCAAAATCCTGAAAATAGCAACCACCTAATTTGATTAATTTACAACCAAAAGTTTCCCTTATTAAGAGCCTCTCTTCAAACATGCATGTTTTCTTCATGTTATACTTATGCTCCATGTGTCAGCATAATGATGGTCTAGTAAACTATATATAAATACCTCAACCCAATGATAATTAATTAAACTAATCACCAGCTATTAGTTACCTTCGATCTCTACTCGATTAAGTTATTTCAAAGTTCAACACATATTAACATGTCTGATAACACTCAAAAGATTAGCTACCATGCTGGACAGGCCAAAGGCCAAGCTGAGGTTATTAGCTCTTTTATTAATCTAATATTTATTTTAATTCATACTTATATGGTTTTTTATTATAAATTGGATCCAATTTCGTTAACATAAGAATTTCTAATATTATTTTAACAGGTCGTCACATATTTTTAATATACACTTAAAATTTTAAATTTATCTTCAAATTTATCAAAATAATATATTATGTTTTAAAATAATGTTACCCTATATAACTTTTTTACGATTGAACATTTTTTTTAATGAAAATATTAAGATATATTAATTTTCTTTGTTTTTGTGTTATCAGGAAAAGGCAGGAGGCATGATGGATATGGCAAGCAATGCTGCTCAATCTGCCAAGGAGTCTATGCAACATGTTCAAATCTTATAACTCCATTATTATAAATTAATAATTAATTTTCTGGTTAATTTTGTTACTAATTAATAAATAATTGGCATTTTTTTTTTTTGTTAATTTTGTAGGCCGGTCAGCAAGTGAAGGAAACAACCCAAGGAGCTGTGGAAACTGTGAAGGAAAAAACTGGCATGAACAAATCAAGCTGAAAAGGATGATTTGTAATTTAGAGGGCTCTCCATTTTCTTTTCTTTTCTGGCAATTTTGTCTTTTTAAAGGTATTTTTGGAATGCTAAGCTCCTATGTTTAAGAGCGTTGGCAAGTAGTTTTTGTTGTTTTTCCTTTTAAAGAAGGGAGCCCTTTCTCATAGTTTTTCTAATATTTGATATTTGTTTTCAAAGAAAATGAAATAAAAGGATTGAATTATGGTAGTATATAATTTCCAACCCTATAATATTTAATTTATTTAATAAAAAAGGGGTTTAGTTCCATTTTTTAAATAAAAAATATATATATTTCTTATGTGAAGTTCCTCAGCAGCTTGCTGGGTTTCTTAACTTGTGTTTCTTTAGTTCTTTGTGCTCCTTCTTACGAGTTACTTACTATTATTTTCCATTCCTTCTCCCTTTTTTAATTAAGAAAGAAGATGATTAACTCCTATTATATTTTGAAAAATTAAAAAAATAACACACTTAAAAATTATAAAAACAAAAATAATTATTGGATATTAGTCCTTAATTCAAGGAATAAAACAAGGACCTTAATTCAAGGAATAAAACAAGGACCTTAATTCAAGGAGTAAAACAAGGAATTCTTAATTTAAGGAGTAAAACAAGGAATCCTTAATTCAAGGAATAAAACAAGGAATCCTTAATTCAAGGAGTAAATCAAGGAATGCTTAATTTAAAGAATAATTGAAGGAGTAAAATTTTCTTATAAATAGCTATACAATTGTAATGAAAACATGAAGAAAATAATACAAACTAGAAAACTCTTTTACGTGTGAGTTATTTCTTTTTTTCAACATGGTATCAAAGTTAGAAAATTAACTTGCTTCTCGCTATTATTATCTTAAGCATCTTCAATCTTTTGAAATGGTCAAGACAAGCCGCTAGGATCGAAGTGAAAGTTCATCGCACTTTCCTTCATGAATATGCATTTATGGATGTCAACCCAAATCAAAGATTAAGCTCACTTTGTTGAATGAGTTTAATTACTTGTCTTGGTCAAGAGTACTCGCTACGTGGCAAGGTCCAAGTCGGGGTTCATAAATGGAAGCATCGGTTACCTGCGATGTTTCTCACCAACCCTATGAATCCTGGCTTAGTAAGGATCAATCATGTTTATGTCATGGCTCCTAAATTCCATGGAACGTAAATTAGTCAATATTTAGTTACTCCGAACTGCATGCACCAACCATGGGAAACGGTCAAGGAAATGTATGGCAGCTCAAAACAATGTTGCCGCACGAGTTTTCAATTAAAGAAAGACATCTCGGATCTAACAAGATGGCAAGCCTTTGTACAACTCTTAGAAGCATGAAAAGTACGTGGAATGAGTTGGAAATATATCGCCCTCATACAATGGCCGATGTAGCTCTACCTACGAAAGAAAGCGGAAGAAGATAAGATATTTCAACTTTTGTCGCCCGATTCAACATATACGAAGATATACGATGTCATATACTGTGAATACCGAACTTCCTTCCTTCACCAATGTATGTGCGCGGCAATTCAACGTGAAGAAGTAAGGAGGAAAGTCATTGAATGCGGTACAATGGCTAGTTCACACCGAGGCAAGAGCCTATCTAACCAACGAGAGAAAGTACAAAGGGAAGCATCCAAACTTGAAGTGTCAACATTGCAACCATACGGCCATGTTATGACACACGTTGGATTCTATATCCGGTAATTAAAACCCGATTTTATAAAGGATAAGGGTTTACGTAGAAGTGAATCGTGATCGACAGGTGCAAATCATGCTTTGCCTCACCTCTAATGGGTCTGATCCATTCAAGAACTTCACAAATGAATCCAAATGAACTCATGAATGAAGTTTATGTTGTATCTTCAAAGCAAGACAAGAGGAGCTAGAATTAGACTGTGGATAGCATGTAAGAAGGAAACTCGACAAAGATTGCTAGGCAAGTTCATGCTTCTCGTATACAAAACTCATACCACAAGAGACATGCAAGGTATCATAAAAGCCTTTAAATCGCTCTTAAATAAATATGCTGCATGATTTTTGGGTTGTAGATTCAGGTGCCACAAATCATACGACAAATCACGTGTCAAAGTCTCATAAGTTTGAAAAATTAGCAAATCCTTCTCAAGTTTCAATTGCAAATGGTGAGAATGTAAAGGTTTTAGGAAAGGAAAAAATAAAATTAATGTCGAGATGAAATCGAGTCGGCTTTATATGTACCTTCCTTTCCTTTCCAACTTCTGTCAGAGGAAAAATCACAAATACCTTGAATTGCTTAGCCATCTTTTCTCCTCACAATGTCATTTTTCAGATTGTGTCACCAAAAAGACGATTGGTGAAGTGGTTTTACTTAGATGGTCTCTATTACACATCCAAGAGCAATCCTGCAGGGTTTCAAGCCAGGTTTAATCCTATCCAAGATAATCAATTGTGGCATCAACGTTTAGCTCACCTTCCTTCACCAATTTTGTCAACTTTATTTCCAAACTTAGGAAATGATGAAATTACATGTGAAACTTGCCACTTGCCTCAAGGCCACTAGGTTGCCTTTAATTCTTCCTTGTCTGGGGGCTAGTAAATGTTTTGAACTAGTTCATTCAGATGTATGGGGACCAATTAATGAATCTTTTGATGGTTATAAGTATTTTGTGATTTTTGTTGATGATTTCTCTCGAGTCACATGGTTATATCTTTTAAAGTCTAAGAATGAAGTTATGGAAGTATTTAAGGACTTTCATAATCTTGTTAAAAATCACTTATCTTCTAAAAATTCAAACCTTAAGGTCCGACAATGGTACCAAATACATGTCCCATATCATGAAACAATATTCGAGCATTCATGGCATTATGCATCAAACAAGTCATGTGTTGGCACACCTCAACAAATGGTGTAAATAACGCAAAACCGACTTACTTGAAAAAACTAGAGCATTAATGCTACAAATGAATGTACCAAAGAGATTCTCGTCCCAAGGGGTTATAGCGCCTTACATCATCAATAGATTACCCGAGTCTTGGATTTCAAGTCTCCAGAGGTCAGCTTAAAGGAAGGAAAATTAACCTTTCACACCTGTAGCCTTTCGTCAGACCTGTTGTACATATTCAATCTCATCATCGAGATAAATTGGATCCTGTAGGCCGTTAAATGTGTTTTTCGGGTTATTCATCTACACAAAAGGGATATAAGTGTTATGATCCCCAACTTGTGAGATTAATCGTGTCTAAAGATGTTCGATTTTATGAAACTAACCCTTTTTCACAAGTCACATGAAATCACAAGTCAGGGATGGCATCTTGGACGTGTTTCCATTACCAAGAATCGAACTCGAGGCTCCACAACAAGATCCCTGTACCATGTCAACATTGATGCATCTCTCACAAAGTAACAATGAAGAGGTCTCGTCTTAATGGTACATCGCATTTAAGATGGTGATAATCAAGATGATCCTCACAATATGGTACAAGATGTGAACGAGTGTGAGATAACTCTCGCTCCACGACGTAATCCAACGCGTGTTAGGCAACCTCCCACAAGACTTCAAGACTTTGTCACCTACAAACCCACACATCCCATCTCAAATTATGTGTCATATAAGAGAGTGACACCAACCACGCATTCTCAAAGATTATATCGAGTTACAAACAGCCTCAAAACTTTCATAGCCACGGCCCAAGAGGTGGCGTAAGGAAGCCATGCAAGAAGAACTTAAAGCCCTAGATCAACACAACACACATGGAGCATCACCAAACTTCCAAAAGGCAAGAGAAAGTCAGGTTGCAAATGGATCTATAAGCTCAAATTCAAGTCGGATGGATCAATTGAGTAGGTATAAAGCAAGATTGGTGGCTCGTGGATTCACTCAAACATTCGAGCAGTGGATTACAAAGAAACATTTGCACCTGTTGCAAAAATGAACACAAGAAGAGTGCTACGTACGCGGGTCAGAAAAGCGGTGGTCCATGTACCAAATGGACGTGAAGAATGCATTCTTGCATGGTGATCTCAAGAAGAAGTCTATATGAAACTACCACTGGGCATCCTCAAAGCAATTAACTGATTTAGCGTGCAAATTGCACAAATCTATTTATGGTTTGAACAAGCCCCCACGAGCTCGTATGCCAAGCTCGGCTTCTACCTAGTGTTGGTTTCAAAAGCAGAATGCCGATTCCTCACTATTTGTTCGCACAGCGAGCTACGGGCAAATTGGTCATGGCTTGATGCATGTAGATGATCCGATAATTACAGTGATAATGCCGACGAGATTTTCAACCTCAAACAATGACAAAGGTTTGCAATTAAAGACCTCGGGATATTGAAGTACTTTCTTGGTATAGAAATGGCAACCTCAAGCACGGACTCTTTCTTAACCAAAGGAAATATGTCCTAGATTTGCTTAAGGAAGCTAACACGGCGATGCTAAACCACCATTATCCCTCTCGATGCCAAGAAGCTCAAACCTAGCTTGGCAGGCGGCACACCACTCACGGATATGTTATTACCGGCTGACTAGTTGGTAAGTTGATCTACTGCTAACAATCACCAGACCGACATCACATAGTCGTAAGTATTGTGAGCCAATTAAACGACTCCCCAACACTTGAGCATTTAACCCTTGTTAAAAGAATCTTACGCTACTTAAAAGGATCAAATGTCGTGGTATTATCATGAAGAAGAATGACAACACACAAATCACGTATTGCGATCTTTGACAATCAAGGTGGAATACAATTGATCGTAAGTCCACTACATCAAGCAGATATTCGGTTTATGGAAACTTGGTCACACAAGAAGGCATAAAGCAATCATTTGCGATCAAGTGTCGGGTTATCGTCACAACGGCTTCAACCGCGTGTACAGCTTGATATGGCTTAAAGGTCTTCCGTGTGATTTAGGTGTTCCTACAACTCTTCCTATGTCCTTATTTTGCGACAATCGTGCAAATGGCGACATATAGCATCAAACCCAAGTGTTTCACGAGGAAACAATTGAAGTTGATTGTCATTACGTTTGTGAACAAGTTCAATCACGTAATTGCATTATACAAGAAGCTTCACCTGCCGGTGACATCTTCACCAAGCTCCTGGCTTCTCATCGCTTAACGATTTTTGTCCAAGTCGATCTATAAACCTTGGATCCAAACTATGGCGTGAGTATCGGATATTAGTCCTTAATTCAAGGAATAAAACAAGGACCTTAATTCAAGTAATAAAACAAGGACCTTAATTCAAGGAGTAAAACAAGGAATCCTTAATTCAAGGAATAAAACAAGGAATCCTTAATTCAAGGAGTAAATCAAGGAATGCTTAATTTAAAGAATAATTGAATGAGTAAAATTTTCTTATAAATAGCTATACAATTGTAATGAAAACATGAAGAAAATAATACAAACTAGAGAACTCTTTTGTGTAGAGTTATTTCTTATTTTTTCAACAATAATATCTAATAATATTTAACATAATTCAATTTTACAACGTTAAACATAAAACTGATATTAATGATCATGTTTTAATTAAATTAATATTTAATTAAATAACGTTAAATATAAATGATATGAATTATTATTTTTTACTTACAATGAATTAGTCATAAATGATATTATTTTTGTTATTTTTTCGATTAAATTAATAATTATATATCACATCTTCAACTTAGTTTTTTTTTTTTAATAAAGCATCTTGTACATCTATATACAACTACTGTATAAAATCCTAATAAAAGTAATGTACAGTATGTTTTTATTGTATTCAGGTTGAGTAATGTAAAAACTCAATTAACAGAAAAGAAAGACTTAATTAACAGAAAGCGTCATAAATGATTTGATTTGTATTTGAACTTTGGTTGTACTCACGATGGCTTTGGCCAACTTTTTTAACGAGTTTTTTTGTTTTTTGAAAAAAAAAAGAAAGAAAGAAAAAACTCTCTAAGGGGTTTGAAAGGTTAAGGAAGTTGGACCACTTAGTACCCTAGTCTTTTCTTAAAATCTAAGAGTTATTTCATAAATTTAAAAGCTTATACTTTTTTATTATAATTTATTTTAAAAAAATTATTTAATTTTTTATTATGCTAACCAACACTATACAAAGTTTCATTAAGTTTAAAATATTATAATTATAAATTTATTTTTTAAATATAAATGATTTTTAAAGTTAATTCAATAAAATTAGATTTATTATAATAATAATTTAAATAAGATAAAATGAATTAAAGATAATGTTTAAGGAAAATAAGATAATATTTTACTATAAACTCATTAAAAATATTAAATAAAATTAGAAATTTCTATTTACATATCTAGTACGTCGACACTGCTAATAATTCTAGAATATATCTTGTACCCTTTCTTCCAAGTAAAAACAGGATTGCCAATCTGGTTAGCAAATACGTAGAATAGAAAGAGACAAATGAATGAATAAAACGTGACGAGTGTGACTGAACAGAAGAAATCTGTAGGTGAGGTTTGTATTATTTATTAACTCCTTGGTCCTTTTACAGTATTGAGATTTCTTTTGAAATTATCAAGAACAATATGTATGTATATATATTAATTTGGAGCCTTCTAAAGAAAGATCCTGAAAGCCTTGTAAAATTTCTCAGAATTTAGAATTGAAACAAAGGACAACAGATGCTCTTATAGAGAGTGAGACAAAATGCCTTATTCAAATTGTGATGATAAGCAGCTATTGTTTCCCCCATATATACACTGGCCACATCTTTGTTTATATATAACAAATTCACACACTTGAGGTTGGGGAGCAATCAGGTTCTACGGTCTTTGTGATATATAGAAGATGATATATAAATCTCAAATTCACTCACACCCATTTTAGTAATATATTATAAGTTATATTATTATTTGGGTCTTACTTTAAAAAATGAAAATCATAATGATCAAAAATTCATAGAAGTACACTTTATCTTTAATGGTACATTTAACTGGTTTAACGAAGATCAATAATCCAAAACTTGAACCCCATAAAAGATGATTTACTTTTAGAGAAATAGATATGCCAAACGGTCCCTTAAAGAATTTTGAAATAAGAAGGCCAGTGACTCTTTTAGGAGTAAATTAATTTCCCACCAAAAGAAAGATAGAAAATAAAAAGCAGAGAGAAGGTGGTAAAAATGATTAGAGGATATTATTTTATTTTCTCGTAAAGATTAAATATTTATTTTTTAAAAATAAAATTATACTAATATTAAATTTTATTATTATAAAGTATCACATTATTACCTAATTTAATAACAATAAATAATTTTTTTAAAAATAAAGATAGTAATTATTATTTTACATTTTTAAAGGGCATGAGTTGAAGGACCAAATCATTGTGGTTGATAATAAAAGTGATAAAGAAGTTAAAACATCATGTATGACATAGTAGAAAAAAAGGGACATGTGTCTCTGAAAACACCTAGATCTCGCTAGTACGATATGACTAAAGTACTTGTCATTCTTCTTGTGGGCAGTTTGATCACTATGGATTTTCTTGTCAATAAGCCTTTTTGCATATATATATGGTGATGAATTATAACCCTTTATAACTTTCGCCATTTGGGTTATTTTGTTTTCTGTTTGAGATCGATGGGGTGAAATTATAGGTGCTGATATTATTTAATAAAATTTAAGATTAATAATTTATTTTTTTGGTAATATAGATCGAGAGATAAATTAATCTGATTAATAAATAAAATACTAGAAAAATAATCAATAATATTTAGTTATATGATCATATACAGTTAATAACTCTGGTTTTCAATGAACAGTTAAATATTAATATTCTCGAGTAGTAGATTTCACATTACAGTTAATCAGTTAATCTTGTTTAGCGCTAATTGATGAAGATATGAAGTTGCCTTCTCATTTAAAAGAAAAGAATTAAGAATGAGTGGAGGAGAAATTATTTCAGTGTGCGGGATTTGATAAAAGGGGGACATCGATTTTATGGGGTCTAGCATATTTGGAATTTCATAACTTAATTTGTCTTTGTTGCTAAATGGATCGATGTTCTTTTTAAAAAAAAAAACTTAAAATTTTATTAATTAAAGATGAAAAGTATAATTTAAATATATTAATAATTAAAATTAGTAAATAAAAGCTAAAAGAATTCTTGAATAAATAGATAAAACTTGAGTTTTTATATTTTTTTATGCAGTAAGTTTGTAAGTTTATTATTTGATTACTTAAAATAATTCTTCAAAAGGCCTCGATAAAATGCTTATTTTATTAATTTTGACAAGTAAATCTAGATAAAGATTAAAATTAACTCTAACTTAAATAAACATAACATGTAATTATAGATGAATATATTTAAAGGAAAAAAATTACAATAAAAAAAGATCTATATAAAAAAACATAAATATGTATTTTGTTTAATACACTAACATAAATAAATAAATATAAGCACTATAGGGTAATAATTAGATATATTATTTTTATAATAATATTTTATTAATTATAATTATATATAATAATAATAATGGTAAATGTTGTAATTAATTGTAATATATAACATATAATTTATATATTTTTATTGTGAAAATAATAAAAATTATTTGTTTATAAATATATAATTTAATTATTTTATTAATTTATAATGATAAGAAAATGTTGTATATAAAAGTAGCTTTTGTGTGGATGGAAACACCGACGCAATTGGCGTTCTTTCTTAGGTGAGACTGAGGATAAAAGCAATACAGTTCACAGAAAGTGTCAGTCCAATCACAGTGTTATGTTTTCTTTTGTCTGTCATGTTCCTAAATCACACTGCACTCCCCCAATATTATCACTTTCAACTTCTTCTTTTCAGAAAAAAGTGATGAAGATAAAGACATGAAATGATAAAATGGTGGGTTAAGTTTCATCTTGGATTGTATTATTGGATTCAAATTCGTATGCTATGGTTCTGATCAGAGCATTGAGAATATATGTAGTGGGAATGTCCTTTTTAGTTTGAATTGATTTAATTAAAGGGGAAAATATTTGCAAACTACGTTTAATCACCGGATAATTTTGTAATTAATATATATAGGATCTTTTATCTAAAAAGAAACAAGAAATAATTAAAAATATTTTTTATTATTTCTATAATAAATCTCGTGACTTCTAATCATAATCATAGATCCGTCACAGTAAACAATGGCAGCTTTTGCATTCGAAAGTTACTTTCTTTTTGGGAATGACTGTCTGCTGAAGGTGGAGAGAAACGTGTTTTAGTTTTATATTGATAGCTATTAGTGGCTTATGGAATCTATAAAACTTGCATACCCAACAATCAACATGTCCATCCAAAACATACAAATTATATAATTAATAATAACATTTTATAATAGCAGTATATCATACTATATTTAACACATAATGACATTTATCATATTTACGACAAAGATCCTCATGGGGTCATGAAATGATGGGTAACCAAGTCCATCATCAATCTCAGCGGTGAAAAAAGAAAAGGACTTCTGTTTTAAAATGTTGTAGTAGGAATAGAAATCTCACAACAACACATGCCTTTCTATGCAAATGATGAATTATTACACTAAAGCAAATTTGCCACTCTCTTCCTCTTTAGGAGCTCAACTTTGCTTCCAAACTATTGTTTTTTTCTTATGACAGCATTATAAATGTTATTTTTCATAACTATCTCGTCTCAATAACGAACGTGCTAGCTAGCTCCCTTTTGTATTGCTAAAAAGTAGTTTTTTTTTCCTCCTTCGGTCTGTATTTAGCGTAGAAAGTAAGAGGTGGGTTCTGATCCAAATATTTAAAACAACCCACTTAGAGTTTTTGGTTTTTCCTTGGACTTTGATTCTCTGAGAAACTTGTGAAATTTGATTCCATGGGAATGAGAGAAGCTGCTTTCTGTTGTTTGGCTTTTATCTTTCTTTTGACTTGGGCAAATGGATTGCTTTCTCCTAAAGGAGTGAACTTTGAAGGTAACTGGAGGATATTGGTTCGTACTTTCTATATTTGCAGTAATTGTGTGATTTTGAGCTCTAATTAGAATGAAACTGAGATTATGTTCATCTGGTTTTGTTAATGTCAGTGCAAGCTTTAATGGGTATAAAGAAATTGCTGGAAGATCCTCGTGGGGTGCTTGATAATTGGGATGAGACCTCTGTTGACCCATGTAGTTGGACTATGGTCACTTGTTCTCCTCAAAGCTTAGTCATTGGCCTGTAAGTACTCTACTTCAATATCTTTTGAAGAGTTTGATTTATTCCAAACAAGAACATTTAATATTTTGGATAAACAACTTTTGGAACTGTCTTTGTTGCAGAGGGACTCCTAGCCAAAGTTTATCTGGTACTCTATCTCCAAGTATAGGAAACTTAACAAATCTTCAGATTGTGTAAGTATACACAAAATTTAGACATATTAATGATTTTTTTTTTTTTGTATAATAATAGAAGAATTGACATGATTTATAAATATTCAGGCTTTTCCAGAATAATTACATTACAGGACCAATCCCTGAAGAATTTGGGAAGCTCTCAAAGCTTCAAACACTTGATCTTTCTGATAACTCATTTACTGGGGAAATTCCTTTCTCTGTTGGTCGCCTTAGAACTCTTCAATACCTGTATGTATATACATATGTTTAATCTTAGAGTCAAATCTCAGAAAGCTATGACAATTTGTTTGTTAATACCATTATATATCTCTGCCTTTGATGTAAATCTAACATGGGCTTAATTTTTCAACTGGGTTTAGGAGGCTTAACAATAACAGTCTTGCTGGAGCAATTCCAATATCACTGGCTAACATGACCCAGCTATCCTTTCTGTAAATCTCTACGTAAATTTTTTTAAATGATTTTATATTTCTGACAAGAATAAGGTTCTGAAATCTGAAGTATGTTTTTATATAATTTTGAGGATTTCAGAGACCTGTCCTACAATAATCTGAGTGGCCCTGTCCCAAGGTTTCCTGCTAAAGCCTTCAAGTAATTCTCCCTCTCTGTCTCTCACACGCACACTTCAAATGAGTTGGTTAGACTAGCTTGCTTAGGTTCAGTGAATTGTGGCTTAGCTTAGCTTATTTAAATTTTGTATGAGTTAAATTCACTTCATTTCACTTTTAAATGAGTTGGGGCAACCAACTCATGAGTTGTCTATTTAAATTTTTGAAAAATAAAAAATAAGAAATATATAAAATTTGTTTAAGGACAAAATATTAGTATAAATATTATGTTTTTTATTATTTTTTTGTAAAATAAGAAAAAATATAAAAATATTATTTTTAAGTGTAATTTTTTTTTCCTAATGGCATTATGATAATTATTTTTTTATATACACATTTCTTTAAATAAAATACTTTTTCAACTTATAAGATTATTGAATCAAACATTACATAAAGAGTTAAGCTGCTCATTTAACATATTTACACTCTTATACAAGAAACTTATATGAACTATTTCACCATTATTTTCTTATCATTTCAGCATTGTTGGAAATCCACTAGTGTGCCCTACGGGATCTGAACCAGAGTGTTCAGGAATGACACTAATGCCAATGTCAATGAACTTAAATAGTACACAATGTGAGCAATTTAAGTTACTCTAATTTGCTGATACTTGGCAAAAAGCTTTTTGCAACTTTCTCCACAGTTCAAAAGTTTCTTGATTCTGCAACATTTTGTTCATTCTGACCTCAGTTTGATTTCTATTAAGCAGCTCTTTCTTCTGGCATGCCTAAAAGGCATAAAATAGCACTTGCCTTTGGTCTTAGTCTTGGGAGCTTATGTTTAGTCATTCTTGGTTTTGGAGTAGTTCTTTGGTGGAGGCATAGACGCAACATTAATAAACAAACATTCTTCAATGTTAATGGTTTGTAATTCATGACAAAATTATTTTTTAATTGGATCAAAATATAAAAATGTGTTGACCTATTACATATAACTTAACAAGGCCCTCTAATTTGTATCATGTTTAATGAAATTGTAGGCCAAAGTCAAGAAAAAAGTTCTCTAGGAAACTTGAAAAGATTTCAGTTTAGGGAGCTTCAAATTGCTACAAATAACTTCAGCAACAAGAACATACTTGGAAAGGGTGGCTTTGGAGATGTGTACAAAGGAATACTCCAAGATGGCAATGTTGTAGCAGTCAAGAGGTTAAAAGATGGCAGTGCAATTGGAGGAGACATTCAGTTCCAGACTGAACTTGAAATGATCAGCCTAGCTGTGCATCGGAACCTTCTTAGACTATATGGATTTTGCCTAACATCAACAGAAAAGCTTCTAGTTTTTCCATACATGTCCAATGGCAGTGTCGCTTCCCGTCTCAAAGGTAAGCAAGTAACCCTTAACTAGGTTTTATAGAGTTGAGCCTCACATTGTTAAAAAATAATATTATAATGAAGTTTTTAAGAATTATGATTCTCTCCGTCCATTGGATTAACCTTTCGGAATTGCGCTTAAAAGTTTCTAGATTGTTGATATTGATTCTATTTAATCTAAAACAGGGAAACCAGTATTAGATTGGAGTACAAGGAAGAGAATTGCCTTAGGAGCTGGTAGAGGACTCTTATATCTTCACGAACAATGTGATCCAAAAATAATACATAGGGATGTTAAGGCTGCTAATATTTTGCTTGATGACTACTGTGAGGCAGTGGTAGGAGACTTTGGGTTGGCAAAGCTTTTGGATCACCAAGATTCACACGTCACCACAGCTGTGAGAGGAACTGTAGGGCACATAGCCCCTGAGTATCTTTCTACGGGCCAATCCTCTGAGAAAACAGATGTTTTTGGATTTGGAATCCTCCTTCTTGAACTAATCACAGGCCAGAGAGCACTAGAATTTGGCAAGAGTGTTAACCAAAAAGGAGGAATGCTAGAATGGGTTAGTGGAAGTTCCTAATAGTTTTTTACTTTTCCTTTCCTTATCAATGGCGAGCACTATTATATTTAATGATAACTGACATGATAACTGATCATTAAATATATTTTGTCTAATTGTAATTACCGATAATATAGTATGGTGTCATTTGTGACAAATAGACTTTTGTATTGATGGTCTATTCATTAGTAAGTTATATCCAGTTCATTTATGTGATGTTGAGTTGCATGATTACAGGTAAAGAAGATTCATCAGGAAAAGAAGCTTGAAATGTTAGTAGACAAGGATCTTAAAAACAACTACGACAGAGTTGAGCTTGAGGAAATGGTTAAAGTGGCTCTTTTGTGTACACAATACCTTCTAGGGCATAGACCTAAGATGTCTGAGGTGGTTAAAATGCTTGAAGGCGATGGACTTGTAGAAAAATGGGAATCCACACAAAGAGTTGAATCAACCAGGTATAAATCCCAAGAATTATCATCATCAGATCCATACTCCGATCTCACCGATAATTCTTCGTTACTAGTCCAAGCAATGGAGCTTTCTGGTCCAAGGTGATCTATAAGTTTTTTGTTTCCTCTTCAAGTCTTCAAAAGGAAATTGAGCATGTCATAGGGGCCAAATAATAGTTAAAGTCCCAAATGTAATGATATTGAAGTTTTCTTGTATACTAGTAGTATTTCAAAGCGCCAAAGGTTTTTGATATTTGTATCCCAATTGTACAGATTCTGATTTGTGAAATCGAAATTTTTAGATTCATGTTATAATATTTAAAATTTTATTCCCTTTTGTTCTTTTCCTTAGATGCCATTTCAAAATATTCAACTCATTCACTATTCAATGATGAACTAAAATAAACTATTCAAGTTACAAGAATCGCTTAAATAAATAAATAAATCTCGTTTTATTTACCTACCAACAAATATGTACGGGCTAGTGAGATGCCTTTGTTATTTTTTTTTATAATAACTATAATGAAATAATCATTCTAAAATAATTACCAAGTGATGTAATCCTAAGGCCTATGATTGAGTTTAAAAGACAGACGGATACAACATACCTATCGTCCATGACTTTTATGAATTTTACATTTTCCCCTCTAATTTGGGTAGGGACTTTTAATTTTAACAATAAATTTGGTCCATAAGGAACTAAATTTTCAGATTAATCTATATGTATAAGGAGATATTGCTTTTTCTAATTCAAAATAAAAGGTGATATAAAATCTGTCTATTTCAAGACTATTGACATTATGCATGCAATGACCGACTCCATGTTTCTATCCTTGCGTTTGCCTTCTAACCAATACATCTTTCTCCATTCTCCAGTCTAGAACAAGTCAACTCACAAAAAAAGTCAACACAATGTCAAGTACTATATCCACCACACCATCCTCCTACACTCTTTTGCTCCCTACTATTGAGAAAATTTTGGGTCTAAACACTTCAATGTTGGTCGAGGCAAGTAATGCCTATGCCTTTTTTTGTAGTTTATCATCCTTGAAAGAGAAATATGAACTAGAAAGTAGAAACCTTTTCGTTTCTTATCGTCTTTTTTCCTCTAATCATAGTTATGGTCGGAATGCATTACTTAAAGTCAGGGAAAAACTACTACAGATATACATAATAGCCTGAATATAAGAAGAAATTTCATTTGTTCATTAGCATGCATAACAACTAAAGTCTAACCCAAATTATTAAAAAAATAATGTACACAAGGAAAGCAAGGATTGCTATGCATGATGTTTATGCCGCTAAACTTACAAACTTTACACATTCTGAAGTCCTATCAAAACTCTGCAACATTTGACATGAAACTCTTTCACCATTATAGCACACAATGGTCACTGTCTCGAGAACCGGTGAGTGAACAAGGACATACTTCAAGAACTCCATTTCAGGTATTCTAGTGTAAATACCACTAAATTTCACTGCTTTGAGATGGTTAAAGACGAAATTCACAGGGTAATGTTGTCTCAATTGATCAAACAAGGCTGTTCCAGAGCGTGATTGCTCAATCTACATTAAAGTTCAGAAGATAGATGTCATTTTTATGGCAATTGGTGCCCTATAATGTAAAGTTGTCATAAAAACTCACCGAAATATGTAGTTCCTCTAAGTTTGGAGTACTTGCTAGGATGCTTAATAATATACTGACATGCCTTGAATCAGCCAACACCATATCTTTTAGGTGAAGAATAGATAGATTGTTAAGTGGAGAAGGAAGTCTTTGTGGTACAGAGCCATAATTCATAAACTAGCAATGAATACATAGAAAAACAATACAAAAAATAACCTTTAAAGTTAACCAAAGTTAAATGACACCTAAAAGGCAAGGTAATGAAAAAAAGAGAAGAACATGATTACCTTAAGAAAGGTACCAGAAAGAACAAGTTGCTTAGCACTCTTCAAACAACCAATAATCCTGACCAAATGAGGAACTTCTGATGCCTGAAAGTAGTATGGTAACCTCATGCAAATCTGAACATTAGTTAGATTAAGACTATTCTTAAGACATATATCTCTAAGCTGGGAATCTATATTCAGATGCTTAAGGTTGGGGTTGTGGATCTTAAAAACAATGAGATCTGGAAATCTTAACAATGTCAGTTTCTCAAGAACAGGGCAGTTGAGAATCAAGCTTGCTAGTGTGTCACTGTCAATATGAACTTCACTGAGCTTGAGAGTTGCAAGATTGTTAAGACCGTGGATTGCATCAGGTAGCTTAATAATACAACCAAAAAGCTCCAAATGATTGAGCTGGGAACAAAATAACAGACAAGACGGCACCTTAAAACGTGTAACTGAATCAATCTCATTCAGAATGAACTCCTTAACACCTTTCGCAACTAAAAAACTTATCCATTGATTAAGATCAGAATGGTTGGGGCGACAATAAGCAGAAAGTTTAAACTTCTCAACTGGACCACAGTGATTCAATTGAATCTGATGAAAAAATTTCCCAAGCATTTTCCCTTTGGCTACTTTATCAGTTATAAATCTTGGGAAGCACTTATCATCAATAACAAACTGAGAAAGGTCTGTCCATTTGTCTCTCCACTTACGGGATAGAATACTAGTACTCACAGCTTCTTTGAAAGGTAATAGTACCAAAATGCTGGCTAATACATCCCATGGAAGATTGCTAATCCTATCAACACTCCTTTTGCTCTCCATACCAATCTCAAGACAGTGATCAAATTTTCTTCAAGCTTAGGAATAATTGTACCTTTATTGATCCGAAAACAATCCCATTTCAAACTTGATAAAGAATTGCGCTCAATCTGAGAATATACCAAATTGGGAAAAAAGATTGAAAATAATGTTCCATAAACCAAAACTGCCAATAAATATGATCAGAACATACAATTTTAAAGAACCCAGTTTGAAGAAAACTTAGAGAATTTATGAGAAACCAAAAGAATGAGCAAATTTAGGAAAACCCATCCCTCTAACCCAAGTAGCAAAAAACGACTAGAAATGTAAAATAGAACTATTGATTTAACTAGAAATGTAAATAGCTCTATTGATTTATACTTTATAGCAATTCAATCAATCCAATTTCAAGGGTATAGACCGTACAAAGGGGTTATATGATAAAAGTTCCCTCTAATTTCACATGATTTCTTATGTACAACACTATTAAGTAGATAAAATAAAAATAAAATTGGAATCATAAAGTAATAAATCTATGTGACTGAGGACATTCAGTTTTTCAAAATGAATCAAAAGAGCAAATAAGTTTTTATTGTTTACCCAACAGAATCGACCATTTCCAAAACAAATGCACTTGGGTTATATAAACAAGAAAAAGGAAAGGAAAGGAAAGGAAAGAAAAGAAAAGAAAAGAAAAGAAAAGCAAGAAGGTTACCAGTCTTATGGTGATGATCGGAGTAACAAGGACTTCGACTAGGTGTGCACGTTAACATCAGATGGAGGCTAATTTTCAAAGAGCAATTTGACTTCGCTGTTGTGAATTTGAAGTTATTATTTGGGCTTTTATCTTCGTCAGACGTTTAAGGGATGATAAGAACCAATTTAAGATTTTTTTTAAAAACAATTATTCAAATAATATACTATAACATGTTTAAAGGGGTTAAGAACAATTTGAGATATCTAATAAATTTTCTCAAACAAATTTTAGATTTTATTAAAAGAATTTTCCATAAGTGATTTTTTTAAAGTATTAATATGATCCCTAAATTTTATATTTTTGTACATTTTGATCCATACATTTTAGACATTAACATAAACTTTAAAAGTTTAAGACGTCGTGTATAAGAAAAAATTACAAAATTACAAAAAATAATATTCTTAAAACTTATAACAATAAAAATAGTATATAATAATATTGGACATGATCTAATTAGATATCGTTTAACATTAAATGAGCTTAAATTATTATAATTTAATTTGAATGACATTTAAAATAAAATAATGTGTCAGACATTTTTTTAAAAGAAAAAATGTATGATGTAAACAGACAAAATGTTATTTTTATAGTTATAAACTTTAAGAGTACAAAATGTTGTTTTTGTAATTATAAACTTTAAGAGTACTATTTTTGTTTTTTTTTTCAAAAAAGTTTTTTAAATTTATGTACTTGAGATGTGCATATAAATTATATTATATATGTAACATGTTTTATATTATGCAAAGCACATGAAAACATCTATAGAATGCATAACTAATATTTTAAAATAAAAAAACGTATTCTAGAGGTCATTAAAAATATGTCATTTAGATATTTTGATCATCTAATCATTGTAAAAGATGCATAAATCACTCAATTTTAAAAATTAATACACTTCAAAACTTTAGTCATATATTATGAAGTTATTTGATTAAAATATTCAAATTTTAAAAATTAATTGAATTATATGTTCATTGCAAAAATTACGTGATCAAAATGTCATAATGATACAAACAAAGTGATTTAAAGAATTAATCATTCTTTAAAAATTTATTTGTAAAATCATGTTTTGAGAGTAAAATATTTTTTTAAATAAAGTGTAATATATTATTTGTTTCATTATCAATAATAGTTTTTCCATCGACAAATAGATCATTTATATAGTTATTTTTCTCTTTTTGATGAAAATGTAATGCACATTTCTCAAAATAGTCAATGATATTCAAAGAAATGAACAAAATATACCAGTCAGTTGATGATATTAAAACACAAAAGATTATGAAATAGAATTCGAGTTCAATAAAAAAATAATATCATATTTTAAATGTTTAAGTAAAAAGAAAGATTGTATAGATAAATTCATTTGGCCTGAGTATTTATATTGTAATTTATTAAATATATTATCAAAATAAAATTTCACATTGTATTCTCAACAAATAGTAACAAAATTCTTTTAAAAGAATGCATTCTTTTCTATATTTTAGCATTAAAAAAAATTTATTCGTTATGTTTTAGTATTGATATGTTTGTTAGGCCAAGAATCAACTTCACAAACATTAGTTTTGATTCTTTGAACAATGCAGCTACAAATTGTTATATATCTCAATTGCAAATTACATATTTATACATTCCCCTCATATATTCTTTTTTAATCGAAGAATTCTTAGTACATATGTTCACTTAATTCTAGCACACATGCCACAAATTAAGATATTGATTAAAGTTATGGATGCAATATCAATTTTTCAAAATTGTCACCCCTTTATTACGTGAAATAGCAATTTTAAGATTGTAGGGTCAAGAAGTATTGGAATTAATGAGGAAAATATTTTTCTTATAAAAAAATAATGATAAAATGATAACAATATAACGATAATTCATAATATTTAAGGATTAAGTTTAGAGTTTAGAGTTTCTCCTAAATGAAATATATAAAACTTGCATTCATGAAACATGAAGTAAAAATATAGTGTGAAATAAAAATACAAATGTCCAAAAGAAGCAAAAATGCAAAAAATTATAGGCAAAGTAATAAATGAACATATATATTTGATATTTGGTCAACCACCTAATAAAATATGACATCATGAATAAAAAAAATGTAAAGAACATAGCAAAAAAAAATCTTAAAAGAGTGTTTTTTATCCTTGTTTTGCATAAAAGAAATTTATAAATGCTACAAAAGGAAAATTTGTTTGTAATGATATTTATGGTGAATTACCTTTCTCGTCTTTTTCTTTTATATTCAATTCATCAATATATATTGTCTTAATTTTGCTATATTAAAATTGGACATTTGTGTCTTTTTTTTACATTAAAAATCTTCTTTTGTGTTAATTTGAAAAAATTAAAGCAACTTATGGCGTAGCAAAATTTACATTAATTTGTAAAAACCAATGAAAAATTTGAGTTGATTTTAATGAAACATCAACTCAAATTTGCATCGTTTTAATAAAAAAAGGAAGTTAAATATGAGTATGTTTTATATAAAAATTGACGCAAAATTTATAGCTTTTATTTTTAAAATTAATATTTTCATTATATATCTTACCTATATTCATATAATAATTCAACATCCTATACAAATTTATATAGTACACACAAATTTTAAAAATTAGACTACATCTTATTAATAAGTTCAAAAATACATTACAAAATGTTTTTTATATAAAAGTAATTCATAATATATATATAACTAAATAACTCAAGAAAGTGCATATACACTTAATTTTCATCATCATCTCTATTTTCATATTGTTAACCATGAACGATAACATGTACTTTGATCATATCTCCTATAATTTATCCAAAGATGTGCACTTGTATGAAACGTATACTTTATTTTATTGTAAACGAGAAATAATCAATATTCAATATATACTTGATGTAATTTATAAAATATTATTAAAATGAAGATATGTAAATTAAAAAATTATATGTAAATCCGTAATAGATGTTGCTAAATTCTATATGATTTCATTCATGAACTTCATGACATAAAACCTACATTATTATTCACTTGGACTTATGGTGGAAATAAGGAGTTCCAATACTCAATCCATATGGTGGGTTCTCTTATATGTACTTATCTACTCTCTTTATTGTACATTCTAATAATCGGGGGAAGGATATCCTCAATTCTTATGATAGAGGTGAACCTAGGTGGAAACCAAGTTGCTCGGCCATGAATAAAAATAATCAAGAAAATTAAAGACGAGATAAAGCAAAGCACCTAAAAATGTAGCAGATTGATTTTCTTCTCTCATGGTCTAAAATTCATTAAGCGTTATCTGAAATTCTTTAAATAAAGACTAAAATTCCTCTAGAATAGGATGGAATTCTTCACACTGGATTTCTCTAAAGGAAGATTTAGAAATTTGAAACTCTATTGGAAATGAATTCAAATAAGAGGCTAAGGCTTCTAATATACTGGGTAAGAGATTTGAATTACCCAGAGGAAGCTGAAAGGTTTATAACAGAAGAAATTGAAAGGATTATACCCTCAAGAATTTGAAAGGGTTACACCCTCAAAAGAAGTTGAAAGGTTCACCCTTGAACGTTGAAAAGATTGCTCCCCCAAAATTGGAATTGTTAACTAATTACTGAAATGACACACCTCGATAAGAATATTATTCTTTCATATTACTTCAAGATAAAAGAAGGTGGGACTTAATGTTTGAGTGTTATAGACCTAGGTACCTTATAACCACGAAGTGCTTACACATAGGGTACCTTGAGGTGTAAAATAAGAAGGTATATCGAGGTACCTATATGAGGAGATCCTAGAGTGAATGTGATGTTTAAGAGGTACATAAGGTACTCAACCCGATGTGCCTAACAATGGATACTTGACCTAGCCAAAAGAGAATAAGACATTAATTGCAAAGGTACATAGGCATGACCTTATCTTGGGATAGTAAAATTTCCTTTGTATCAACATAAATCAGATGTGGTCATTACAATAAAGCGCCAACACTTGGAGATAGAGAATCTTATATATATGGACCTTTGCAACCCATTAAAGGGATCTGTGATCTCTCCTTAAAATCTCTCTAAGACCCTGTAGCACTTGCAATACTCCCAAACAATGATTTTAATTATATTCTCTTTACTGCAAAAAAATCAAGAAGAGCTTCAAGTAGTATATCTTCATGTCAAATTTTAATAACTTTGTCATAAACAATAATGTAATTGATATTGGATTTGTTGGTAATAAGTTCACTTGGCATAGATTTGTTGGTAATAAGTTCACTTGGCATAGATTTATTGGTAATAAGTTCACTTGTCATAATAGATAAGAGGAGATAAGGTACAAAAAAAAAGGCTTCATAGAACTTTACTAACCGGAGCTTGGTTGATTTCACGTGAAAAAGCTTGGGTCCAAGTTATAAATACCAATGCCTTTGACCATATGATGCCTTTTTTTACATCTTAAGGAGTAACATTCTAATGCTATAAAGTGTTTCTTCTTTGAATCTTTGTCAATTACTTTCAGCCTGCCACTGTTGTCAACTTATTCCTACTAATTTTGTTGGCCCCTTATTCTGATCTTTTAGTGTTTGATCAAAGCGACTTTCACCTTAGGTTTGATATTAGCTTTGATCGAATGAAAGGTGATCGAAAAGGATGAAGATTTTAGTGAGATTAGAAGGAAAGAGCTGGAATAGTATTATCGGTCAGGAATAGAGATGGGTACTTTAAATTAGTTGGTGGTGACCTAATTACAATTTGGATAAAATACAAATACAACTTTGAATTGTTTTATAGCAAACAGTGAAAGTTAGTTGGTCGATAAAGGAATAAAACAATATCGGATTAAGATGAAGAGGATGCCAGATATTGACAATTAGCATTTGCTACGGTGGTATGAGATAAGGGTGTCCAAAAACCATGCCGAACCGACTTAAACCGAAAAACCAGTCCAGTCCATATTAAGTAAAACCAATTTTAAAACAGTCTAGTCCGGTTATAAAAATTATAAATCGATCAGACCAGACCAATTTTATTAAATAATTATTTTTTATATATAAACCAGTCATGTAAATGGGTATATATATATATATAATTTATTTTCAAGTTAAGGTGTTAAGTCGTTAACCCTAACCCTAGCAATTCCTCATTTCCTCTACCGCTCTGCGTCTCTATAAGCCATTGTTTCTCACGTCGCTTCCACCATCAGCTAGCCACCTCTCCTCACATTGCTTCCATCAGCAGCTAGCCACCTCTTCTTGCGCCACTTTCATCAGCAACTAGCCACCTCTTCTTGCGCCACTTTCATCAGCAGCTAGCCACCTCTCCTCGCGTCGCTTCCACCAACAGCTAGCCATCTCTCCTCGTGTCACTTCCACCAGTAACCAGCCACCTCTTCTCGCGTCACTTCCATCAGCAACTAGCCACCTCTCCTCGCGTCGCTTCCACCAACAACTAGCCATCTATCCTTGTGTCACTTCCACCAGCAACTAGCCACATCCCCTTGCGTCGCTTCCACCAACAACTAACCACTTCTCATTGCATCGCGTCGTGTCATGACATCCATGGACGAAAATCACAAAATAAGTATGTGGTCTATTATTAGTAGTTTTTTTTCCTCAATTATAATCTGATGTCTGAACAGCTTTTGTGAGAGGATCAGAGGACTAAGTACAGAATTTGTAGATTATCTTACAAGAAACCCAGTGTTTGTTGGGTTTGTATTGTGTTTGTTTGTTGGGATTGTGTTATGTTTGTATACTGGATTCGTGTCATGTTAACATTTTGGGTCCATTATCTGTGTTCATGTGTTGGTAATTAATTTATAATAATAAGTAATGATGTGAATTTAAATTTATAAAATAATAGTGATGAATTATAATACAATCATGTTTTTGTCCGTGATTTGTTCATGCCTATTATGTATTTATATTCATGTCGAGTTAGAAATTGTGACCCCTAATTGTTTATAAATTTGATAATTTTTGACATTCAACTTAAAATAAAAAAATATCTATATATTTACTATTCAGACTTACCAAAGGTCAAATTTTTTTGTTAGTTTTACTTGAATAATTCCTACAACTTCAAATAATCAAATATTCAAATCATTGTTGATGATATATACAGTACACACAATGGACAACATATCAAGACCTTATTTTGTAAATATATGATAGGAAAGTAATAAAATGTTAGATAATATTTTGTCCTGTTTATATCATAATTTGTCTGTCCTGCTTTAATTAGTTATTTTAGTTTTGAAATGATTTTGGATTAAGTACAAAAGGTAATATTTTAATATATTAAGAATATGTACTAATCTATATTCTATATATAGGTGATGATTTACATGAGTTTATTAGACCAAGTCAATTTTCAGACTTTACTATATTTATGAGTGAAGACATTGAACTTGAAATTCATTCGAATGAAATGAAAAATCCACCACATAATTTAAATGACTCGTCTTCAAAAAGAGGAATAGAAGTAAGTAATGTTCACCTTGATAACAAATCTGATATGAAGAAACCAAAAATTTTAGGTCAAAAATATGGAATCATTTTTCATATATTTTACCCTATGATGTGGAAAATCCTAGAGCAACATGTCATTATTGTAAAAAAAGTTATGTTGCTCATCCTATAAGGAATGAAACTACTTCAATGATATATCACTTCAAAAATTTATATAAGAAGATTCCTAAAGAAGTAGATAAAGGACAAAAGATATTAAGTTTTCAAACACAAAAAGGATAGGGTGATACGACAACTCATAAATTAGTTGTTGTATCATTTGATGCAAAACGTGCTAGAGTTGCTTTGGCAAAAATGATTATTATTGATGAATTGTCTTTTAGGTTTATTGAGGGTGAGGGATTTAAAGATTTTATAGCTGAAATTTGTCCCAAGTTTCATGTGCCATCTCGTCAAACAATTTTTAGAGATGTGTTTCAACTTTATTTAGATGAGAAAAAAAGTTTGAGGAACTTTTTCATAAGTGAAAAACAAAGAGTTTGTCTTACTAGTGATTATTGTACTTCAATTCAAAATATTAATTATATTTTTCTAACCATTCATTATATTAACAAAGATTGAAAATTACAAAAGAGAATTATAAACTTTTATCAAGTTGAGAATCATAAAGGTGATACAATTGGGAGAGTGATAGAACAGGGTTTGCGTGATTGAGGTATATGTAAGGTATTCATCATAACACTTGATAATGCTTCCTCAAATGATATTGTTGTGTCATACTTGAAAAGGAAGCTAAAAAATTAGAATGATGGACTTGTTATGAGTGGGGAGTTCTTTCATGTGCGATGTTGTGCTCACATTTTGAATTTGATTGTAAGAAAATGACTTAAAGATCTTCATAGTACTATTATGAGTATTCGTTCCGCTGTGAAATATGTTAGATCCTCTCCTTTGAGATTACAAAAGTTTAAAATGTGTACTATTAAGGAAAATATTGAGTCTAAAGGAAGTGTCGTGCTAAACGTGCCTACAAGATGGAACTCCACATATCTAATGTTAAAATCTTCTTTAGATTTTCAAAAAGCATTTGATTGTCTTAAAGAAGAGGAAGGAACAAACTTTATTTCTTATTTTCATGAGGAGCGATCGAATGTTGGGCCTCCAACATTAGATGATTGGAAGAATGCTAGTATGTTTGTCAAGTTTTTGAAGACTTTTTATGACTCTACTTTAGCATTTAGTGCATCTTTATGTACCTTATCAAATTTATATTTTATAGAATTGCATAACATTCAATCTCAAATACTTACATGGTGTGGTTCCGATGACTTTTTGTTGAAAAATATGGCTACTAGCATGAAAACAAAATTTGAGAAGTATTGGAGAAATGTAGATAAGACTAATAAGATGTGTATGTTGCATTTGTATTTGATCCAAGGTACAAATTAGAGTATTTGGAATTCTTATTTGAAGAGATTTATGATTTAGAAATTGTTCAAAAATTAAGAGATAATGTCAAAAATACTTTTATAGATATGTTCAAAGCTTACTATATGTTAGTGCATGGAAAGGATTTTCAATCTAATGTGACTCGATCACAAGATGTAATAGGAAGGATTTCTTCATCTGAGGAAGCAAGAAAGTTGAAAATTCTTAAACGCTTAGAGGAGAAAAATAGTTTGGAGTTGAAGACCAAGGTTGAGAAATATTTGAACACCCTATGTGAAAATGTCATGTTGGATAAGTTTGATATATTGAAATGGTAGAGAGTAAATTCTTTTAGGTTTCCTATCATCTCTCTCATTGCACGCGATGTGTTAGCAATTCAAGTTTCAACTGTTGCATCAGAATTAGCTTTTAGCACAAGAGGGTGCATTCTTGATCAATTTAGGAGATCTTTGAATCCTAAAATGGTAGAGGGGTTAGTATGTAGTCAAAATTGGTTCTGTTCTTCCATTAATAATAACTATATCCTCTTATCATAATACAATGATGACCTAGAAATTTATGAAGATGTTGATTTTGTTTGATTGTAGAGTTCATTAAAGACACTACAATGATCATTGATGATTAATAATGGGCAAGTTTTAAATATTATTATCTAATGATATATTGTTATTGATTGTGAGTTTGAATGTTTGTATATGTTTAAGAATTCCGTGTAAATGAGATATTTGGAATTCATTTCATGTCTAATCTTTTTTTTATTTTAGATTTTGATAACATCTTATGTATTTATTTATATATTTAACAATAATATCTATCTATGTATGATGATGAATGGACATCACATTTGATTGTATCTTATTAGATTATATCATATTAAACTGAATCATAATTATAACATTTTGGATAATCAATGATCTGATCCGATCTGGTTTCAACTATATGAATAGTTTGATCTGGTTAAATTTTTTTAAGTAAAACCGGACCGGACCGTACCGAACCATAGACACCACCAATATGAAATACTTTTCATATTTAAATAGATTTAAAAAAATAAAAGAATGTATAAAATAATAAATATTTTTATAAAAAAATATGTCCTATAAATTAGGTTTTTTTCTTTTTAAAATTAGATTATATATTTTGTTAAATGAGACAACTAATAATGTATTAGTTTGATAATATAAAATCAAAATATATATTTTATTTAATAATGATAATGATATAGTATCGAAACCGTTGATGCTAAATGTGAGACTTTAATCGCCTGTACCTGTAGCAAAGAGATTAGAGTCAAACGTGTGAGCACTTCCTTAACTATTATAGTTAAAGTATTTAAGTAATTTTTTTTGGTAATGGTTTAGTTTACCGATAAGTGATATCAATAAATAAAAAAAATTATATTTTAAAAAGTTTATTTTATTTTTTATTTTTTTAATTGCAATTTGAATAATAAAACTTTATTATGAATAATTATTAAAAACATTTTTTTAAAAGAAAACATAAAAATTTATTATTTGTATTATAATATCATTTTTTAAAAAGTAATTAACTAAATTGTTGGGGAAAAAAAATAGTCAGCCTCTATTTGTTTGGATTTGTCTCAGCCTCTATGTTCACACCCAAGAGATTAATTCCTTTCACAGATAACAAAATGCAATCATTTTCGCAATCAGTCATTCACCTTAGATTCTAAGGCCTAGAACGATATGTCGATCTTATCCCCTTGCCATCCCTACAAACTGACAAAGATGCTGCTTTAGCATTGATTCACTGCATATATACTGTCATGTATATACGCAAAATGACAAACACACAGGTAACTCAACTAGCTTACGGTACTAACAAATTCTACATGTAAAAATTGGTGCCCTATTCAATTGTATTACTTATATAATATATTTTTAATAAATTTATAAATTAAAATTATTCTATCTTATTTAAATATAATGATCTCATTTTATCTTATCGTGTTTGAAATTATTACCAATAAATTCATAATTATTACATATAATTATATTTTTATAATTTTATTTATTTCAATTAAATATATTTAAAACAAATAAGATAACATATTATATATCATGTTCCCATCACAAGTCAACAAAAAAAAACTCCAAATTAGCTTATAAAATTTATAGGTTGTAATGATAGTTTAACAAAAAAATTATTTTAATTTGTACCTCTAAAAATGAATACTAAACATGGATAATTCAACTGGCTCGAAGAACTAAAGCAAAGGATAAAATTGAATCCTTAAATATTTTCATATTAAGATAATATAAATATAAATATTTACTTTTATCTTTAATAATTTATTTACACAAAACAATATAAATAATAAGTATATATACATTTTTTATAAGCACCATAAAAAATGTTGAGAAGCTTATACCCTTATTATATAAAATTAGACAAATGTTAAATGTAAAAAAATTATAATATTATATAAAATTATTTTTTTAGGTTGAAATATAAAAGATTTAATATAAATTGTATAAAAAATTAGTATTTTTATCAAATATTAATGATAAATTGAAAATATAAATAAAATTTAAAAGGATAAACAATGAACGTACAAATATTTAGTTAAAATTTATTATTTATAAAATAATATAATGAATAAATTATATAAAATAAAGTTACAATTTATTTTTAAATTATATCATGAATAAGATTTGACATCATAATAATAATAATTTTTTGGTGAAATTTTAAAGTAAAATAAATTTTTTTAAATTGTGCCATATTTATTTTTAAATAAAATAAATACGTATACGTGAGACACAATTTGAAAGCAAAATAGACCTTTTAATAGTAAATAAGATTTTTTATTTTTTATCATCTAAATTAATTATTAAAAAAAGAGATAATATTAAAAAATAATTAAAGATAAATTATTTCACTTATAGTTTTTATTTTTCCTTAAATAAGAAAAATAAGATTTAATAACTAGCCTGTATTAATTTTTTTCAATTAATTAAAAACATGTAAAATAACATTGAATTAAATATAATTTTTTTACTTTTAATATCTTTTATGTTTTTTCTCCAATATTATATATATATTTGAAAGACAAGCATGTGATTATTAAAACAATAGAGTAAGTGAAATTGATGTGGAATTTGAAGTGATGACACTAATGGTTAGGGCAAAATTAGAATGCACATCACTGTATACGGTGATCAGTAACAATTAGAATATTGCGTATTGATAGGTCTCAAGTCTTCAAATTAATATATCAACTTAACGAGTGACATATAATTGTACAAAATATTCGAATCATAATGAATTAGCTGACAGAATTTTATTAAATATTATTATTATTTGATATAATTTGTAATATTCAATTATATTCCAACATATTATATTAATAATTGTTAAAAAATTATATTAATAATTTGTAATGATTTGCATATCATCAACTTCTTAATTAGTAATGCAACTTGTGGAGGATGTGAATCCTAATCTGCATGGTTGTTGCTTGAGTTGCCATGTGCTATATATATTGAATATATGGAGGAAATTACTCCTTGGGTTGTATGAGTGAGCATACTTTTTGTGAAGATGAATGGCTGGCTTGATTCCATGTCAGCATTGAGTAATGAAACAAGTGGACCTATGACAGGAAAATATTTTTTATTATTATTATTTGATTTATGCGTGCATATCTTATCATCTAATCAATATAAGAAAATTTACACATTCATTTTATTTAATTGATATATAGTGATATTAAAAAGTAAAATAAATATAATCACTACACAATCGTGTGTCTATTTTAATGTTAGTTATAATTTTTTTTTTAAATTAAGTAACGTTAAAAAATGTATAATTTACTTTTTTAATTTTATAAAAAACAATAATTAATAAAAAATTATATTATTTTAATCATTTATTATTATTATTATTATTATTATTTTATATTAATTAATTAAAATACAATTAAATACGAATATTTAACAAAAAATGATATTTAATATAAAAAGGTTTAAAAAAAATTAAAAAATATATATTAAGATAAAATATTTACAATTAATAAATATAATAAATATTAAAAAATAAATATTTTATGAAACTTTTTTTATATTAATTGTGATTTTATCATTGTTAAATATTGATGTTTTAATCGTGTTTAATTATTTGATATAAAAATAATAAAAAAATCATTAAAATAATATAATTTATCCTTATTAATGATATATTTTTATATATTTTATTATTTAAAATCAAAATCGACACCATTTTGTGTTTATATAAAGCTATTAATATTATAAATAATAATTATTAATTAATTAAATATTTAAATATTAATTATTTAACTATTATATTATCATTAACAACTTTTTAATAGGAAATCAAAACCAAAAATACCACAAGATTCTTAAATTCTCTTTAATTTTAACTTATCTTTTAAAATCTAACATAAGTATTTGAAATGAATACTAAACTTATATAGACATAATTTTTTAATAATTTATAAATATAAGAGAACTCAATCTATGTAATATATTTCAACATCTACTATTAATAAATTTTCATATAAAAAAGTGTCAGACAAATATCTACAATTTACATTTATTTGTACTTTCAACCTATTACCGTTTGAACGAGGGAACTCTTTTTCACCAAATTGATTGCAAGGACAAATTGTGATATTTAAGTATTTTCAGCTTTTGAATGTGGAAACCAAGTATCTCATTAAATATAAAAACTTTGCGATCGTATGTAGAAGGTTTTTTTTTTTTTAATTTCTTTTCCCTTTATTTTGAAAATTATACGTATATCTGAGCCTCACTCACTTAGGTTGGCAAAACACTCAAAAATTGAAAAATGTACAAGTTTAATATCAAAACTAAAGGGGAAAATAAACTATTTCTAGTTTGAGCATGGAGCATGCATGGTGACTATATTCTCCCGATTTTTAGATTTTACTTATTCTTATAAAGTGTATGGTAAAATAATTATTTTATATATTATAATCTTACTATAATTATATAAACTATTGTAATATATTATTTTTAATTTATCATGAATTCATAATAAATAAATTTTTAATAATTATAATTATAAATATATCGTATATTTATATTTATTAATAATTATGCTAACATATCATAATCATTATTAAATGGTGGTATAATATGACAATTACATATAACTTATTCTAATTGATACACAATAACAATCAGAAAATTCTAAATTTGTTATCACGATAGAGACTTATATTTAAAAAAATATTCATTTAATAATGGACTTTAATATTCATATTTTTACTTTAAATTATAAATTTAAAATATATAAAATATTATTTTATTTTAAAAATAATAATATAAAAATAAGATATCATTAAGATTGTAATTAAAATAATATATATATTTTTAATTGATTTTTTTTATATAATTAATAAAATAAATAATATCATCTTTAATTTAAAAAATTAAATTATATAAATGAATTAATCTAAGAAATATATAACAGCACATCCTAATTTTTAAAAACACTCGAGATAATTAATAAAAAAAATTGGTAAAATTTAGAGCTAATAGTATAATGTGGATAAATAAATAAAAATTGGAAAAAATAATTTGACAACGGCTCCATTCTTACTACTGATTTAATATATGAAATAATCAGCATGAATAAAAGACAATCACTTTTATTAATTTCGAATCACTTTCGTAAACATGGATGTAATTGTTAAAAGCTGGAATGAGCATGTAATCCACTAATAAGAGTCCTTGCAAATCACAAGAGCTCGAGTGTAATACTATACTATACTATACTATACTTAGAAGAGAGTCACTCTCCCAAAATTGGCAGCAACAAGCATCGAAAGCCCATGGGTAGCACGTAGAACCTCCTCTCTCAAACTCATAGATCCCACCCCAAAACCACAAGATAATCGAACAACCTTTCCCAACCACTAACTGTAAGCCACCTGTCACTTTCTGGATTCTCTCTCTCATTTATACTACTACAGTTCTTGGACCCTTCAACTAAATTTCCCTCCACTCTCAAAAACTTCTCAAACTTTCTTTTTACAGCCTAGCAAGTAGCAAGCTAGCCATGATGTTCGCGACGAAGGAAGATACCAACTGGGCACGTGTGTGTGACACGTGCCAGTCTGCTCCATCTACCGTCTACTGTCGGGCAGACTCGGCTTATCTCTGTACCGGCTGTGACTCTCGTATCCACGCCGCGAACCGCGTGGCTTCTCGTCACGAGCGTGTCTGGATCTGTGATGCCTGCGAGCGAGCTCCCTCGACTTTCCTATGCAAAGCCGATGCGGCCTCGCTGTGTACTTCTTGTGATGCCAATATCCACTCGGCAAACTCTCTGGCTAGTCGCCACCACCGGGTCCCTGTTCTACCCATATCTGGTTGCGTTTATGGTCCACCGGCCGCTAATCCAGGTGGCACTTTGATGGGCCATGGTGTTGGGGTTTGTGATGCTGAAGATGGGTTCGTGACCCAGGAAGGAGAAGATCAACAGAACATTGATGAGGAGGATGAGGAAGAGGCTGCTTCGTGGTTATTGACAAATCCAGTGAAGAATGGGAATAATCAAAGTAATGGGTTCTTGTTTAGTGGGGAGGTTGATGAGTATTTGGATCTTGTTGATTATAATTCTAGTGCTGAGAATAATCGATTTGGGGATCAGTTTGGTCAGCAACAGTATAGTGTTCACCAAAAGAGGTTTGGAGGTGATAGTATTGTGCCTGTTCAGGGTGGAGAAGCAAAAGGGCAATTATATCAACAGAGTTTTCAATTGGGTTTAGAGTTTGATCCCTCAAAAGTTGCTTCATATAGTTACAATGGTTCAGTTAGTCAAAACGTAAGTATCTTTAATTTATACACTCGTACTGCCTAATTTAAGTAACAATTTATGAGTGTTTTAAGAAATTTAAATTTCAACTTTAATTGCTTTTGTGTTCTAGCTAGAGATGCTCGTGTCTATCTTTTACTTTATTCATATTATTTACTGCTACTGTCAACAGCTTAATGAGTATCTTGAAATTTAAATCCCTTACTCCTTAACAGTGAAAATGTTTCTAGTGGGTGTAAAGTTTCTATTTTCTAATTTTAGGGTCTATTTGGATTGGCTTTACCTTTGAAGTGGTTTAAAGAGAAGTTGTTTATAATGAAATAATTTCGTTAAAAATGATTTTAAGTATTTAGTTGTTTACGATGAAAATATTAGAAATAGTTTTGAGTGACACTTTATAATTATTTTAAGATGAAAGCATGCATTCGAAACTACTTATACCAAAATTAAAGTATAGCTAGTTGTCTTTAAAGAATAAATAATGCTATTCAAATTTTTGAAAACATTTCTGATTGAGATTGCCAAACACCCTTGAAAATGTTTTGATCCATTTGAAAGCACTTTCAACCAAAAGAAAAATTGGTTTCAAACCGATCCTTAATATTATGTTTTTCTTTCTACTAGCTAAAATATATAAAGCCGTAAATTTGATTCTTGTCCTTGGAGATATGTATTTTTGGTCATTAATTATCTGGGCAAATGAAGCTTTTTGTACTTGTATTGCTCTGCACTTTTGATGTTATTCCTCTTAACCTTTTCAACGTTGATCAATTCTTATTATCTAAATTCTATATGTACTGATACTGATGATGAGTCATTTGGGTATCTTCTGATATTATGTTTCTGCACTTTATCAGAGCTGGATATTCTTCTCTTCTCTTTTTTCCTTTTCAAAGGGTGGAATCCACCAATATTTCAAAGCCCTCACTTTTCTTTTTAAAATCTTTTTGATTGCTTTCTGTTCCTTGCTAGCTATATACTGGAATAATGTCTTCATGCATAAAAGCATATTTCCAGTTTTTTTTTCTCTCTCTTTGGAGATTGAAGCTCCTATAATTAAAATTCCAATTTTTTTATTGAGAACTATCAAACAGTAGTAATCTGAATTCAATAGATTATTTTTTTACTCTCTTTTTTTCATGTAACATTAACTCTTGCTACCAGGGGATGTATTTTCATCGTGAGTTGGACTTGCTCATTTATCTTCTAGCTTATATGCCAAAATATATACAGACTAAATGCCAAAGTAGACATTTCTATTACTTATTCTATAAAAACTATACATTAACCAAATTTTCTTTTTCTTTGATAATATAATTAGGTTTCATCTATGGATGTCGGAGTTGTACCAGAGTCAACAATGAGTGACATTTCAATCTCACACTCAAGACCTACCAAAGGGACAATGGACTTTTTCTCAGGACCTCCTATTCAAATGCCTACCCAACTGTCTCCAATGGACAGAGAAGCTAGGGTCCTTAGATACAGAGAGAAGAAGAAAGCAAGGAAGTTTGAGAAAACAATCAGGTATGCCTCTAGGAAGGCATATGCAGAGTCTAGACCTAGAATCAAAGGCAGGTTCGCAAAACGAACCGAGGTAGAAGTTGAAGTGGATCAGATGTTCTCTTCAACACTAATGGAAGAAACTGGATATGGTATTGTCCCTTCTTTTTGATGCCAGTTACTTAGGAAGAAGACAAAGGAACTCTACTTGGTTTTAAGTTATTATTATCACTCCATTATTGTTAAATTTTATCTTCAGTATCAGTCAACAAAAGCCTGGTTCTGTATGTTGTATTTTTATGCAACTCTTATTCTGTAAATGCATATCCATAAATATGTTACTTGATATTGTACCGATTATGAATGAGGTTGTGTTTTACCAAGTCATCTGGCGATAATACTCACAGTTTGTTATATTGGGAAAAAAGAAAACTCACTCTCATGTATCCGTTTTTGTGCTGGGAACTACATTATATTATTTTTTTCCTATCAAATATGTGGCCGAAGAGAATTGTTCTGAATAGTGGAATAGGAAGTAAAAGCAAAGAACTTTGGTTGTGACAATGACTAAAGGTGAACCATATATTTTGGAATTTCTTTGTAAAATGACAGCATCTCTATCCTACAAAATGCAGATTATCTACTACATGCATTGAAGAGTTGCCAATTGGTCCAATTATATATTATGGGAATGACATACATTGTTTCTTTTTGTTTTGAAATGTGAGGTAAAACCTTACCTCAATTCTGCTATGGCTAGTTGTCATATTACTGCTATAAAATGGCATATTCTTTAGGTTATCGCAGAGTTGATTTGATATATATGCCTTTTTTTCTTATTTTTTTGCTGGGATTTTATGTAAAAGAGCCCATGAGATAATGTTAAAGTATGAGATAATGTTAAAGCATAAAGTGTGACTAGTGATGTCAATCAATAACATTTTTTTTATTTTTTTTATAAGACCTTCCTATTATATTACATTTAAATAATAAAACATATAATATAATAAATTTTATGTCTATTCAGTTAATAACTTAAATTTATAACTATAATCATGAACTCATAATAGTTTTTAATAATTATACAACTCAAACATAATACTCATTTGATAATTATAGATAAATAATACCATGAGCGGATGCAAAATAGAAGTCATTCAACCTTTTTATTCATCAATAATTCACTCTTTTTTAGTTCTATTTTTTTTTACATCCATACTATTTGATTGTTGCACTCAATAAAGTGCTCATATTTTCAATCCCACCCGCTAATGCCGAAACAAATGCAAGTTTCAAACATTCTATAAGTAAAAAGTAGTTACATGCAGAAATAAAATATATCTTATAACAAGTTCTTACAAAAAAAACCAAACAAAACTGATTAAAATGGTTTTAAAAATAGCTTACAAGTGAGAAATGATATCAGACATAAAACCAAAGGAACCATATTATAAAGAATCTTGAGAAAAGAAACTTCAAACCCACGATAATATTTTTTACAATATGTCTAAAACCTTATTGCATACATCTATTATAATCATATAAAATACATATTTACCATCACTACTGTCGTCGTCGTTCGTCCTCATCTTCTTCTCCTCCCACATATTCCATGGACAAGTTCAGGCCCACTAAACAATAGCTTAGTCCAGCTAACCCTACCCTATCATAAGTTAAAATGAACAAGCTTATTTAATAAAATCAAAAATTAATTACCATCGTGTTATTATGAAAAACACATTACAAAAAAAAAAAAAAACACCTCTTAAAACTCATAACAATTAAAATAGTACTTTAATAACATTTAATAGTATTTAATTAGACGAAATTTAACATTAAGTTATATTTAACGTAAAACGAGAAACTTTTAATAATAAAAATATATTATTTAGATATGATAAATATTATTTTTATAATTATAAATCTTAAAAATAATATTTTATCGTTTTTTCAAGAGTTTTTCTTCTTATTTTACAAAAATATAATAAAAAAAATAATATTTATACTAATATTTTTATACTTCAAAAAACTATATAAATTATTTTTTTTTAATTTTTTAAAAACATAATAAGTTGGTTCGTGAGTAACCAAGCTCATTTAAAATTGAAACTCTCAAAATTTAAATAGATTTAATTGAGCTATAATTAACTTTAAGCTGAGTTTAACCTAAAACAAGCTATATCAAATCAACTTATGTGACCTACCTAAATATAACAATTAAGTTTATCAACTGGACGGCTCCTGTTCTTGTTCCCGCTTTATCCTCCATCTATACCTAAAATCTTTATAGAATATGTCAGAAATTTCTAATAGAAAACAGAGACCCCAAATAAAGAACGAGAATCCACATTATTATTTAAATTATTTTTTATTTGTCAAAAATTTTTTATTTTTATTATAAATAAACAATTATAAAAATAAAAACTAACCCAATAATAATTATTTTACAATGAGAAGGAAATTAAATTTTTAAGCCAATCAATAATTAAGAAAAAAGATATTTATATAAAATAAAATATATATATATATGTAATAATAAATTTATAATGCTAAACAATATTAATACAACTTCGTTACAAACTAATTTAAAATAATAAAAAAAAATTATAAATTAATTATAAAATTTTAAAATTTTAGAATTTGAATAAATAATTTAAATAATTTTTATAAAAAAATAAAAATATAACTTAAAAATTAAATATAAAATATAAAGTGAAGTGCTTAAACAGTCAATTTGTTAAGATCAAATGTGATGTTTATTCTATTTTGTTTTTTTAAAGTGTTTTTATTGAGTTAAAAAGTTATTCAAACATTTTACATATATTTTTCTTTCATAATTAAATAATATTTTTAATAAATCTTTAAAAAAAATTATTATTTAATATTATAAGTCACATGTTATATAATGAAAATTTAATTTAAGTTTTCTTGAAAGATTTTTTAAAAATTTAATTAATTTTTTAATTAAAAATTAAAAAAACATATATATTACATATATTATCCCATTAATTTGATGAAAATTTAATATTGTAATTATCCGGCTGCTTTTTCACAAATAAAATCACTTGAAAATATTTTTTCTAAATAAAAGGATTAAACCATTCTTAAGACTTAAACAAAAAAAATTACTTATAATACGTTACTTATCATTAATTTGAATTTAAATATAATTCAATTTATAAAAAAATAAAAAATTAAGTATATTTATTAAAATAAGTTATAGTGTTTCAGAAAACTGATCAAGAATGCAACATCTGTAGTTAACTCGTTTTATATTATAAAATATGTATTTTCATTCTTCCTTCTTCATTTTTAATTTTACTTTCTCCGTCCTTATCTGAAATAAGATAATATTCGCACGAATTTGCGAATCATATAATTAGAGCTAGGGACAGTACAAAGGAATCATATACTTAAGCTTACTTTTAACAGTCTAGAGTATTTTTAGCGTGACATAGCTTCAACGTATGCACTGATCAAAGCTTGAACATAGTGTTCTTTCAAATCACTAAAGCCAAAATGGAATCTTAAGGATTAAAGACGTATGCTCTTAGGTCAAGTTATGTAATCCATAAATGCCCAATCCTAAAAAATATTTGTGAATATGACATACACTAGCAAGCAAGATTAAAGAGGGAAATAGAAAATTCAAAGACCAATTGGGATAAAAGTTGCACTGAAGAATTAAAAGAACTCATCAAGTTACAAAGTGGAAAAGTGCATTCTCATTTCCATGGCAGAGATATCCGGAATGCACTTTACACTTTTAAGAGACGACGGATGAAAAACAAAGTGCACGTAGACATAAAAAAAAAATTGTATAAATGTAAGGTTGATTCATCTCTCTCGTGTATTTGTAATACTTAAAAATTCAAACTTAATTCTGAATCCAAAAATCATTTTATGAGTTAGACGGTTGACTAGACTTATAATCAACATTGTTAACTAATTCTTAGTCAATGTAGGACTTAATATCCTCCTCCACATCGACTAGAGTTCGGATTTACGACATGGTCCGGATTTACGGTACGAGGGTCGATGAGAGTACAAAGAAACCAAGAACTTAATTTTGATAACAATTTAAAAATTAAAAACTAACTCTGAATCCAAAAATCAACTTGTGAGTTAAAAGGTTGCTCAGACTTATAAGTAACATTACTGACTAACTCTTAATCAATGTAAGACTTAACGGTAATCAAAGTAAATATATTTTAGCTACACATATTCCTACCTATTCATTCATCAATTTAGAGTTAAAAGCAGAGAAGAATCTGATCCATGCAGTTGATCAATAGTCACTACAGAACTTGATACTTCTTTAATTATTCAAGAGCTGTCTCTTTTTGTACTTTTGGGACCATGTATATGTGCAGATAGAGCATGCATGAACCATCATCTTTGGAATTTAAACAACAATATAAAGAGCCCTTCTCGGCAACAATTGGGTCGAACATCTTCTTCGGAATTTCAAGGACAAATATTGAAAGAGTCCTACTCAGCAAGAAATGGTTCAATCATCTCTTATTTTAATATCCCCTCACATGATATGCTAATGCATTTGGAGAGTTGACATAACAAAATGGTATTTCCCATATATATACACACGATAATATAATACTGGTGAATAGAAATTAATATCACACAAATTTCCAGTCATTTCTCCACCCACATCTCTTATCTCGCATGGGCAGACTGGAAGTTTTTTCAAGATGGGCTGAACTACCTAATAATAGCTATTATACTCTGCTCAGAGTAAATAATAAATTTGCTTTTTTTAGTAACATTATTCATCGTATTTCCTTACATTTTAATTTAGTCAATTTAATTTAAAATTATTATTAAATTCAATTCAAATCATCAAATTTATAACATTTAACATAATTTAAAGTAAAATCTAAAGTTATACTCACAATTTATAAATATCTTAATCTATTTTATTGTAATTTATTGTTTGACGTTATCTTTTGTAAATAAAATCATTTTTATTTTATCAAAATAACTCTTACACATGTAAGAAATCAAAATGATTATATACTCTTATATTTACAATATTTTTTTAATAAAACTCTTATATTTATAATTATTAATCTTTCATTAATTTGATAAGTAGTTAAATTTAATTTGATTAATTTAAATATTTTTAAGATGTTAAATAAAAGACATTTGATATAAAGTTAATCAAATTAGAGTATTAGATTGATTATTCGATCTAACTAAAAAGTATTATTTCGTAAAGATTTAAATAGTGATTAATACTAGCTAATTTTTCTTCAAATTTCTAGTAAGACTATAGCCAATCCTAGCTCCTTTAATGGTCCGTCACTCCACATGTGTCAAAATTATTTTAAAAGTTGAAAAGTGATTTATGTTATTAAATAATATTGATGTGTTTCATAACATGTAACTACGAAAATATCTTCTATATTATTGATAATGTCGAGATAATATTAGTATTTTAGATATCTCATTATGATAAATATTCTTAGGTGTTAGTTATTTTATTTTTTCATAGAATTTATTATATGATATATATTTACATAGTTGTATGTTTTTAATTATTTTTTAAATAATTATTTGAAAATTTTAAGTACACTTTTTTTATTTATAGATCATAATAAATATTATATATATTTATATTTATATGTATTAAATATAAAAATTTATTTAAAAAGTAATTAATTGATTGAATTGATTTGATATTTTTAAAATTTAAAAAATTTACTAAATTTTAACTTCGATATATCCATCAAATTTTATTCTTTGTATTTTTTTATAGCAATATTTCAAACCTTTCTAACACGAAGGATGATATGATTACAAAATTGTGTCCTTCCTCGTTTGCTGACATTAATACTTGTATGCAAACGCATACTTAACATTCATTGGTGATAGATAATGCTCGTGGCATTAACTACTGTCTAAACATAAAGTAGTACAATGCAAAATCAATATAGTAAAGAATTACCCTAAACTTTTAAGTATGATAGCTTTGGTATGGTCCTTCCACTGAAAGAAAAGAAGCAAAGCATACATGTCATCAAGTTTTGTTCTTTAACAAAAGGATGCTGCACTTTTTTTACTTTGCACCCCAAAAAGAACGGCGGTTTCGAGGTTTATTATTTTTTCATGTTATTTAGTGATATATAAACTATTTGATAAATTGATATCTTTGATACAGATCTAATTAAATTATATCATGTAAATTAATATATATTAAGCTGTGATAAAAAAATATTTTTAAATTTTTTTTTTTCAGGCCGTTCAAAGTTAGATGGGTTGAAAATAAATAAACATATGCAATATAAAAAAGAAAGAAAGAAAAGTAAAAATAGAACTAAAGGAAAAAAAATTCAACCAAGACATGCATATAATGAAGGAATGATTCTGCTTATCATTTCAAAGAAAATAAAAAGAATAATTCTTTATGCTCGTGATACTGTATGTGGCCAATAATGTTTTTTTTTTCTTTTTCTTTTTGTTAATTTTAATTAAAAAAAACTAATATTGATAGAGAGAATTGGGAATAGCCGGGTATTAAAATATTTGGGATAAATAGGATTATTCGTAATGAAACTCTCATTCTTTCATAATAAAAAATAAATTAAATTCTCGTTCATAAACTCATGTTTTATTCATGAGTGCTTTAAAAAATAATTTTAATTAGAAGCCACATTTGCTTCTAATTCAGCGTTATGTTGATTCACTTGGCAAAAGTTTGAATTAGAAGCAACATAACGCTGAATTAGAAGCAAATGTGGGTCAATCATTGACAAATTACTAAATAACACCTTTTTACATTTAGTTTGTAGATGCCATGATATATGATTTAAATAAATATTATAGATATATCATAATTATATTTGGATAAAATTATTTAAAAATATCTTAAATTAACGAGTAATTTTTAAAATAAAAAAAATATTTAATTATAATTAAAAATATATATATCGTTAAATTATATTTATTCAAAAATTAATATTATTTAATAAAAATATTTGTATTGAAAATTTGGTTTTTTTAATATATGCTTTAAATTGTTGCTTATTTATATTGCAATTATATATATATATATATATATATATTATTTTATTAAATTTTAATTTAAATAAAATATATTATTATTATTATTATATTATTCTAAAAATTAAACTTAATAAAAAATCAAAAATTAATAAATTATTTCTAGGTAAAAAAAATTCATAATTAAATTATATAATAACTAAATTACAAGAGTATAATAATAATAATAATAATAATAATATTCATTATAATTTTATTCAAAAATTTATTTAAACATATATATATAATATCTACGTGAATATATAGATAAAGTTGTGTTAGTTTGAATTAAGTATATTAAGTCTCGTAATTTTTTAAAATCAGGACTTTAGTTATATAATTTATGAGTTAGATATTAATAATCTTATTATTATAAAAATAAATATTTTTAGTCCTATAATTATTAAATAAGTTCATTTAAAGTATTAAAATTGAATACTTATAATCGCATAATTTTTACATGTAATATTTGACTTTGATAAATAAAATGACAACAAATATCTATTTAAAAATTACGTGATTAAAATATTCATTTACATATAATAATTAATTATTTAACATTTTTTCTTAAAAAATATTGTATCTTTGATACTTAATTTAATAATTATAAAATTAAATCACTTAAAATTAAATAATTATAAATTTTTGATGATTTATTTCCGTTTGAATTTCACTGGGTGGGTATATTATCATTTATTTTGAAAAATGTACTAAGTTTGTTTTACGCACGTTAAAAGGAAAAGAAAAAAAAATTAAAATAAATAAATAAACCTTTTTCTATATTAACCATTGTGTTATCTGCTGTTTATTTAGTGGGGCGACATTATTTCAACTTTAGGAAGAAAAAAAATACAAAAATTTAAAATTTAAAATATATAATCAAAAAAATAATATTTTTTATATTTAATTTATATATTTTTATTATTAATTTTTTACTTATTATTTTGTATTTACAATTATTTAATTTAAAATTATATAAATTAAACTATAATTATTTTTATTCATTTAATGTTAAACGTTATTAAAAATATTTTATTTAAAATTATTAAAATATTATTTTTATTATAAATTTTAAGTTATAAATTTTTTAATTTTCACAAAATAAATATAAGTGATGCATGTAATTTACACATGTTTTCAGACTATTATAATGTGAAAATTAGATTTAGTTGGCATTTCAGTTTGGTGAGTACTTTCTTAATTTTAAAGTTGAGAATCACTATTAAATTATACTAATTCTTCATCTAACCTTAGCCAATAGTATCGTTTGGTTCCCGAAAATTAATTTGTAAAAAGTTAGCCCACTTCTTTAAATAAAGTTTACTCCACGTGGCGATTCACCGAGGACTATGCGTCATTTTGAAAAAAAATAAAAAAATATCTTTAAAATTTATAATTATAAAAATATTATCATTTATATTAGATATAATATTATATTAAAAATCATCTAATTAAATAATATTTAAATTAAATTAAAATTACCGTTAAATGTTTATCATAAAAATTCATTAGTCCATGTATCAATAACTAATCTGATCTATAAATCAAAATATATAATATCAAGTTATATCTTTAAAATAAAAAATTGGATCGCACAACTTACCTACATATAGGTGATGTTTGTTTCGTAGAATGAAATTGGAATCAGAATCGGAATGAAAATGGAATGGAATGGAAAGAAAACAATGTTATTTGGTTTGATCACTGAAATCAAGCTCGAAATTAGAATTACAGTGTTTAGTTTGCCACTAAAATGAAATGAAAAAAACTGTAAATTATCTTTATATCCTTACATTTAGTAAAATTTAAATAATATTATTTAATTACTATTTTTTCGTCAAACAAAATACATTATTGAAATAATTATTTTTCTAAATAATTATTATTTAATTAAAAAGAAAATATATTATTAAAATTATTATTTTTCTAAATAAGGTTTAGGGTTTTGAAGTTTGGGATTTGGGATTTAGGGTTTAGGGATTTAAGATTTAAGGTTTAGGGTTTAAGGTTATATTTGTGGGTTAAGATTTAGGGTTAAAATTATTATTTTTTTAAAAAGGGTTTAGGGTTTTAGAATTTGGGATTTTGGATTTAAGGTTTAGGGTTTAGGGTTTTATGATTTGAAATTTAGGGTTTAGGGTTTTGGGGTTTGGGTTTAGGATTTTGGGGTTTGGAGTTTAGGGTTTTGGGTTTTGAGATTTAGTTTTTAGGGTTTAGGATTTTAGGATTTGGGGTTTTAGGGATTTGGGGTTTGGGTTTAGGGTTTAGGGTTTAAGGTTTTGGGGTTTAGGGTTTTAGCATTTGTGATTTTGGGTTTTGGGATTTGTGGTTTAGAGATTTTGGGTTTGGGGTTTTAGGATTTGGATTTAGGGTTTAGGATTATGGGATTTAGGATTTTGAGTTTTAGTGTTTAGGGTTTAAGGTTTAGGGTTTTAAGTTTTGGGTTTAGGATTATATTTAAGATGAGGGTAAAATAAAAAAAATTGAGATAAGAATATAATCATGATTTTTAAAGAAATGTGATTCCTTCTCTTTCTGATTCATTTTCATTCTGTTTTTTTCATTCAAATCAACCAAACACACAAATAAAAAAATCAATTATGATTCTTTTTCGTTCACTCTAACCAAACATCATTTTAGAATAAACATTGAATAATTCTTCTTAAAAACTCCTTTTAAGGGTAAGAAATTTCATCAAAATTAGAAACAACCGTACCATTCTCAGCTCCCTTATCCCATATGAAACGAAACCCATCAAAAGGAATATCACCCAATAAATAATTGCTTCTCAAAACTGGGCTAACCTATTGGGCCTCAAATATTCGGCCCAAAAAGTCTCCATCTTCAATCCTTCGTTAAAGTCTCCCGGTGAAAGCCAAGGGACATTCCCACCATCTCTAAATTTTCATAGTAAGTCCTAAGAGTGTTTCTACAGCACTTGGTCTAGGTTGCCATAAAATCCAGTAAAGGGAAAAGTCGTCCCATTTCTTAGCACAACATAGGCATCAATATGGCCTGGTGAGTAGGAACGTACAGTGACGCTTGTCTCATCCTTCCATTAACGCTAATCCACCTTTACTTTTTTCTCTATCTTTTTCTTCTTTTGAAAAAAAAAAACAATAAAGTTTCCTTTTTTTTAAATTATTAAATAAGTAAAAATTATATAGATTAGTCTAAGATAAAAAGGGGTGGATAATATAACTAGACCGGAAGTAAATCCCGTTAATCCACCTTTACTTCTTCCAAATTTATCTACACAAACAATTTAGAAATAAGAATCACCCTTATACCCCTTAGAATAAAAGACCCAATGAAACATTTAGTTTCCACTAGAAAAACCATATTGGGATGATAGGCCAGGATAATCTCTAAAGGCCCGTTAAGTCCATGGCCTTTCACCGATATTCCAATTGAGAATCCTTATTTCTAGCGTGAGGTTTTCCATTTAAAGTTTAAGATTTAACGGTTAATAAAAAAATATTATTGATAAATTAATATTTTTTTGTTTAATATTTTTTATAATTATTAATCCACTATCTTTGTTCATTTGTTTTTGTATTTTTTGCTCTTAAGTGTAACAATACTTGATCTTCTATTTTTATTTATTTTTTTATTGATTGATATAACATTTAATCTTTATTTTTATCTATTTTACTCTTAATTGTAAATAATATATATATTGATCTTGAACTCAAAATATAATCTCCTTTCAAGTTAGACCACATACTTTTATACCCGCCAAAGGGATATGATCTTGGCCAATTCTAATTATATTCCACTAAAAGTGGTCATTTGTGGTCTACCTCAATTGTTCAAATTAAACGGTCAATTAAAAAACACAAATCAAATTAAATATAAAAGGAACTTTTAAACCTCTAACTTAAAATTTACATTGTTCTTAATATATCTAAAAAAATAGAGAATTTTTTTTTATCTTATAGTAGTGATAAATGGTGAAATTTTAAGCATTGCGCTCATATTCTCAATTCATCGTATATATATCATTGCTAACATGCATTAAAAATTAATATATACCTCACGAATTCAAAATAAAAGAAAATATATATCAAATACTAATGAAAAATTAACAAAAATAAAATGAAAGAAAAAATTAAACCACAAACTAAAAAATCAAAGAAATAATTAAGATTGTGACGTTCTAGTCCTCCATATTTTTTGATGTGTCTTCTTCAACGGCTTCTAGTGGCCTAAAGATAAAGATGTCACTCGGATACTCTGTTACTTCTCTTACCAGAGTATAATGATAACAAGATTGAACGAGTTGTAATTGTTGCATCTCATAGTTAATGTTCAAATAATTGGACCGATAGGGCTCTATTTTATCAACATTTTTGGGTAACCTATCAAACATACCTTCAAAGGTTTCCTTGGAAAGGAGGCTTTTTTGTTAACTTGGGAAGCTTTATTTCTACTTATGAGCCTTACTATTTATGCCGAGGTTAATAGGTCATCGAGTTAAAGTAGAGTATCGTCGGTAAGAATTCTCACCCATCTCTAACACAAAGTGTTATGATAAGTTGTGAGGAAAAAATAATTAATTCAGTGATTATTTATCGACAATCTTATTCTTTGGTTCATAATTACCCCAACATCCATGCTTTTATAGGTTTGGTTTGCGAAGTTGTCATCGATTTAAAGCATATCAAATATTACCAAATACAAGAGATGTTTGTTAATTCTTTAACATTAAATTATTTATGTCTCACGTTTGACATATTCTACTATGGTACTCCTAGTGTTAAGATCTCTATTATTTTTTCATAATCTATATGCTTTAAATGCTTTAAATGCTTTAAAGAGGTATCATACTCTTCTTTAGTTACATTTATCAAACCATATTAATAATTAATGGTGGATGTACTAAAGGGTACAAAAACTTCCCAAACCATGACCATATTATTAATAGCTTCATGCACATTAGCATAACTTCCCAAACCATGGCCATATTATTAATAGCTTCATACATTAGCATAGAATTCTCTCACAATGGACACAATAGCATAGTTTCATCCTAGGTTTTCTATTATATCATCTATATCAAGGAATTGATATTTTTCAAAATCAATACCCTTTTTTACAATAAATTTTTTATTCACCTCTACAGCTTTTTCAATTTTCTTTTGAGATTCAAAGCTCACAAACCTAGTTCTATCATACTCTTTTGACACTATGATTTCTTTACCAAAACCTTTTCTTTTTTGTGTCATTTTTGAATCAAAGAGTGTTAAAATATAATAATAATCTCAAAAGAAAGTATCACTCTATTTAAGTTTTGTTTCCTAAAATCCAAAAATATTCACACTTCTAATATAAAATTATTTTCTCAAAATAATTCACAACATCAATCAAAGAAAACTAGAGGAATTAATGCACTTACTTGAAAATAATCTAGTGTTCTTAAAGATGATGAAGATAATATGAAAAAAAATCCCTAACAATATAATATGTATTTGAAATCTCTACAAAAAGATCTTAATCAAGTTTGATATTAATGTAGATACAAAATATTGAGAAGAAGAATGGTGATTTTTGGATAAAAATTAAATTTTTTAGTGAAAAATGAGAAAGGGGCGAGTGGGCATTAAGGTTTTTGAAACATTTGTGTTTCTGATATTCTTTCTTGCGTAGGGGGTTTTGTGTTTAAAACATACACATCTTGCCACACACTTAGAGTCATGTTATGGCACGCACATAAAATAAATCCCCAATATTCAACCCAAAATTAGTGTGTTATGGCGCACTTAAAATCATGTTGCTATACGAACCGATTTTACGTTCTCACTTTTTTTATTTGAAAACATTACATCACCGTGGACATAAACTCGTGTCACAATGTGTAAAGAATTTTTTTAATTTTTTTCCCAAAGTTTCTCTTATGCTAAAATATAAACGAAAGCTAAAAAATTGTGAAAAAATACTAATAAATAATGTAAAAATTAATAAAATAATAATAATAATTTAAATAAATTTTTTTTGACAATAATGCATCATCCACCACAATCTAAGTTAGTTAATGTCCGCATTACAATCAAATGGCACACAAAAATTAAAAATAACAAAAAATAACAATAAACATAATTTTCTTGAATATTAAATTGAAAATAAAATGAAAAAAATCAATGGCTTACGTCGTATGTAGCGCTTGGTTTACCGTCCACAATTCGATAGATATAACTTCTAGTTGAAGTAGAAATCACTTGAAAGGTTTTGGTTATGACTTTCCGATTGCTTGCCAATCTTTACAACATTATCATTGACAATCTCTTTAGGATTTATCACAATTTTTGAATTGAGTTTGCGAGATACTTGTGCTTCAATCTTTTTTACAATTGTAACTAATTGTCTTATTTAAGTCTCTAAGATGTGAATTAATGTCTTGATAACCTGCTCAAATTATGTATTATGATTAAATATAGCAATAATTATATACTTTAGAAACTTACCTTGAGATGGTTGTTAAGGTTGGTACTACTAACGTGAATTAGAATTTGGGATGCCAAGTGGACATTGTTAGTTATTTAGGAATGTTGTAGACCTATTATTTGCATAGTAAAAATTTGAATGATCTCTTCATCCTACATTATAGGTTTTAGAGTAGGGATCATATCTGACCTCTATGGTTGAAAGACTCCAATATTATTGGTTTATTCAAAATTATTATCTTGAAGAATATAGTATATGTCCACTAATATGGATTATTATGGATGTTAAATTGTTAAAAGTTGGTTGTCATAGTTGTAATTAAGTTTCTTATGTTATATGAAGTTTTGTTTACTGAGGCTCTTCTACTAGCAATATCTATCATTCTTCTCTTTAAGGGCATTAATTCTTCATAAAAATATTGAAAAATAATTGCTCATTAATTTGCGTGAGAACATCTCGCAAATAACCTCTTAACTCTCTCCCAATATTCATATAGGGTTTCTTATTAAATTACCTTACGTTACATATTTCTTTTTTAATTTGGATTACCATAGAAGATGAAAAGTACATTTTTAAAAATATTTTGGTCATGTCAGATCATGTGGAGATAATACCTAAAATTAGATAATAGAGCCATTCTTTTGCATTGATAGCAAATAAAAGGGAGAATACTATATGTTTAATTTTCTCTTAAATAACCTAACTAGTTTCATGTAGCATACATGAAACTCTTTTTAAGTGTTTATTTGGGTCTACTCTTAATAAGCTTTTGAAAGTAGGTAAAATATGAATTATTCTAAATTTAAGTCCAAAAATTGCTTTTAAGTTTAGATACATAATGCACAAGGGTTTGTGCTATCTCTTTGTGTTTAATTTCAAATTCTATTGTATTAGTGACAATTTTGATTTACAATGTAGGAATATTCTTGTTACACAATCCTGAATTAAAAGAAAAACAAAAATAAAAGTTATTAAACTACAAATAAAAAGAAAAATAATCATAAAGAAGTTAAAATAAATAAAAAAAGATTAGTAAACTAATAAGTGAAACAAAAATCTAAAAAGAAGTTAAAAATAAAATCTAAAAAATTTAAAATAAAATAAAACTAAAATATAAATATAAATTAAATTAGGAAATAAAAATAAAAAAAACATAGAAAATTAAAATTAAAATTAATATAATAGTTAGTGAAAAAAAGTTAATAGAAAAATCTAAAAAAATTAAAAATTAAAAATTAAACTAACAATTATAAACTGCATAAAATAAATTAATTTTTTTTATTTTCTATTTTTATTAAAAATAAAGTAATAATTATTGATAAAATTGTAAAAATAATTTTCAATAGGTGTCAAAAACTTGATACGCTTGAAAATACACAGGTATACAAAATCAAACTGTACATGTGATAAATAATTTAAGAATAAAAGTTGTAGAATCCACGATAATTACTAAAATAAATATCACTAATTATTATGCTTTTTAGTAATTTATTAAAGGGGTTTTAAAAATTGTTTTTAACTAAAAATAAAACATGAAATATAAAGTAAAATACATGAACACACGTATTAAGAAAAATATGTAATTATGACACAATCCTTACAAGTAACCTAATATTTAATCAATTATATTGTGAATTAATATTATAACTATCAATGAATTTTTAGCTCTAGCTTGTAAAATCTATGCATTAAGATAAGTCTTCAAACCCACATTTTATTATTTTTTAATTAAGTATAATACTATTATAAATCAATTCTAAATCAGAACAACATAGCCATAGTATTTAGTTAATTTATTTATCGCATTACATTATAAAAAATAGATAACTAAATTTCGTAAGATTATAATTCTTAGTAATCTTTAACGAATGTAAGAACTCTACTTGTTACACTATCACAAAGTAACAAGTTATCAATTTAAATAAAAATATTAACGATTACATAATAGTAAGAATAAATATAAATCTATCTATCTTTATGGATAATATAATAATATCTTAAATTAACATTAAACATACACATGCAGTAAACTAGTTGATCATTATAAAAATCAAATATTGAATCTAAAAATAATTATAACATTTTATTAATTAAACCATAGTCTATAGTTTAAAAATTATCCACAATCACATAAATAAATTAACTAGGTAGAATTGTAATTAAAATAATTAGAAAACTAAGAAGAAAAATAAAAAATACTCTTTAATTATCCCTTGAATGTAATTATAATGTAGATATATGTTACTCTTTAAGAAAAATAAGAACCCTAATTATATAGTTTAATGTAATTATAATTTAGTTAAAATATAATTGTAGAAGTTTAAAATAATTAAAATAATAATGTGACAAATATTGAACTATTTGAATAGAGTTGAGCTTGAAATTAGGCATTGAAATATTAATCCGAGTTTGTGGGCCACAGTGCACATACTCATGTTGTGGCACTATTTTAATTCTAATTCTATTGAAATTCATATTGATTATGTTATGCTTCGATGTATATATAATTATGTCACGATGTGTTTTTAATTTTGATAATTTAATATTTTAAACCCTTTTTGTTATATCTTGTATAAATATTTGCAATTATGTCCTCCATTGTATGATAAGCAATTATACACTTGATTTTAAGATTTGATCGATTTTTTGTCATTTGAATCATGTAAGTTAAATTATATCTGAAATGCATTAAAACATATATATGATTTCAAAAATATAATTTATAAAATCTATAGGTTGAAAGGGTATTAAAATCTAATTTATTCTTTTAATTCTATTAAATTATAAGATATAAGTAATTTTTAAGTCCGTATTCCTTACATTTTGAGTTACCCGCCTCAGCTCCCCACTCATGCTTTAGACACTGTCGCCGCATATCATCAGCCAGGAAAAAGAATATTTTATTGAGAAGCATCCAACATCAGATAGGCTCCAAACTAAAATATCCAGTTTATCCAGCCCACACAAAGGTATGCCCAAAATAAGGTCAACCTCATTAGGTAAATTGGGTGTGGTAACTTAATACCCGTATTAATTTTTGGTATTTATTTCTATTCAAACTTAAAAGTGTTATTTTAAAAGAATTCAAATTATCTAAAGGTATTTTATTTGAACAAAAAAATAAATATATGTACAAAAAATTTAAAAATATTATAATCATTTAAAATATTTATTATTTTTTTATTCTTCTTGTTCTTGTTTTTTTTTCTCATTCTCTCTCCTTGAATTTAATATTTAGATTTAAGATTTAAGTTCTATGTTTATAATTAAAGTTTATAGTTTAGGATTAAGATTTAAGATTTAGTGAAAAAAGAAATGAGAGAATTTTATATAAATAGATAGAAGTTGAGAAAGAAATGAAAGAGAAGGAAAAAAATAGGAAAATATGAGAAAAAATTTAAAAAAATAAAAATGATTAAATTGTTCTTTAATTTTTTGTGCATAAAAATCATTTTTGATCAAGTGGATACATTTTGAGAATTTATTTAATTTTAAGGTACCAATAAATTTTTTTAAAAAATAATGAGTATCAAAATAATAATATGAATATCAAAGAGGTATTAATGCTAAAAAAAATTAACCAAATTTTAAAACTTCATAACGATGTGTTAGTAATACCACAAATTGTAATAAATATAAATTTTTGTACTAGTATTATTATTTTGGTACCTTTTCTATTTTAAGTTCTTTAATAGTAGCTTAAATGAATTTATATTTTAAAAAATGTACTTATTTGGTCAAAAAGAATTTTCATACACAAAATATCGAAGGATAATTTAGTTATTTTAAAAAATTTAATTATTTTTTTCCATATTTTTTTTCTCTTTTTTATTTATATTTCTCACACATCTATATTCATTTGCCTGAAATTGTCTCTTATTTTATTTTTTAACTAATCCTCAAATTCTAAATTCTAAACCTAAATATTAAACTCAATGAGCTAGAACGAGAGAGAAAAAGATTATGAAAAGGAGAAACAAAGTTTAAAAAAATAATTTTAAATGATTATAATACTCTTAGATTTTTTTATGCCAATATTTTTCCATTAAATAAATACTTTTTAAATAATTTGAATACTTTTAAATTATCAATCAAAAATTTTGATAATAATAAATATTAAAAAATTAATATTAGTAATAATAAGTTACCATACCCTCACATTTTTGGTGCTTTTATTTTTATTAAATTAAATGCATCAACATTATCACTATTATTTATTTTTGAAAATAATATATTACGAACATCCAATTACATCGAGCATAAATTCAAATTCACTTAAAACAAATTTAATTGTAGTATAAGGTAATTGACATCGTCACTATTATTATTGAGAATCATTGACTACATATATAAATACATACATAGAAAAAAAAATTGATTGATATTAGGTTTATGAATTTAATTAATATAAATATAATTTTTATTTAAATATAAAAATTAAAAAGCTTTCACTATGGCACTTCAAAGTTTACGCTTGACCTTAACAAGAGTAAAACGCATGTCTTAATATTTCCACTATCTTATATTATTGCTAATTTGTAGAGCCGTTTCACTCTTGTATTTACAATCTTTAAAAAGTTTGTAAATTATTTAAAATAACATTTTCAAAATTTACAGTATAAACATAATATCTTATTAATAGTATATATGGATGAATATAATTAATTGGAGTTCTTTGATGATTTTTAACATAAAGACATTCTATGTTAATTTTTAGACTGGTTCTTTAAAATAAAAATATAAATTTAATATAAAATATAATGTTTTTATATTTATAAGTTATTAAATGTAATTTAATTTATATCATATAAAAAATAAATAAATATGATATTATAATAAATATATCTATATAGATAAGAGATACATACGATGATGTAACAAGTTGGTTATATTCTCATTATATAATCATCATTGTAACTATTTACACAAGTCTAACTTTTCTTGCCGAACAAAGAATCAAAACACTCTTTTTTAATCATTATAGAGTGAGACTTAAATCTAAGAAAACTAAATACCAAATTCCCTACGATAGTTCGAAATCATAATAAATTTATCTACCTCGTAGATCTACGAATAATGATTTTATCTAATATTAACAAAAATTGATTTCAAAATAAGTTTTAAAAATGTTAAAATTTGTAATTTTTTACAAAAACAATGAATGTTATTTTGTATCTTATCCCACATTGCTATTTTACATAAAGATATATAAATAGAAAATAATTGGTTATTGGATTTTGGGTCCCAAGTAGTACTTATTTTTGTGAAAAGAGAGAAGACATAGGCAAATGTAATAACACACACACGGGCCACTGATGTCATTGTCTGATTGTGTGTGTACGTTTGCCATTTTATTTAAAAATACTTTTCTACTCAGAAAAATGGTTGTTATTTTTTTACTTAAAAAATAGCCGTTATTTTTTTAACTTAAAAAATGACTGTTATTTTCCTATACTCAAAAAATTGTCATTATTTTTCTTTACTCGAAAAAATATCTGTTATTTTTTCTTTCAGAAATATTCGTTACTTTTTCTCTCAGAAATATTCGTTACTTTTTTACTCATAAATGAGTGTTACTCTTTCCAAACATGATCGTTATTATCTTAAATGTCACATATTTTCTCAAATCTATAAATAAAAAATCTCAGTTCTCAGTTTAAACACATCAATAAGAAACATCTCTTATTAAAAAAAGCTCTTAGAAAGAAAAGAAAAAAAATACTAAATTATTTTGAGTTTTCTTAACAACATAAACTTTAGAAGTATAACATTTTGATCTTCATTAGTACAAAGAAGTTTCGAGATAGAAAACAAAAATTTTGAACTGTTTTATCCCAAAAGCGACAGAATCGTATTTATTTATACAAGTTTGAGAAAAGATTGTTTTCAAGTACTTGTTCTAACATATGTTTCTATACGGATTGATGATAGAACATGAGGATTTCCCTAATACGTTTAATAAATACAAATTAAAACTGGTTTTTATTTGATTGTTATTCCATTATCATTGAAATTTTTATATAAAATACGATTAAATATTAAGGTATGTTTATTAATTTATAGTAAAAATAAATCAAAATTATAATATAAATAGGAATGAAAATGATTTATGTAAAACTTTTAAAAATTATAAAGAATAAGAATTTAAATATTAATTTATTCAAACGTTTTTCTAAAAATAATAACCAAAAATATATTAAAAATGAGAGATAGTTTTATAAATCTTATAAATTTGTATGAGAGAATTAATATTAAATAATTAATGATAATAATTGTAAAATTTCTGAAATCTTTATTTTTTTCGCTATATTTTTAAAAGTAAATAAAAAAAGAATAAATCATTTTTTTCCTCATTTTGTTTCCTTGTTACTAATCAACAATTATTAATCGGATGATGACCGTCTCATGTATAACCAAAAGACACGCTAAACTTGATTGGTTAAGTCTCTGTAGGCCATAGCCCTTAGCTTTTTGAAAAACCACGAAATATCGCTTTCGATTTTAAAAGAAAGAAATATGCCTATTTTACAGGCTCAAAAAGACTTTTTTTTTTACTGCATGTCATAAGTCTAGGTTATCATATAACTAAAAGAATATATATTATCATATTTTTGAAAAAATAATACAAATAATTTTTCATAACATAAATATTTGTATGATATAAAAACTTGAATACTTTTTAGGTTTAAGAAAGCATGCAAAAATAATAAAAATAATATAACTTAAAATTTGTGATCATAAAAAAAATCTCTTATATTCAGTTTATATAATTTTATTATTAAAAAAATAAAATGAATGTATTAAATATCATTTAATTAAAATTTATTTAATATTTTTATTGTTATAAATTTTAATGTGTAATTTTTCAAAAATATTTACTTAGGTTTGAAAAGATATAAAAAAACACAAAATTAATACATTTAAAAACTTATAACAAGAAATAGAACCACTCACACTAACTATCTTTTATTTCAAATCAGGGTGTTATTTTTGGAATGTATTTTTATGTAATATTTTCAAAATGATTTTAAGTAAAATAATGTATATAACATCCATTAAAATTTTGACTAAAAATAGAAATTCTTATCTATAAATTATATATTTTGACTATAAAAAGAATCTATATAATTTAAACTTTTTTACTTTAAAAATCCTTTTAAGTTAAATATCAATTAATAAGATTCTAATAACATTAAATTTTTATCTATTAAATTTTATTTAATATTAAAATAAATTATTTTTATTATAGATTTTAAATATATTATTTTGTATAATTTTTAAAGATTTTATGTATGGGAAAAAAAGAGGATAAATGAATTATAAATACGAAGGAAGTTGTAAAATATGCGTGTAAGTGTGTATAATTGATTTAGCAAGCACCGTACAAATATTGGCTACAATGATTGTTCGCAATAATGTAACACTTTTATGAGATTTATCCACATCATATTAATAAACATACCATATAAATAGTTAATGTAGAATATTTTATTAATAATATTTTATTTAAAAGTAATATTATTAATATTTAATTAATAGAAAAATTTATATATATTTATTGTGATAATAGTTATCTAATTCATAAAGGCATAAATTTGCTTCTTTAGTTAGCCAGTTCTGCCTAACACGAAAGCACTTACATTAAATATTTGAAAGCGTCATTAGGTAAATGCCACAATGTCACTGTTTAGTTCCATCCATTCTTAAATTAATCTATTTAGGGTATTAATCCAAAAACAATTAGGTTTATTTTTCCAAATTAATAAAACAAAAAAGTTAAATAAAAAATCTACATTAGGCAATATATAACGATCCCACGTCATTAGTTTTTCAGATAAAGTTTCAATTTTGATATTTTAATTTAATTTTTATTTAAAAAATATATATATTTAAATTGGACGGACATAATCTAAGTAGTCATTTTATCAAACAAAGTCCATTTTATTAAGACAAATATAAAGAACAAAGCTCATCGTATTCAACTATTCACATGCAGTGGGAGATGGACAGATAAAGTAATTTGAAGATATAATAAATCTATAAATCACTTTGTTTCCATTTTGAAAATTTACAACTTTACACATTTTTTATATCATATAATTATTGTTATGATTCGAATCTTTGAATTAAAACAAAAAAAAATCTCATCGTTATAGGACTAAATAAAACAAAAAAAATTATAAAATCTAATATGTTATCTAGAAAAAATTACCTAACTTCAAAATTAATTTAAATTCTCAAGTTTGATTAACTTTGTAAAACATCAAGAGAATTTACTCTGGAATAAAATTTGAATGATAAATCTTTTTAAAGATAAAATAGTCAATATTTAAAGAAAATGTTAAAAAGTATAAATGATTATTAAATACATTTTTAATAATTTTGAATTTATAAAAAGATTGGTGTGTCACACTTTATATTTTAAAATCTCAAATTCAAATATCAATAGTGTATGAATAATATATATATATTGTTTTTCATATTGAAAAACAAGAAGTACGAAGAACTAATTTCTGTAAAATACCCCAACACTGAATAAACGGTATTATAGAGCAAATCTGCAAACAATAAAACTTAAAAAAAAATTCTCATAAATTTATTAGATATCTTGTTGATAACTAATTTTAGTATTTATTATGACGCTTTAATGTATCTAAAAAAAATTAAAACTGATTCTTTTTATATATTCTTTATATTATTAATAAATATTTTTCACTATTTTTGTATTAAAAAACACTATAATATATTTATAAATTCATCACAATCTTATAACTTCTCATTCAATACAGTTCCAGGGTGACAATTGATGAGTAAAATCCAGAATACAAACGCAAAATAAAAGGAATATTTTAATTACAATTAATTATTAACTTTTTAAATTTATATGTAATTGAAAAAACAAAAAACACAACACACAAACAAATACAACATATACACACAAAATACAACTGATATAAACTCAGTAATATCTTTTATTAAAATGATAAAAATAATAATATATTTTTCACTTAAATCTAAATTTTAAATTCAAATTTAAATAATAATTTAATATCCTCACAACATCATGATTAATAAATACTATACAGTTTTGTATTAAGGCGTACGTGCGCGTTTTCCAAATTGATAAGTAAAGAAGGAAACAAATTAAGAGTTTTTAGATCGATGTAGTTAATGTTTGAGGTATTAATTCGATCTTTTTTATGATTTGGATTAGTTGCACAAAATACAAAAATATACATAGTATTATGATATTGTATCTAAAGCAATGGACAAAAAAGTTGATTGATTTCGTACCATTTATCTATATATCGACGGATAAAATCAGAAATAGGAGAAGAGGGGGAATACTTGAACTGAAAGAACACGTTTAGTTTAGTCATAAATTTCTGATTATCTCATTTCTGTGCTAAGATTTGATTAGTTCCTACATGATTTTTTTTTCTTTTTATTAATATTAAATAATTAAAAATATTTATCATAAATCGATACATTATTTGAGATAATTATAAATTTTTTATATAAAGTATTTATATATGTTAGTACAAAGACTTCAAGGGACAGTTTCACATTCATTCTCATCCTTTTTCTGGTTTGTCGCTTCCTCAATACATACAACACATGATGTTAAAAATCCTTTTTCTGGTTTTGTTTTGTGAAAAAAGAAAAACAAAACTGTCTGCATAAACCTTAGAACACCCGGTACATTAAATAAATTAGTTCATTTTATCTTGTTAGCAAAAAACGAGAAGTTCATTTTCCCCTATTTCACAAGGAAAAATAAAATGGTTGAATTCATTAAAATTTTGATTGAAAAGGATCGATCGATAGGTAAAATTAAAATATACATCAAACTCATTTCGTTATATTTCTCAATGAAAAAAATGATTTTTTTTAATTTTTTTTTTGTTGCTTCAATAATAAATTACCCTTAATATCATTTTGGACAAAATAATAATTACATGTCTTTCGGTTTATATTTATTTTAAATTTTGGCAAAAAATTAAGCAAGACACCTTGAATAAAAATAATTTTATAATATCAATGAATCTACATTCCTATTAGATTTTTTTTTCTTTAACTTTTCAGAACTGTTTTTCGAAATTCAAAGAGTTTAATTAAAAAATATTTATTTTTTATATCAATGTTATAATTAACTCAAAACTTAATAGTTAAGTTTTTATTATTTAATAATTAATTTATCATTAATAGTAATTTTTTATTATTTATTTATTAACTTATCATTATATCATATAAATTTCGAACATATGTTGTAAGGTACTAATTATACTAATTAGACACGTAGAAGATTCGAGATTTGAGCCATAATATACTAATTATATAATTATTTTTAAAAAAAATTACTTTGTAAAAAAGATATATATAAAAAAGGAGGGCCAAAATATTATGATTCTGGAACAAGACAATAAATTACTTCTAAAACAATCAATACCAAAGTATCACTAAAAGGAGAAGCAAGAATCAATATGTAACCCAAATAATGTAGGGTAGGGCCACATCTGAAGCACTCCCAGGCCATGTATATATAAAAAGAAAGACATCTTTTTTTTTTCTCATATACCAGTCCACAACATATTAATTTGAGAGCTGGCGAGCTATCTAGCTAGCCTTTAACTTTAGTATTCCTATAAATACTAACCAAACCAAACTAAACCTAAATCTATTGCCTTTGTTTCCCCTAAAAAAAAATAAAAAATTTGAAGCCTGATCATCAAAACGACATGGGTACAGCATCCACAAGCAACAGTGAAATTTCAGGATTCAAAAACGGTAGCTCTCCAATTCCATACTTGTTTGGGGGCATAGGTCTGATGTTAGCTCTTATCATAGTTGCTTTGGTAATTCTTGCTTGCTCTTACACTCGACTTTATAATTCTTCTTCTCCATCTTCTTCCACCTCTGCTGCTGCTACTCATAACAACACTAGTACTACTAGTGCTGACGATCATGACCAAGAAAAATCACCAAAGCAACTTGAAATCAATGAGGTACCAAAGATTGTTGTCATTATGGCTGGAGATCATAACCCTACGTTCTACGCTAAGCCTACTTCTAAGACTCTACAAGTCTGAAACCTTTTATTTTATTCTCAAGAATTTAACATGATTATATTATTTAAACTTGCAATTTCATGTAATTCATTTTTAGTTTATTTTTATCTTAATTTTTTACTATATTATTTTGGAGTTAGTATTTTTCTTCCTCCTTTTGAGGCTTTGCCAGGCATCGGCCTGCTGTAAGATGTAAGTTGATTGATTCCAGTATCAAAAGAAAGATAGAGCTAGCTAGTTTAAATATATAAATTAATTCTTAAATTTTAAGAAAATAAAATATTTTTATTAAAAAAAAATTGTAGAAAATAACAGTTCGATAATTTATTATAAGCTAGTACGCTTTCTCCTGCACCACTAATTTTGATTACCTGTTGCTAAAAGGTTCAAGATTATCGAATATTTGTAATAAAATAATTTAAATTATCCTACTTTGATTATATATAACTTAAACTTTAATTTTAGATTAAAATTCATAAAAATTATAAATTTTTTTAATACAAAAGATTATACAATAAGTAAATATACTCGTAATTTTTATAAACTTTATAATAAAATTTTATTTGATTAACGTTTGGTTAATATAATGGTTCGACCAATAATGCTTCCCATCTTGCCATCATCCAGTAGTCACGTGTTTAAAGTGATATCTCATATCGATTCCATTAACTGACTTATTATTGGTTTTATTTTAGCTCTACCTAAATAACAAGATATATTCAATAATTTCATAGATTTTGAGTATATGTTTAAAACACATTTTAAATATAACTTTTTAATATAAATATGTTTCATAAATATAAACATTAAAATATATTTATTTTATCAAATAAATATTATTAAAATTAAACATATATTTAATACATATATAAATATATGTTTAATGTCATTGGTTAAGCTAATATTTATTACTAATACGATATTATTGGTCCAAATACGTGGGCAATCAACAAGAAAAAAAATAAAAGATATTCAACAATGATAGTGTTGGGAGGAGAAAAAAAAAAGTCAAAAACTTCTACCATTTATTTCCATACAAACGTGAATTTATTTTCATACAATCCGACGTGAATGACTTGAAGGATAGTTTTGATTCTATAAAAACCTTTGTTTTAATTTCAATAGATACAGAACAACAAACTGAGAAAAAAGAGAATATAAGAAACCTTAGTAGAAAAAGTTTTCTAAGAGAGAAAAATTCCTTAGTAGAAAAAGTTTTCTAAGAAAGAAAAATTATGAGTTAATTTGTGAAGTTTTATCCACAAATTAAAATACATATTTATTGTATTTGTAAGAGATTCATCTAAAGGTGAAATTTGTAATCTTATTTTATTATAGTGAAAGTTTTAAGTAGTTTACGAGTCTCGTGGTTGTTACTTTTATTTTTGAAAGTTTTTTCACGCTAAAAATCTTTGGTGTTATTTTTGTTTTATTTTGATTTAAAAAATTATCCGAAATATATGTAATTTATTTCTTTACAATCATTTACTTTACACCTAAATACAAATAGAAATATTGAATACATCCAAATTTAAACTACGTAAGTACGTAAAACTATACTTTCAACTTTAAATTATATCGTTCACTTCCACAATAATAAAGATTTCTGATAGTGGTAGAAGTTTGTGGACCATGTATTGAAGGAAGTAAGGAGAGGTTGTGGCAGAGAAAAAGACAAAATAAAAAAAAAGGAAAATTAGGTTTAAAATTTATAAATTAAAATAAAGTCAAAATAATAAATACTATAATAAGCGGTACATACACATCATTTAGATTATCACATCAACAATACTTATGAATAATAAATAATTTCTGCATTAGCAATAACATCCTTTTAAAAATATCAATTTATTTATTAAGAAAATCAATTTCCTGTTATTTTGAACACAAGCACCATTGGCTATGAAAGCTAAAAAGAATAAACTAAGTGTCCCGTTATAATACAAACATGCTAAAAGTTTATCAATTATAGCTAGGGACGTAAACGTCTTTTCACCCTAATACCAGCACAGTCATAGAATTGCCGATATATGTTCGGTAAGATTAGGCTAATGGTAATTAACAGATGTGGCGTCTCGGACATGTACTAGGTTTTACATTAATCATAGCAAATTAGAAAGTGAAAACTCTCTCTATTAGACTCTTATTTTAATTTTTATTATTTTTTAAATGATATGTGTAAATTTTATTTTCTTTTATACATTAATTTTTCTTAAAAAAAATATAAAAGAAATAAAATTACACGTGTCATCGAATAATGATGTAAATAAAAATGAAAATATTGATAACTGTTAAGATTAAAATACACTTCATATGTGATAATAGAATTGGTTGTGTTAGGTATTCTACGTGTAAATGGGTGTGTAATCTTATCGATCTGGTTCATCTCGTCTGTATAAAACATATCGTATCAAACAGTTCATGTATAGTGACTTGGTACTATTAAAAAATGTATCCTTTTAGTTACTTGACCTTTTGAGGTATCCCGCACCTAACAACCTATACAAACGTGATCTTAAATTCAAACTAGCAACATCCTGTCAAGTGTAGACACCGAGATCAAACAACTAGTGGTGTCCCACATTTCTACTCTACATCCATACAAGAGATGTCCTATGCGATCTGGAATAATGACTTGATCACTAAAATAATGACTTGATCTTTGATTCTAATTGTAAAAACTCATGTTTAGTTAGGCTCTAACACCTTAAACAGAGTGCCTACCAATATAATGTTAACACTTACCTTTTGTATGTTTATATATATCACACTAATAAGATAAATGAAGGATCTGAGTCTTAGCTTATTACTAACTTCTCACTAAAATCCCTAATATACTAGAACTTCTCCAAATTGGTTGTAACTAACTGGAAGTGTTTCACATGTGATAATAGAATGAGATAGTTTGTTAGAGCTAGATTCCCCTCCATGTGTTGCTATTATCATCACCTAGTGTTGAAGATATCACTATGATAAACATAGCTATAAAACAATGTATACAGCATAGATGATTGTATGTTTTACTCTTGAATTTCAAATGTATTTCATAGAACCTTCCACAATGTTATTCTCTCTCTCATTCTCAAATGTTCTTATCATGGTATTAGAGGTCATCCTACATGAATGATGTAATGTTTTCTGTTACACCAAATTCAAGAAAATTAAATGATGAAGGATCATCATGTTTGCTCAAGTCATCATTATCTCTAATTGTTCTTCCTCAAGCTTTGTCACAATTCTCCATTTCTACATTATAGACCTATCCAATTGATCCAAGTTTCTTTATAAAACTTGATGACTCTAATTATTTGATCTAAGAGGAACAATTGTTGTAGGTAATTATAGTCTATGAACTGCAATCTCTTAACAAAGATTCATTTATACCTTCTCCATCAGTTCTCAAGAAAACTATAATTTCCACTAATGCTCGTGGAGCTACACACATGTAAGGTTCTTGAAGAAAATATTGAGTACTTGATTTGGAAGAGACAAGACAATGCTATCAAGAATTGTATTTACTCATCTATTTCTTCAAGTCATTTGAAATTTATTATTGAAAAGCACACATCTCTTGATTACTAGAAAGCTCTTGATAAGGCCTTTAATGATGATTCACAATAGAGATTAATGGATCTATGATAGAGACTACAATCACTGAGGAAAGGTAATATGACACTTGAACAATACATTAGAATATCAAAGGATCTTCTTAATCATTTACTTGTTATTGGAAATTCAATCATAGATAGAAAGCAAATGCTCTATATGCTTAGATGTTTAGACTTTCAGTACTCCTCACTTGCCACAAATATAATTGGCAATAAAATAATTATTGGCCTAGATGAGTTATTGACACATTTACGTGTTTATGATCGACAACAAGCACGTATGAGTACATCTAAACTCATACCTATTCAAGCCAATTACATTAAGAAATTCTCCAAATTTCATTCCTCAAGTTCATCTTAACCTACTTAGTCTCCTATACCTATTAATCAATCCATGTCTCAAAGAGTCAAACTTGAAAAATTTGACAATATTCAATGTCAAATTTGCAAGAAATATGGCCTAAAGCTGCATGTTTCTACTTCAAATATTCACAATAAAAAAATAGTGATACATCTAATTCCAATCCTCAAAACCCAAAGGTAATGTTTCTTAAGAAAACTTTGCACAAATTTCATATGTTATTCCTGAGGAGCCTTATTCATATATTACTTCATTTCCTCCTATGTAATTGCCTCACCTCAAGCATTGTTAACAATATCTGTTCTTACAACTACTTCTACATCACAATGGTCTTGATATATATGTTACACATCATCTAGTGTTTGATGATACAATGCTTCAACAAACAAGACCTTATACAAGTAATGCTTCTATCTTATTTGGTGATGGATCTAGTATACCTATTACATATATAGGTAGTATCTGTTTGTCTTATGAATCATATAGGCTTCAACTATCCAACTTGTGTGTTCTAAAGTTAGAGAAGAATTTGATTTATGTTAAGTAACTTTATGTTGATAATGTGGTTACGATCAAATTTTATCTAACATGTTTTCTATAAAGGATGTGGAAACCAAGACTACTATTTTAGTGGGGATGCTAAGGATGGATTGTATAAACTATTCTTGAGATAAGAAGCGAACTAGTCAACAATGCTTCTTGCCTGAAGGTTGTGCTAAGTATTGATTTGCTACATGAAAGGCTTGGTTATCCCAATCCTAATGTTTTCAAATATATAGCTGTTAAATGAATAAGGAACTTATTTGCACTAGTAATTTTAGTTTGTGTAGTACATGCCAAATAACTAAGGCACATAGATTATCAGTTATGCATGTTTATTCTTGTTATATACATCCTTTTGATATTGTACATGTTGATCTATAGGGACCAACTCCTATTCCATCCTTACAAGGAATGAAAGTACTTACTTCTTTTTATTGATGATTGTACATTATTTATATGAATCTATATTCTACCTAGAAAAACTTAAATACCTCATATTTTTCTACACTTTGAAACATTTGTTGAAAGACAATGTCATGCTAAGATAAAAATGCTTCGAAGAGATGGTGGAATTGAATTAAAAAAAATTAGAATTACATCTGTTTACTAGTGATATCATACATCGAATAATTTGTCCCTACATATCATCACAAAATGGTGTTGTTGAAAGGTGTAATAGATAGGTTGTAAATGTTAGTCTAGCTATGCTTATGAGGTTTAATGTTCCCATGGTATATTGGGACTACACTTTTCAAATTGTTGTGCGTTTAATCAATAGATTACCATCTCAGCCTCTCCATGATTCTAATCCTTTTGAGCTAATATTTTAATAGAGGTCAAATTACACCTATTTTAAAGTGTTTGGGATGCCTATGCTATCACTTTCTTAGACCATATAATCATAATAAATTAGAAGCTAAATCTTTACCTTATGTATTCCTTCAATATACTACTCAATGCAAGGGATTCTGATGTTTAATTAGAACTTGTCTCTAAAAATATCTTTATTTCAACACATATTCGATTTGATAAGAATGCATTCCTTTCTTATAAAGCACATATGTATCTTATCCTTCTAATAAATCTACTAATTCATCATCTTCTACTCCATCTTTTATTTCAATTCCCACAACAACTGCTCAATTTATCCCCAATATTCATACTGTAAAGAGGCATTCCATTCTGGTATCTTAAGAGCAGACTCAACATTCAAAGGTTCTAGATGAACCAAAATTAAAGCACTTGTAAGATCTTGTTCCTAAACCTATCAATGAAAATGTGATTGGCCATAAGTGGGTTTTTAAGACTAAACTGCTCCCTGATGGATCACTTGACAAGTATAAGTCAAAATTTGTAGCTAAAGGTTTCCAACAAATTGAAGGACTAGATTACAATGAGACATTTAGGCTCGTAGTGAAGCCCACTACCATTAGAATTGTTCTAACATTGGAACTTTCACAGAAAAGGTTAGTAACGTAGCTGAATGTTAATTCTGTATTTTTGAATGAGGACATTACTAAAGAGGTATACATTTCTAAGCCATACGGCTTTGTAAGCATTCAATTTCCTAATGATGTATATAGGTTGAAGAAGGCAATATATAGGTTGAAATAAGCCCCTCGAGCTTGGTTTCTCAATCTCAGTGGGTGTTTAGCTTATTGGGGTTTTAAGTGCTCTAATAATGATGCTTCTATGATGGACTATAATTATGGTGGTGTGTTTTTGGTGCTATTGATCTATGTGGATGATATCCTAGTTACATAGAATGATTCCATATTTATTACAAACCTTATTACATGTCTAAATAAGGTATTCTCATTGAAGAACTAAGGCAATATCAAGTTCTTCTTGGGAATAGAATTTATTAAAATAGATGATGTCATGCATTTATGTCAATCCAAATACATTAAGTATCTGCTTGATAAGGTTCAATTGATACTCATTTTCGTGAGTTTCGCACTAACAGTTCTACACAAGCTTAAGATTGAGGGGAAATGTTAAGATTAGAATATACTTCATATGTGTTAATAGAATTGGTTGTAACTAACTAAAAGTGCTCCAAACGTAATAATAGAATTATTTAGTTTATCAGAGCTAGATTTCCATATGGTGCTATATCACCTATAAAACAATGTATATAGCATAAATAATTATATGTTTTACTCTTGAATTTTAGATGCATTTCATAGATATTTTTACGGTATTTTTATCTCCTTCGTTCTCATATATTCTTATCATTATTTTTAATGGATTTAGAAGTTATATGTATATTTTTATCAATTATATTACTAAAAATTTTGATAAGCATATTTTAAAACTTTTAACTTTTAATATTCTTAATATTTTTTATTTTCTAAAAAAAAATTAATATTAAAATAATTAACATTTTTTCTAATGATATTTTACTTATATTATTATTATTATTATAAGAAAAACAACTATAAAAATTGAACTATCTAAATAAAATTGAGTTTTCTTCACATTAATAAATAATTAAATATTTTTATATATTATAATTATATCATAATTATAAATTATGTGATAATTTTTTTTATTAAAATAATTACAAAAACTCAACTATATTTACTAATAGTATTTTAACAAAGTTATAATAAAATACTTTTTTTAAATAATTTTTACAAGTTGAAGACAAATTCACTAAAGGGATCATACTAATTAAAGTTACAATTAAAAAAGTAGTAAAATTTATTTTAAAATTAATATTTATAATATTAATTAAAATTTATAATTATAAAAATATCATATTTTAAATTTAATTTATATATTTTTATTATAAAAATATATATGATAAAAGTTTTAAATTGAATGACGTTTCGTTGAATACTGTTCAAATCAAATAGAATTTTGATTAATTAAATTTATTTAATGTTAAATTTTAATCAATTAAATTTTTTAATATTATTAAATGTTTTTATTATTAAAGTTTATGTATTGTTATTTTATAAAATTTTATAATTTTTTTTATATCTAAAAGAAAAAAAATATTATGTAAAAAAATTTAAACTTATTTACATTTAAATAAATAAATGTATCCTATATATTTAGAAAAGCTATACTTTTTAATTTTTAAGGTAACATTGATACATCACATACAAATTATTAATTTGAGTGTAGTTGTCTGTAAATATAAATGGAATCTTCTGTCGAGATTAAAAAAGTGATCGGATAAGATCGTGGAAATTTTTATTTGGTGTCTCCCACTACAAAAGATGACTTGGAAGTTGGAACTTCACGCAGTTACTTTTGGACTAATTTGTCACCTACAAATTTTAAAATTTTACTCCTGATGTTTTATGTGGTATAATAATATTATAATGTTGTATATGATATAATAATTTTGAAATTAATTATAATATTTTACACGCATAATAATTTTAAGCTGCATTATTCGTGTCAAAACTTCTATCTGTGGAACGGAAATTTTTTTTTTAAAACTTTTTTCTTTCAATTATTTTTTAATAATTATATAATTAATTTATAATATATATTTAAGTTATAATAAAAAATTAAAGCTAATAATATTATAATATATTATTATGGTTATAAAATTACATAAAATATTTATTTTATTTTTAATATAATATAATATTTTTATATAAATAAATTATATTATTATAATATTAATTTATATGACAATATTTTTAAGAATTACTTAGATTAATGTTCAAAAAGATATTACGTCTAAATTTAATAGTAAAATTGAATAATTTTGATAATTATAATAAAATTTACCGTTTTTTTAATATAGTTATTTTAAAATAATATGAAAAAAGTATCATAGTTAATGTTTTAAAAATTTAATTTTTTTAATATTTTTAAATATTATATCATAAGTTTTATCAATCAAATGTGTATTTTTATCGGATTAAAATAAAAACTTAAAATAATATAAATTAAAAATTTATAATAAGACTAAATAATATAACTTGATATCTATACAAATAGACAAAAAAATGAAAGAAATTAAACAACATAAATTATAATAAATATATAAAAAATTTAAATATGTGAAAGAAAAATAAATAATATAAATAACAATGAATATTTATATAATTTTATGTTTCGTAAAATCGAATGATTAAATTATATATAAGATAAGATGTATTATTTTTTAAAAAAATACTAAAAAAAATAAGCTAATAAAATTTTAAAGAAAACAATAAAATTATATCTTTAAAAATTATAATCACAAAAATAATACTCATTGTGTACAATTTATATATTTTTATTATAAAAAAATTTTATCTATGATTTCGTACTAAACGTATTTCACTTTAATATTATTTAAGTTGAATTATATTTATTTAAATTTATTTAATGTTAAATTTTATTTAATTAAATTTATTTAAAATTAATGAAATATTATTTTTATTATTTTTACATTTTACGCAAGTTACGGCAGGCTACTCCATCAAAAATTTGATCTATCATTTCATAAGTTTTTATATATTTTCTTCGTCCTTTTCGTACTCATTTCGTATATTTTATTTATAAAATGTGGACTTCTGCATTGAACATCAATTAGGACCAGATAATGTGAATTAATACTATTTTGTTTATTTTTTTCAAATTTTATTTTGTCGTTTCTTCCCAATTTAATTAACCCATAACAAAGAATTGTACCATCTATATACCAAGGGAAAATGAGTACTCCAAACACCTCTTCCTAGTTTTTATCTTCTGTCCTACACAATCACAGTCGCAATCAAACTTACGTAGCATCTAGTAAGCATTAATCATCAAAACATTGAAGTTGTGTCGACCAGTGAAGTCACCAACCATATGACTATTAATTCAAAACATTTTAATTACTTATGGATCCATATTTGTATTTATATTTACTTTACCATATTACATCAATGATAAATACAAAATAATTTAAATATATATTTATTTTTTATTATAATTTAAATCAGTTAAACATATAACTTAATTATATACAAAACGAAATTAAAGCTACAAACTTTTCCAGGAGTGGCCATGACTCCACGGTCCCACTCCATATCCCTGATTCCATACCTGTGTGTTGAAGATTGCTATCAACCAGTCCAAACTTAACATTAAATAGATCTTACTTTGAATCCAAGATTTTAAAAGTTGTTTTGATAACTTGTTGATGCAGTGTATGTTTACATATCAAACATTATTTAATAAGTTAAGTAATAATTTAAGATTTTGTTCAAAAAACAAAATTATAACATCCTATTGAACAATAAAATCATAATTGTAGGACTTCTAAACTTATGGTTATGAATAAAAATAGATAATCTAATAATACGTAGAGTATGTCATGTATTGTCAGGTGGTATCAAAATCATTAACCATGTGAGCTTATATTCTTATAAGTATGCAAGATTTCTTACGTGGATTATATGATACAATATGCATGTATATTACACATTATTTAAGAAATTAAATGATGATGTATTTATAAAGATTGTATATTATCTAAATGTCATAACACGTTTTGAGGTTTCTTTTTATAAACAAAACCATAAGATTTCGCATAACTATTGAGTCATGAGTGTAGGTTTCAAAACTTGTAATTATCGATCAAAATAGACAATTTCATGTAAAAAATATTATATAGTATAGTATTTATGTTAGAATAAAATTAATGAAGTTAAATTATATTAAATTATTTCATTTTAAATTTATTATTGATTTCTCATGTAAATAAATATTAATGATATTTTTTAAGAATTTGTCTGCGATAGGAGTAAGCACAATTTCAATGACAACCAACAATATCTGACAAATATGTCAGTACTTCATTTGTTAAAAAGAAAAAAAGTTTATAAAAATAAGGCTCTTAAAATTCTCAAATTTATAATAATAAAAATAATAAATGTAAATATTAATTTATATTTTTTTAATTCAAAATAAAAGATATTATTTTATTATTATAAATATTAAAATATTATTTTAATTAGTTTTTCAAAAATGATCACGTTTATTATCAGGGTGGGGAAAAATGTCATGTTTATCGAGAATGGTAAGATTGTTGGAAGAAAATATCCTCGACAGTCTCACTCCTCTACTTCTATTTTGACTATTGTGATTTGTGCGTATACTTAAAGCAATAAAAAATTATTACTAAAATAAATTATTTATTTCAAAAATGAAAATAAGGCTAACTGTATTTTAATATTAATTATTATTTGTTCAGTCTCTTCGTTGTATACAATTTCAACTTCTTTTTTTCCATTTAAACATTATGAAATCATACTTTGACAATATTCGCACAGATTTTACTCTAGAGGATGCGGCTGCTGGTAAACGTGAAGAGAGTTTCAAAACGCACCCCAAAAAAAAAAAGCGTTGTAATTACTCTATTAATTTGTTGAAAAACATTAAATTTCTTATCATTTATATGACCAAGTGATTGAATTTATTTCTAAATTTATAAAAATTATATTTTTTATATTATAAAAAATTAACATTTAGGTTAAAACTAAGTGAATTATATCATATAATTAAATAAAATATTAATATAAAAAATGATTTAGGAAAAATATTATGTTTTTTCTTTATTTATAGTTATGGGTAACATAAGATTTTTTTTTATTTTAAAAAAATAATAGTTCATCACTGACAAAACATATATACAAAAACGTGGCATAAACTTACACCTTCCCGATGCCACCTGAGCAAATTATATTATTGCACTATTAAATAATTTATCATGATATAATAATATATTGACCTAATGAAGAAATTAAAGAATTATTTTATTTATTTATTTCACTTTATTTGGTAGAAGACTCACAAACAAAAGGATTCTAGATACTCTTGGATTTAATTAAGAGTGTGGTGACCGATTGGGACTACTTGGACGCTTAGTGCACTATAATTATTAAAAATGGAACCCAAAAGTCAGTTTCGTGGTTTAAACGATGTCAAATTTTGAATGACTTATTTGCAAGTGGCAATATGTATATATAGCATTATAATTAAGCTTTTACTATCTTATATTTCATCATTTGGCGCGCTCATGGCGGCAAATTGGCCGCCATCAAAATCCTTAAGGTATTATTTATTATTTTTCAACTTTTTATTTTTTTAAAAAAAATATTACATTATTACATTAATTGACTTAAAAAAATATTACATTAATTTTAAAATTTATTAAGCATTATAAATGACTTATTTTATAAATGAATATACTTAGATAACACTTCTTTACAAATAAAGTGACTTAAAAACACTTTTTAACATATTTAACCAAAATAAATACACAATCTAGGTAAGTCACCCATACTATATTATTTTACTTCAAAGTAATTTTTCAAGGAAATATATATCAATAATATAATAAATGTAAAGTTTTAATTAATTATAAATTCATTAATATTACTTTGATAATTATGCCTCTCAAACTTGTGTGTGTAAGTCAGGTACACAATGGGGTCGGGATATATATACAGTGTTCAATTCAAATGGAAGCATGCACGATGGATTCAATATCATATTCTTTAGTGGAAGACAAATAAGCTATCTCTCTCAACATCAACACTTTTTTTTTTTTTACAAATAATATCGGTCATGGCATAGTTGATTTCTATATATTTCTGCTTAATTAACCCGCAAATTAATAAATAAAATATTATTTAGATTTTTTCTCAAAAATGTGATGAAATATAGAATAATAATCGGTGCTAAAATCTAACAAGCCTAACATTTTTCAAAATGATTTCCAAAGTTACATTAATTAGCTCGCTCAATCAGTTTGACTATTAATTAGATATAACTTTGGTTGTTTTAACTCAATAGTTCGTTTTTCATAGGATGCAATGTATATATATTAAATTTAATATCCATGAAAAAAAAAACTTATCATAGATATTTATTCTATATAATTTACTATAAATCATATTAAAATCAAATCGAATCGTGATATATATATAAGATCAACAGATTGGATCAATCCATGTATTAAACTTAAACGAATTTATTCAAATCTAAATATTTTTAAAATTATAATTTTAGAATTAAAATAATCACACATTTTTAATACACTTTACTAATTTTTATAACAATTTATTTGAGTAAAATTATATTATAAATAATCATTTTTAAAATTTATCTTTTTTACATTTTTATAAATATATCTTTCTCTCTTAAAATTTTCATAAATCTATCCATTATTGTTTAAATTTTTTAAACAAAAATCAAAATATTATCATATTCATAACTATTTTTTTTATATTTATTACAAATGATATTATTTTTAATTTATCATAATTTGTTTAAAATAAGTAAGAAAGTTTTTTTAAAATAATTAAGAAAATGTTTTCCTATGATATATAATATTCTTTTTTTTTTCAATTTATCAATTTAAAATATATAATGTATTATATCAAAAATATTTTAATTTAAAAAAATTTAAAAATTTAAAAATTAAAAAAATTGAATTATATAATGTATATTCATTTATCTAAAAAATCAAAACATATTATATGAAATTAGACAACGTAATAATAGATTATATCGAATCATTATCAAATTAAATTCGATGTGATCTATTATCATCACTAATTAACATTTGTCAAAATGATTTACAAAGTTACATTAATTCAGCTGGCCCAATCAGTTTGACTATTACATAAAGAGGAATGTTATATCATTCGAGTAGGACTTTGATTGTTTTAATTCAATAATTTATTTTTCATTACAACAACAAACAGGTGACTATATTCCTATATTTATATAACACGTGTTAAAATTTTAGAAATTATTAAACTATTTACTTTTTTAAAAAAATTATGGAATATAATAAACTATAATTAATATGAATATAAAATTTAAGTGTCGGTAAGCATTGAAGCTTCATTTCATTAATGCATCCATTTTAAATAGTTATCATATACGTAAATTTAGGTGATCCCCTGATCCTACACTAATTAATGAATGAAGTATTTAGTTTTTTTTCTTTTTTATAATTGAGGTTGAAGTTAAATTCACATCTCCCACTTTTTCTGTGATCATCATAACAGGGTGTAGATATCATGGATTAGTTAGAATATGAACTAAAATTAAAAATAATATAATAACGTCGTTTCTAAAAGTAATAACATATATATTTGGAGATTTGTCTTAAAAATATATATTTTTTATAATATTTAAAAAAAAATTAACATTGATTTTAATTTTAAAAAATAAATTAAAACATATTCAACAATTTACTTGTAATTATTTTTTTCTCGCTCCTTCCCTATCCCATTTTTTCAGCCATTTGTTTTTCTCTTCTTAAAAAAACCAAACAGTAATGCTTTTTTTTTTCTCCTCACCTATTTCTCTCACATATTTTTTTCTCTTCTTTTCTTAAAAAAAACAAAAACCAAAAATAAAAATAATATATATTTATATAATAAAAAATATATAATTTTTTATAACAAATAATTTATTAAAATTTTATTATAAAATAATTTAAAATAATAATAATAAATTATAAAATTTTAAATTATTAAAAACTTTACTAAATAGTTACAATCATTTTTATGAAAAATTATTGATATTTTTTTTAAAATAAATTATTTAAGAGTAAAAAATTAAAAAATAGATTATATTATAACACATATCTCTAATGTTATTATAATTTTAATTATTACTAAGATAATAAATATTTATTAATAATAATTTTATTTAAATATTTAAATATAATTAATTAGATATATTTTATTATATTAATAATAAAAATAATTATAATAATATTATTTTAGATAATATTTTGACGTAAAATTTGTGATATAATATTCTATATTTGTATTTGTATCTAGTAGAAAGTTGAATATAAAGGCTTCCCAATTTTTAAAATAATTTAATTATTTTATGAATATTATTTTTATATCGTAATTATAATTAATATTATAATTATTTATTAAATATAATTATAATTATATTTAATAATAATAATAATGTATTATATTATTTATAAATTATCAAAATGTTTAGCATATCATTTTCGTATAAATTTATATTTATTTTATTATAAAATAAATTATTTTTATTTTTTAAAAGAAAACTTTAATATATAATATGATAAAAGAGATTTATGTATTTAAAATTAATTATAAATTTATAAAGTGTTAATATGTTTTTATGTTTATAATAATTATGTTTTGTAAAATAGAGTTGATATATTTTTTTATTTTTTTTTTAAATAAAATTGACTAACAAATATGTTTTCAAGTTTAAGGTTAAAATGTACCATTTTTTAAACTAAAATCAATCTTAACCTTTTTTCAAACTATTATAAAAATGTTTTTTTAGACAAAATCCCTATATATATCATAAAAATAAGAACCAATTCATTCTAATAAAACTTATAAAATCAATCCAAAATGAATTCAGATTAAATTGAATTGGGTTGGGTTGATCGAATTTTGTTTTTATTATTTTTATTTATAATTTATAATTTTTAAAAAATATATTTATTTTTAATAACTAAATAACTATTGCATTAAATTTTATATTATAATAATTAATAAAATTTAGACCAAAATATTTTTTTTTCAAACAATAGATAAACAAAAATTATATACTCAATTCTAAATTTTAAATATTACAGAAACTAATGCAAATGTTTACTATTTAATTTTGTATTAATTTAATCATAGATTATATACATAAATAAATATTTAATTTAAATAACACAAATGTGAAAACTAGAGTATTCGAAGCTTGACACTAGATTTAGAGTCTCCTACTCTCCTCTGCGTTGAGGAATGTGGTTGAGAAATTAGATAAGGTTAGGGTAAAAAAATAATAAATAATTAATTAAAATTTGTAAAGTTGAAGTGTATAGTGCAAAATGGGTAGAAAAGTATACTAGTTGTTTTTTTTACTTTTTTATTAAATAAAATTATTATATTAAAATAAAAAATAAAAAATATAATATAAGTATAGATTCTATAATTTTTAAATCTAAATCAACTTAATCACAATAAAAAATCCATATAACTTGGATTAGGTTGTTGTTTGGGTTAAATCAAATCAGGCCATTTTTTAGCATCATTATCATCATATATGCCACTAATACGTTATATATATGTGAATAAAATTGATCGCTTTTTATATAATAGAGAAAAGTGTCAATTAAATCTCTTAGATTATGTTTTAGCGTGAGTTTAATCCCTTGAATTTTTTTTTAAAAAATTTCTAGTCTAATAGCTTTGAGAAAAGTGATCAATAGAGAAAAGTTTCAATTAAATCGATTAGATTATGCTTTAGCGTGAGTTTAATCCCTTGGATTTTAAAAAAAAGATTTTCTAGTCTAATAGCTTTGAGAATAGTTATCATAAATAATAATTATTATAAATTTTTTATAATTATTAGATTTTATTAAAGTCCCACATCGATTGGGAATCGCGCCACGCTGTACATATAAATAAGGGTAATCTTTCATCTCATAATTTAGATTTTGAGATGGAATTAGGTCCAAATTTAACATGGTATCAAAGCAAGGTTATCCAGTCGGTGTAGTTGTTTCGTCACTGGTGAGTGATGCATTCCGTCACTTGAGTTTCATAAGCTCAACATCCCTGTCGATCTCAATGGGACAGACTCTTACCGATGTGAGGGGAAGTGTTAAAGTCCTACATCGACTGAGGATCGCGCTCACGCTGCGCATATAAACAAGGGTAGTCCTATATCTCACAACCTGGGTTTTGAGATAGAGTTAGACCCAAATTTAACATGGTATCAAAGTTAGGTTATCCGGTCGGTGTAGTTGTTTCGTCACTGGTAAGTGATGCATTCCGCCACTTGGGTTCCATAAGCTCAACATTCCTGTCGGTCTTAAGGGGACAGACCCTTGACGATGTAAGGGGGAGTGCTAAAGTCCCATATCGAATGAGGATCGCGCCCATGCTGTAGATATAAACAAGGGTAGTCCTCCATCTAATAATCTGAGTTTTGAGATGAAGTTAAGTTCAAATTTAACAAATTTATTATATATAAATAAAATTGATTGATCATAAGTTTTCTAAATTATTTTCCATAGAGTTTTCCAGTTTCTTGACACTACGCAATGTATTGGTTGGCTGTGAAGAACAGATGTTTTTGTTCGATAAGGATTGTTAAATATTTAAAGTCAGGTGGCATTAATAATTGATATTACTAATTGACTCTAAAATTTACGTGGATCGATTTAAACCCCATTAATTTTATATAAACAGTATAATTTTTAATGATAATTAATTTCAAAATAAGGATATAAGGATAAATTTAAAGTAAAAAATTTTTATTTTTATTTTTTACATTGATTATTTATATATTAGATTTAAATTTAATTATATCTTAAAATTTAAATTATAAAATTAAAGATTGTTTAAAATTATGTGTGAAATTAAAACATAATTTTTAATCAACGTAAGATTTTAAGTTTTTTAATATCAATTTATTCCTAACCAATTAAGTAACTATTTAGTGGATTTTATATGGCTCTAAAAGTGTAAATGAGAATTCTTGACATGTTAACTAGGTAAGAACAACAAATAAAAAATAAATAAAACAATTGGTAATGTGCGAGATACGTTTGCAATTGTCAAATACATAATTAATCAAGGGTAGTGATATTTAAATTGATAAAATTGAAATTAATGTAGGTATGAAATTGGAGAAATAATATGTATCAAATTCATGACATTAATTTTAGAGAACTAACTCGGGGTCACAACAGTTGCGGTATCAAATTAGTTATTCAGCTTATTTATTACATTTTAATTACTTTGAACATTTCTATAAGTGTATGTATTTTGAGTCCAGATTATATATATATATAAAACAAAGCCAATACTCTTAATGTTTTGAGAAGTATAAAATCCAAACTCTAAAAATAATGAAATATTTCTTATTATTATGATTTTTTTCATTAATTTATAAAAAATGAACTTAATTTTCTAATTTACGTACTATATATAATTTTACTTGAAAATATTAATTTTTTTTAAATTATTCAATAATGTGATTTAAACTATTCTTTTAATTATTTTGTCTTGAAAGTTTATCCTATTATTATTATGTATAAGTGCAAATAATTATGGAAAATAAAATATATATAGATATGGTAATTTAGAATAAATATTAAATATTATATGTATAAGAGTATACGGTAATTTTAGTTTATATATATATATATATATATATGTATAGGAAAAAAAGAAATACTTTAGCTACAAAATATAACATGGATTAAAATACTTATAAAAGATAAATATGACAAGCAATTTAATTGTTAATTTAGGTAAATGATGCTATAATTAAGTTTGGTGATTTTGAAGAAAAACAATCAATAAATTTACAATTTTAATAAAATTAATCAAATTAAAAGGCAACAAGTTAGTAAAATCAATAACAACCTAAAAAGGGGTCAAATTTATTATTTATCTTAAATTAATAATTAAGAATTAATAAATAAGATATCACTCTATAAAAACAAATACAAATATTAGTTGATTCATTTACAGTGATTTGTTAAACTACTAATATATTTAAATTAAATTTTATTTTTTATTAAAATTATTTGAATGTAAAATTTATTATTATTATGATAAGGTATTTATTTATCCTGTTACGTCTTACCACAACATTTTATACTAATAGTAAATCTTTTCATATTGAGTCAATGTCTTCTCATATTATGTCAATGTTTTATCACAAATTTTATTTTTTATCAAAATTATTTCGAAAAAAACTTATCACTGTTGTAATAAGACATTACATTATCATGGTAAACCTTATCATGACAATAAATATCAATGATAAGCTTTCCTATATTAGGTTAATGGCTTACTAAGAATTCAAATTTTTATCAAAATTATTTTGAGATAAAGACTTATCACTATTGTGATAAAACCGTAATAAGTCTTATCTTCGAAGTGATAAAACCGTTATTATCATAATAATTACACGGTTTTTGAAACGTATAAATACAGAGTCTCAATTTTTAGTTTTAACACAACAATCTACAAACTCATCTCATTATAATAAGAAATTTTTCTACTGTAAGTATGGTATTTTATATTTTTTTTAAGTTTAAAAATTCTTACTGATAATATAAAATAATAAGAGTATTTGAGAATGAATTATATGTAATTGTAAAAAAAAAAACCTGCAATCCGTCGCTCATAAATAAAGGATTAGTTCTTTTAAGAAATATTATGTTTTAAATAGCAGTCTAATTATAAAGGCGAATATGTTTTGATTGTATGTATTGTTTTGTTTTTGATATTTTTATTTTTTTAGGTTTAACTTATTTTTTTTAATTTTAAAATTTTGTTATATTCCAATAAATATTAAAATGATACTATAATAAATATATTATATATACTCTTATAAATATTTATATCTATTTTATTACTTATTGTCACCCTTATAATTAATGTATATGATTATAAGTGTAATAACTTTTCCACCTGTGATTAAAACAATAATGTAAAATATTTTTTACTTAAAAATAATTTTAAGCAAAAATACTTGAATGTTTATTAAGTTTGATTATGTCTTATCTATTGTATTCATGTAGGATTATTTTTTTATTATATAAAGTTATGTAAATATTGTCAATATTATGTTAGATCATTTATGTTTGTAGTGTCTTTATTATAAAATACTTATTAATATATATTTATTTTTAAGTAATAAATTAATTGTTATTTATTTTAAGAATAATTTATAAATATTTTTATAAAATCTAACGTCAAAATTTTCACAATGTTATAATTAAAACAAGTTAAAAGAAAAATTACATTTAAAGACTTTTTTTTCTTTTCTAAAATAATTTTTTTGAAACAATAATAATTATTATTTGATAATTAACACAATTTTATAATATCAAAATTTAAGTCACCAAACTTTAAAAAATATAAAAAAATGGAAATAATTTTAAAACAAAATATGTTTGAATTATTGAAAAGAATATTCCGGATGTATATAACACCCCTAGGAATACAAATCTTAAGTGTACGATTATGGGTGAGTTTAGCATCAAAATGATTAGCATCACAAAGATGGAGGATGGGAAGATTTGATGAAAAATTCTTAAATATAATAGATTGTATAATCATCGATTATTTATCCGTTTATAACTTTTTTTTATCAAAATAAAAATATTAAGATGTAATATATTCTATATTAGTAAATTATATATATTCTATCTAACTGTCAATATGTAAGAATCATTCAAATTTTAACACCTAATAATTAAGTAATATCAACAAGATGGATTTTTCTTTGAAGATAGGTATTGAAAGTATGTCGATAAGGCTCATAAACGTAGTTAGATTATATAATACAAGATAGATATGCGTTTTTATTCTAAAATTATTAATAATACATGTTCGATTTAATATATCTTTAATACTCTAAAAGTTTATGGTTTATTTCACTAATGTCCTTAAATGATTAACATCGTTATCTTTTCATCTAATGAGGTATTTTTTTTATATGATTTTGATATCAAATTTTAAGTATTTGTTTTATAACCTTAATTGTTAATCTTTATATATTATTTCAAGATCTTATTAAAATATTATTTTAATTTTATATTTTTTTTACTTTTATTTTTATACAAATATGTGGCTAGTTTGTTTGTATTCATTTTCTTAAATGTTATAAACAAATATTTAATCATTTAAGATCATTAATTGACTTAAAATTATAATTATTATACTTGAATTAATGGGTCTACCAAAGTCTCCCCTTTCGTTATTCGGCTTCATTTGTTATACCTTATATGTCTTAGCTTACTTAAATCTTAATATCCTCTTTATAATGGTGAAACTCTTGCATCTGTATATAATATGATGTCCAAATTAAACTTACTAGAAAATAAAAAAAGAGTGAGTGTACTCCATTTTATTTATAATATTAATAATTATTGTAATTCTAAAAGCTAATTAAGAACCTTGAAAAAATTCTTAACCACTCATAGTTTCTTGATAAATAGTTACTTGGAAAATAATTTTTAGAGAATAGAGATTGCTATTATTAAAGCTTTGTCCAACTAATAAAAATAAGAGTTCCTTTTATAAGGTAAGAAATACCTGTTTACAAAAGTGAGAAGTTACTCTTTTACCACTACTTTAATAATTCACCTAATTTTCTACCTTTGATTTTTGAATTAAAGCCTTTCGTTTGCTTGGCATGACATGCTGACTGAAGATGTGGGTTCTATCGATGGTCCTTTTGATGACATTGATGCTGATGCATCTTCACATTCTTGATCTCTAATGTAATAAATGCATTTATGATTCTTATATTTTTCTTGGCGCAAAAACAAAACACATTTCTTATTTCTTGATAAAGTTTTAGGTTATTATTGTTTTAATTTGCCTCAAACTTACTAATTTTCTTACCATCTTTTACAATCATAATCATATTGCTATAGAAAGTGATTATGATTTTACTAGTCGAATAATTTACTTTGATTTCAAAATAATTATCAATTTTTTTGTGTTCATGATAAATTTGACCTAATATATATCATTTTAATATACATAGTTAATTTGTATTGAATTTCTTTTCTAGAAACACCCTTGGTTTTGGAACTTTTCTATTAATATTGAAAATCTCTAATTTGATAAATTGATAGGAATTAACATAACCTTCTTTATTCTAGTCCATATATAAGTGAAATAAAAAATATGAGATAGACAAGCTTATCACCTATTATGATCTTTTTCCAAAGTTCTTGATAGTCTTATTGAAATTTTTAGAAAAATAAATTAATTCACTTAAATCAATTCATGGATATAAGTTCTTAATTAAACCTACACGATAAGCTTTATAAACAAAAATTAGGTCACTCATTCAAAAATATGAAATTTACTACTTATAGGAAATTCTTTTTCTATGGTGTAAAATATCATATCTTCGATATGTTCCTAGGTAGATTTCCTGACTAAATTATAGAGACTCAGTCATTGTGTTTAGTTGAATTCATGTATTGATCTTTTTCATCTTCAATGACCAATTTATTCCTAGGGGATGTTTCCTCAACAGTAATGATAGTTATACTATTTTTATTATCTCTAGAAGAGGTGTTTCCCTAAATAGTACTGGTGGTCATATTAACTTTCCTAAGGTCTTCAACCAACTTAGTGACAATGATTGTTGTTGTTATAATACTACAGAGTATTTTTTAACTATATCATTTAGATTTATTAGTTTTGTACTCTATAGTTTGCATAACTGCTTTCAGTTTTTATTCTATCAATGAAAGTTATGTGAGTTATTTTACTAAATCTGATGATAGATTTATTCGCTTTAAACCAGTTGTTGTAAATTCTTGATTTTGGACTATTATAGACCACATAAATATTTTTTTGTTCTTATTTTTCTTCCTCTTATACCTAAATAAGGTTTTTGTTTTTTTTTTCTTTTCAGAAATAATCTCTTTTGAGCTGTTAAGTTCTTCCTTCTCATTTTGAATTCCTTCTTCAAAAAATTTACCTTTCTTAAAATGAATCTTTGATGGGGATTCGTCTTTAGAATTTTTGAATTAGTAGGTTCTTCTTATTTAATTCCTATCTGCAAAAGAGATTTCTCTAAGTATAAAATCTCGAGTTGTTCTTGAAGGATTTTTATCTTCTTTTCTTTTATTTATCTTGATTTTAATATCAAGATGCTCCATTTCTATAAGAAAAAAATAGTTAAAGATGTTAATGCTCTTATAAGTGAACCTGCTAAACTATTCTTGTTCCTGAAATATGTTCGTCGTTAAAATTATAATGGTTAAACCACTATTATCATCTGACTAATCTTTCTTATTTATAATAACTTACAAAATTAGTAATTAAAAAATAACCAAAATTCTTATTATTAGTTTTGATAACGAATTTAGAACTCATTACATATATTGTATGATTACTAAGTTTTTCTCTTTATTAATGTGTTAATTTAATTCTTGATTATGAAAAGATCCTAAGTATATCTACAAAGTTTTTCATCTTTTTTATTTACATTTGCTTTTAAAATTACTTCACAATATTCATGTAAAGTATATGTTTCAATTATTATTTTACCATCTGAACTTAAATGGTATAAAATTGGTAAATATTTTATCTATACTTTTATCTTATTTATGTTCAAAGTATCTTGTTCTATCCATTTTCAAATATGAAATTTTTTTAATTTTGTTTGTAAAAGTTTTTGCATTTATGTAAGTTTTTTTATGTATGCTTCAGTATGTATTAAACATCCTAAGAATATTTATAATTGATTTTTTGTCTTTTACTTCATTGAAAAATTCGTGAATGTTATTTAGTATATAGGAATATAGATTATATTTTTCATCTTCAATTTATAACCGTAAATATCTAATTTTTTGTTGAGTAATTAATATTTTCTTCTAAGATAGTACAATGTCTTTTTTTACATTATTGTAGGATATTAATAATATCTAAATAATGTTTATTTAATTTATTACTGAAAATCAGAATATCATCTATGTAATCACAACAAGTATTTTGTAATTTTTTAAAGATGTTGTACATATATATCTGAAAAATACTTGGAACTTGTTTTAATTTGTATGGTACAATAATCTATTAGAATATTCCTTGAAGGTAACTAAACGCCTTTAGTTTTTAGGATTTTTCATCTAGTTTTATTTGTCAAAATCCACTTTTGTTATTAAAACTTTAGAAATATTTATTTCCTTTTATCAATGATAATGATTCTTTTTTTTTTTGGAATAAAGTATCAATTATCAATAATTTATTTATTCAATGCTTTTAAGTTTATCAACATTCTCTTTTTTCTCTTCTTCTTTCAACTTCTTTTTTGACTAAGAATGTTGGACTAAAATGTGATAAATTATTTGGTATTATAACTTTTATTACAATAATATGTTTTACTCTAATGATTATGTTGAGGTCTCTTAGTTTTATGTTAGCAATAGTTTTAGATTCATTTATTTTTGGATATAAATAATTTTTTGAGTTTATTGTTTTTAATAAGTTTTTAGTACCTGTTAAGACTTTATTTTCTTGGATTTTATTAAAAAAATGTTTTATTTTTCTTTTACATCTAATGAATTATTTTCTAAATAAGATTTTTTTGCTGCTTTGTACTATCTTACTACATTTTTACTTTTTATGTTGTTCCATAAAATTTGGGTTTGATATAGTCAAATTTTTTCTTAATTTTGACATATAAATGGTTTTACTATTTAATATTATTAGACTTATCTAAATATTGTGTAAAATATTGATAAAAGTTTACAAAATTATTTCCTATTAATAAATCTATTCTTATTTTTTGTTGATATATGATAGGAATATGAAATTTCTCCCCTTCTATCTATATCTTTTAAGATTTTATTAAGATTTATTGTAGTATTATTAATAATTCTTATAATTAAATTTTTTGTTACTTGTTTTTAGAGTTCTTAAATCTATATATAAATATAAATAATAACTTGTACAACTTTTAAATTTCAATCCTACCTTAATATAAGTGTTGGTTGGATTTGTAATACTATATAAATATTCTGACGAAGAATATTCATATTCTCAACATTCATATTTGAGTTAGTTATTTTCTCCTCAGTTTCTTCTACTAGATAAATACTACAAGTGTCATTTATATTTGATTCCTCTATTGGTTCTAATTCCATCTTAAAAACTTATTCTAAGATTTTCCTTTTAATGGAAATTCTTTTTTATATGGAAGCCTTTTAGGACATTCATTAGTATAATGTTCTTACTTATTGCAGATCCAACATCTAGTATAGTTTTACTATTTTTTTTATTCCATCTTATGATTTTATGTAATGCTCCAGATAATTTATGACAAAAATTTGCTTATAAGTTTCTTGTATAAAGGATGATAATTTGTGATAATACATTTCATATTCATAAATAACATAATCTATATAACAGATGTCACATTTTTTCATATTTGTTAAATACCATTTGGTTTCCTCAATTTCATTTTTACTAGATTTAGTGATATGTTTACCTTTCTATTTTTCAATAAATTTATTGTATATTTTATTTACTAAAATATCTAAGTATTATCTACCCGTATGAGCATTCCCTTGTATTTGTAAATAATGTTGTTCTGTTAAATTTGTTAACCAAACTTTAACATTTTCGTTCATTTTTTAAGCTACTAAGGCTCTACAAATTGAATGATTTGATAGTATGGTTGGAGAAGTATGTATGATTACACTCATACCACTAGATCATTCATCTATGGTTTTTTTTGTCTTTTATACAATCTAAATCTAAAAGATCATATTTATAATTTTCATAGAGTTTGAATTTTGGTGGGATACTACCTTTAGTTCCCCAATGTAATCCTTCTTCTATTTTGGGTTTTAGTTTTCTTCTATAAGGAAGGTTAGGTTTCTTCAGACTTGTACCTATTTCTTTCTTTTCTATATGGGTAAGATACTCCTTGGTAAAAAACTGGTAATGAAACTGATTTCATATGATTTTTTAGAATCATATTTTTTTGGTTCAAAATTAGTTTCACTGATTGTTGTCACATCATCTTTTCCTTTGTTTGTACAATGTTTTTCATTATAATATATTCCTAGTTCTTCATCTATTAAAGTTAACAAACTAACTAATTTTTCTATTTTCTTATTCCCAAGGTTCTTAAAATATTTTTTAATTCTTTTCTAGATTGCATTAAACTTAGATTATAGCTTCTTCTTTTTTTACCTTTGGGGTTTTCCTTATTCGTAGGTATCAATGTATTTGATCTCCTAAGTGGTCCTTATTTTAATCTTACAAAATGATTAAACTTGTAACCTATGATTTTATTTTCCCTAGGTATGTTATTTATATCACTTTTTAATTTTATAAATTCTTTATGTATGTCTTGTTATAATTTCTTATTATAACTATATTCTTCTATTTCTTTTAGGAGTTTTTTGTGTGTGTTTAATGTATGTCTTCTAAGGACTTGATATTTGATTCTCGTACTATATCTAGTTCTTCTGCTAAAAGAATTAAAACTTTCATTATTATTATTTGGTTTTCTTTATATGCCTATTAAGCTTCTATCAAAATATAATTCTATATTTATTTGGTTTTTTTTATATGCCTATTAGGCTTCCATCAAAATCTAATTCTATATTTTGTAGTTTATTTTTTAACATTATTGAGATAACAACAGAATTATTTTCTTCCTAATATTACATCATGAACTAATGTTCTCATTATTTTAACTCCTTCCTTTTGATTTGTAATTTTTCCTTCTTTGTTAGAGGTTTATCCTTGATGATTTATAAACATAAACCTTAATACATTGTTATTTCTTGCTATGTTACTTTTTATTCTTGATATTAGAGGTTTTTTTTAATATTTAAGTTCAATTCCTTTAGTATTTAAAAGTCTGTTAATATTTCTGGTTTTATTATTTGTCTAATTTCTTGAAATATTTTATCTATTTTTATGAATTCATTTTATTCATATATTAAATTATTATTGCTATTTGTTAATGAATATCCTATTATGTAGTGTACTAAAATGAATGTTTCTTTCTTTCATCAAATATCCTCTTTCAAATTTATAAATTAAATTTAACAATTTGTTTAAGTTTTTATCATTAATATTAATCATAAATATAGGATATGTTGTGTATTTTAATTTTAGGTATCCTAAATTTTTATGGATCATTCCTAATAATTCATATTTTCTATTTATTATTTTATTATCTAGGAGTACTAGTTTCATTGATTATCAATTCATTTTCTAAAATATACTTTTATTAATATTTGCATTCTCCCTAAGTAAATATATCCAATTTTTTCTTTATCTTTATGAGAAATTTTTGATAGTTTATTCATAATGATTTCTTTATCAATTAATGGTATATTATACATTTATTTTTACGTTTGTAATATTAATACTCATTTTTTTATTACTTATTCCATAATAAACTATATATTTTCTTGGAAATATTTTACTTATTCTTAACAACGATGAATCTTTAAATTCGTCTCCTTGCTTAATCTATAATCTTATTTTTTTATATTTTTTGAACTTCTTTTTACTAATTATTATTTCTTGTACGAAACATTTTGAAATATCTTGTGTTTCTATATCTATTATTTCTTTATTTTTTAATTATTTTTGTCATTTTTATGTATAAAATATTACTATTCACTTTTGTTATATTTAATTTCCATTAATTTTAAAAATATTTGCGATATTTTTAAAATTTTAAGAATAATTTTGATATTATTTTAAAATTGAAAAATATTTTTGATAAATATCGGTTTCCACTCTTATCCGATCCAAGTCTGGGTTTTACAAAGATAACAAAATTAAAAAGAAATAAATCTTCCCGCAGTGAAATTAAGCACCATGAGTTATTAATTTGGTAAAAAACATTTTTTCTATTTTCACAATAAACACTTTTTGTTAGAATAAAATAATTATATTTTAAATAAATATTTTTAAAAACGAAAATTGTTCTCTGATGATAACTATGCTAATTAAAGGAAAAAAGAATAAGTGAGATCATCATGAGATTCAAATAGACTTTTGAAAGCCAAGTATATGTAATGCCTATTTCTTTTCAACAACTTACCCTACTCACATGTCATAACATTGAGATTCAAACTCATATCTCACAATTTTTCTAGCACTTTAATCGAATAACATGTCATATAACTTCATATAACTGGCATATAGATTGTTTATTTGGTTAAACATCCAATATAGTCAGTGGAAGAGTCACTTTTGGCATTGAAATGAAGAAGCATTTAATATATATAAGCAACTGAAAAAGTTGAGAAAATAATCTTCTCAGAAGATAAACAAAAAAGGGCATTATAGTAATTGAATATTTCAAGTTTCTCCCACTATAAATTCATGAACCACCAACCCTGCTTTCACTTCATTGTGAAAGCATAAGCACCAACAAGAAGCAGAGAAATAATAATTAATGAGACAAAATAGCAACACAACAACAATAACAAAAGCTGCAGCGACCAAATTCCAACTATGGAAATCACCAATACCATATCTGTTTGGAAGCCTAGCTATTGTGTTATTACTCATTTCTGTGGCATTGGCTATTCTTGTTTGCTCTTACCGAAAACGAACAACAACTGATGATCAATTAAGTGATGAAGAGAAGCCACCAAAACGACACATAAATGAACAAGTCCTTAATTCAGAGCCTGATATACTTGTAATTATGGCTGGAGAACACAACCCTTCCTTTTTAGCTATCCCTTCTGTTTCTTCTTCTTCTTCCACTGCTGTTATATATTATTAGCCCCCAACTCTAATATTTCTTGTTTAAATTATATAATTTTTGCTGTTCTGGGATAAAGTTGGAATTATAGTCACGTTATTTTTTTTTTGTTGATTTCACGATGTAAATTTTAAAAATTAATAAAAATACTCTTTTATTTTTATTGTATTTCTTCTATACCAATTAAATTTTTAAAATTTACAACAAAGGAGATGTGTAATAGATAATAAATGATGTATCAATAAACACCCTTAGGATAAATAATTAACAACCTCTTTTCATTAATTATTTTTTTTTCTTTCTGGTTACTACTTCTTAATCTCCTCTGTGTTCCTCGGGAATGTGTCAAAATTAAAGATGATGGAGTGCTATTTATTTTTATTATTTTTTCCCTAATTATCTTTCACTCTTTGTTTATAACTTCGGTTAAAGTGTCACTTGACATGATCAATTTCAATTCATAATTGCCATTAGTATGTGGTATGATGTAGATAAGATTTTGTTTTAATTTTAATTAAATTCACAGTTTGCTGATTATGATTTTCTTAGACTTTTAATATATATATATATAATTTTAAGATCTGGTTGGTTCCGGTATGATATTGTGAATTTTAAAAATTAAGAAAAAATCATTGATTGATTTTAATTGAAAATAAATAAATATATTAATTAAATATGATGTAAAAATAACAAAAAAACAAAAATTGTAACAATAACCCTATGACAAGAACGATAGTTGAATTAATAACAAAGATATAAAGAAAATCTTAGAGATAAAGGATGAGAATAAAACTCCTCGTAAATCTTTAGTAGATAGAAGAATGAGTAAAGATTTTCTTACATACAGTTTTGATTAAAAAAAATCTATAATAATTCAAAAAAATTCATAAATTTTCAAAGTATTTTAAAATCAATTACTTTTTGATATACCTAAATTTTAAAAAACGTACATAAAATCCAAATTAATTAAATACACTTAAAATTTTATATATAGTTTAAAAAAATTCTAATTGAATACTCAGGATTTTAAAACTAGATGAAATTATTACACCCCTCTTAATTTAAATAAAAACCTTCTTCCAATCTCACAATAGAGTAACCAAAATTCAGATATTAAAGCATCACCTCATTAATACAAATATTTTTCTTTCTGTTTCTTATTAATGAGAAAATATATGAACCTTTAGGTTTTAATCTAAATATATATTGCACAATTTTGAGAGCTGCAGGTACTACGTACTTTAACTGATAGGCTTGAGATAAGAACATGTAATAAGCTTAATCCATAATGCAATACGTGTTGAATATTAATTTATAACTCACTTCCCCTCCTTGTGAAGCTAACATTACCTAGCTATATATGAGGATTTGGGAAGAAAAGTTTAACTATATGGTCATATATATCACATTATATGGAGGGAAAACAAATAGATATTAATTCTATTCTCGTTGTTAGCACTTCAACCTACAATTCTTTGAATATTAGACTTTTTTTTAGTTCTTTCGGCGAGAACTCACTACTACGTACATTGATGTTTGTGCTTATTTGTGAAAAATAGTTCAATTTTACATTTATTTGTAAAATTAAGTATAATTTCGCGCTTTTATCATAGAACTTTGAGCAATTTTATACATGTTATTATAGAATATGTTTAATTTTGAACATATCATTCCAAACCAGGCACAAATTTTGATTTAATCTATATTATAAGTTCTATCGTTTTGGTGTTGACATTTTCATTTGCAAAACAAGACATCTATATTTTACTTATGGATTCTTCTTATCTTTTGTAAAGTTGATTACTGATGACTTAGTATCACTTAAAACACAATTTCATGTTTGTTTGTTACACACTCATTTTCTTAGTTTGCATATAGTTTGTATTATTGAGTGTTTTTTGTTGTGATGTCTCGATGCGAACTTTTTTTTATTATCATGGTCACACTAGGGGCTTTGTTTTTGTTGGGTTATCTCGTTAAGGACTCAAAGTTTCTCCTTGTTGGAAACACCATTCGTTGTAATCTTGTCACCATTATATTTTTGGTTGCCTTGCTAGGGTGCTTACCACCCCCTCGTTAATCGCAGTCAATGAGTGTGTAATGGTTAGTCTAACGTCTACTTTCCTCACCAATCTTAGGTGGCTAGGGGTCGGCGAAGGTTCAAAAGGCTGGATCTTTTCTACAAATTTATCACTTTTTCTTCTTGTTTTCTTGGCCAGAATTGAGGGGAAGCTCTGCAAATTTGACAGTTGGCTTCCCCAATATATTTTTAGTCCTTTTCCTTTTGAGTGTTTGGTTTGAAAAATAATGTAATATTAGTGTGATTTAGGACAACATAGATGAATCCCTCTCATATTTCTCAAACATCGGGTTGAGTGTAAAAATATGAAGTTGAATGATGTTTTGATGAGAGGTAAAATGTATGGTTCGCTAATGGTAAGCCATATCATTTTAAAGAGTTACTATCAGTGTTAAGTTTTCATGTGTTGGTTGGTAGTTACAAGTGTGCAACATTTGCCATAAGAGATGAGCCCATGTGGTGGTGTGCCGTATATTGGGACTGATAGTTTCAAAGATGCAACAATTTTCATAGGTGAAGAGCCTATATTGTATTATGTCGTTTATCGGCTGGTAGTTGTAAGAATGCAATATTTTTCATAGATAAAGAGCCTATGTAGTAGCGTTTCATGTATCGAATGAGTGTTGTAAGGTTACAATGTGATGCATAGGTGAGGAGCTTATGTGTTTAGATGTCGTGTGTTAATTAGGTGTTGTGAGATTGCCACGTGTATGCATGTTAGGAGTTTGTGTCATCAGTAGTTGTTCACATCACGTGGTGGTGGAACTCCAAGAATGAGCTTGGATCAACTTGGATTAAGTGCGGTATTGACAACAAATGAGGGCATAATAGGTAGTTAGGGTAAGTATTCCAACTAATAGAGGTATTTACGTTTATATTATCTATTGAGTTGTATACTATTTATTATGTTTAGTGGATTATTTTCTGTAAGTGGTTGTCATAAGTAACCTAAAGATGTTAGTACATAAGTAGGAGTTTTATACAGGTCTACCTCGTTATATGTTATGTTATGTATAATCGAATGTTGTGTCAGTACAATCATTTATTACTAAATATGTTCCCACGTATGAGATCTTGAAGTAATTAGAAATTTTTTATAACTTTTGCAATATGTTTACTTGATACACATGTTGTGTGATGTTTGCTTGATACACATGGTGTGTGATAATTGCAATATATACGCATGTTGCTAATCGAGACAGGAACTAATGAGATATATTATCATTAGTGTATTTATCGCATATTGTTTTTCTTATCTATGGGTTATTTTTGTGATGCGTTGAATTGAACTTATTATTATTGTAAACCCATTGTACTCTTTGTTTAATTCACATTGTAAGACATGTTTGACCAAGTTATAATAAAACTCGAGAAAAGATTACATAGATTTCATTTTTACTCCTCATTTAAGTCCCACTAGCATACTTTATATTGAAAGTTCATCGATTAATCTAAGCGTAATTCTAACATATACAACTTTCATATCTTAATAAAAGAATTAGGTATCGTAATTATTCACATATTTTAGCATAATAATTATTATTATATTTAATTTTTATATAATTGTTTTTCAATTAACCAATAAATTAACACATGCCTTACAATCTGTCTAATAATTCTCGGTGTTCTTTGCGTATGTCATGTAGGTTTTTTCCTCCATTCTTAGAGGCCATCTGGGAACAATGCAGTTGATCTTGCGAACACTTATGATTAGGACTAAAACCTTGTGTTGTATTGTTGTGTACCCATTATATGTTTTTTGATTCATTCTAGATTTCTAGGTAGATAGTTCAACGAAAGTCAAGAGCATTCAAAGCAGCTACTACTTGGTTTCAACTTTCAAGCACTATGTCATTGACTCATTTCTGATCCATGATTTCATCATATTTATAATATTTTATTCTTTCTCCTTTCTTATTTTTTTTTTCCTCTTTTCTTTGTTGACTTTCCTAAAAAAATTTACATATTTTCACTAAAATTTTATCTATATCTCTATTATATTATGTTTCTCTTTGTTGTTTGGTGGGAAGCCAATTAAGCATTAGTACTTACGTTCCGGTAGCTAATGATGATTTTTTGGAAAAACTTTCTAAGGAAGGTATATCTACCTCTATTGCACCATGTTAATTTAATAAGATGTTATATTGTTGTTTACATTTAAATGGGTCTATTATTTGTAAATAAATTTATCTATATAAATTATTAATTGAAAAAAAAAAATACTCCAACTCTTCTATCAACCAAAATTGCTGAGTTTTCGATAATCATAGTTTATGCATTTAAAGATGGTAAAATGGCAATTTTAACTTGAAATTTCAAATGGGGCTGGTGAGCTGCTCCTTTCATATACTTTACTAAAATAAAAAATAAAAAAAAAGTCATGAGATCAAGTCTAAACATAACTTGCTATTTTAAATATTTGTATTTCAAATTATAGTTTTATCAAATTACAATTTCAACTTATATATATATATATATATATATATATATATATATATATATATATATATATATATATATATATATATATATATATATAGAGTACTACTCCTAAGAATACTAGACATATAACCCAATCAAAATATTTGTATCAGTTACTGATAAGAAATTATTGATGATATCCTAATTTTGAGCATGTCTTTTATATTTAAAATATTTTATTTTACTCATATTTATGAAATTTAAGAATTGATATCAGAAAAATACTATTAAACCTCTTGCAAAAGGGTTGATATTTTTTAGATTGCGTAAACTATATCATTTAGTTAAAATTTTACTAAATTTATAGATATAGAATATCAAACTTTTAACATTATTAGATACATTAACTTACTCAATTGAATCACACGTAATCATGTATCAATACGTTCGTGTATATTTTACATCGAAGAATGTTAGTGCTGGAATAATTACAAAATGATACTGATTTGACTTAATATATAGTCTCATGTATAAATTGGTAATTTCATGGGAATGAGAATGTGAAGTTATTCTTGCTTATATTGGACGTCGATTCTATTTTTTTTTTATCAAAATATCAACAATATTAATTTGTTTTTTCAATGATAAAACCTCGACTTAATAATTTTTTCTCCCAGACTCAAAGTAGAAGACACGTCCAAAAATTAATTATTCTTTGCATTCAACCTTAGTTTAAAATTAATTATTTTTCATTTTAATTTAAAAATTAAACATATTAGCACAAACCTAATAACAAAATTATCTTCTCATTTACTAGCTAACACTAAGTTTGGAGTCACAATTTACATCTTAATTAATATATATATAATTCAAATTTTTTGTTTATATTTATTATAATAAAAAAATAATAAGATTTTAAAAATATAAAAAATTTATTAACCATATCGAATACTAAGTTTAACACCTCAATAATTAAGAAAATAAATTCTAATTTAATTTATATACCTCTTTAAGGGACCCCTAACATTCTGATCCAACCTAATTCATCTGTTTAAACACACAACATGCATAGCTCATAAGTAAGGATGTTAAAAAAATTGTAGGTTTAATCATCTGTGATTATTCTTTATAAGTTCGATTTTTATCAAATAAATTTTAAAGACAGATACGATTTTGGATAAAAATTGAATATGTAACAATGGGTATGGTTCGAGCATGGTTATATCTGTATTCGAAATTAATTATATTTATTTATTTAATTTATATATTTATTAAATTAAATTATATATTAATCAATAATTGAGATTTATTAAGAATTTTTTAAAAAAGTTTGAAAAAATAATTTTTTTAGTATTTTTTAATAACCGTCCCAAATCATTACTTGTGGATAAAAATATGTCACTGAATCGTTACGATTTTTGGACAATTTTAAATACAGATTTTATAATTCAATCTGGAAACAGTTATATCAAAAAACGTCCCCATCTATACCCATTCCCATCTCTACTCATAAGATCATAAAATTGGAAATTCATTTGTTTAACATCACAACATGCATACCTCGTAAGAGCATAAAATTGGAACTTTTGGCTAGGCATGTTAATTTGTGCAAGTTAAACCAATTCGAATTGACTCAAATTATTCTTGTCCAAATTGATCCAATCTTAACTCGATTCAAATTTATTTTGAGCCAACAAAAATTAGCCCAAACACAAATAAAACATAAACAAGTAGGCACAAATAACCCAAATTAACCTGAATTATTAATTGCATGTCTTTTTAGTTAATTGAACTTTTTTAATAAATAAAAAAATATGTTTAATGATTAAACCTCATTAGCTCAAACAACATTACACGAAACACCAAAAATGAGAAAATAATATTACAATAACTAATTTTTTGAACAAATCATAAATTAATACTGAATGAACAACTTACATTCATAACAAAATCCACGAAAATAATATAACTTTCACACATATTATGTTACAATAATTAAATAATAAGCATTTGACTCATATCGTCTGTGTCCCTCATAGTACACTTACTATATTGGAGTGTGAAAATACTTGTTCCTTTTGCAGATCTATTTTGATATACTTAACCATAATATTTGCACTTGTCTCGTAGTATCTTATGAGAAGCCAAAAAAGATGGTCTCAAAGTGTGCCCATAACTAGGTTTTTTTTTATATTTTTTTTTGTTTTTTTTGAATTTAGAAGAACGTCAATAGTTGTTTTATCTCCCTTTATTGTACCGTCCATTACATTAGTTATGTCATCTCTATCTATATACCTTCATATTACTTTGATTGAAATTGAACTATGTTTAAAAATTAATTACCAAAAATTAAAACAATAAACAAATTAATTAACTAAAAACTAGAATACACAATATAGATTTATCATATATAATATGACACTTTTGTTTTAGATACACAACAATTAACTCTCTCTTAGAGAATACAGATTTACCAACAACTATTCCGAAGTTATGAATATAAATAGTAGTTACTAATATATTTATTTTTCAAATCATAATCTTCGTTGCTTTAACGTTATTTCTTTTCTTTTTGATATTTTATTTGTAATTGAGTTTGTTAATAAGAAAATAACAAAATTAACCATTTATGATTTATTTAAAACTTATATGAATTTTGAGATTAAAATTTTCTATTTTATTTTGAAATAAAAGATCTTCTTTGTAAGAATTATAATATGATATGATAAGAAATGAGTTTATTCAATTTTAAATTTTTAATCTATGGTGTAAGTTATACCTTGCTTTTTTTTTATTTTTGGTTAACGGTCTGATTCGAAAGTAATTCAATTTTTTCCAAGTTATTTTAACTAGTTGGAATTTGTTCAAAATTTAATCCACCAATAACTTGTTTGTACGTATGATACTTGTTTTTGTCCTTGTTATTTCTTGTGAAAATTAAAACTCATCATACTGTTCGTCCAAAGTAAACACGTTATATAAATATCTTATTATCAGCAAAAGTACTATTTTCTCAAGGTGTGTAAATTCTAATCCCTTTTTAGTTTCAAAATTGATTAAAAAACCTACAAAAATTTAGAGCCTCATTTAATATTTTTTTCCCTAAAACTTAACTTAAATCATTCTCTTTTAATTATATATATATATAAACTTTTAAACGTTTTATCCTCAAATTTTTAAAACATTCATGATAGATTTTTAATTTTTTTAAACAATACGATTAAGTCCTAAAATTTTTAAAATTTTACACATAAATATTATATTTTTTATTCAAAAATATTTATTTTTGTCACTTGAAAATACTTTGTAACTTAAATTTCTGCTGACTAATTCACAAAATTGTAGAAAGTAAGTTTACTTTAAAAAAAAACCTGTTTATCATGAATTTTAATATTATCATAATAATAATTAATGATAAATTAAAAAATAAATTTTATTATTTTAATTAATAATTATCTGTTATATCAATTATAATTATGATTAAATTTATGACATAAAGAAGTATTTTAACTTGAGAATGTCAACTAGTGAAATGGGATTGGAGACAATTTATCTAAAATTAAAATCAAAATTAATAGATATAAATATAAAAAATTAACGTTAATAACTGATACTGGTTTGGAGTTCTAATAATCGAATTTCAATTTAAAAACATAAAATTTTAATTTAAAAATAATTAAAATTAAAATAATATTATCTTATGTATACTTAATAAATTTAATTTAATTTAATTTTATAAATATTAAATTATAAATATTTTTATCTCTACTTATATTAAAAATATAATATTTAATAACATATAAATTTATAATTTTAAATATTGGAATCTGTTTATCTCACCTCAAAACCGAAATTACACCTATAAAATTTTAAATAAAGAATAAACAAAGATGTAATGGTATCTTTATGCTAAGATAAACGTTTTTTAAAAGGTAATTTTTGACATACATATCTGCTTAATAGTCAAGATCCAATCTGAAAGATTAAGCAACTTGCAAAAGTTAAAGACCGCTATTTGTAAAAAAGACGGTCTAATAAGTAATAAAAATCAATGAGGATATTAAAGTGGAGAATAATTAATGATATGATGGATTAAATTTATCTTTTTTTTTTTAATTTTATTTTAGCTCATAAGTTTAAATTATAGCAAATAACTCGTACTTGAAAAATCTCAAATCATGTGAGGTTTAAATGTCATGCACCACTGCACCAGACAAAATGAATAAAAAAAACTATTTTTTTTCTTAATTACAAGACATTAAAAAAAGTTATAATTTATCTCATAATCATAATCATAATTAATATGATTAATATAATAGATATTTATTAATCAATACATTAAAATTAATTTTTTAACTTATAATTGACTAATATATCAGTTAAAATAATATTATATAAGATGTTTTGGCATTTCAATGTAAGTTTAAGATATATAGTCAAGTTAGTATAATTAAGGGAGAATATTTATAAGATTTTTACACTTAAAAAATATTAAATGGTATAATTAAAACAAAATATATTTTTGTATAGAATTTTTCTGAAAACAAATACATAATTTCATCTCATTATAGATTACCAACTCAGGCATACTTTTACACCTAATTTTGCACGCAACCAAAATTTCTGACCGTAAAAAAGATGAAGAAATAAACAAATGTGACGTTTGTTTTATTCACATTGTGAAACGCACTCAAGGTTTATTAGTCTTAGCATTATGAAGCATCAAGAGGTTAGTTAGATGTTGACTTGTAAAATCAAAATAAGAAATAAATGTGGAAAACAGCATAGATTGTGTCCTGAGATGTTAAATTGCATACCTGCTGCTACATCTATTTTGTATTATTATTTAGTTTTCCTTTAATTTCTATTTAAAAGCTTACTCCATCAACTCTTAGCAAAGTAAATAAACAAATAATCCATCAACTCCAGCAAAAGATTGGAAGAAGAACCATTTAACCAGATATGTGGATTAAAAAATAAAAAGATGCTTACATGAATCTTTAAGAACATCGTATGCATTATATTCCCTTCGAAATTCTGTCATAAATAAATAATTACATGATTCACACATTTATTTAGGCTTGAACCCAGTGTAACTTAAAACACATGTAATTATATTATAAAATATACAGAAAATCTGAATTTTTTTTTTATATATTTTAAGAATACTGAGAGGTGAGTACTTATGATAACACAGACAGATCCAATACTTCATGTTGATCCCACAATTTTCTCATTCATACTTATATTTTAAATGTATTTCTTTTTCTCTCTAAGAGAATATTTACTCTTTGAGTACTGAAAAATTCTGGAAAACCTGAAAGCAGTCAAGATTTTGCCTTGTGGCGAATGTTGGGTTGGTGGTTAAAACAATTTTATGGTGAAATTATATTATGAGTAAGGGAAAGTTGAACACGTGCAATAATTTAATATGAAAGGCTTAAACAATCAAACAACCTTCCCCCTCTTTCACTCCAATAGCGACATGGCATTGTCCAGCTTTCTGAACAGATAGACAATAATATAGAAAACAGTGAAATGACAGAACAAAAAGCATTAAGACATCAAATATCTGCAATGTTTTGCCTAGAAAGCTGACAATACACAAAATTTTGACATCTGGAAACTGAATTTAACATGATATGCCATGTTCTAAACATACCTGTGGATATGGGGTCTCATTCTTCCAAATGTATTTTAATGATAAGATAGAGAATCACAAGTATAAAAAAGATGCATACATAGTGAAAAAGGCATACTCTTAACACTTTCGAGAACATGGGTTTTAGTGTTTTACACATTTTCTCCAGTTGTATAATGATCGCATCTGTAATCCTCACAAAAAGCCAGTTAAGTTGACAATAAAAATCTTTTTAATTATTTATAATTTTAATTTCATTATTTATTATTTTTATGGATAGCAACAACCCCCTAAGTTTTATTATATTTCATATTCTTCTTTTCTTCTTTAAATTAAGACTTCTTGCTCTTCAGCTTGCCATTTTGAGTCCTGCATAATTGTACTTCACTCATTGACATTTTATATGTCACAATAAGCTGTCTTCCCCTGTTTCAATTAGAATACTCATTCATTGTCATAATAGCCTTAGACATAGGTCTCACAGTTCATTCATCCTTATCTTCTCTCTCTCTCTCTCTCTCTGTGTATGTGTGTGTGTTTACAGTTTCACTCAATCTTAATTGATGGAGTACTCCTATAAACATACGTCAGGATCAGAAGGATGTAGCAGCAGTGAATCTGGGTGGACAATGTATATCTCATCTTCCATGGAGGAAGATGATGTTGAATTCAATAGTAATGAAAGTGATGACAAGATAAAGAGCAATATTGTCTATCACAAAGATCATGCCAGAAAACCCGAATATGACATTGGCAGTGACGATTCAATGGCTTCTGATGCTTCCTCTGGCCTTCGTCTTCCTTGCTACACGCATTCTCATGGTGAAGGCAGTCGTGTTGTTGCTCGTGTTAAGCATGATAAGAAGCAATCTGAAAACAAAAGCACAAAGAAAAAAGAAAAGAAAAGTGGTGAAAAGAGTACCAAAAGAAAATGATAAGTTTGGTTATTTTGGCATTATAGTGAGACTACCGCTAGTGTTCAAGTTCAAAGTGTGCAGATTCAAGTTCAAAGTTTGTAATTATAAACAGGAAAAAGAGATCAGAACCTGTATGCTATTCTAGAAGACTGGATCTACAAGTCTAAAGAGAAAGCACATGGCTTTAATTCTGCTCCTTATTTTTACCACAGAGACAGTGTTAAAGCCTTAATTTATTGTTTGAAAGTCTCATTGCAATTGTTTATGCAGTTAGATGTTCCTTGAGTCGATTATAAATGTAATTACATATATCTCACTAAATTTGTTTCTTTGTGATGTTAATAAATTTTCAACTAGTATATTTTAAGTCCCTAAACTTTACTAAGATGTGACATTATAATCTTTAAATCTGAACTAAAGTGTCCCATCTTAGTAAAATTTAGGGACTAAAGTATACTAAAAACATAAATTTAGGAACCGTTTTTCATACATAACGTCTTAAATGTGTAATGTATAGATACTAAAGTGTACCGGTTGACACTTTAGAGACCAAAATATTTCAAAGACATAAATTTAAAGATTATAAGGTACTTTTTCTATTGCGATATATAATAAGACTGAAACTAGCATACTAGTGTAAGAACAAAAATGCTTGTTTTTCTTTCCATTTAACTTTGCCTTGTATCTTTGAACTGTTAAACTCATACCAACATGAGCTACAAAGCAAGCTTTAGGTTTCATTTTAATACATCTTTGTCTGTTTAGTTATGTCAGATATTAATGGATCCACTGTTCTAAAATTATGGAATTATTTATATGCATAGGCTGAAATCTAGTCTTTAAAAAATGACCGTACGAATGAACATAAATGCTCACCTTATGGAGAGCACCTAGGGAGAAAAAGTCTCTCATAAATTTTAGGGTTCAGTTTTTAAGGTTTAGGATTTAATTTTAATAAGTTATGGTTTAGATTATTATTTAACAGTTTATCTTAATTATTTATGAAAGGAAATTTCTGTCCTTTGAAGCTCGTCTAATGGAGAGTATCAGGTGCTCACCATAATGCTCCTAAATGCCAACTATATTAATGAATGAACAGGGTGTACGATGTGCTGGAAAAGAAGAAAGAAGAAAGAAGAAAGAAGAAAGAAGAAAGTAGAAGACGAAGAAACAGCTATGCAAAACAAGTATTGTTAGTCGTGTTCCAAGCTAAGGAAAATAATCACTGTACCAATTGTACATCTTATTCTGACCACATTACAAATAAATAAAAGAGACAATGTAGGGTAGGTTAACTAGTTATTGTAAGTAGATAACATAGATTCAATAGGTTTTTGTGTGATAGTTTAATTAACTAAGAAAAGTGAATTTAATTCACGTGAATAAATTTTAGGTTTTTAAAAAAATTATTTGTAAAAAATAAAATTTTAATATAAATATTTGTTGAACCACTTTTTTTTAAATAAAATTTTTTAAAAATAAAAAAAATATAAAATTGAATATTTAGACCTATATTATCACTTTTTAAAACTTCTGATCTAAATTTTCATTAAAAAAACTAATAGGCAAGTGGTCCGTTCTAAAAAACTAGTAAACCTAACCGGTCATCCTACCTAAATAAAAAAAACCTGACAGATATAGAGAGGTGTTATTAACCAACTTTAAGCAGACAAGAGAGAGGAAATAAAAGAGAAAATATATAGAGCTGCAATTATTGGTTCATCCCAGCTATACACTTTATCTTGATAAATAAGATTCTGCTAGGTTCTCTGCATCTAGAAGGAGAGAGAGAGAGAGAGAGAGAGAGAGAGTATGCCAGCTATTCAGAAAAATTATATTACTAGAAGAATATTGGCTGGTATACCTGCAAAAACTAAAATCAACTCACCAGAATAAAAGACAATTGCAGTACCTTCCATTCGAGTTCTACAAGTAGGACAAAATCTGCGTCTCATGCAATGAATATTATTAATAGTTATTCATCTTCCACTAAATGCCAATTAGAGCGTGGCAATTTGTATATTCGTTACAACTAAACTGAATCCGAGTACTTCCTGTTTTGACAGGCACAGTACAATTCCATAGCTTAATAGTTAAACTCAAAGCAATTATAGAACATGTTAATTTCCCCCCTCCTGCTTCAAGAAGCTAATGTGACTTTTTTTAAAAAAAATCTTTCTAGAATACAAAACCTCCCTAAAAGTGATTTCAAATGCCAGTAAGAAGAACCAGAAAGCTATTAATATTCTCTATCAGAGTGAATATGAATCAAGATAAGAAACTTCAGAAGTGATAAAACTGAAATATATATTCACAAGGGGCTTGGTTTCTAAATATTTATATTTTTTCAATTTATGAAACTAATTTTTTATTTTTTATTATAAAAGAGGTACGGGTTTTTGAAAATGGAGGTGTTAAAGAATAATTTGAAATCTATTTGTGGGAAATTTGAAATATGAAAATATCACATATTTTGAAAGTTTTTTTTTTCAAGTTTCAAAATTAGATTAAGAAGTGAAACTCGGTTCTAATTAAAATGAAAATATAAAACAGAACTAGTTACCAAACAACTTTAAATTCAAAAAAAATGAGTTTGAATGTAGAAAACAGAGTAAGTCTTCTCATTGATGTATTGTTTCATCGGGATCGCGATCAAATAGACAATTTGACAAAGCAATTGGCTAAGGAAAAGGAAAACCAATAATAAAAAAAAGGATATAAAGAACAAACACAACAAAATAACGAATCTTCCTAATACACTGAAGGTCTTCCAAAACAATGAAAATGGATCTTTCTACTGAATTAATATTATTTAAGGGCAAATGGAATAAAAGCAGAATATCTGCCAGAGAGGAGAAACAAGATGAAAAGACAAACCCAGAAAAAACCACATTAATAAAAGATGTTGTCATATAAATCTTTTTATGAGATACAACTTTTAAATTTATTTGTCACATTTTCATTTCATTGGCAGGGTTGTGTAAGATCTGCCAGCATCAAGACCTCAACAGAAGTTCTAAAGAACATAAAAAGGAAAGAAAAAAAAAAGCCCTCAGCGGAAGTTATTATAGGAAAGAAGAGTTCAGTTTCTGAGAATGCCAAAGTAAATGAACTTAATTCTTTGACTGTCTAGCAATCTTGAACCATTCAGTATGGAAAGATCCAGCAACATCAACTCGTTCATATGTATGGGCACCAAAATAATCTCTCTGAGCTTGCACCAAATTTGCTGGCAATCTTTCCCTTCTATAAGTATCAAAGTAAGCAAGACTGGAGGACATACCAGGGGTGCTGATACCTGAGTTGATGGCAACACATACAATTCTTCGCCAGGCTGACTGCCTCTCGATCATCTCCTTTGCAAATTCTGGATCCACTAGAAGGTTTGTAAGATCAGGATTCCTATCATATGCCTTCTTGATTCTGTCCAAAAATATGGCTCGAATAATGCAACCTCCCTTCCAGATCCTAGCCAATTCCCCCAACTTCAAGTCCCATCCCTCCTCGATACTCTTTGCACGGATCAGATTCATGCCTTGTGCATAGCTGCATATCTTGGATGCATAGAGAGCTTGTCTCACGTCATCTATCAACTTTTTCTTGTCGACAACTTGGTCAATCGAGTTGTCACCAAAGCCACTAGCTTTAAAAACTTTGGCAGCTTCAACTCTTTCCTCCTTTAATCCACTAAGGAATCTTGCATCCAAAGAAGATTCAATTGTGGGAGCTGCAACTGATAGTTCAGCAGCTTGTTGTACAGTCCACTTACCAGTACCTTTCATCCCTGTCTTGTCCAAAACTTTGTCAACCAAATACCCATCTCCCTTATCATCCTTAATTCCGAAAATATCTGCAGTGATCTCAATCAAGAAACTAAAAAGCTCTCCCTTGTTCCATTCTGAGAATACACTTTGGAGTTCCTCATTCGACAACTTTCCAACTGATTTCAGCACATCATAAGCTTCTGCAATCAGCTGCATATCACCATATTCAATTCCGTTGTGAATCATCTTGACAAAGTTACCCGAACCTCCTTTGCCGATATAAGTAACACAAGGACCACTGTCTGGAACTTGCGCTGCCACTTTAAGAAGAATGTCCTCAATGTTTTTGTAGGCCTCAAATGATCCTCCCGGCATCAAAGATGGCCCATGTCGAGCACCCTCTTCACCACCTGAAACTCCCATTCCAAGGTAAAGAAGACCGAGTTCAGCCGTTGCTTTCTCTCTTCTCTCAGTGTTCTCATACCACTCATTGCCACCATCTATTATGCAGTCTCCTTTCTCCATGTAAACAGATAGACTCTTTATAGTCTGGTCAACAGGTGCCCCAGCTTTAACAAGCATGATTATAACACGAGGTTTCTGAATTGAGTTCACAAAAGATTCAGGGTCGTGGAAACCAAATACAGGAAGATTACCTTCCTGTTTAGCTCGTTCAACAGTCTCGTCAACTTTGGAGGTCGTTCTATTGTAAACAGAAATTGGAAATCCTTTCTCTGCAATGTTGAGTGCCAAATTTTGGCCCATGACAGCCAAACCAGCAAGTCCAATTCTTGTGAGGTTGGTAGTTGCAGCCATATTTTCCCTGACAAACATTAAAAATTGCAATTGAAGCCAATTCATATAATAAAAAAGATATATCCAAAAACCTTATAGAGGGACTAACAAAAAAACCTTATAGAGGGGAAGAATATTAATAATGAAAAAAGAAAGAATAATCAAATGATCTCATCTGGCATTTTCACAAAAAAATGCATCTAAAGAATAGATGAGAACTAAGAAAATCAAATGGATTTAAGTTTTTTAAAGGATTAGATCAAATTCAAAAGATAAGGCTACAATTTCGTCAATATACTAAAACATCGACGGCAAGATGACAAAAACGTAAAAACATCAGTAAGATTTAGTTCAACCACTGGTACAAAGACAACATGAACTATATAACCTAGAAGAACACCCAGGAAGTAGAAGCACGAATCGCAGAATGTACAGATGCACTAAATCTAGATATAGCAGAATAAGTATGTGCAAGTATGATAAACAATTCAGAAAACCATTCACAAATTCACTACAGGTGCTTTCTATGGACCAAAGAAACTCACAAGCGAAAAAGCAAACCGAGATTGACAAGTCCAAATTAAATCCAAGACAGATAATTAGATAAATATTAACAATATTAAGAACTCAAAGGCTCAAATTATGAATTAAGGAAAATAATCCCATGATTTTATAATTTCACATTTACAGTGATTGAATGCGACGGATCAAGGAAAAAGCAATCCAAACGTGAAACTGGAAGCCCCTTCAGATTAAACCAACTGGATTTGTAGAGAAAATTAGCACAACCCTATGAATCAAAGATCTGATTTTGCAGCAAGACAGTGTAATTAGGATACAGACTGATTCGACATATATAAAATTCTTGGCTTACCAGAGATGTACCTGTTTTCTCTCAGAATTGCTTTTAGTTTCTGGTAGTCTGGGACCTTAAGCTCTGGTCAAATTTGGCTACTCTTCCTCTGAAGTATGACCAGAGTTTTAAAAAGAAAATTAAAAATAGATAAATAAGGTACGGCCGCCATAATGGTTGGTAAACAAAAACGTCGTTGCGATAGATTAGGTACAACCGTGGAATCAGGTATCTCCTTTGCCGTGCTTCTACACAATAAACATATATCAACCAAACAAATGATTTTGGGATGTTGAATGGATTGTTATTTTATGTTTTATTTATATTTATTGGTTAAAGCTGTTTTATTTTATTTAAATTTTGTCTAATCTTATTTCACTTTATTTAATATTTTTCTTAATAAACTTATAATTATTATATACAAATATATATTTTTTCATTATTTTTATAATTTTACTCATGATTTAAATTTATTAAGAACAAATGTGATATCATATCTCATTAATATCTCAATTTATAAAAAAACAGGTAAAATAACCGGTTAATACAAATTGGTGAAAAATCTTACCCCTCACATGCTCTCGTATTTTCTCTTATTTGAATAACCAATCAATATTTCGACAATATTATTTAAACATTTGAAGCATACGTCTTCATACATTGACCTTTCATACCCAAAGAAAATATGGTACGGATATCATAAAAACTTTTTCAATATTTGGATAATAAATTGATCGTTTACGTAATATATGGAGTGAATAGTCCTATTGTATAATAATTTCATTAACAATCTTTCTTGTCATGTTAAAATAAATAATACAATTAGATAAAGTCATTAATACATAGAATGAATTGTCAATATATTTATCATGTAATGTTGGGAAAGTAGCCTAAACTAGTTAAGAATTTTGTCAACTCGTAGTTACTTAGTGTCGACTCATCCTTGCAAGAAATAAAGAAGTATAATGATCGTAAGATCCTACGCGAATGGATCCAGAGCGATCATGCCTTACAGAAGCGTTATTAGTAGCGATATCTTGATGAATACCGAATCGTTATGAGAGACCCAAGTATGGGCACCAACTGTCTATACTTGACAAAATACAATTAGGACAACACAAGTAAAGTTCACAGATCATACCTTATTAATAGACCTCGTTAAATAGTCTTCAAAGATCAAAGTATTGTCATATTTCAACAAGTGTTAAACCTCTTATAATTCCTTTTAGAGATGCATGGATCACACGGATCTTGAGGTGTACCAAGCTCTACCGCAGTCGCCAAGATCAGCCCCTACATCATATAAAGAGGGGCACATAATGATCAGCTTGTACATCATATAAACTCACCTTGCTTGGTGCGTATAAACTTCTCTTAATTTTTTGGAAACCTCGTCCTCATAGTTATGGCGATATAGTCATCATGTTTGTACTGGTGGCATACTTGGACTATGCTGAGCATTATTTAGTTCTTTCCTAGACCCAAGATTTCCATATTCCATAACAGACGTGTAGCACAGCAACTAGAAATCACGAGCTAGTGCCAAAGTAGTAAGTGTATAGAATTGCATGTAAAACAGTTCAATGGTGCCACTATTCCAGTGGATAGCATGTTTAGAACATCCACAGCTTCGGCAATCACAAAACCCTAGTCGTGCTCATATCTATCCTAGAGTTCCATTCTTAATTCCAATTAAAAATAGAGTTCCCTAATTTCCTTTCCTCCTTATCTTCGTTCAATTCCTACATCTTAGTCTTGGTGAATTACTTATATTGTATCCATCTCGTTGATTACTACGACCAAATGCTTCTAATTTTTAGGTTGTGGATTAATGATATCAAGAGCTTCGGCTTCTGGTAAGGGAACACAATGTCAGCTCTACCCGGGTGAGGAACACCACGATGTTGCTTTGGCTCACCAACATAAAATTTATGACTCCAAGTAGTTCTTCAACTTGAGGGAAAATAGGTAGAATATTATCTCACCACCTTAACAAATTAATTCAAGCAGTTCAACGTCACCTCATAGGAGTAGGAGTGCTAGTGTCAGCAGATACATGTAACCCAATGTAAAGTAACCTAACAGGTCGAATAGATGCAGTTTGTTCTACATTAACGCAGTAAATTCCATTATGTACTAACACAATGGTAAGTGTAAACAAGATTATAGAGACAAGATGTAAAATATTTGCCAGTGTACTTCATTCATTTGGGCCGAGCTAGGCTCAATTTGACAGCCAAGTTTGTTTCTTTCAAGCCTAATTTATGTGTATACAGAGCTTTGGTATGTAATCTTCATTTCTCTAGGTCATTCTCCTAGTTCGCTTCTCAGTGATCGTTCACGATGGAGTCGGTATCAGAGGAGGAAGAATATACGCTATGTTCATTAGTTTGCATCAGGGCTAGCTTAGGGCATTCTTGGTCTACATTAGTCACGACGCGTCTGTCTTACCATAGTGACCTATATCAATCACAACTCTTCTTAGTCTTATAATAACGAACCAAGCTCGCCTAATTCTCCTAGGTATAGTCCAACCAAACCTAATTTGTGTCAGATCCAGTTGAACCAGCCCAACTCGTATCTCTCTAGGTCGTTCACACAGAGCATTACAACATTACATCTTGCTCGTTCCTTTAATATGTTCTCACTTGGGTTAGGCTACTTGATATCGTTGCTATAACTGAGAAAGAGAATTTGAAGGCTGGTATAAGAGAAAAGATATCAATTTTGTTTTCCATGAATTGGACCTAGCTTTACATTCGGGTTGAGCTAGGCCCAATTCGTTCAAGAGAGTTTATGCAACTCACAAACACATTTCACCAACCCGTTTCTTCAGGTCATTCATAGCACATTGGTCTATGGTCGTTCACGATGGAGCTAGTTTTAGATTGGAAGAAAATCCATACTCATCAGTTCACACCAAGTGTATCTCATTCATCGTTTATGGAAACCAATTAAGTGTAGTTAGTTCTTCTATGAAATCTAACCAATTCACGATAAACACTTAGTAAACTTTCCAAACCTAGTGCACGAGCAAATAGGTATGGTTCATGACAGTTTATTTGGGTCTAACTAGGCCCAGTTTTTTTTAGGCTCAAAATTATACCTACACACTAGCTCACACTTGGATCTAAGAAATCCTAGGAAGAAATGGATAAAGTAGTTTGTTCTCTACAAAGGAGTTTGAGTGGATCTATAGTGAAACGATGACAGGTGGCTAATGTAGCTTGTCTTTATCGCACTTGAACTAATTAGAGATTGGAAACATTAGCAGAGGTTCTTGATAGAGTTGCTAAAGTAGTAAGAGAGGAAATAACCCACGAGTACCCAAAATCTGTACGAAATGGGTTGGGAATGAAACTGGTCGCAACCCATATCTCACTAGGTTGTTCTTATAGCGCGTTGGTCTATGGTTGTTCATGATGTTTATTTTGAAACCAAATCCATAAACTCAATTTGCGCCCTATATATTTAAGAAGCTCTTATCATAACCCCGAACTACGTTTGTTAATCAAAATCCATCTAAAAAATAGGTCTTCTTTTTCACGTCATACATATCTGAGAGATCACATAATTGTTACATCTTTATATCTTGCTTGTTCCTTTAGTCTCTTTGGGCTAATTGTAGCCGTTGTTATAACTGAAAGTTCGAAGGCTGGTACCAGAGAAAAAATAATGATGTTGTTTTCCATGAATTGGGCCGAGCTAGGCCCAGTTCGTTCAAGAGAGTTTACACAACCCATAAACTCATTTCCTCAGCCAATTTCTTCAGGTTATTCATAGCACACTAGTTTGTGTAGTTTGTTCAAGAGGAAACACCCTTAAATATCCAAAAATTCAAAGGCTAGTATCAGAGAGATGATCTATTTGCATGAATTAGGTCGAGTTTTTCACATGGGTCGAGCTTGGCCTAGTTCATTCAAGATAGTGTTCATACATCTCACTATTCATAATCTTACTCGGTATGCACTAGCGCCACTTCCAATTTATGCCATTTCTCACTCTATACATTTCCTTATCGGCTCACAAATTGTTTATCTTGTTTTGGTTAGGCTCAGTTGAGGTAGGCCTAATTGGTGACAACTCTTGCCTGTTTCTCTCAGTCCCTTCATGGTGGTGTTTACAGTTGATCTGTAACTCTTCCTCTCCAACCTGTTCACAAGTTCATACCAAGTCCAATCCGTTTTTGGCTCAAAATCATACCAGCTTACTAGCTCTCACCTGGGTTTAAGAACACCTAGGAAGGAACGACCAGATCAATCCGTTCGCGGCCAAAATCCTACCACTCAATAGCTCTCACCCGAGTCTAAGAACACCCATAAAGGAATGATCAGTGCTTGTTAACTTAGCTCGTGGCTGGATGATTTGGACCAATACTCTTACATCAGTTTGCTCCCAATCTGCATTAGCCATAGTTTATCATGGTCCGCACAACACCAAATTCGTCCTCAAAGTCTGTGCAAGCGCTCATTATTCCAGCTTGCTACTCATTCCTTTTCAGTACACTTAAAGCCCTTGCATTTCTTGATCACCCCCACGATTTTTGTAAAGGTATGTCCATTTTTTGTGTGGAGTAAATGTCCCTAAAACATGAGATAATTCTCGTAGGGATAAGATTGAAGGTCTCAAATGCTAACTATGGACAAGAAAGATTTGAGTTCCCACAAACTGTGCCAATTGTTTGGAGATAATTTTATGTGTTAGGAATTTTAGTGATTTTTAGAGAGAAGTAAAAATATTGACAAAATGAATAGATCATTTATTCTCTCCATTAAAGAGGTATAAATAACACCTACTAAAGAGATGTGAAAGGTACATAGATTAGAGCTCTCGAGCGACTAAAATATATACAACTCGGCTCTTAATAAGTCAGGTCGTCATAGGCATTACATAAACTGGTCGTTATATACTTGCTGCTTGATTCCTCAGAATAAGATGTGACCCAGGTTATTAGGACGGTGTATCATGTCGTTTACTTTGAACAGGTCTTGGCCTTCAAGTCTTAGCCATCAGGTCTTGACCACCAAGTCTTGATCTTCAGGTTCATCAGGTCGCTATTTATAGGGATTTTCCTTAATATGAGTGAGGTATCTTAGGTTACTGGGTTGCATAGCTATTACATAAATAATACCAAACCGTACTTGAGCATTTGTTTTTCAAAATAGAAAGTTAGGTGGTCTAGTTGATCGGTGGTTTTTCTCTTAAGTCATGGTTGTAACCTAGGTTGTTTCTACCTAAAATTATCGTGTGTTGTTCTTTTATTTTTGTACTTTATTTTTATACACGATTGCATGCTTGGTCGCTTTGTTTAGGTTACTAAATTATAAATTTGTAAAAATTAAAAATAACTTATTCACCACCATTTAGGTTAATTAGATTCATATTTTATAAACTTTCAACTAGTATTTAAAAAATTTATAATATATATTAAAATCTATAAATATTTGACATGGTGTCTAATATTGTTCTACTCTAAACCAACCGCATAAAATAGAGCATGACATCTTTTTGGTTTACTTCATTCAAAAACCCACAACTCATATAACCAATCATACAAGAAAGATGATACTGAACTAATAATTGACATTTAACTATTATGCAATCCTTTGTCATTATGGGCTAACAAAATAGTTTAGAACATAACTAGGTTACTAAGGAACTACATAAACTCAACTCCAAAAGAAAGAGAAATCATACAAAGTAAAATTATTAAATTGATTTAGGTCTTCTTTTAAATAGCACGTAAGACTTCAATCAAAATCTATTGGAGCGTGAGATGAAAAAATTAAAAGCATATGAGGTGAATAAAAATACTCAATATGTGGACAAGTTTTAAAAAATAACAATTATAAAATATATTTATTTAATTTTTTATAATTCAATTATAAAATATATATAAATCATTACCTGAAAGTACACGTATATTTTATTAGTAATTTTGAAAAAATTAAATGTAATTTAAATTTTATTTTTGAATATAAAATAGAAATAAATAATTTACATGTAATAATTTATTTAAAGAAAAATCTTACCAAAATAGGACATGAGGAAAAATGCTCATATATGTATAGAGTTTTTTGTACACGTAGGTAGAAAAGTTTAATTATATATGTACTAGACATACACATGCATATAGGAACTCATTAGTTATTTATTATGTTATTATTGGATTTGGAGAACGTTGCTTATTTGATGGTTTAAAATTAATAATACTTACTGATATACATAATATTTTAAAACTTGATACTTAAATGTGGATATAAAACTAAGTAAAAACTTTTGAATCGACATAATAATAATATTATGAAATATTATTGTTAAAAGTTGAATATAAACTTTATTGTTCCAATCAAAATCTATAATTATGACGTAAATTTGAATAAAATTTCTAAATTCAGGTAAATTTCAATTATCTAACTTCTAAACATAAATTACTCATTTTTCAATAAGAAATAATTAAACTTGTAAAAATTTAATAAAATTAAATATTATAAACATAATAGACAAGTATTTATAAATTTTGAGTAAAAAATGTTCACTCATAAAACCAAACGAGCTCAACGACTTAAGAAGGATCAATAGACTTTATAAAAATATCGTCTTCTATTAATTTCATAGTTATAAAATTAGATAATTTGAAATTTTCAAACAACTAAATTTTTCAAACAAGAAAACTCATACTAAAAATTAAGTTTTAAATTGAAGTTTCATAATCTCTTTTTAAATCCCATTTCCTAAACTAATATCATATTTACTAGTTATTTAAAATTATCAAAATTAACAAAAGAGTGATAGATACTAAAAATAATCAATTTACTTAAAGATAATTAAAAAAATGAACTATTTAATTATTATTCATATTTATTAAGAAATTGAAAAATTTAAGATTTTTAAAATATGAATAATGATAATATAGTGATTAGAATATCAAATTCATATTCATTCATAAATTAAAACTATCAAAATTTAAAATTCATATTTTGAGAACTATTTAAATCAAATATTTTTAAAATAATGAGTATTAGAACAGTAAAATTATAGATAAAGAAATTTAATTATGTAACTTAAATGATACAATTGACGAAGATTTGTGAAAAATGCTATAAAATCCCCATTATTGCTTTCTTCGGGTTTTTTCTTCTTTTGCCTATCTCTAATGGCCGAAATGCCTTAATCATCAACTTCTTATTAAAGGCCATACGTGGTTAGCTACTTTTTTTTTCTTTTTTTTTTTAATAAATAAAAACTATTAATTTTATTAAAACCAATAAATTGCCAATTTTATCTTTAAACTAAATAACTAATGTTAGCATTATCAATTCTAGATAATAAAAAAAATTTAGTCTCCTAAAGTTAATTTTAAAAAAATATCAATATTTAATTATAATTATAAGAAAAAAATTAATTAAAAATAAACATATATATATAAAAAATAATTTATGTAATTAAAATTCTATAAAAGAAAAGTAAATCTCACAACAATCATTTTCTTCTGATTCTCCACCTCATCCGTATAATCTGAATTAGAACAATGGTTATGGACAACATTCAAGAGGTTCATAAGTACAAAGACTTCTTATGAATAGTATGCATTCTCCTGTAGCCAATGTTGCATAACATTATAGTGCTCCTTCGTTGACTCCTTTTCATTCTCACTACGTGGCACCATAGCAACTAATGCATAATGCTAATTTTCCTATTTTTGGTTAGTTAGGCAATAACACCATTGGATCTATGATTGATTCTTAATTATATTGTTCTTTTAAGGATTATGAATATTCGTTATTTTTGTGGAGAAAATATTTTTATGTAAACTTATTTTTAAGTTCGTTATCAAGTCTATTAAGCAAAATTACATGTCAGAATTCTAGATAATTGTACTTTAGGTATATTTTTTATAACTACACTTATAGACATATAAACTTATTTTTAGTAACTTAATTCATTTTGATATTTATTGTATAAATTATTTTACAATTTTAACTTATGCACACACATATTCTTCTACATGTGATGATAGATGTTAACATGAACTTATTTACACTCACAAACACATATATATACTATGCTTGAAGTTTATGAATTTTCTTAAAGAACTTTAGGATTTCAATTAATCTTGACCGTAAATTGTATTGAGTTCTATTTCTTGCTTTCTAAACTTTTACCGTATAGAGGCACCTAATATTGAGAGAGCTACATATTGTGATGTGTGAAGCTACCGCAGTGTGCTGAAAAGGTTACTACGCAACTAGTATGAAAGTCATAATGTTAGGTTTATGACTCGTGAACAAAAAGATAATGCAAAAAGCAATTGTTTATAAAACTTGTACTTAAATACACAAAAAAGAGCCAATAGAGATTAAAGAAAAAAATAAAAATAAAAAATATCATTTATCTCATTTATAAAATAAAGATAAAAAAAAATTAAAGTTCTCGTTTGGTAGATATATTTTATTTTGTGAGATTGAAGACTGTATTATGATTTTATATGATAAGTGATATTTTTTTCTTTTGAGTCATTTTTGATTGATCATAAACGAATTAATTGACATAATTGTGGAGTTTAAACTTATATATTATTTTTAAGTAAATTTCAATATGTCATTATATATACGAAGTGTGCTTGTGTGCTTCTTTTACTCTGCTTTCTTATATATATGATAAATAATCAAAATTTGAGTTAAAAAATGATGAGTTCTCAATCGGTTATGTGCTCGTTTGTGATTAAATGAGCTTAATACCTTATGAAGTTATTTATAAAAATTAAAAAAAAAAATCAGATTTTTATTCATTTACATCTTTTTGTTTATTAACTTTTTATTTGATTTTTAAGTTATAGAGTCATAGAATTTAGGGGGAATTTAAACCACATTGCATTTTTGTATTACTTTGCTTTTACATTGCTCTATCTTTACGAAGAATTTAGCTTTATTGTTTTGTCTAATGCTTTGTCCTTCTCATATGTTAAAAATGGGGAGAGTATGTTTCACTTTCATGTTTTATTTTGTTATACATATAAGGGGAGAATATATTTAGTTAGGCTTATATTAAGCTTGATTAGTATGAATGCATGCATTATATGATTAATCTTTACACTTAGCTTATTTCTTTGTAAATTGAACTAATGTAAAATGAGGCTTTTAAACCAAGTTGTTTGTTTGCTTTGCCTATGACATTTCAGTTACTTATAAGTTTTTCAAGTTACAGCGAAGATGGATTCACCGAACCATAGGATAGATCCATTATGGAGTCTGAGACATCATTGTATTTTTATCTTATTTTTATAAGTGTCATGTAGTGAGTGAGAGGTTTTGCCACATAAAAATGTCAAATGGGGAGTTTGTAAGGACTATAAGTGTTGGCTATTTTTATGGACAAAATATTTTCATGTAAACTTATTTTAAGCTCGCTATCAAGTATATTAAGCAAAGTCGAAGACATATCAGAATTCTTGATAATCGTAATTCAGGTATATATTTTATAACTATGACACATATGATTACACTCATACATTTAATAACACATTTTCATAAAACTGAAATTATTTTTACTACTAAAATATTTATTTAAACTTGAATCAATTTATGAAATTACTAATTAAATATTTTTATTTGTGTTTTAATATTTTTAATATGTGTTTTAAAAAATATTTTTTTATAATATTAAAGTTTTTAATAGGGTTTGAAAAATTAATCTCAAAATTATAGTTATATATATATATATATATATTAATAATGACGTGCCATCATATCTCTCTTACTCCGTACTCTGTTCTACATTTGATTTGAGTAAGTGCATCTAAGCTTCATCAATAGCTAAGTAAGTGTGTATATATATATCATAGAATAAAAAAAAATAGGGTGTGTTGAAAAGTTACCATGCTTAATTAAAATAAAAAAAAAAAAAAATAAAAAAAATATACTTTTTCATTTTTTGTGTGCTTGGTTTTATTTCTATTCTGTGTGATTTAGTAATTTTTGGAATAAAAATAAAATAAAAATAAAATAAAATAAAAAAAAAAAAAAAAAAGAGAAAGTTTCACAAAAGTTTATCATTTCTTTAAATCAAATTTAAGTAAATAGTTAAGTCTTTTGTCTTGTTAGATTTAATTTTTGAAAACATATCTTGAAATATTTTGTAATTATTTTTGTTAATTAGTTAGTTTTTGTCATAATTAGTATTTCTTGATAAGATGTAGAAATTATATTAAACCCAAAATCGGTGTTTATGAAGTTTTTTTAGTGGAGACTACCTTTGTGAGATATAATTTGAGCCTAATTTCCTTTATTGAATTGAAATATATATTTTTCTACTCCCAAACACATTTCTTATTTCTTCAAATTTTTAGATGATCTATAGGTATTAGCATTGAATGTATGAATTTTTTTTCATTTTAATAGAGTATCATATATTTTTGATTATTATTTTTGCTTAGATTAAATGATTTGAGTAGAAGTTGATAGTATATGCTTATATCTCATTTATGCATGACTACTACAAAAAAACAAGACATATCTGGTTACCTAAACCAAGATCAAGCAGGAAAAATTAAAATTAACTCACCTTAAAATCCAAAATATGTACAATCTGTACATGGGTTGACTTCTACAAGAAATACACATATTGAAAAATATCTACAAAAAAAAAAAAAAAAAAAAAAAAAAAAAAGAGAGAGATAAAAATAGTATCATCTACATACTATAACCCATTGCCTTTACAAAGTTGTGAGTAAAGGCTAATTACAAAAGAAAGATATAAGAAGTAATTCCCAAAAAGTCATTGCAATTTCTTCATTTGTAAAGGCATATATCTTGAAATTCTTTCTTAATGAGTTTGATTTATGCATGAAAATAATTTTTATATATGATATCTTTATAATTTATACATTTGATTCCTTTCATGAGATCAATGTTAAAATAACACTTTGAGCCTTTATTCTTTATACATCGTATGCGAACATATTAGTTCATTTCTATACATCAACTCTTTCGCATATAAATTAGTATGAGTGTTTGAACCCGTATGGATTCGGTGTTTTGAGAGTATTGACTTGTGAGGAATAGAGTCGACGAATTCGATTCATGACAAAAATTGGGTGAAATTAAATTGATACATTTTTGATATGAAATATGAAAATGATTTTCGACTAATTATTATAATAAATCATGATTGTTTAAAGAGATTAAAATAACTTATGCTTGAGATTTTAATTATGATCTTAAAGGAGATTAAAAAGTATGAGACATTTTTGTGAGATGTTGATAATTTGTGATTTTGTTGTAAATTTAATTTTTAAGTTGTTTGTTTTTATTGTTTCTTTTGTTTTTACATTTAATACAATGTTTGTGGGTATAAATTCTTGAAAACCCTCACGAGACTCAAACTCGTCCACTAGGGCAACCTAGGGGTTTAAAGGCTTGTTGCATAGGCTAAATTAAATGCAACGTGTCAATCCACGGAAGTGATTTAGGATAGTTTAATTTTTAGTTTTATCGCTTCTCTTGCTAAGGGACTAGCAAGGGTTAGAGGTTGTGATGAGTGCTCAGCACTAAAATAACCATGATTTTATGCACATTAATTGATTAAAAATATATATATTTATATGTTTTATCATATATTTATATAAATTTGTCTTTTTCGAATCACGGGTATTTTTATTGTTTTTTCGTATTTTGGCTTAAAAACGCATGATTTAAAGACTCAAAGAAGAATACTTGAAGCAATACATCACAAATAAATTAATAAATAAGTGGAAAAAGGTCAACAAACGTGGAAAAATTGGACAAAATGGGTGAAAAGGTCAAAAATGTCAAAAAGCGAGAAAAACGCGCCGCCATGTGGCCCGGCCGCATGGGCACGGGCTCCGCCCATGGTCAACGCGCGCGGGTTCTGTTCATGCGCGCTTGCGCGCGGCGGCAGCAGCCTTGTGCCAGCGCTGGCCGTTCTGGCCCATTTTCACGTCACGGCCAGCATGGCGTCATGCTTTGACGTCATTGATGACCTCAATGAGGTCCAAAACACGTTTTTATTTTTTAATATTTTTTTTAACATTTTTTAATCATTTTTTCTCTCCATCCTCACCTATAAATACCCCTTCCATTCACTTCAAACACACCTCAAAACCTCACTATAACTCTCTTCTTCTTTCTCGTTTCTTAGTTTTTGAGTTTTCTTTAGTTTCTTTCTTAGTTTCTAAGCTTTTCTTAGTTTTTCTCTTAGTTTTAGTTCAATTGTCTTAGGTTTAGAGTTCTTTCTTTTTGAGAGGAACTTGTAATGTTTTGTAATAATTTAGATTTTTGATTCAATAAATGGAAGTCACAAATTCGCTTGGAGGTTTTCTAGCAACTAGGGAATAGCATCGAAGTTACGTAAGGATTTTATTTTCTTCTGATTATTTTTATGCTTTATTCTTACATGTTATATTTAATTTAATACGTGATTAAATTTACGTGTGAGGCATTTATAATCATGATATAATAATAACGTTGTTATGCTTTACGAAATATTAAATAGGTGAAAATTTCTAAAATGAATTGATTTTATTTTTATTCAAGATTTTATATTAAGGATGTTAGAGAGAATTATATTATTTTTCATTACAAACTTAAATCTGAAAGTTAGACTTTAAGGTTTAGTTATCCAGGTCTAATTTAGAGTAAGTGCTCTTTTATTTGTTGGTACAATCGCCCGGTAGTTAGTTAGGTGAAGCTCTATTTCAAAAGTTTTTATAAGAATTATTATGTGGAAATGTATTGACAACATGTTTTCAATAGTGATTTTAAAACTTGAAAGTTAAGTACTCGGATAACTAAATTCTTAAGTTTAATTTGGACACCTTGAATAAAGTTTAAAGCGTCTAACCCACCCAAAGGTGGCATTTAAATGGTTCATTTTCAATCTCTTAGAAAAAGGAATTAATTTAATTAACAAAATTAGTTATCAACCCCACCCATAGGTGTCAATTGATTTGTTTAGTTAACAAAGAGTATCTAACCACAAAGGTGGTATTAAATACAAAAAAGAGAATCAATAAAATATCAATTTATATCTTTAATAACCTAGATAATATGAGCAAGCATAATTAACTTAGTTATTATATCCATAAATACTCCACTAATATAAATGATAAAATTTGCATGAATATTTATTGAATCTGTATTTATATTTATTTATTCAATTTGTATCTATGTTTATTCTTTTTAGATTATATTTAATTTATTATTCAAACTTTTAAAAACGAAATTAAATCCTAAACATCCTGTCACGATAGTTTTGGTTTTTGTGTTCCTAATCTAATAACATAAAATAAACATATATACAGATTAATTAAATATAATCTAAAAAGAATAAACATAGATACAAATTGAATAAATAAATATAAATACAGATTCAATAAATATTCATGCAAATTTTATCATTTATATTAGTGGAGTATTTATGGATATAATAACTAAGTTAATTATGCTTGCTCATATTATCTAGGTTATTAAAGATATAAATTGATATTTTATTGATTCTCTCTTTTTGTATGAATACCACCTTTGGTGGGGTTAGATACTCTTTGTTAACTAAACAAATCAATTAACACATGGAGTGGGGTTGATAACTAATTTAGTTAATTAAATTAATTCCTTTTTCTAAGAGATTGAAAATGAACCATTTAAATGCCACCTTTGGTGGGTTAAGGCAGTTTAAACTTTATTCAAGGTGTCCAAATTAAACTTAAGAATTTAGTTATCAGGTACTAACTTTCAAGTTTTAAAATCACTATTGAAACATGTTATCAATACATTTCCCACATAATAATTCTTATAAAAACTTTTGAAATAGCTTCAACAACTATGCCGATTGTACCAACAAATAAAAACCTTACTCTAAATTAGGCAGGATAACTAAACCTTAAAGTCTAACTTTAATTTAAGTTTGTAATGAAAAATAATATAATTCTACTAACATCCTTAATATAAAATCTTGAATAAAAATAAAATCAATTCATTTTAGAAATTTTCACTATATTTAATATTTGTAGCATAACAACGTTATTATTATATCATGATTATAAATTTAGCATTAAATTTAATCAGCACAAATTAAATATAACATGTAAGAATAAGCATAAAAATAGCGTAAAAAATAAAATCCTTGCAGAACTTGATGCTATTCCGCTAGAAAACCTCAGCTGAATTTAAACTTCCATTTATTGAATCAAAATCTAAATTATTACAAAAACATTACAAGTTCCTACCAAGAAAGAACTCTAAACCTAAGACAATTGAGCAAAACTAAGAGAAAAACTAAAGCTTAGAAAAAGAACTAAAGAAAACTCAAAAACTAAATGAGAAGAAAGAAAGTGAAGGTGTGTTTTGAAGTGAATGGAAGTATTTATAGTGAGGATGGAGAGAAAAATGATTAAAAAAATGTTAAAAAAATATTAAAAAAATAAAAACGTGTTTTAGACCTCTTTAGTCATCAATACGTCGGCGTAATGAAGCGTACGGGCGTAACCGTGAAAAAATGGAGTGTTAGCGTTAGCGGCTATGCTGGCTAACGTAGCAGTAATGCAGCGTAGCGATCTTCTTGTATGAAACGGTAACCAGCATGGAATTTAAACGGCCATGAATCATGGCGCCTGTGTCCACGCTTTTTGACATTTTTGACACACGGCCATTTTGTCAATTTTCCATGTTTGTTGACCTTTTTCCAACATTTATTAATTTATTTGTGATGTATTGCTTCAAGTATTCTTCTTTGAGTCTTTAAATGCGTTTTTAAGCCAAATACGAAGAACAATAAAATACCATTGATTCGAAAAAGACAAATTTATATAAATATATGATAAAACATATAAATATATATATTTTAATCAATTAATGTGCATAAAATCATGGTTATTTTAGTGCTTTTTTGAGCACTATCCGCTAACCAGTATTTCTTGCTAGTCACTTAGCGAACTGAAGCGATAAAACTAAAATTAAACTATCTAAATCACTAAGATGGATTGACATTTGCATTTAGCCTATCTGCAACAAGCCTTTAAACCACTGGGTTACTAGTGGGCGAGTTTGAAGTCGTGAAGTTTTCAGATAATGATACCCGCAACATTGTACTAAATGTAAAAACAAAAGAAACTGATAAAACAAACAACAAAAATTAAATTTACAACAAAATCACAAATTATCAACATCTAAAAATGTCTCATGCACAATCTCTCCTTTAAGATCATAATTAAAATCTCAAGCATAAGATTATTTTAATCTCTTTAAACAATCATGATTTATTATAATAATTAGAAAATCATTTTCATATTTCATATCAAAATGTATCAATTTAATTTCACGATTTCGGTAAATGAATCAGTCCGACACAAACTACATTCCTCTGGAGTCGATACTCTCAATAGTCTATGGGTTCAAACACTCATACTAATTTATATGCGAGAGTTGATGTATAGAAATGAACTAATATGTTAACATATGTATAAAGATAAAGGCTCAAAGTGTTATTTTAACATTGATCTCATGAAAGGAATCAAATGTATAAATTATAAAGATATCATATATAAAAATTATTTTCATGCATAAATCAAACTTGTTAAGAAAGAATTTCAAGATATATGCCTTTTACAAATGAAGAAATATGACTTCTTTGGGAATTACTTTATATCTTTCTTTGTAATTAGCCTTTACTGACTTGTAGGCAATGGAGTTATAAGTATGTAGATATCTATTTTATCTCTCTCTTTTTTTTTTTTTTTTTTTTGTAGATGACTTTTCAATATGTGTATTTCTTAGAGTCGACCCATGTACAGTTGTGCATATTTTGGATTGTGTAGTTGGTTAATTTGTGGCTTTCTGTTTGATCTTTGGTTTAGTGCTTGAATATGTCTTTTTGTTTTGTAGTAGTCATGCGTAAATGAGATATAAGCATATCTTATCAACTTCTACTCAAATCATTTAATCTAAGCAAAAATAATAATCAAAAAATATATGATACTATTAAAATGAAAAATTCATACGTGTGCTAATACATAGAGATAAATCTAAAAATTTGAAGAAATAAGAAATGTGTTTGGAAAAATATATATTTCCTACAGATAAAAGGAAATTAGGCTCAAATTATATCTGGTAGTCTAAACCATTAAAACCTAAACACCGATTTTGGGTTTAATATAATTTCTACATCTTATCGAAGAATACTAATTATGACAAAAACTAACTAATTATCAAAAATAATTACAAGTATTTCATGATATGTTTTCAAAAATTAATCTAGCGATACAAAAAGACTTAATATTTACTTAAATTTGATTTAAAGAAATGATAAACTTTGTGAAACTTTCTCTTTTTTTTTTTTTTTTTTATTTTTATTTTATTTTATTTTATTCAAAATTACTAAATCACACAGAACAATAGAAATAAAATCCAAGCACACAAAAAATGAAAAAGTATATTTTTTTATTTTTTTTTTTTATTTTAATTAAACGTAACTTTTCACCCTTGACTAGAACTACATTGTCCTCGATGTAACAAGTATAAATTAAAGATAAAGAAGAAGAAAGATTACCTATTTCACGAGAATGTGCAAGTAGTAATGGAAAATCACATCCATCATATTCATCATTAAAGTGTATACGGAAGACAGATCGCGGTAAACTTCTAACATCTCAACAAATATTTTTAGTTTTAACAATTTAACAATTATCCACATGTAATTAAAATGAAATAAACAATAAAATTAAGTAAATAAAACAAATAACAAACAAATTTTTTTTTTTTTTTTTTTTTTTTATATTTTTTTTTATTGTTTTTTTTTTTTTTATTATTTTTACCTAAAATGATGGGTTGCCTCCCATCCAATAGCTTAGTTTAACGTCTTAGCAAGACGTATCTTTTGGTGCTAAGGGTTACTCGGCCAAATGCAATCCATTTCAAAGAATGTTGTTTGGTTCTTCTAAATAAGGCTTGACACGATGGCCATTGACTTTGAAGCGTTTTTGTGTCTTGGAGTCCAATAGTTCCACTACTCCATGTTCAAATACTTGAACTATTTTGAATGGTCCATCCCATCTTGATCTCGACTTTCCCGAAACAATCTCAAACGAGAGTTAAATAAAAGAACTTTCATTCCAGGGTGAAGAGTTTTAGGAACTAGCCTCTTGTCGTGATAGCGCTTAGTACGCTCCTTGTATAATTTGGCATTCTCATAGGCTTCATTCCTAATTTCTTCCAACTCATGAAGGAGTAATCGTTTTTCACCGCTTTATCTAAATCCATGTTTAACTCTTTAATTGCCCAATAAGCTTTGTGTTCAAGTTCAACCGGAAGGTGGCACGCTTTCCCAAAGATTAACCGGTAAGGGCTCATCCCAATAGGTGTTTTGTAAGCGGTGCGGTATGCCCATAAGGCATCATTTAGCTTAAATGCCCAATCCTTCCTTGACGGACGCACGGTGCGTTCAAAGATTCCCTTAATTTGCCTATTGCTCACTTCCACTAAACCTAAGTTTGAGGATGATATGGAGTAGTTACTTTATGTGTGATGTTGTACTTGTTTAGTACTCCATCAAAGAGTTTGTTACAAAAATGGCTACCTCCATCACTTATTATAGCTCTAGGCGTTAGAACCTCTTGAATATGAAATCTTTCAAGAATTTCACAACAACATTAGCATCATTGGTTTTGGTGGGGATAGCTTCTACCCACTTGGACACATAATCCACAAAGAACCAAAATGTATTGAAAACCATTAGATGGGGAAAAGGACCCATGAAGTCAATCCCCCATACATCAAAGAGTTCAACAACTAAATTAGATGTCAAAGGCATTTCATCTCTTTTGCTTATGTTTCTGTTCTTTGACATCTATCACATTGTGCACAAACATATATGAGCATCTTTAAAAAGAGTGGGCCAAAAGAATCCAGATCAGTAATATCTTACGGGCTGTCTTTTCACCTCCAAAATGACCCCACAATGAAGTTCATGACAAAAAGTCAAAATGCTCTTATGTTCTTCTTCCGGTACACATCTCCTGATGACTTGATCTTGACCAATCTTATATAAATAAGTGGTCATCCCGTAAATAGTCCTTAATAGTTTTAAAAACCTTTTCTTGTCTGATATGAAGTGTTAGGTCGCAAAACACCAGTGGCAAGATAGTTTACAATATCGCATACCATGGGTTCGGACTATGAAAAATAAGCTGTTCATCGGAAAGGTTTCAACTATATCATCATTACTCTCATCTTTAAGAGAATTGAAGTCGAAATCAACCTAGACAAATGGTCACTACTAAGTTTTCACCGCCTTTCTTATCCTTGATTTCTAGGTCAAATTCTTGTAAGAGTAAGACCCGATTAATCTTGGCTTGGCATTTGGTTTACTTAATAGGTATCTTAAAGCAGCATGATCAGAATGTACAATCACTTTATATCCTACTAAATAAGACCGAAATTTGTCTAAAGATAATACTATAGCCAAGAATTCCTTTTCAGGTGTGTTGTAATTGATTTGGGCATCATTGAGTGTTTTGCTAGGATAGTAGATGACATGTAAACGCTTATCCACTCTTTGTCCCAGGATGCTCCTATTGCATAATCGAAGCGTCACACATTATCTCAAAAGGTAAAGACCATTGGTGCCATTATAACGGGGGTAGATGTTAGTTTCTCTTTCAAGGTATTAAAGGAAATAAAGGCAGTCATTGTTGAAGTCAAATTCAGCATCTTTAGAAAATAAAATACATAAAGAACGACTTATTTTAGAGAAATCTTTAATAAATAGTCTGTAAAATCCTCCATGTCCCAAGAAGCTTCTTATCCCCTTCACAGATGTAGCGGGAGGTAGTTTGGATATCAATTCAACTTTTGCCTTATCAACTTCAATACCCTTGTTTGAAATTATATGTCCCAAAACTATCCCTTGTTGAACCATAAAATGACTTTTCTCCCAACTAAGGGTTAGATTGCATTCAATGCATCTTTCTAAAACCAAAGTCAATTTATGTAAGCAATCATCAAATGAGTTCCCAAAGACAGAGAAATCGTCCATGAAAATTTCAATGAACTTCTCCACCATGTCCGAGAAAATAGATATCATGCATCTCGGAAAGTAGCAGGAGCATTGCATAACCCAAATGGCATTCGAAAAGCAAATGTCCCAAAGGACATGTAAAGGTGGTCTTTTCACGATCTTCCTATGGGTACTTGATAATATCCTGACAGTCCATCCAAAAACAAGAAAATTAGGTACTTGACTAACCTTTCCAACATTTGATCAATGAATGGAAGAGGAAAGTGATTCTTTTTCGTATATAAATTTAGTTTCCTAAAATCTATACACATTCTCCATCCAGTGATTATTCTAGTGGGTACTAATTCACTTTTATCATTTTTAACAACTGTTATCCCATTTCTTTGGTACCACATTACCTTGGACTAACCCACTTACTATCCGCAATAGGATAGATAATCCCTTCTCCTAACAATTTAAGGATTTCCTTTTTAACTACCTCTTGCATGTTTGGGTTTAGTCTTCTTTGGGCCTCTCGCATGTGCGGGTTTAGCACCATCCTCCAAGTTGATCTTGTGCATACACATTGTTGGACTAATGCCTCTTATATCTCCTATACTCCAACCTATAGATTTCTTAAAGCTGTTTAAGCACTTTGATGAGTTCCTTTTCTTGTGGTTTGGTCAAGGTTGAAGAAATTATCCTTTGGATATGTTTCTCCTTCTCCCAAAAACACATATTTTAAGTGCTCGGGTAAGTCTTTGAGTTCAAGTTCGGGTGGATTGGCCTCTTTAATAGATGAAGAAGCTGGGTAGATTTAAAAGTGCACTAGATTTTGTCATCACTTCATTATTGTCTAGTTGTTCAAGGTACCCCTTAATTTCTTCATCTAAATCTTCTTCAACCTTTTCAAGTGTAAGAACAAGTTTCAAGCTTGTCTTATTAGTTTGGAAAAAGGTGTTTTGGACAAGATTATCCAAAGGATCAATTTCGAATATTTCATCGATGGCGAGAAATAGAAGGAAAGGTGAAGAATCAAAAACTTTGAAATGAGCAGTCTCTCCTAAGATCACATTGTCAAATTTCCATCTTGGACATCAATAATAGTTTTAGTAGTTGCCATAAATGGTCTACCAAGCAATATTGTATGCTCTCTGTCCAATGCCGGATTTTCTTGCATATCCGAACCACAAAGTCAACGGTATTATCGGTTTGTCTACTGTACCAAAACATCCTCAACTATTCCCTACGGGTATTTAAGAGATCTATCTCAAGTTGCAGGACATAGTTGTGGGTTTTAAATCCCCTAGATTGAAGTAAGAATATAGAGTAGGGCATCAAATTTATACTAGCACCTAAATCAAGCATTGCTTTAGCAACCTTCCTATCCCCATAGTTATGTTTATAATAAAACTTCCAGGGGTCTTTCAACTTAGGGGTAGTTTGTCTTTGAAATCTGTTAGAAATTTCGATACTACTACTGCTCATTCGATTCATACCTCCTTTTCTTAGTGTTCAACTCTTTGAAAAACTTGGCATATGAGGGCACATTCATGATCACTTCTAATAATGGTAAATTGATATTTACTTTAGAGAGCATATTAAAAAGATCATTGAATTGCTTATCTTGTTTGGATTCTTTCAACCCGGTGGGAAAAGGTACTTGCATCCGGTGTGGTTCTGTTGTCTTTTGAATTTTGGGAGTGTCGATGACCCCCAATGAGTTTTTCGAAGGCTTGTTAAGTTTAACACTTGTTTCTCCTTTTTGCGAGATTAGAATATCGCCTTCTTTGTTATATGAACTACATGGTAGTTTAGAGATTTCGAATAACCGGTATTGACTACCTTACCACTTGAAGGGTTCTAACATCTTTTGCTTGTTCGTTGGTAGGCAACTTTCACAGTTCTTTCTTTTGCATTTGTTCAGCCAGGTTGAACTTTAGATTCAATTCTTTTAGCAGAAGCCTCCACGGTGTTCAACCTTTGATTAGTCATCGGTTGGTTGTCACGACTAACTTGAATAAAAGCATTCAAGCTATCTTCTAAGGTTGGTTTAAAAGATTGGCTTGGTGGGTAAGGGTGGTTGTAGGTTGGGTGATTATAGGTGTTTGGATGATACTTTTGAAAATATTGGACTTCCTCTATGGCATCGACACTAGACTCACAAATATTTGAACAATTATGAATACCATGCCCAATTGAACAACACAATCCACATACCTCTTGAGTTGAAAATTTGTGAGGCGTGAGGAATTTCACTTGTTTAGTCAATTGACAAGTTGCAAGGTTATCTCATTATCAAAGCCGACTTCATTGACCTGTGCTTTCCTTCTACCACCTCTTTGTTGGGAATTAGAACCCAATAGCTCATAGAGATTATAGGTTTCCTCTGCGGTCTTTTCTCCTATCGCACCTCCAAAGACATTATCAATCATGTATTGACTCTGTAGTGTCAATCCATCATAAAAGAATTGGTTTTGTAGCCGTAATGGAAAGCTATGATTTTGACATTGAATGAATAGGAGTTTGAATCGTTCCCAAGCTTCATGAAAGGGCTCTTCATTCATTTGAGAAAATGTTGCTATCTTTGTTCTTAGATCAACGTCTTTTGATGGGAATAGAACCTACCCATAAAAATTTCATAGCGCCTCCCAAGTTTTAAGAGAACCTGTTGTAGAGTAATGAACCATGACCAAGCTTTATCTTTGAGAGTGTAAGGAAAACACCTCATCCTAAGTTGATCTTCATTAATTGCATGTAGTGGAAAGGTTTGGACAATAGCATAGAATTCTCGAATGAAATGCAAAGTGGTCTTCATTAGGGATACCGTAAAGGAAGGCAACAAAGAATAATGAATCTTTTTCAATTCATAATTCCTTGACCTCTTGTAATTGGATGAAGTTACATTGCCAATGATTGGCATTGTATAGTCTTTCATCTTTTTCCGCCTATCTTGACATCTCCATGGTTGTTTGTAGTTGAAAATGATCCTCCTCCTATGTGAATCAACATTTTGCTCTTAAAACAATAGAAGATATCTCTAAAAAAAAATGCAAGGAACCTAAATATTTTTTTTTGTTTTTTTTTTTTTTTTAATTTAAACGAAGGGACACAATTTTTGAAACAAACAAATTTATTTCATTTGAAATATATATATTTTTTTTTTTTTTTTTTTTATTACACGCAAGTAAAACAAAGGAAAATACAATAATGGGTGACCTCCATGTAGGACTAAAATTTATCGTCTTCTAGTAAGGCGTTGCTTGGAGATCAGAATGAAAAACTCAATGTCTCCTCTTCATTGAATTCATTTAAGTTTCAATTTTGCCTTTCTGCAAATGTTCAACTAACTGTTCAACTTGAACTTCCACCTTTTTGATAGAAGCTTCCACAGAGTCCAACCGTTGATTGGTTTTTGATTGATTGTCCTACAAACTTGAATAAAAGAATTCAAGTTTTCCTCCAGGAGTTGGTTTATTTGGAATGCTTCGTGGAATAGGTGGGTGGAATTCTTGGCTGCCTGGTTTGAGCTTTGAGGAAAGGAGGGTTATTTTGCCTCCAAGAGAAATTTGGATGACTTCTCCACCCAGGGATTATAGGTATTTGAATTGGGATCAAACCTTGGTCTTTGTTGATATGCTCCCAACACATTAACCCTCGGGTCCAGTTGTATCTCCTTGATATGGACAGTTTGATCTTGTCCACGTATTCTTGTACAAACCAAATTGTTCATTATTTGTGTTGGTTTGTGTAGCGAAGGGCAACTTGCTTAGTCAGTTGAACAAGTTGTTGTTGAACTTCATTCGAGTCAATCTCATGAACACCACTTTTCTCACTCTGGAGCTTTTCTGCTGGGAATTAGCACCAACATCTCAAAGAGATTATACGTTTCGATGCGTCTTTTCTCCTATTGCTCCTCGCAAGTTGTCGACAATGAACTGACATTGTTGTGTAAGTCCATCGTAAAAGAATTGGTTCTGCAAGCTGTAGGGAAAGCTATGATGGGGACATTGAGTGAGAAACATTTTGAACCTATCCCAAGCTTCGTGGAATGGTTCTCCTTCCATCCGAGAGAAAGTAGCAATCTTTCCTCTCACGATGTTTTTGATGGGAATAGAATTTTCCCATGAATTTATTGTAAATTTGACCCCATGTCATCGAGAGAACCAGGGTAAGTGACATCAACCAAGCTTTAGCCTTATCCTTTAAGGTGTACGGAAAACATCTCATTCTAAGTGATCCTCGTTTAGAATACCGGGGGAATGTTTGGGACCGTAGCATAGAAATCTCTCATAAAGGAAAGAGAATCTTCATTAGGTAGCCCATAGAAGGAAGGAAGCATAGAAAAATGAATATTTTTAAGGTCATAATTCCTAGCGACCTCTCCCAATTGGATAGCGGCGATTCTTGAGTGCCAATCACCTAGGTCTTCTGCAAACTCCTTCATCGTGGTTTCCCACTAACATGTTGGTTTTCCTCCATTTCTTTTGGTTCTAGTAAAGGATTAAGACGTGGTTCTATGTTTGGCTCAAAATCGAGGTTGATGGGTAGGATCAGTGTTGTTGACACTTGTTTAAATTTATGAATATTATTTACATATGGTGTTAGGGGGTTTCCTAAGGATCTCCTGCACGCATGACTATTTTTAAACGTAAATTTAAAACTCTCAACAAAAATAAAGAAATTAGAAAATTTCCATGGCATTTAATACAAAACACTAGACAATTTTTTTATTTATTTATTTATTTTTTTTTTTTTTTTTTTTCTGAACGGTAATTTTATTTTACTATTCACACTATCTTATTTCTTATTAACTTAAAATTTTAAAAATTTTAATTTTTTTTTTTTTTTTTTTTTTTTTTTTTATGAAATTTGAAATTTGATTAAATTTGATTTGATTTGATTTGATTTTATTTTATTTATTATTATTATTATTTTTTTTTTTTTTTTTTTTTTAAAAAAAAAAAAAAAAAAAATATCACAATTATTTACAACACAAAAATATTTTTAAAATTTTGATAAATAAATTAAAAACGCTATTCCTTCAAGAATGAAAACTTGATGGTAACCAGATCGCCATTCTAAATACATTGGTTTTAATATTTGTAAAACTCTATTGCACGAATCATTTCGTAAAAAAAATGATAAGTATACTCCCAAGGTCGATCTAAGGAAGGAATGTATGTGGTTTTTAATTTATTATTCAAACTTTTAAAAACGAAATTAAATCCTAAACATCCTGTCACGATAGTTTTGGTTTTTGTGTTCCTAATCTAATAACATAAAATAAACATATATACAGATTAATTAAATATAATCTAAAAAGAATAAACATAGATACAAATTGAATAAATAAATATAAATACAGATTCAATAAATATTCATGCAAATTTTATCATTTATATTAGTGGAGTATTTATGGATATAATAACTAAGTTAATTATGCTTGCTCATATTATCTAGGTTATTAAAGATATAAATTGATATTTTATTGATTCTCTCTTTTTTGTATGAATACCACCTTTGGTGGGGTTAGATACTCTTTGTTAACTAAACAAATCAATTAACACCTATGGGTGGGGTTGATAACTAATTTGGTTAATTAAATTAATTCCTTTTTCTAAGAGATTGAAAATGAACCATTTAAATGCCACCTTTGGTGTGGTTAGACGAGTTTAAACTTTAGTCAAGGTGTCCAAATTAAACGTAAGAATCTAGTTATCCGAGTACTAGCTTTCAAGTTTTAAAATCACTATTGAAAACATGTTGTGAATATATTTTCACGTAATAATTCTTATAAAAACTTTTGAAGTAGATCTACACTATAACTAACGGGCGATTGTACCAACAAATAAAAGAGCACTACTCTAAATTAGACCGGATAACTAAACCTTAAAGTCTAACTTTCAGATTTAAGTTTGTAATGAAAAATAATATAATTCTCTCTAACATCCTTAATATAAAATCTTGAATAAAAATAAAATCAATTCATTTTAGAAATTTTCACCTATTTAATATTTAGCAAGCATAACAACGTTATTAATATATCATGATTATAAACAATAGCAGTTAAATTTAATCACGGACAAATTAAATATAACATGTAAGAATAAAGCATAAAAATAAGCGTAAAGAAAATAAAATCCTTACGAACTTCGATGCTATTCAGTTCCTAGAAAACCTCCAAGCGGAATTTGCACTTCCATTTATTGAATCAAAAATCTAAATTATTACAAAAACATTACAAGTTCCTCTCAAAAAGAGAAGAACTCTAAACCTAAGACAATTGAACTAAAAACTAAGAGAAAAACTAAGAAAAGCTTAGAAACTAAGAAAGAAACTAAAGAAAACTCAAAAACTAAGAAATGAGAGAAAGAAAGAAGAGAGAAGTGAGGTTTTGAGGTGTGTTTTGAAGTGAATGGAAGGGGGGTATTTATAGGTGAGGATGGAGAGAAAAAATGATTAAAAAAATGTTAAAAAAAATATTAAAAAAAATAAAAAACGTGTTTTGGACCTGAGGTCATCAATCACGTCGGCGTCATGGCGGCGCACGTGAAAAATGGGTCAAAAACGCGTTGGGCGCGCTGGCACTGGCGTACGCGCGTGAACAGAATAACCGCATGATCTTCTTGTACGTGAAACGATAACCAGCCGATTTTGAGGCGGGCCTGAGTCTTGTAGCGCGGCTGGCTTTTTTTCTTTTGACATTTTGACCTTTTTCGTCCCATTTTGTCCAATTTTTCCATGTATGTTGACCTTTTTCCACTTATTTATTAATTTATTTGTGATGAATTGCTTCAAGTATTCTTCTTTGAGTCTTTAAATTGCGTTTTTAAGCCAAAATACCTGAAAAACAATAAAAATACCCGTGATTCCGAAAAAGACAAATTTATATAAATATATGATAAAACATATAAATATATATATTTTTAATCAATTAATGTGCATAAAATCATGGTTATTTTAGTGCTTTTTGAGCACTCATCATGTGTCGGCACCGATAAGTTGATTATGCATAGATAATCAATTAATATTATTAAATTTATTTTATCGATACGAATTAAAATGGAGTTAATTAGGTAACATTATCATAATTTTGATTTTCTAAAAACTTCTATATTTATTATTCTATTTATTTTATATTTTTAATGTTTATATAGCTTCTTCTTAATTAAGATCTTGTATAAATAAATCAAATAATTGTATGAATAATCATGATTATTTAGATTTGATTATTAAATTTCAAAGAAGTTATTTTTATTTAACTTGTGCTTAATCTATTTACTCTACGATTTACTAGTTGATTTAATTTAAATGACATATGTTTTGAATCATTTAGTTAGGATTATTCATTATTAAATTCATTCCAAAACACACACGAGTACTTATTTTTTGTACTGATCTTTTTGTAGTTGATTTGTCAACGATTTGATTGGCGAAAAGCTTATTGAATCGTTAGTCTAGAAATTACTCACACTAATATTAGAAATTATGAAAATAGAGCATGGGCTTATAAATAAATTACATTGGAGTAGCATCATAGGAATGGTAGCATAATATTGAGTTTGTACTTGAAAATTTGATTTTCATAGTGGAAAGTTAGGTAGTTCGGTGGACCGATGATTTTTCTCTGAGTTTATGATTGTGACTTAGGTTGTTTCCACCTAATCTTATCGTATGTTATTCTTTTATTTTTGTATTTTATTCTTAGACACGATTGCATTCCTAGTTTCTTTATTTAGGTCATTAAATTATAAATTGATAAAAATTAAAAATAACATATTCACTCTTGTTTTAGGTTTATTAGTTCCATAATTTATAAACTTTCAGTTCTAATGCACCTTCATTTGGATAATCTAGTATGCCTCCTTTACGATGAGATATGTCTGCATCATCAAAACTAGTGTGGTTTCTAGATTCTGATGCAAATCATTATGACATCATATCTAGCCAACTTGGCCATCTATCAAAGCTACACTAGCAATGACAAGTTACTGATCGGAAATGTTAATAGTTTAACTATCATTAATATTGGATCTAATTATTTTGAAGCTGAGATGTCTAAAAATAAATTTCTTCTTAAAAATAACTTACATATATACCTCAAATTGCTAAAAAATATATTAAATGAGTCAAAATTTACTCAAAATAATTCTATATTCTTTGAGTTTCATCATTTCTCTTGCTATATGAAGGATTTGGTCAACAATGAGATTCTACTTGAAAGAAAAGTGGATCATGGCTTTTATATGTTTGACCTCAAACTTCCTAAGTCTTAATCCAGTGTTCCTTCGTATGTTCAATTTTGTTCCACTTCTACTATAATACGTATGAATAAAACTACTTTTATAAATTATTTACCTAACATTTCCCTTTGGCATTGTTGTTTAGGACATGCTTTTTTCCTATTGTAAAGAAAGTGCTTGCTAAAACTAGTATTTCTTACAATGATGCTTTATTCAATGTAAATCATTTTTTGTTTCTTATCAAATGGGTAAATATTATACTTAACATTTTCTTCTTCTACTTTACATACTACTAGTCCTTTAAAGAAAATGCATTCTAATATTTGGGTTGCACCAATTGTCTTTGTGAATGGTTATCGCTATTATATCCATTTCATAGATGAATTTATTAGATAAACTTGGATTCACTTCTTAAAAACTAAGTATGAAGCAACTTAAGCTTTCATTCAATTTAAAACACAAGCTAGGTTGCAAACCAATCATAAAATTAAAGTTTTACGGTCTGATTGGGGTGGAGAGTATCAAGATTTAGTATCTATTCTTATGCAATATAGCATTAAGCGTCAAACTTCTTATCATTATTCTCATCCACAAAATGGTCTAACTGAGTGTAATCATAGATATATTGTTGAACTAGGTATATGTATGCTCTCTCATGCTTCCATGCTTATGGCTTATTGGAATGAATCTTTTTTCTCTAGTGTCTATATTATCTACTTTTATCTTACATGATATTAATTCTCTTGAAAAATTGTTTTCTCAAATACCAAAGTATAGCTTTTTAGAAGTGTTTGAATGTGGATGATTTCTTTGTTTAAGATCCTATGTTGCTAATAAACTTAAGGCTCGATTTATTGCTTGTACTTTTTTGGGATATAATTCCAAGCATAAAGGGTACACGTGTTTGGCTCTCACCAATAGTTTGTATATCAATAGAGATGTCATTTTTAATGATAGTGTATTTCTTTTGGCTATTTCCTCTAATGTTTATAATCTTGTGTTAAGTCACAAACCTACACCAACTATGTTGCTTATGCTTGTTAAGTCTCCATTCAATGTTGTACCTTACTATTTGATTTCCGTTGGTTCCTTTGTATATTGTGCTTATGTCATCTACTTTTAGTAATGAGCATGTGTCATCCTAAATTTTTCCTCAACCTATTTTTCCTGAGTTAGTTTCTCATGTTATGGCTTCCAATGCCACTGAGTCTATGCCTATTCCTCTTTCAAAGTCACATGTTGTCCTTTCTAGCAATACTCACTTTGTGACTAGTAGGTCCAAAGCATGAATTTTTAGCACTAAGGTTTTTGTTTCAGTTTCAAATGATTTAGCTCTTACTGAACCCAGATTTAAGTGGTGTATAATGGAAAACCTTAATGTAGGCAGAATATGATGCTTTGATGAAAAATAAAACTTGGACTTTGGTCCTAGATCTTATAGACATGAAATTTGTAGGTAGTAGGTGTATTTTTAGGGTCAAAAGCTGCCTAATGGTAAACTAGATCAAAGGAAGTCTCATGTTATGGATCAAGACTTTAGACAAACAATTGGTTTTGATTTTGTAGAAACCTCTAATCCAATTGTTAAACAAGTGCTTGTAAGGTTATTTTGACTCCGACATTATCTTTTAAGTGAAAATCGCATCAAACAATTACAAGAGGAAGTGTATATGCAATATCCCTAGAGCTTTGAGGTTCCAACTTATCCACATTATGTGTGCAAGCTCAACAGGGCCATATATGGTCTTAAATAGTTACCAAAGACTTGGTTTGACACTCTTAGGTCCTTTTTGATTAGTCTTGGCTTTCAAAATTCCAAAGCAGATTCCTCATTGCTTTTTATGTCCATTTATACCATTATTATGTTTTTGCTTGTTTATGTAGATGATATAATCATCATTGGTAGTGATGATTCATAGGTTTAGGCTCTTATTTCTACACTTAGGACTAAGTTTGCTTTGAAATACTTAGGTCTTATAAGTTATTTCTTGACCATTGAGATCCATCATTTGAATATAGGGGATTTTTTTGCTTACTCAGTAGAAGTATATCAAGGATCTTCTAGTCAAGGCTAAGTTGGAATGATGTAATCCTAGGCCTACACCTATGGTGTCACATATGACTCCTAGTGCATCAGGGAATGATATGTTTAAAGATCTTATTTTTTATAGAAGTATTATGCGTGTTTTACAATACATCACCCTTATTAGACCTGACTTGTCTTTTGCTCTGAACAAGTGTTGCCAGGTTATAATTTTCCCAAGGTTGAGTCAATGGTTTGTTATGAATATGATATTGCATTATTTTCATGGAACTATTATGTATGGTTTGGTGCTTAAAACTTATAGTCAATTTCTAATTTAAGTGTTCGTTAATACTAATTGGGGCTGATGTGGATAATAAGATATCAATGTTTGGTAATATTATATTCCTTTGTGCTAAGCCCATGGCATAATCATCTTGTAAACATGCTTCGATCTCATGGTCTAGCATAGAGGTCGAATATCAATCCTTTATCAGCATTGCATTTGAGATGTCTTGGATTAAGTTACTTGATAAAGTGTGTGTTCTAATTAAGTCAGCACCAGTTTTGTGGTATGATAATCTTGGTGCTATTAAACTTGTAGCTAATCTATTTTGCATTCTTTTCATTTTGTTAGGGAATGTGTTTTTTCAAAGCAACTACTGGTGGTTTATGTTCTAAGTGAAAAACAACCTGTAGATACCCTTATTAAAGCATTACATGTTGTTCACTATAAGAGTATATGTAGAGAATCAAATGTACAAATTCTTAGTTGTCATTGAATTAGCAATTAGGTTATGGTGTGTGGAGTGCAATGTGGAATGTAGTGTCTAGTACAATGTAATAAGCACGTAGTATAAGTAATTGAGTTGTATATAAACATATGTAATTGTACTATGTAATACATCAATTAATGAAAAATAAATATACAGAGGTTATTCAATTTCTCTCTACTCTTTCTATTCTTTCTTCTTCCTTCTTGCGCATGTTCTTGGTTATTGCTTGATGAATTTAGTTGATCAATCTTGATCTTTACAAAGACTACTCCATTTTAGTACTTTCTTCATATGAAAATGTGGCTTTATTAGAAGACTTCAAAATGCTTTCATTCATATGAAAATAAAATTTATCAGTATTTATTTGGCTTCATCACAATAAACCTCAATAAGCATTCAACCTGGATCGATCGACATGAAGATTTGAGAGAGGGAAAGAGAAAAATTATATTTTTCATATATTGGTTTGTAACATTTTGAAGGTTTTAATGAACCAAAGGATAAGGTCTTAAGGAGAAGAATGGATCAAATCACATATTTATTCTACACTTCTACAATTTTATATACAAATCTGACATCTTTGTACATAGAATTTTAAATGAGATAAAGGATCTAGAAGCCTTTTTATTATGTGAAATGGATCAATTTAGTCAAGTTAGTCAATTTAGCCCCATAATTTATAAAAATAAGAAATTTTAGTGTAAAAAGTGCACCTTAGATTTGCTCAAGTACATGACTTATAATACCTGATGATGACTTGCATAATTTAACATAATTTATCACTTCTCAACTTTAACTTTAATATAATTTATTTAATTTTTATTGATTTTAGATTTCATATTAAATTTTGTTGCAGATTTGAAGAAAATGAATATCCAAAATTTTAAAATCATATCGTTTAAGGACTCTCAAATTTAAATGAATATTTAGGATTTATATATATATATATATATATATATTAGTGTAAAAAGTGCACCTTAGATTTGCTCAAGTACATGACTTATAATACCTGATGATGACTTGCATAATTTAACATAATTTATCACTTCTCAACTTTAACTTTAATATAATTTTATTTATTTTTTATTGATTTTAGATTTCATATTAAATTTTGTTGCAGATTTGAAGAAAATGAATATTCAAAATTTTAAAATCATATCGTTTAAGGACTCTCAAAAGAGAACAAAGAGGACGGCCACCAGAGAATAAAAAAAAGTCGAAACACAAAAACATAGAGAAAAAGAGAGAACAACGGCTAGGAAAAAAAAGAGCCTGCACAATCGTAGTCGAGGAGAAAAAGAAAAAGATAACGCGGGAGAAGACACGAAAGTAGAGCCTTTCGATGATTCAATTTTCTTTCAACTCTTCTCCTAAAATTATGGTGAATTCGTTTATGTTAAATTTAATTTTTAACATGAATTACTTTTTCTTTATTTTAGGAAAAAAATGTAATTTAATTCTGAACTATGCTTGATTTTTTATATTAATTTGAATTATTTCTCTTCATGTTTTTCCGATTTATTCTGAGTTTAATGCTTCTAATTAACTGGTCATTAATTAGATGATTTTAATATTATAATTTACTACCGAAAGAGTGAATTATAGGATAGATTTGAAATATTTCGGCATATGTAAATATAGAGATCGAAAGATTTGTATGAACTTGTGTAGTTTTAAAATTATTGATCTTGATGCTTTCTTGATTTATTAAATTGCATACTCTTTTGTAAATTAATGAACAAGAATATTTTCAATTGAATATCAAAAGAGGTTTTTGGATATTTTTTTGGAGATTGCTAATAAACAGAGAATTAAATTTAATTAGCCAGATAAGTAAAGTCTGGTGAGAGATTAGGTGAAATCGATTTCTTAGAATTTTTTCCCTATTAATTTGATATTCAAATAATATCTTTATTTTCTTTTGCGTATTTTCTTTAAATTAATTTTATTTTAAATTTCAATTACAACAACATTAGTAAATTACAACAACATTAGTAAATTTTCTAGATAAAATTGATATTAGTATAATTTTAGTATTTGTCAAAAATAAGTTATAAATCCCTGAGGACATACTCTTCTTATCATTTTTTTATAAAACTATGATACTATGCATTCACAGTTTTGCACCGATCACTTGATCCAAGAATAACGGAATTAAATTGATTTATTTGATAAAAAAGGACTTATATTATCCTTCATCCAATTTTAAAAGTTAAAAATCATATAGATCTAAAGAGGTTGTTAGAGATCAATTTCCATACCCAAAAAAAATAACAACAAAAAATAGTTTATAATAGCTTTTAGGGTGGGGATATTATCACATATCTTTTTGTTGTTTCCATATCATATTCAATGTTAATTTTAGAAATTGACAAACACACTCTTGAAAGTAATTTAATTGGTATAGAATAAATGTATTAAAAATAAAATCATGCTTTTATCAATTAAAAATATTATAATTAAATATATTATGAAAACAACAAAAAAAGTTATGGTAATAGCCCCAATCTAAAAGCTATTATAAACTAATTTTTTGTTGTTATTTTGTTTTTGTATGGAAATTGATCTCTAACAACCTTTTAGATCTATATGATTTTTAACTTTTAAAATTAGATGAAGGATAGTATAGGTCCTTTTTTATCAAATAAATCAATTTAATTTCGTTATTCTTGAATCAAGTATTATAAACCATGTTAGTATTAAAAATAGTACATTTAGTTCCATAATTACTTAAAATTATATACTTGAGCCAAGACTAAGGTGCACTTTTTACACTAAAATTCCTCATTTTTATAAATTATGAGACTAAATTGACTAAATAAACTAAATTCATCAATTTCACATAATAAAAAGGCCTATAGAACCTTTATCTCATTTAAAATTCTACGTAAAAAGACATCAAATTTGTATATAAAATTGTAGAAGTGTACATTCGATTATGACAACTAAGAATTTGTACATTTGATTCTCTACACACACAAAAAAGTTGTGGTAATAGTCTTACCTAAATTTTTATTTTATTTTTAAAACAATATTATCATTATATTATAGTTATTGGAAAAGTGACATTTATATTGGTGGTATGAGATAAGCACTTAAAGTCACTTCATTCAAAGTATAGAAAAGCCTTAATTCATCTAGTTCATAAGCTCAAATATGTTAATTCACCTAACTCATGAGCAGCTGATGAGCTCATTTAACAAAATATCATGGTCAAATGATAGTATTTTTAAATTATAATAATATCATTATGAAAAAAAAAAACACTTACATAATAGTTTTTTTTCTTATTTTACAAAATATTATCAAAAGATAATATTTATATTAATATTTTTATTTTTAAACAAAATTATAAATATTTTGAGAAATAATTTAAGATAAAATCGTCTCTCTAATCTTATTGATCTAATGAGCACTTTTTTCCACATGTAACAACAATTGATATGACATAAAATTATTGATTAAAATAATATGACTCATTTTTTCTTAATTTATAATTATAAGTTATATTACTTGTTGTACAAAATAACTTGTTGCATAAACACTTTTTGTATTCTAATAAAGACACATCTTTTGCATTTTTTATACAATAATGTGAGTTGGTTACTTATAATAAGAAGAGTAAAATGGGATCAAATTAACATATTTTCTAAATATTATTTTATTTTTATTCTCTAAAACTATAAGTGAGCTAAGTATCAGTCTAACTTATTTAAAAATAATATTAATTAAAATTAAAATTCAATTCATATAAAATTTAAATTAAAACTCAACTTACATAAAATTTAAATGAACTAAAGTGAAAGTTAAACTAAATTGAATTAAGCCTAAATAAGTTATATTAGCTCAACTCATTTTATATATACTAGTTTTGGTCACTTGCATTAATGATTTAAATTTGATAAGTATATAATACAAAAATGAAAAAAAAATTCACTCTTTTAATTTAATCCCTATAGAATTTTAATACGTGATTCAATGGGTAAGGTCCAATTATTTTTTATTTTATTGATTTCTATTTCTATTACTTATTCTTAATAATATTACTTATTATTATTCTAATTGAACTAGAATTGATTTATTGCAACAAAATATATTAGAATTTGATTTTGAGTTTACAATTTCTATATTTTTTTTATCAATTTTGAATTGAAAAATAAAAGAATTGAGTCAATCACAAATCCAAAGGAGGTTCATGGCCAAGGGTAAAAATATCTGAGTCACTGTCATTTTTGAATTTATTTGTTGTATTTGAAACCGTGTTAATGTCAATAAGAGTGTTTCGAGATATATCACTCAAAAGAAAAGAAAAGTCTTTAACTATGATAAAATGAAAAATTATTGTTAAAATTTTATATAAAGGTTTAAAATAACTCTTAAAACAAATAGTTAATTAATTTGTTACTTAAGTGAAAAGTAAATATATAACAATAATTATTTTATTCACAAAAATTTAATTAATTTATTACTTAAGTAAAAATATATGTACAATAATAATTATTTTATAAACAATATGAATGATATTTTGTGACAGTGATACACAATTTAAATATGAATAGTACTTCATTTAACAAATAAATCAAATATAATAGAATTATATGTATGAACTTAACACACTATTACCCATTAGTGATCTCAAATATAATAGGACGATATATATTATTATCCATTTAATAATTACTAATTAAATAGGTAATTATTAACTGTATAAATTATCACCTTTAATATAATAAAAACAATTATATTATACAAAATAACGATTTATAAAAAAATATATTTATTATATAGATATTTTGATATTTATTTGCATAAAAAAATTAACAAAAACATATATAAAATATATATTTATTATATAAATATTTTGATATTTTTTGTGTAAAAAAAATAAAAAAATGGTTGTCGACCAAGCATACATGCCTACCACCAGCTTGTAATCCAATGTTAATAAAGGAGAAATACGTGTTATGTTGTTGTTTGAAAAGTGTAAAAATTATTGATGATTACCCTTCTAATATAAGAAACTTGGTGTCTTTGCAAATCGTAAATTGCAATATTATTGTGTTTCTAGGCAAAAGTTAAAAAATGTGTCAATCAAAAATCACATGAACTTGGTGAGCATATACAAATCCTTGGAAGAAAATCTCACAACTCTATCATAAAGATTTGACGAGAGTTTGGAAGATCAGTTATGTACTTATTCCATTCAAATTGTCAACTACTTACTTATGGATTTTAGTACCCCATGTGACAACTTGGTCTCAATTGTTACTCCTTGGTGTAGTGATCCTCCATTTTACATTAATAAAATTTTAATAAGTTAATGTATTTATTCAAGTTATATATTATATTTGATTGATAATATATATTAATTATTAATATTGATCTTTAGGGTATAGGTGTTTGATATAAGAGATATAATAAATGATAGATATATTACTATTGAATCCATAGCACCAAATAAAAAGGTGTGATATGTGAAGAGGACATAAGAACCTTAGTGTGTTTTTTCAATTTCAAATAACTATTTTAAAATTTTAAGAGAATTATAGGTTCATTTCTAGCTTGTTCTCTTAATCTAGTTAAACTACATCCAAATCCTATAAGACATACATTTATTGAAATATTAAAAAAAATTAATTAATAGATTATTTTTAAGTTTTTATTATTTTATACGTAAATATTTACCGAAAAATTAAGTCATCCAACAGATGCTAAGGAACTATTGAAGGTCGCCTATGAGGGTAAACAACTGTTGAGCTCTCAAGGTAATATAGAGACGACAAAATCAAAAAAGAAGAAACCTTGGAGAAAGTACACTATTATTTATACCCAAAATTATAGTTTAAACTTTAAGAGTATAATGGCCGTGGTAGTTGTACAAAGAAAATCACCAACATTGAAAAGTGTCATTAGGCTCATATTTTGGGGGTTTGACTTCAATTTCATAGATAATACAGTTGATTGCTTGATGACTTTCTTTGACATGAATTGTATAATTGTATTGGCTAAGATGTCATCCAAGTATGAAGTAAGATAGTATTCAATATATATATATATATATATATATAATAATAATAATAATAATAATAACAATAGGTCTTATTATATACTTTGCTTATATTTAATGTATAAGTTTGTATGGTGAGTTGGTTGCATAAGATCAAACTCATCTATGCATGTTCTTCAACTCGTTTTTGGTTGATACAATTGAAGATGAAGTGGTATCAAGCTGAGATACTAGAGTAAGCAATAAAGCTCTAGAGTTATGATTGAACCAAAAGTTGCTTGTTCTATATATCTATAAGGTAAATTTTATTACATGATCAATATAATAGAGCTACGATTTCAACGTATATACATTTTGTTTAATTATTGTAATCATCGTTAAGTCTTGGTTATGTATGAGTCATATGATAATGTGTTTTTATTTTGATTATTTGAAATATTCTTATATATAAGATGTTTACGATATATTTGGCATGTAAGTAATGTTGATTATTTCTTATAATTATTTTAAAATCTTAAATTTTTATATATATTTATTAATATTATATTAAAATTGTATGGAGCTCAAGAAATTTAACGTGATAAAGTTACAAATGTCATAAAACAAGTATTAGTACGAAAATGCTCGAATGTAAGTTAATTACAAACTTTATGTATTCAAACCGACGCAAATATCATAGTTTATTCCCCAATTCTTTGAGGTGTACGTAACAGGCATCAAGTGCTTATATATATAATTCTGCTGTGAATGAATCGTAAAATTATATTATTTTTATTAATAATGCAAAATTACTCGTGGGTCAATGGGATCTATCTCTTTAAGATGGTGAAAAGTTAATCAAAATGGAGCTACGAAAATAATATAATGCTCATTTTAAGATAATTTAAAAAGGTCGATATATCATTCATTTGAAAAAGAAAAAAAAAACTAACAAGAAGGGGTCATGACACGCTAGATGTCCTCGATCATTGGTAATTTTTAGTAGATTTTTAATCACAAATTACTAGTTAAGCTATTCTAATTTCGAACGTAGCTTAGGTAGAGAATGTAATGAATGTATTGGTTTGATTTTGAATTAAAATTAGAACAAATCAATATTATCGGTTAAGAATCAATTAAAAAAAACAAAATTGTGATAAATCAGTCCAATCCAAATCTAATTTTTTGTTATCGGTTTGGTTGGAATAGTTAATTTTATGTGCTTTTTATTATTATTATTATTATTATTTTCTGAAGATAGTTATTTGATGATTATTAATTAAATCCAATGCAAAATTGGTTCGAGACCCTAGACATAAATTTACTGGAGTGTTCTATAATTAAGAAGTAATTCAACCCAGTATACAACCAAAAGTTCGTTTGATTCGGTTGGTATCAATTGAAGTGGTTGTATTATTTTGCACTTCTAAAACCACATGTTTGGGTTATGATTCACTGATTGATCAGCCACTTTACATGATTAGGGGTTTCATTAGAGTGCGTTATGAATAATAATTATGTAGAAATAGCTTGATGGGGTAAATTGAAGAGAAAAGTCTAGATTCCCTGTATTTATATTTGTGATTTTTCAGAATTAATTAATTTTAACTAAAACACTGGTGATCCACAGTATTCAAAAACAAGACAACATAAGTGACAAAGCAAACAAAAATAAAAATGTTATTATTTATACACTCAAAATTATTACACTTACTTTTTTTTTATTTTCAATTTAATTCTTAAAATTTCAACTAATACATTGAAGTATATATTTTAAAAAAAACACGCTTAGTTCCATATACTATAGTAAAGTTCATAGTCAAAAGCATCTTCTTCTTTCTTTTTTTTCTTTATTTCTTTGTTTGTAATACGAAATCTTAAACTCTTTAAAGTATATTTGAAAGTTTAATGGATAGCTTTCTAAGCTTCTTTTTTTCTATTTTCTTCCCACTCATCCACCTTTTTGTCTATTATGTCATTTCCAACTTCCTCTACCCCATTACCATTTTTTTTCTTCCCTATGCTGATCTACCACAACCGAATCGTAACCACATACAATTCTCCAATCACTTATAACCCAAAAAAAAAATGTTTAAATTAACTTTTTTGTATTTATCTATTTTCACTCATCATCTAATTATTAATCTAGAATGATGAAATGACTTGGTAGCTCAGTTAATTGAGTCTACCACTCTCAAAGCATAGGGACTAGCTAGTCACTAATCTCATCCCAAGTACGTGGTTATCAATTAAACTAAAAAAGCGAGAAGGGTGGTTCACCTAATTAATAATCTGACTGATAATTAAGTACACCGTTTGGTAAGTTAATTCATATAAACTATATAAGGTTTATATAATATAATATAAAAATTCTTATTATAAATATTGAGCTAATATGCTAACAATGCTCAAAGCGATGTTATTAGCAATTTCGATGGATCTCATACAATTACTTAAAAAAAAGGTGGGACTTTTTGGGTTTCTAAACCAAACTAAAGACTCATATAAATAGATATATAGCTAGAAAATTGAAAATCTTAAACCCAACATCTCAACTTAGTAAATCCATAGAACTTGTGATAGAGTGGTTTGAAGACTCGGTTCTCATATGAGGTGTAAAGCTGTTATAAGGACTATGAAGTTGCATGTCACCAACCATCTGACGAAGTTCAGAAGTTTCCTCTTTAAGCTGAGCATTCTCTTGAACAACCTTATCATGAAATTCTGAAACATGATTAAGCTTATCAATAAGCTGATGGTTTTCATTTCTTAGCCAAAGCACTTGTGACCAAAGCTCATCCAAGTGTTTTTGTTTTCTCATACGAGATCTTCGAGCAGATTCTCTATTAGATATCATCCTTCTTTGTTTTCTCTCATTGATGATACTTAGTTGCTGTTCATCAGCTTCATCAGAAGTGCTTGAATTGTTGCTACTGAAATATGATGAATTTTGTGGATTATTATTTATTTCTTGAAGTACTTGTGAAGGTACTTGGAAATTGTATCCTGGACTAATTAGTCTGTTTAGTTGAAATGTTGATGCGTTGCATTCACTTAAGCTAAATTGAATTGGATAAGGAGATGAATCTGAAGGAAGCAGAAATTGAAGACTTGCAATATCACTAGGCTGCATGATTTAGAGCTTTTAAGTAAATAAATGATTTTTAAGTCTTTGTGAAGAAGCTTGGAACAGATAGAGAGTTAAGAAGAGGCCTTTTATAGAATTGAAAAAGGTTGATTTGGCCCCACTATATGAGGAAGTGCTTTTAAACTTCTTACTTAGCATTTGAATATCATGCAGGTCATATTTTTTTTATAGCATCTCATTCACATAGGAACAGAGCTTTTTCTGTGTTATATATTCATCCTGCAATTACTTTATATATTGTACACATGACGTACTCATACTATATGATGCTCCTATATCCATTATATATAGTACAGGTTGGATTTGTGGATAATATCATTTTTCAGGTAAGTGCTTCTGCTTACATCAGAGAGAGTTCTCATTATTAACTGTAGAGTATAAAATATTATTTTAACGATGGATGTTTTAGCAAAAACCATTACTTTTTTTAACAAAAATATATTTTTGATCTATTCCTATTAGATAATGTAATACAAATTTGATACTTTTACAAAAAAAAAATTTACTTAAGTCTATTTCATAAAGGCAATGGAGTTAACTGCCCAACTTAATAAGTAAATGACTAAAATATATTTTTAATAGATTTAAGTTTTTTTTAATAAATATATCAAAATATAATTTATTAAATATTTATTTATTAAATATAATTATATGATTATGATTTCATTTGATATTTAGCTCATTCGACTTTAAATGTGTAAACAGTGAAGAAAAATGGGGTACAATAAGTCAATTTTGAAATTGATGTGGGCATGTGGCATTGTCAAGTTCTTGTGGATGCTAGCCAATAGAGGACCCAGTGACATCAACAATGGGAAGAGAGAAAAAAACAAGTTTATTTATTTTAACGTCAGAAGAAATGTATATTTTGAAGAAGTTAAATGACTCATCAACCACTTCAAATTAGATTCACAGTGTTAATATATAATAATATAAGCGACCTTGACTGTTTTTATTATTACCCACACTAAAATTAACCAATGTGTCTTGTGTTTTTCTATATATTTTACAACTTCTTTTAAATTAAATTTAAATTATTAGAAGATTGATTAATAATATTTTCATATAATTTTCATATTAAGTAAATTTAATATTTTAAATTTAAAAATTGAATTATTTGATTAAAATACATAACTTTTAATCTGTATATACACGTATTAAAAGTTATTGATTAATAATTCTCCAAATGAGAACATGCACCATTAATATTTTGTCCGGTGCTTAATTTAATTGCTTTTAAATAGATATTTGAGTTAATTAATGTGAATCCATGTCACTCAATTGGACTATTAGCTAGCCAAGGATTAATCATGTGATACTGTAATCGATCTGTAGCTTGAGAAGACTAGAAGAAACACTTTAAAGTGAAGGATTAATTAATCAAAGTAAACTATTAATTTGCTTAGCATATTTGTAAATTAAACAATATCTAATTTAATATTCTTGTGCTTCTACAGCCATTTGAGGCATATCATTAAAAATATTGAAGGAACTGGAGTTGCACTCATAAAGAATTAATGATGATGTTCATAGGATCCATCCAAGAACATTAACGCATTTAAAAATGACGAAAATCTATGCACTAAGTCCTTGACATCACCTTCATATATTTGAATATATATGTAACTCGGAAACCAAACTTCATGCATTACATATATAATATAAAAATTTATGATAGGCATCAAAATGGATTTAACTAGATATGAAAAATTAAAGGTAGTTAAACTTTACACGGGTTCTCTTCACTTGTGTAGTGATCCAAGCAAGCATAGACGAATAATCTTTCATGCCCACTTATTATTTTTCTGGTCATGGGTTTCCTTCTCACTGGTTTGCTTATCTTGAACAAAAGAAAGATTAAAATGCTAACTGAAGTTAACATCTAGTATATACCAGTAAGCATTGATAATTTAAATTCTTTTCTATTGTGAAAAACTTAATCACCATTAATTTAATTACTAAGTTTGAATAATGACAAGTATCGTTTGAATTAATAAAGAAAAAAATTCACTGGATTAGGTTTTTACCTTTTAGTACTAAATGGATATATAACTAGGTATTACCATATAGTCAAGCAATACACAGAAGTAGTTATGAGCCGAAAGTGTAATTTACAACAACTTATTGCATATTAATAAGTTATGTGACATATAATCACAGGTTAAAAAAAATGAACACAAGTACTTTATACTTAGTTTGAGAACAATTTTGTTTTTAGATTTTTGATTTTTTTCTAGTGATTTTCCATTCAAGTATATTTAGTAACAATTTTTTATTTTTATTTTTATTTTTATTTTTTAAAAGAATCATTACCAAAATATGTAATGATTCAAAAATCTTTATAAATTAGATTTTTGATTTTTTTTTCATTTTCATGTAAGATTTTTTTAGAAAGTAAATCAAGTCTTATAATTTTTATATTTATTAGTATTTGAAGAAAATGATTAAAAATTTTAAAATTTGTAAATAATAATAAAAAAATTCTTTATTTTTTAAGTTTTCAAAAAATACTAAGCATTATTAAACAAATTGTAAGTGATTTTTGATTTTTTTTATTGAAAATCATTAAGTGAAAATTATTACCAAACATATTAATGATTATTTTAATAAAAACTATAAATCATAAAAATAATTATTTAATTATAAATCATAAATAAAAATTATTATCAACTGAAAAATTAATTAATATATAACGGTCAGTTGTTGTTCAACTTGCTACTAATAAAAATGCACACGAATTTAAGGCACAATGGAGGACCTGGGTCAAAATGTTATCATAAACATGGATAGATCATAGAAGTTTGTGACCAAAACAACAAACATGGATGGAAGTGGCATTAACTTTTTTGCTGACCCACTCAAATATAATAGGTATTAAAATTGGGGGAGAGAAATCTCAAATCTTGTTTTGGAATGGGTGTAAATGGCAATATGCGGGGATAATGAATATACTTTGAAAAACAATATTGCATTAATAAATGAAAAAACTTTTGTAGACTGCATAACATCAGCATACGTCCTATACTAAATGATTGGTACAATTTAATGTTATTGATATTAAAAAATAATTACAAAAGAATAAATTATTAGTTTTTTGTTTTTATTATTCTGATTTTTTATTTCAATTCTTTAAATTATAATTATATATTTAAATCAAAACAATGTTTTTTAATAAAGTAAGGAAAAAACAGAAAAAAAAAGTAAAGTGCTTGTGCATCCATATATCCAAACATTACTCATTAATGACAATTTAAACTAAAGTAAAATAAATATATAACTTAATTCTCACACTTTTTACAATAATATTAAATCTGTGTGTTTTTCCATTGTATATAAGGTAAGTATATAAACCAAATCGCTACTCCCTATTATCTTAAATAAATAAATACATACTATTTTTCCCTCTAACACACCTGAAGGTAGGGTCATCAGTTTGAGTGGATTGAATGTCAACAATGTCATTAGACAGATTTAGACCAATCTTTCTTTTCTTGTTTTTCTATAGTGAATGAAAAAATATATATATAATTAAAAGTGGATGAACAGTGTAAAACTTATGGTATATGTCAAATTGTGCTTTTTTGGTAAATGGCATTGATGATGATTTACATTTTATTAGATCATGAATGTATACATACACCAGGAAACCTAAAATCTGATCCCAACTGCCTCTATTATTCAACTTCCATTGGAAAAGGAGATTAATGTGTTATATAAAAAGCAAAGGCTGAAAGTTAATTTTTACTTTTGTTACATCGATCGAGCTAGATGAAAATAGAATTGTACCACTATTTGGATTCTAGTGTAGGTTAAATGATAACTGCTATTTACTATCCTTTTTTAGTATGTAACCAATATTCATCTCTATACAACATTATTGTAAGAACATATATACATTAACATTTTATTGTACATATTTTTATTTTAAAAAAAGAAAGGAGAGTGTGTGTTAGTTTATGTAAAGAGAGATTAAATTAAATAATTTGAGAAAATTTTAGTATCAAAAAGTTAAAACGTAAAATATCACCTATAAATGAAAATAAATATGATAATATCACATTTCACTTCACTTCACTTTCTTTTTGTGCTATGGCATAATTAGACAATAGTCTTGTAGCAATTTTAATTGGTTAGTTATGTATTTTCCTTTATTTTTTTTAATGATAATTAATGTATTGTTTTTATTATTATTAGTAAATATTATTAGATATATCTTATAGTCTTTTTTTTTACTAAGATGAACACAAAATAAATTAAATTAACAAAATATAATTCAATTAATAGTTTAATGGTAAAACTTACTATTCTATTGTTATATATTACAAATTTTAAACACATAAAATTATATCTAATTAAAAAAAAACAATCTAACAAAACACCTAAAATATCATTATTGAAATCAACTTTTTTGTCTTTAATAAAATATAATAACATGGTCGGCTTAGTCGCTTTTTTTTCTCTGAAAATGAATATCCCTTGATATCTTCCAACACAAATTTTAAGACAACAAAATATATAAAAGTTAATTGATAATAAAAAAAAAAGTGTTTTTTTTTATCCCCTTCTTCTCACCGAACTTACATATCTTATCTATCCCTAAAGTATCATTGACCGCATCTCCTTATGTTTCCCTCGATACCCATGTTTTGAGACGCATGATGAACTACAATCCAATATAAGGGCAAGGGCATTTATGGAAAAATGGCATCACTATGAGACATCGTCCTAGAATAAAGATCTTGGTGTGCACGGAAGGGTACTTGATTTAACTCCAGCACTTTCCGTACTATATACTGCCAAAGTAAATTCAATTAAATGAAAGTCCGCAAAAAACTTTTTTTTCTAAAAAAATAATTATTAGAAATCAAAATAAACTCGATTAACTGTTCCGACAAACTTTACAATTACGAATATTGCACCAAATTATCTCTCAATGGTGCGTTTATTGTCGATCATCTGGATACTTCTATATTTTGTCTTTATACATAATTTAAAAGCAAAAATGTCATTAGAACGACGAATGATGGTTATTGAATCACTAAAAAAAATTTGTTGTTTAAAAAAAAAATTTTAAATGTACGTAAATAATATTATTAAATGTGTTATAATGAATTTAATTTTTAAACATATATTCAATTTTAATTTATATTAACTAGTATAAAAAAATAAAAAAGTACATTAAAAGAAAAAATTATGATTTAATTATTAAATTTATATATTTTATAGATATATTTATAAATTTATAAATATTATAATTTAATTTTTTAAAACTTTATATATAATACATAATTTAATAACTAAAATATGAAATTGAGATTTAAATATTCAAACCTTTTAAAAAGGTTTCATATGTTTAGGATTTATCAATGATTTTATAACGTAATAACAATATATTTTATAATATATATATATATTAAAAGATTAATAATCTAACAAATAATAAGAAAAGGTATTTATGGTTCGGTTTGAGTAAAAAAATTTAATCGGATCAGATCGTTCATATTGTTCAAATCGGATCAGATCGTTTATATTATTCAAATCAGATCGAATCGTATTGTTTTGTTATTAAAAATATTATAACCAAACAGTTGGATTCAATTTGATTAACGATTTGTGAGAAATAATATACTTTTAATTAAAATATAAAAAATTTAATAAACATTTAAAATATTAAAATTAATCTAATTAATTTAAAAATTAATATAATTATAATTGTTTAAAAAATAATTTTAATTAATATAAATAAAATAAATCGTTTAATTCATAGAATATTCAAATTAGTTGTTTGCCATTTAATTTTTTAATTTAATTCGATAAGTTTCGTTTTTTTGAACATAATAAGAAGCAAAGTAAAAGAAGAGGTAGGGGGACGACAAATACGCGGGCGCATGATAAGATGTCAGCAGTGGGTCCGTGGCTAAGAAGAGCGCATGTGTGGCTTATATTGCACCACCCCGGCCCCAGACATATGTTGCTCCGCCTGTCAACTCACCCTTAAAGGCCGTCCATGTCTCGCTTCTCTCTCTAAGATTTGTAAGTCTCTCTTTTTTCTTTCTTTCTTTATTTTGATCAGGTTTCCCCACCACGTTGGCCTCTTTTGCAATTTTTATTTTCTTTTGTATATCGTGATTTAGTAATTGGTACCATGTGTGCACCCAACTAACTAAGGCAGCTTATGCAGATTCACATTTTTTTTTTACTTGTTTTTATATTTGAATATTGTTTTTTTACCATTCATATAAATGCGTTTAACACATCATGTACAGATGAATTGAGTTAATTTTAAATAATATATTTAAATTACATCAAATAATACAAAATTATGATATATTAAATTATATTGATTAAAATATAACCTTTTTTTTTTGTAAAGATTAAAATATTACAATTGTCGGCATAACTTTACAAAGGTGAATATAATTGATGGTTTAAAAGAATTAAGTTAAAAAATTGTGAAAAAACTAGTAAACTAAATTTATCTTATTAAAATTTTATAATAAAATTATGGCATAAAACTTTTCTTACAAATCTAGTGCATACTAACTTATACCCTTAAGCTTATTATTTTAAAATTTAGTGACATGCTTGTTAGCCCATATAAAAGTTATTTATTGCATAAAATAAAAATTTGTATAGAAAGCTTTAACCTAACGGATCAAATGTATGGAATTCAAACCACAAGGTATAATATTGTGATACATTTATCTTAGCGAAAAATATGGGTTATGTTTCAGTTTTTCACTAAATGAACAGTACAATAAAAGTTTTGCAACGATTTAATACATTTGATGAGGAAAATATCGTTGATAATTTGAAGGTTTATCTTTCTCTATAAATATCATTATTATTTTAAAAATATATAATAATATTGAGATTGAATATATCATCACAAATAATCGCAGTCAAAAAAAGACATTAACTTTATCATCAATTATCTTTCAAGTATTTTTTCAATTTTTTTGTTAAATTATTGAAATAAATTTTAAAAATAATAATAAAATGAAAAATAAAAGTGAATGGTTCTTAAAGTTTATTTCCTCCTATGAAAATACATTTTAAATCTATACCTATTAATTGAGTCAATAAAAATTCAATATTTTTATAAAAAAAATTATAGGATTTAATTTTATAAAGATAATAAACTTGTGTTGTCTTACTTTTTATAAAGATAATGGACTTCTATTATCGTTTTTGGACTCTTTTTTTGTCATACTTAATAGTTAAATGACTAAAGTACATTTTTATAAAAGATAATGGATTTAGAGCTACAATTTTTCCAAAAATATATTTACTATATTTGTTACGGTTGAAAATAAAAATATGTACTAATTAAATAAAGAAATGGTAATAATATTGTGACAATAAATTTTGTTATTATTACAATAAAAATAAATAAAATATTTATTTCACTTCTAATATTAATTATACTTCAGTATTATTACGATTTGATAAAGTTATTATTAATAAAATATTTCTATAATAATAATAATTTGTACTCACCTCTAGTATTAATTATACTTTAGTATTGTTAATATTTTTGATAAAGTTATCATCAAAGAAATATAATAATAATAATAATAATAATAATAGTAATAATAATAATAATTTATATTGTGATAGTATCATCACCTTAAAGGAATATATAAAAATATAAAGGATTATTTAAATAAAAAATAGTTTTAAAAAATTAATCTAATGTTCTTTATTTCTTTTATCACTGTATCTCAACATCTCTCTCTCCATTAGTTTTTAAAAAATATTTGATAAATTATAAAAAATAACACTTTTAAAACTTATAACAATAAAAATAGTACCCTAATAATATTGAACATAATCCAATTGAATTATGTTTAACAATAAATAATGTCTAATTAGATAACGTTCAAAATTAATTTATGTGTCAGACTTTTTAATAGTGAAAATACACTAGTAAACATAAATGGTTTTTATTATTATTATAATTTCTAAAAGTATTGTTTTTTTTATTTTCTCAAGATATTTTTATTTTTTCTATGTTATTTTTGATAATGTCTTATGAAATGTTTAAAAAATTATTTTTTGGTAAAATGAAAATGATTAAAAAATTATTTATCACGTTGAAGAAATATAGTATGTATTTATAATAATTAGATAGTGATTAAAAACGAGTTTATTATAATTTATGTTGTGTTTGGTTGGAGTGAATGAAAAGGAATCATAATTGATTTCATTCTCATCTCAATTTTTTTTAATTTTACCCCATCTTAAATATAACCCTAAACTCAAATCCCAAATCCCAAAAACCAAAACCCTAAACTTTAAACCCTAAATCCAAAAACCCTAACCCCTAAATCCCTAAACCTTAAACCCAAAATCCCAAAATGCCAAAACTCTAAACCTCAAATCCCTAAATCCTAAAATCCTAAATCTCAAAACCCTAAATCCCAAAATCCTAAATCTCAAATCCCAAAACACTAAACCCAAAATGCCAAAATCCCAAAACCTTAAACCCTAAAACCTAAATTCTAAACCCTAAATCCCAAAACCCTAAACCTCAAATCTCAAAACCTTAAATCCCAAATCCTAAAACCCTAAATCCCAAATCCTAAAACCCTAAACCCTAAATCCCAAATCTATAAACCTTAAATCCCTAAATCTCAAATCCCAAATCTCAAAACCCTATTTAGAAAAATAATAATTTTAACAATATATTTATTTTTAAGTAATAATTATTTAGAAAAATAATGATTTCAATCATGTATTTTGTGTGACAAAAAAATAATAATTAAATGATATTATTTAAACTTTATTGAATATAGGTGTATTAAGATAATTACAGTTTTTTTCATTCCATTTCAATGGAAAACCAAACACTTTAATACTGATTCCTTCTTTGATTCTAATGGTCAAATCAATTAATATTGTTTCTTTTCCATTCCATTCTCATTTCGATTTCGATTTCGATTTCGATTTCGATTTCGATTTCGATTCCGATTCCGATTCCGATTCGAACTAAACACCACCTTAATCTCAATAAATTAATCCATATATATTATTTTTTTAACATTTAATCTCAATTATATATATTTTTATAAATTATTTTAATTCATTAACTTTATTATCAATTCCAATATAAATATTAAATTTAAAATATTATATTATTTTTATAATTATAACTTAGTATATATGTTTATTAAATTTATGTAAAATTGGAATCTAGCGATTTATAGATGTTTAAAAAAAGTAATCATTTCATTGCATATGATTTGAGATAAATAAAAAATAAGCATATATATATTAATTTTACGTGTATCTATTTATTTTTTTAATTTTTTAATTTTTTATATTATTAGAAGAAATACAAATATATATAATAATTTTATTTTTATTTATTTTGTTAGTTTAATATTATTGATTATTTAATATTAAAATATAAGAGAAATTAAAATTTTTGCTTAAAATAAAAAATATTATACGATTTTAAAGATATTATAAAAATACCATTAATAAATTATTATCTTTAATTTCTGTTAAAATTTAGTATTATTTTTAATAATTTTTAAAATTTTGAGATATTTGTAAAAAATATGGCATACCAAAAGATATTATTGATATTTTTTTATTTTTTATTTTCATTTTCATCGGAATTTCTCCATACTAACATTGAGGGATTGTGTGTACTACAGTACTCTTTAGCTTTGAAAATGTACATCAAAATTCTCATATATTACAAAATTGATGCACTCATTTGAAATATTAGTCTTTTACTGCTAAGCTACTTCGAACGGCTCAAATTTTGACTAACACATAAGTACTTAAATTTATCCAATTACATCATATGTACTAAAATTTAAAAGTTTAGGTAGATAGCATTTTTCTAATTAGATCATTTGTATTAATATTTAAAAGTTTAGATATTTAAAATAAAAAATTAAATTAAAATATTTTCATGTTAAAGTTTTATAATTTTAACGAACCAAACAATTAAATTGGTACTCAATCTTTAAGTCAAGTTAATACATAAATGTGATTCTTCTAATTATCTGTTGTTAAAACTTATTCCTCTATCCAATTTAAGTTACACATTCTAATTACATAGGAATATTATTTTACCTAAAAAGAGTTGATACATAGGTATTTGAATTTGTTTTTTTTTTCCATGAAATTTCAACACAAATTCTAATTAATTAATTTGAGTACCTATTTGTTAAAATATATATAAAAAAAAAATTGGCAATATTTGAGCTTGACTACCTTAGAAATATTAAGCTTCATTCGAATCATTCCCACGTGTATGTTTCTTATTTTATTTTATTTTATTTTTTCATGTCTTAATCAATTAATGTTTTGAATGAAATTAATTGTACCAGCTTTCTTTTAAGCTACAAGACTAATAATAGTGCATATTTTCAAAGATGTGTTTTTTTTTTCTTTCTATTCTTATATATTTTCATTAAATTTGAGGACTAAGCAATTAATTAATCATTCTAATAAGTTTTGTTGTTGTTTAATAATGCTGCCATTACTGCTAATACTGCCGCAGTCGTCGTAGATTATCCAAAAACTAATAAACTTTTGACATAAACTTCAATAGTGCTGAGTGACATCATGAAATTAAATATTTAATTACACTTTTTATAAAATGTAATATCCAATAACATTATCAATATACTTAGGCAATTCTGCTTTTCAATTGGTTTAGGTCATTTGATTAATGGTGAATCCAAAGTTCTCAAGCCAAGTTAGTAATTTGATTTTAATTGGGTGATATATTCACTAATAAATTAAGAAATAGAACTCCAATTCTTATATCTGTTAAATTAAAATGAATAGATTAACATATATAATCAAGTATGGTTTATATATTAGGTATGCAAAAGGTCTTGAACGTGCTAGCCTGAGTCTATTTTATAAACTTTTCATTAACCTAAACTCCATCTTTCAATTCTAATTATACCATCATTTTGTTTTTATGTACATATTTAAATCAATGGTAAGGATCATGCATATGAACTCCAATATACTAATAGAGCAAGTGAACCGAGAGGATGTTTTTATCTCACTTCAATTTTTGAAAAATAAATTTTTAGATCTAATATTTATAAAATTGTAGACAAATTAATGCATAAATTAGAATTCTATCTCGTTTGGATTTTAAATTAATTTAAGTTTTTAATATTTAATATATATATCAACAAAATTCAATAATTTGAACATATTTTTATTAAAATAAAATACATATAATATTTTTTTAATTAAAAATAAATAATAAATGAAGAGTATCATCCTTAAATTTAACATATCTTTTTTAATATTCAATATAATACCTTAAATTGCTAAATCTCAGGTCTGTAAGGTATATACTGCCAATTGAGAGAGGTTTAGAATGTACGTATAAATGAGATGTTATCTCAATCTTTTAGAATATTGACAAACAAACACATTCTAACATTAGTTAATAGTAAAAATTATTAACTACTACTTTATTATATATATATATATATTCGGTACATGCTATGTGTTCGATATTTAAAATTTACTTATACTTTTATATATTTATTTCTTATAATACAAGTTTTTTTTTAAATTCTATGTATAAAATATGTATACATAAATTTAAGTGTATAATTCTTTGAATGGAAAAAATTATGACATTATTAATAAAATTAAATTATTAAACTTTAAAAAAAACTACAACCTTTAAAAAAAAAGAGAAAATAATTTTATAATGAAGCGAGATTCTAACTTATTAGAGATTCTTGAAATAATTGAAATAAAGTCAATAATTAGAAAGAAAAAAAGAATTTATTTAAATGTAGTTTGGTTTGTACATGAGTTAATATAACATAAAATATAAAGAATATAATCATAACTCTATCTCTATGTTTGGTTGGAGAGAATGAAATGGAATCAAAATTGATTCCTTTCATTTTGTGTGTTTGGTTGGACGGAATGGAGGGCGGAATGAAATCAGATTACTAAAAGAGAAAGAATCACAATTCCTTCTCCCCCCTTGGTAATCATAATTTCATTCCCATCTAAACTTTTTTTTCCAATTTTATCCTCACCTAAAATATAACCTTAAACTCAAATCCCAAATTCTCAAACCTAAAATTCCAAAACCCTAAACCCTAAACCCTAAACCCAAAATTTTAAAACCCTAAACCCTAAATCCAAATCCTAAAACCCTAAACTATAAACCCTAAACCCCAAATCCCTAAACCCTAAACCCTAAACTCTAAAACCCTAAACCTTAAAACATAAATCCCAAAACCCTAAACCCCAAATTCTAAATCCTAAAACCCTAAACCCTAAATTCCTAAACCCTAAATTCCTAAACCCTAAAACCCTAAACCCTAAATCCCCAAATCCCTAAACCCAAAATTCCTAAACCCTAAACCTTAAAACATAAATCCCAAACCCAAAACCCTAAAACATAAATCCCAAAACCCTAAACCCCAAATTCTAAATCCTAAAACCCTAAACCCTAAACCTTAAACCCTAAAACCCAAATCCTAAAACTCTAAACCCCAAATCCAAAATTCTAAAACCCTAAACCATTTTTAGAAAAATAATAATTTTAACCCTCAACCTTAACCTACAAATATAACCCCAAATCCTAAATCTCACATCCCAAACCTCAAAACCCTAAACCCTATTTAGAAAAATAATAATTTTAATAATATATTTCTTTTTAATTAAGTAATAATTATTTAGAAAAATAATGATTTCAATAATGTATTTTGTCTGACAAAAAAATAGTAATTAAATGACATTATTTGAACTTTACAACATTTAGGGGTATTAAGGTCATTTACAGTTTTTTTCATTCCATTCTAGTGGCAAACCAAACACTGTAATCCTGATTCCGAGCTTGATTTTAGTGGTCAAACCAAACAAAATTATTTCCTTTCCATTCTGATTCTGATTCCAATTCCGATTCTATTCCACGAACCAAACGCCACCTATAATTTAAAGGTATATGTACGATGTGTTAAGCATAATTGTTTTCAAATATTAGTATTTCATATATATTTATTTTTCTATTGTAAAGTGTTATAATGTGTAGGTTTGAGTCTTTATATTATGATCGTGTACATTATTTTATTATAAAATAATGTTTAAAAATTAAATTTCTAAAATTCTTAGTATAATTAAATTTAGCTTTTATAAAAAAAAAATAAGAGAGAGAGTGAGGAAGCATGTCGATCACGAACTATTAAAAAATGAGAATTTAAATCTTATATCTTATATTAAAGAAACCTTGTTTAGGTATAAATTTTTTTTTTGTATACAAGTCAAATAAAATATATAACAATGAACTATAATCAAATGTTAATAAAATTATGTATATTAAATATATTAATTCAAGTTTTAATATTGTTATTGAATACTATTTTTCTATTTATATAAGTTATAGAATAATTAAAATAAAATAATATATTTATTGAAAGGATGTTTACTCTATTATAGCACGCGACAATTAGTTATAAGATAATTAAGTAACTAATTATCCAGTATCATAACATACCTGACGTCAATACCAAATTAGTCCTTTATTGTACCAATATATCAGAGAAATTTGAACCTTAGATAAGGTTGAAATAAACATCACAATAAGTGAGAAATGAAAATTTTAGATGCTTCATTAATATTTAGAGGAATTTTTATTTATTTTAAAGCTGCAAAGCAATTGAGGAAACTAAAGCTGCATATATAGTAAAAATAATAAATCTGCAGCTCCAGAAAAACACAATCTTTATTATGATGTAAGTAGTAATAAATGGTACCATATATATGTACCCTTTTCTACCGACAATCTCCTCCTACTTGTTTGTCTTATATGGTATAACATTTATACTCTCTTTTTTTTTCTTTTTTTTTTCACACTCCATCCTTCAAATATGATCTCCAGCTTAATATTGAACTTGAAGATTGTTCGTTAATCGTTATATTCAAATGATGATCACCAGAACTCTAGTACTCTAGTACTCTAGCTGGTTATAGGTTTAATCTTCTTAGATAACACAATGATGGAAGAATCTTGAAGAAATGAGAGAAGATAGATTTGGTTTTTGTTCATAGCTAGATATTACAAAAAAGCAGCCAAAAATTGCCTGCATAATCCTAGTGGATATTTATTGGGTTTGTCTTTAACTCTCAAGCAGCTCTATATCATGTAGTATCATTGATACTAATTTGAATACAAGGGAATAAAAAATGGTGACAACAACAAAAAAGTAATTGAGCACTATAATATGTTTGGGATTAGAATAGAAGAGGAAGTGGTAGGTAATTAGAAGGTACATGTGTAAACTAAAAATGGCCAAGAGACTAATAAAAGCAAAACACAAGGGTCTGCTCTGCAACATTCTCTTTCATTATTTTTCAATGCCTAAATGATTGAAGTAATAATTCTAAGTCCCCACTTCTTGAAATATATATATCCTTTCAAATCATAAGGGTTTATTTTGAGAAATATTGAACTCTCCAGGTTCAATTAAGGCCATATAATAAAGTTTCTGGAGAGAGTGAGTAGTATTGCCTTTGTGGACACTACATCAGCCATAAAACCTTCCTCCATTAACGAAAATGACAAATTACTTTCCACTTTGTTATATTTTTTTTACTTTTGTTAGGGGAGCTGATGTAAGCTCAGTATATAGTTTAAAAATTCAGAAAGTGGGTGGATTAAAAATTATTGATTACTGTTTGGGCATACGGCTGAGTAGCCCATCTCATAACCTGAAGTCATGAACTGACCGTATACACGGAATAGGTGTAGTGACCGTGTAAATAATTGGCCTAAAGATAGAGCCCGCCGTTTTGTAGATCACCCCGCTTATTGACAACCTTTATCACCCCACTCATTTACGGTCTATGAACCCGCTCATTGACGATCTAAGATCACCCAGCTTATATGAAAGAGGCACGTGAACTAAAGTGATGGGATATCTAAACCTGCTCACACGACAAAGCCTACTCTTACTTAAGGTAGCGGGCCGCTTTTTCTTACAACATTAGTTCTTGTCGAACAATACATCTGATGACACACGTAAGACCTTACACCTAATGACACGTGTAATACCTTGGCCCTATGTATACTCACTCCTCCCACCAATGGGGAACCTCAAGTAACACTGTTAGAACACTATTGTATGGTGTTAGATATCGTACGGACAAAGGCGTGTGCCATTTTAGCGACCTAGATCATTTGGCGTGTATAGAACACACTATATCGAACAACTCGTGTGTTGCGACCTGACATTAATGAGCAATAGATCATTTCAACTCCTTTGAAGTACCTTGCACTTAACGACTCGGTCATGAGTAAACACCTGGGTCAAACGACTTGATGGCATCCCAAGTTTCTACTTCACGTACGTATAAGGGGTGCGTAACTCTAGAGACTTGATCACTGGGATAGTAACCTGATTTTAGTAATCTAGTTCAAATTGTAAAATATTATGTTTAGATCGATTCTAAAACCTTGAACAGAGTACCTCCCAATGTAATGTTAATACCTACCTCTTGTGTACTTATATATATCACACAAATGAGATGAATAAAGGATCTAAGTATCAACTTTTCACTAAAATCTCTAACACACTAACACTTCTTCAAATAATTGGCACCCACCGTGGGGCTTTAAATCTTTCTAGTCCATTGTTAGTGTTAGGTATACTACGTGTAGAAGGGTGCATAACCGTATCAACTTAGGTCACCTCATTTGTATAGAGTACATCGTATCGAGCAGCCCGTGTATTGCGACCTAGCATTAATGAGTAGTAGATTGAGGTAAAACGACCTGACTATGTAAACATTAGGGTAATATGACCTGGTAGCATTCCACTTTTCTACCCTACATCCACGCAATAGGTATGCAACCTCAGTGACTTGATCACTGGCATAGTGACTTGATAGTTGGGATAGCGACTAGATGGTAACTTGATTGTAATTGAAAAATATCATATTTAGGTTGGCTCTAACACCTTAAACACAATACCTACCAATACAACGTTGAAACCTACTTCTAATGTGCTTATATATATACATATATCACATTAATGAGATGAATATAGGATCTGATAATTAGCTTCTGTTTAACATCTCACTAGAATCCCTAACACATTAGTACTTTTCCAAACAATTGGTGCCCACTGTGGGACCTTAAATCTTTTTTATTCATAGATAGAATTTGAGACCTTAAATTTTACATCCCTGGAGAAATAACCCCTGTTGTAGGGAAATTCACTCATTTCACTACGGTGAGTTCTCAATCTCATCCCAAACTAACAAATAGTCCTACTTGCCCAGTCCAATGGTTCAACCTGAATGATATGTTACCTCAATTATCGCCAATCAGTACATCACATCATGACTTGGGTATAGTCCCACACGATCTATGGCCAATGATGGCATGCGACCTATAATCCGTGATGGCACGACCAAACTAACCAAGATGGTTCCACGGACAAATAGTTCTGCTTGTTACATTTCTGAAAGCACATCCCGTGAAAAAGATTCTAGGTTAGAAATTCTCCAAAAATAAGTGGCGAAATTACAAGAAGCGTTTATTAGATCTCGAGATGATAATAAGAAACTCATATCAAGGTTGATATATGATGATTATTCAAAGGCTGAAAGTTCATTCCAGACTGTTACCTCATCAATAAGGGTAAGCCAACCAACAAGATCAAAACATGTCTCACAAGATCCCAACTAGTATCGGCTTAGTATAATTGATGAACAATATATACAACTCCAAAACCCGTATACATGACCCAGCCTACTCACAAACGTTCGACATAAAATAAAACCCAGTAATTACCAAGATATATAAGTTTGGGGAACTCCATACTAGAGGGGTGTCAAGTACTACTTGGACTTCCTAGTAGGACCCTTGATGATAAATTTAAAGAAATGGAAGCAAATATGAATGATAAACTTAAAAGTAAGGGAAAATTATAGCCATGGAGCAATATTGAAACGATGTGTGACCACCCTTTAAGTTTTCAACCCTAAAATGTCCCACCTATAAAGGGACAAAAGATCATGTGGCCTACGCAGCGTAACATAATTAGTTGTCCTTGCTTGCATTGCGTCTGCGTGGCTTGCACAATTAACTCCTTTGCTTGGGTGACATGCCACTTGGTAGCTCCTGATTGGCCCTACGTTAAAAATTCATAGAAAATCCCAAAAAATTTCAAAAATTATATTTTCACCTATTTTTATTAAAAAGTTTATATTTTAATATTTTTGAACCCAAAATACTATTTATTAAATAAAACAAGAAAATATTAAGTGAAAAAATGTGCTAATGACTCTAATTTCATAGAGTCATCATACCCCCAAACTTAACTCTTTGCTTGTCCTCAAGTAAAGCCAAGTATAACTAAATAAAATAACATGGGTAGTATATTCATAAATATACTTTTAATAGTACATGCATATTTCACAAAAAACTATTCCTCTCAAAAGTTGTACAATCCTATGATAAAGAGGTTCACATAATCATCAATCAACGTTCCATCAATCCAAGGATATGCAAGGTTTTTGACAAATTAATTGGTATGTATGTGTGTGCTGCATATGATATCATCCAATGCACTCATGAAATCAACTTATATACGTATATTAATCAATTCAATCTTAGAACAAGTCTCATAAGTCTATTTTTAACATCTATCTTCACTAATATAAATATGCACTTAGCTAAAGATCAATAAGGACTTTATATGGTTGTAATGGAAGGCTTAAGTGGGGGAGTTCAATAAATGAAGACACTTAGGCTCTTTCCACACCTTAGTTTTTTTCATCATGAGCTTTTTAATTACAATTGAGCTTTAACTTGATATTTTAGTGCACCCTCTTTTGTCATTTTTTTCATATTATTTTATTCCACATCTCTTTTATCTCTTTTTTGTAACTTCACAACACCCCCAAACTTATTTTCAATTCTATTATCTTTTTCTTTAGAGGGATAATTGTGTTGTGAGTTTTGCTTCTTCTTCTTTTAGGGTGCATTACATTTAACCTTATTCTATAGCATAACACATGATTGCATTTTTTTTCTTTTCATACAAGCTATAGGTGAAAGGGTAAAGGTAATACTTATTAGTTAGGCATTAAATGTGACTTAAAGATATAAAAGCTTCTTTGTTAGGCTCAAATGGGTAACTAAAGAAATAATAATGGTTAACTTGAAAGGCTCAATCGATCCAAATAAGGCCTAAATAATTTCTCTTGTTAAATACTATTTAGGATTTCACCAAAAGGAATAATCAAATAGATTCTAAAACTTGGTAGATCTCATCAACTCGTATAACTTACTACAAATTTTCTCTCAATAAGCACACAAAATCAATCATGAACATGTGCACAAGAATTTAAAACAATCCAATCAAAACTAGCAAACATATCATATGATTAATGTAAATATCTTAACAAATATGTTACATTCCTTATCCTATTCATGACAACCAGTTTTTATCATTGAGTTCATATGTTTCATATCAAGCATGCATGCATTTAGTTTCCATATATTTATCAATTTTTACCCAAATCATGATTAAAAACATCCTAAAAATTTAAAATGCATACTAAATACTAATGTAGAGAATGAATTTCCTTCCCCCAAACTTAAATTACGCATTATCCAAAATATACACATATAAATATTAAAAGGTAAAAGAAAAGAAAACTCTCTTAATCATGGAACACCGCATCTATCACTAAAATGCTCATTCTTGATGCGCCATTACTCTCCACATTTATTCACCTATAAAACAAAAACAAAAAAATATAAGTAAAATAACGTTGTATTGCATCTCAACCAGCATCATGTTTAATGTCTTTGGCTAGACGGTCATATCACATCCTAAGGTGCATCTACTAAGGCTATCATAGATGTTTCATTTTATAATTGATCTTCAAAATAGTGCTACCCTATGCCCATTAACAAAAAATTGCTCTTTATATTTGTTTTTTAATTCAATGGCTTCATGGTTGGTTACCTTAGTGACGATGAATAGACCTGATCATCTACTTTTTAATTTTCCTGGAAACAATTTAAGTCTTGAGTTGTATAGTGACACTTTCTAACCCGATTTAAAGATACGGTGCACAATTTTTTTGTCATGCCATCTTTTTTGTATTTTCCTTGTAAAGCTTGGCATTTTCATAAGCATTCCACTGCAATTCATCCAATTCATTTATTTGAAGCATTATTTTCTCACCAATTGCATCTATGGACATATTCAACTATTTCAATGCCCAATATGCTTTGTGCTCCAATTCTAATGGTAAGTGACAAGCCTTTCCATAAACTAGCATATACGGGGTGGTACCAATTGGTGTTTTAAATGTAGTTCTATACACCCATAAAGAATCATCCAACTTAGATGACCAATCCTTCCTAAAAATGTTCACGGTTTTCTCCAAAATAATTTTCACTTTTCTATTGGATACCTATACTTTCCGACTTGTATGGGGATGGTAAGGGTAGACACTTTATGCTTAATCTCATACTTAAACAATAAAGAATTAAATGGTTTATTACAAAAGTGACTTCCTCCATCACTAATAATGATCCTAAGAATTCCAAACCTAATGAAAATGTTTTTCTTCAAAAATTTCATGACAACTTTGGTATCACATTTGTTGCTAGCAATGGCTTCTACTCACTTTGACACGCAATCCATTCCTACAAGTATGTATTGGTTACCAAAGGTTGGAGAAAATGCTTCCATAAAGTCAATGCCCTATACATCAAATAGTTCCACTTGAAGTATACTATTCAGAGGCATCTCATCTCATTTTGAATTATTACATATCCTTTGACATCTGTCACATATCTTTCATAATTGTAAGCATCTTTAAATAATGTGGGCTAGAAATAACCAGATTTAAGTATCTTAGTTGCTATTTTTGTGCTCCCAAAGTGACCTTCATAGTCTGAGCTATGGAAATAGTAAAGAATACTTTCAACTTCATCATTAGGGACACACCTTCTCAAAATACCATCACCACATTCTTTATAGAGGTAAGGGTCATCCCAAAAATATTATTTAATGTTATGGAAGAACTTCTTTTGTTTCCATGTGAGGTTCAATGGAAGAAAGTTTTCTGCAAGAAAATTTACAATGCCTTCATACCATAGGACTTCTGTTTGAGCTACAGAAAATAATTGCTCATCTGGAAAAATTTCCCGATCACTATATTATCATCCATTTTTGCTTCCCTCTTTAGCATAGACAAATGGTCTACTACCTGATTTTCTGTTTCTTTTTTATCACAAATTTCCAAGTCAAATTCTTGTAGAAGGAGAACACATCTTATCAATCTTGGTTTAGCATCCTTCTTCATCATGAGATAATTTATTGCAAAATGATTCGTGTAGACACTCACTTTGGTGCCAACCAAGTAAGATTTGAATTTGTCAAAAGCATATACAATGGTAAGGAGCTGTTTCTCTGTAGTAGCATAATTCATTTGGTCCTCATTCAGTGTCTTTCTTGCATAGTATATGGAAGAAACATTTTGTCTATTCACTATCCAAGAACAACTCCAATAGCAAAATCACTTGCGTCACACATCAAATCAAAGAGCTTGTTCCAATCTGGTGTGACTATAACTAGAGCTGACACTAGTCTCTCTTTAAGCACTTGATATGATGTTAAACATTTATCATCAAACTTAAAAAGCATGTCCTTTTACAAAAGATTACACAAGGATTTGGAGATTTGGGAAAAATCTTTTATGAATCTACAATAAAAACTTGCATGCCCAAGAAAACTCCTTAATCCTCGTACATGGAAAGGTGGTAGTAGTTTCTCAATCACTTCTATCTTATCTCTATCCACTTCAATACCATTAACTAAGATTTTGTGGCCCAAGATTATACCTTCATGTACCATGAAATGAAATTTCTCCTAGTTTAAAACCAAATTCATTTCTTAAAATCTTTGTAACACTAGAGAGAGATAGTGTAGACATTCATTAAATGAGTTTCCAAAGACCGAAAAATCATCCATGAAGATTTCTAGATGCTTGTCTACCATGTTTGAGAAAATGGCCATGATATAGTGTTAAAATGTAGCAAATGCATTACATAATCCAAAGGGCATTATCCTAAAATAAAGAGTTCCATAAGGACATGCAAAGGTGTCCTTTTCTTGGTCTTCAGATGCCACAACAATTTGGTTATAACCAAAGTATCCATCTAGAAGGAAAAAGAAAGAATTCCCACCTAATCGAACAAGCATTTGATCCATAAATGGGGAGGAAAATGATCCTTCCTTGTACCTTTATTTACTTTACGAAAATCCATACATACTCTCCATCCCGTGACAGTCCTAGCAGGTATTAACTCATTGGACTCATTTTCCACCATAGTGATTTCTCTTTTCTTTGGTAAATATTGGATTGGTCTCTATTGCCGTGTTGAAACATGGTGTGTGGTTCATCCTTCTCACACGCGGCGTAACATGATTTGATGTCACTTCTTGCATGACATCTGTGTGCCTTACCCAGTCAACTCTTTTGCTTACGTGGCATGCCATATGGCAACTTATGATTGGCCATGCGTTAAAAATTCCAAAAAAATTCCAAAAATTATATTCTCACCCTTTTTCACTAAAAATTTTATATGTTAATAGTTTTGAACCCAAAAATAATATTTATTTAATAAAAAAGTAAATATTAAGTGAAAAGTGCGCTAATGACTCTACTTTCATAGAGTCATCACTCGGGTGGCAGTTTTAATAATAGCAGTACCAACTTTGGTTCTGTAAAAGGCATACGTAGATGGAAAGAGTAATTCAAAGGGATTAGGGTTGGAATTGTTATATTCACTCCCATTGGAAAATTAGTAGAGTAATGTTTTTGCATCACTTTCCAAGCAACGAAAAATATTACATAGTATGAAGCATTATTTCTTACTTTATGCCAATTGAAATCCTTGGAAGTTAAAAGGATGTTGATTCATAGTGACTTATGACTTGTAGTGAATCATGTCAATGATAAGTTTATGGCCAAGAAAGAAAGGATAAAGCTTTATCTACAAGATGTGAAGAAAGAAATTGCAAATTTCGAAGCATGTAAGATAAAAAAAATTATCGAAAGAGGGGAACGTGCATACAGATTTCTTTGCTACTTTGGTATCGGTAGTCAACTTGGAGTTAAAAAGGGTCATTCATGTGTCATACTTATCAGGGCCTAGCATAATAGGGAAAGGGATAAGGATAAAAACCAAGTGAGTACCAGATCTTGAACACATACCTCGTGGTTGACTCTATACCTAGATTATCTCATTCAAGTCATTTTCCTTACTGAAAAAAATGAGGCATGCAAAATTATAACAAAGTCAAGGAATTACACCATTGTCCAAAGAGCACTTTATAGTAAAAAAAAGCGGCAGACCATGGTTGAAGTGCTTACCTAGTTAAGAAGCACATATTGTTTTGAGAGAACTACATAAAGGAAAATGTGGAGCTTATTTAGAAGGAAAAAATCTTTCTCAAAGAATCATCAAGCATAGTTATTATTGACCTACCCTTGGAAAGGATTGTGTTGACTATACTAAAAAATGTGATAGATACCAAAGACACGCTAATATTCCACATCAATAAGCTAGTGAACTGAAGTCTATCATCATCTCATAGCCATTCCAAAAGTGGGGTTTAGATATCGTTAGCCCATTATCTCTTGCTGCAAGACAACAAAAAATTTTAATAATCACGACTGATTATTTTTCCAAGTGGATAGAGGCTGAGCAGTTGGCAAGAATCCAAGAACATGACATGTATAAATTTATTTGGAAGAACATAATATGTAGGTATGGTTTACCTCGGGAGCTGATCATAGATAATGGCCACCAATTCACAAGTTAGCGGTTCGTTTCCTTTTGTGAAGAAATGGGGGTTTAATTATCATATTCCACTCCTTATAAGCCATAAGCCAATAATCAAGCAGAATCATCAAACAAAACCTTATCAACATAATGCGAAAGCACATGGAAAGAGCAAAAGGCAAATGGGTCGATGAGTTACCTAGCATTCTTTGGGTAACAAGAATAAAACCAAGGATGGAAACGAATGAAAGCCTATTTTCTCTTGTATATGGCACGTAAGCAATAATCTTATTAGAGATACAAGAATCCACCCTTCAATTAGGAATAAAAAAAAGAATAATGACAACCTTAGAATTGACAACCTCTTATTAGCTAAATAAAAGAGAGAGAATGCTCTAATATGGATCAAGTCATAAAAAGGATAGGTTAAAGATCATACAACTAATTCATTAGGCATAATAATTTTAGTATAAGGGATTAGGTCCTATGGAAAGCATTGAAGAATAAAGTTGAAACTACCTATGGAAAGTTTGCTGCAACATGGGAAGGCTCATACCAAATATATGAGATCAATCCAAGAGGTTTGTATCAAATAGAAAGCCATAGTAGAGAAAAAGAATTAAGTTAAAATGGAGAACATCTAAAGAATAATTATGTGTGAAATCTCACTTAAGATTAAATGATAAATCTATCTATTTTTTTATCTTTCAAATGTATTGTGTTATCTCATGAAAAATTAACATGATAGCCTCCAAGTATGAGTGAGGTGGCCAAATAGACCCTACTACTTAAGATGCGGGATAAGAAGCATAACGCCCGTCTTAAGAAAGGGTCTTGAGTTCACCAAAGTGAACCCTCTATTTGGAAAGTACATGTAGGGGTAGGATTTAATTTCAACCTTGTATGTGTCATGTCTTGCAAAATATTAACATGATAACTCCTAAGTATAAAGTGAGGTGGCCAAATGGACCCTTTACTTGGGATGTGGGATAAAAGGCATGATGCTTGTCCTAAGAAAAGGGCTTGAGTTCACCAAAGTGAATCCTCTCTTTAGGAATCGCATGTAGGGGTAGGATTCAAAATTTACCCTTATATGTCTCCTATCTTACGAAAAATTAACGCAATAACCCCCAAGAATATAATGAGGTGGCCAAATGGACACCCTACTTGGGATGCGAGATAAAAAACATGACTCTTTTCCTAAGAAAGGGTATTGAATTCACCAAAGAAAACCTTCTCTTTGGGAAGAACATACAGGGATAGGATTAAATTTCACCCTTGTACATCTCATGTCTCATAAAAAAATTACACGATAACCCTTAAGTATGGAGTGTGGTGACCAAATGGACCCCCCACTTGGGATGTGAGATAAGAGGCATGATGCAAGTCCTACGAAAGCGTCTTGAGTTCACCAAAGTGAACTTCCTCTTTGGGAAGCACATGTTAGAGTAGGACTCAATTTCATTCTTATATGTCTGATGTCTCACAAAAAAATTAACATGATAACCCCCAAGTACGGGAGAGGTGGCCAAATGGACCCCCTGCTTAGGATACGGGATAAGAGGCATGACCTATATCCTAAGAAAGGGTCTTGAGTTTACCAAAGTAAACCCTCTCTTTGGCAAGTGCATGCATGGGTATAATTCAATTTCACCCTTGTATGTCTCCTATCTCGTAAAATGTTATCGCAATAACCCCCAAGTATGGAGTCAGGTGGAAAATGGACTTCCCACTTAGGATGCAAGATAAGAGACATGATGCCCACCCTAAGAAAGGTTCTTGAGCTCATCAAAGTGGACCCCCTCCTTGAGAAGTGCATGTAGGGGTAGGATTCAATTTCATCCTTGTATGTCTTCTGTCTCATGAAAAATTAATTTGATAACCCCTAAGTACGGAATGTGGTGGCCAAATAGATCCCTCCCACTTGGGATGTGGGATAAGAGGCATGAGGCTCATCCTAAGAAAATGTCTTGATTTCACCTATGTGGGTCTTTCCTTTGAAAAAATCAAACCAAGGGAAAAAAAAATTAGCATGTTGTTTTATTGTTTGAATTATATCCATTAAAAGAAAGGATTACAAATCAACGAAAGAGTTACAAATCAAGTTCAAGTTTAGCTATTATTTTTCAGTAGGGGTGTGATATGGTACTTTTAATAATAGGAGCCTTGTGGGCATTCTTCTCTAGTGCCTTCTATTTCCAAATAGTTTACACAATTCATATCTTTCTTCTTTGTATGTGTTCTGTTGACTAAGTGCGTAGGTTAATTCAGTATGTGTGTTCTTCAACTCTTGTTCTATGCTTCATTGTAAGCCTTTAAGCCGTACAATTCTTGGTCAACAAACTTATTGGTTTCTTGAGATGCCTCTATTTCTCATTTTGAATCTATGGAAATGGACATGGAATTATAAGTATTCCATCTGACTTGTGATCTAAAAATTAATTTAATATGGGTTGTTTTTTATAGGAATGACTTGGAATTCAAGAAAGGGACTTACAATTTCAAGTGGCAAACTCAAACTCTCATAGGATACTTGACAATAGTCTTAAAGATAGAAACAAAATGTGGCAAACAATTAAATAGGGGAAATTATGAGACACATTCGTGGAGCATTTAATCACTATGTGACAAATATAAAAGGGTGAATATAATAAATTGGTAATTATTTCAAATACAAGTATAATTACTGATTGTACATTTCAAAAATCATAGGTGTACAAATTGTGTATAAGAAAAAACATCTATTACATCAAAACCACACACTTAAAGTACAAAAGATTGAGAGCTTATCAATCACTCAAGTGTTGTTGGTGATATCATAGAAGTAGAAAGCTGCACTAAGGCCTATAAGAACAAGGAAATATGGGGTTACTTCTTCAACTAGACCTTCAAGATTGCTATCCTGCATCGCTTCCTTACCATGGGTGAAGGTAGTGGAGTTCTTGTTGAAGGTGCTTTACTCTTACTACTTTGGAAAGCTCGCATTAATGTGAAGTAGGGAAAAATAAAGTCTAGCTTCTTAGCCTCGGGTCTTTAGGCTACTTACCATAAAGCTCACCTTCTTTCTATAACTCTTGGTGAATTCTACTTTAAGAGTCTCCATTAGCTCAGACAATGAGCTCATTTTCTCCTTCTTCGTGGTTATTTGATCCCTTAAAGAGCTCATAGCCACTTCAACTTCCTTGGTCGCTTGTTCAAAATGGCACTTCTCTATCCCTACTCGAAGTACTAGTTGTCTGATTTTCTCAACTTCTCGAACTTGTTGCAGGTCTCCCTCATGCTTTAAGATCTTGCCCTCATTTTCAACGTAGATAAAATCTTTATCCTTAATGGCAATTTGGTACATCACTATTTACAATCGACTAGCTTGCATATCACGTTTGTATGCCCTTAGTGACATCTTGCCTTCCCTAGCCAACGATAAAACTTAGAAAAGCACAAGTGTTAGAATTTTTAGTGTAACAACAATGTAAAATGGGGTACAAGTCTCGAAGTAAAATGCTTACCTCCATCAGGTGATTATCCATCATCTCCCCGTTGAAAGCTCCCTTACTTCTACAAGCTTCTCTGACCCTAGCCAAATTCAGTATCACTTCCAAAGTGATGGTAGATAACTTTCTTTAACTTGGGAAATCCAAACACATCCTCATTAAAGTAGGTTATTGTGGTGTTTAGGACCACGAATTCCTTTAGAATGACTTTGTCAAGCTCAAAGTCGTCTAGGTCCACTACCTAAATTTGGGTAGTTGAGGTCTCATCTACCTTCTTGTTCTTTGAAACCTCGATATAAGGAGGTATGGAAAACAAGTTGGGCAAGCTCGACACCATTGATGGAGGTGGATTCACCTTGGTTAGTTCATCATCCAATGAGACAGAGTATTTCGTGGAAGATGGCGAGGATGGAGTGGGCCTCGAGTATATAAGTACCAGGTCATGGACACCTGAGGTGTCAATGAGATCCTCAAGGTCTACGGTGGAGTAATCCATACCTACAAGAATAAGGAACAATTAGTTAAATTTCTAAGTTGTCAAAGAATTTATTACCTCACTATAGATGAACAATCTATATACTTATAAGTATAGTTCCTCCACACCCCTGACTTTTTTAGACATGCTACAGCTAAAATTTCCTTGTAGCTCTTGTTTTTAGTATTTTAGAGTTCAATCCTTCTTATTTTCTCTTTACCGTTTGGACCTAACCTGTTGATTAGCTCACTAGCACGAGGTTGAGTAGTGTTGAAGTGATGGTTCCAGGTCTTGGGGACTAAAAACTCTACCATATCAACCCAATTGTTTCCAATAATTTAAAAGTATTTATCCTTCCATCACATGGAACTATCGAGGAGTTTTAGGTGTAGCCTATGTCCAAAATCACACAATATATACACTCTATTTATCCAAGCCATTCCTTTTTAGGAAATACATGCATCTAATTTCGTCACTTTTGAGGTCCATCTCGTGTTCACTGACGATGACTAAAAGGCATAGCTTTTGTTTTCCATTCATTAGGGTTGACTTGGGCAAGGTTGATGTCAAATATATTGAAGACATGAGACACCATTATAGGAAACAGACACTTGAGTCCTATTTTAAAAGGTGCCAAGTGGATCACCCATCACCCTACTAGAGGGTCATCGATATCACATAAATGATATAGTATTAACATCATTCCCACGTAGGGTGGAATGTCATACTTATTCCTTATATCCATCAAGTCATCAGCAATTAGATCACTTTACATCTTTTTGATTTGATGCTTATCCTTAATTTGGTGGGTTGGCTTACCTTTGCTTTCAGGCCTTATTTTGGGACGATGTACCTTCATGACCATGAATGCTAGGATTATGATAATGGGCATAGGTCCTTGTGAAGACAATGAGGAGATTAGGTATGAGCCAGATGAAGCAAGGAGATCTAGAATGCTCACCTTAGTTGGAATACCACCTGTTTTGGTGGGTCTCTTGCCCTGACCTATGAGGACTTCAATAGGTTCCTTTTCTTATTTTAAGCTGACTTGCAAGCGGACTGAGTCTCAAGATCCTTCTCGGGTTATTCATATCCTTAGAGGAACACTTTTTGTACGGCTTAGGCCCTCCCGCTTGGGATGTGAGATAAAAGGCGTCACACTCATCCTAAGAAAGAGTCTTGAGTTCACCAAAGTGAAACCCCTCTTTGGAAACCACATACAAAGATACGATTTAATTTCATCCTTAAATGTCTTCTATCTTGCAAAAATTTAATGTGATAACCCCTAATCATGGAGGTTGGTGGCCAAATGGATCCCCTACTTGCAATGTAGAATTAGAGGCAAGATGCCCATCCTTAGATAGTGTATTGAGTTCACTAATATGGGTCTTTCCTTTGAAAATGAAAACCAAGGGAAACAATTTATTAGCAAAATATTTTATTGTTTGAGTTATATCCATTAAATGAAAGGATTACAAATCAAGTTCAATTTTAGCTATTACTTTTCAACAAGGGTATAATTCCTTACTTTCAGTAATAAGAGTCTTACAGGATTTCTTCTCCAGTGCTCTCTATTTTCAATACTCGACTAGTTTACATAGTTCATCCCTTTATTCTTTGTATTTTTTCCATTGACTAAATGTGTGGGTCAATTTAGTATGCATGTTTTTCAACTTTTGTTCCATGGCTTCATAGTGAGCCTTTAAACCACACAATTCTTGATTAACAAACTCAAAAGTTTTCTAGCAAGTCTTCGCTTCTCGTTCTGAATCCAAGGCAATGGAAACGAACTGAATAAAAAAAGAGTTATTGATAAGAGTTGAAATTACATCTAAAAATAGTATACAAAGTTACTCATATTGAGCACACGTTTTTCCATACGGTGCCAAATTGTCCCTTTTTCCCTCTTACTGGTTGTATAAATGATGGAACTGCTTATAGGCACTCTGAAGTAATGATATAGTGACCCTAGGCTTTGGGGTTACCAAACATGCCACATTCAAACAAATTTTCAATCTACTACCTTTACCCCCTAGAGTACAATAGGAAAAACACACTTCAACGGACTTATGTTTTCCCCAAACAAGGAGAATTCATTTGGAAATGCATACCATATTCTTTGGTCACTACCTACCATTATGGGTACTCCCTAATTGTAAGAGGAATAGGTAGGTCCTCATTATGTCCTATTTGGTGGTGGTAACGTCCTAGACTTGCTCAGTAATTGCCTTTTTGTCTAATTTCATGGGTGATGCCAGGGAAATAGGAGATTTCTTAGTTCTATTCCCCAACAAGATAAATTCATGTGGTGTTTGATTCATCTCGTTACTTATGGATGGTGAAATAGGGTGTTTTTTGGTAACTAGTGAAAAGGTGTTTGAGGTATAGGAAAAATATGGACCCATCTTAATCAAGTCGTCGAGGTCAATTTGTGAGTAAACCATTTGACTTGTAGCCTAAAAGTTAATCTAATATGAGCTAGTTTTTTTTTATAGAAATGGCATAGAATTCAAAAAATTTACTTACAATTCCATGTGGTGGACTCAAACTCTTATGGGATGATTGACCATAATTTTAAAGATAGAAATAAAATGATAGACAAACAATTAAGTAGGAAAAAATGTGGAATACATCTGTGGAGCATTTAATCGCTACAAGACAAATATAAAGGGGAAAATATGATAAATTTATAGCTAGTTCATATACAATCATAAGTGCTAGTTGTACATTTCAACAGTTATAGGTGTATAAATTGTGTATACAAAAGAGCCATCTATAACATCAAAATCACAATTGAGTCCCAAGGTTGGGAGCCTATCAATCGCTCAAGTATTAATTGTGATAACACAATAGAAAAAAGTTGCACTAAAAGAGGCTTGCAAGAATAAGAAGAACCTTCTATTACTTTGAAAAGCTCACATTAGTGTGAAGTAGGGAACAATCAAGTGCAACTTCTCATCCTAAGTCTTCAAGTTGCTTACCACAAAGCTCACCCCGCTTTTGTAAGCCTTGGTGCACTCTGCTCTAAGCGCCTCCACCAACTTAGACAATGAGCTCATCTATTCCTTCATCAAAGTCATTTTATCCTTTAGAAAGCTCGCAACCGCTTCAGCCTCCTTGGTTTCCTATTCAAAATAGCCTGCTCTCTTCCCTTGCTTGAAGTAATAGCTATCCATTTTTCTCAATTTCTTGGACTTGTCAAGTAGGTTGCCCTAAAGCTTTAGGATTTTGAACTCATTTTCAACAAAGAGAGTATCTTTGTCGTAAATAATCTTTTGGTACTTCGCTATTTACAAGGACTAGCTTGCACTTTGCATTTGTATGCCCTGAGTGACAGATCGCCTTCCCTAGCCAATGATAAAACCTAGAAACACATAATTGTTAGAAATTTCAAAGTGTCACAACAATGTAAAATGGGTTACAAGTCTTGAAGTACACTTCTTACATCTATCATACGATTGGCCATCATCTCCTCGTTGGAAGCTCCTTCACTCTTATGAGATTCTCTGACCCTAGGCTATTTAGCATCACTTCTAAAGTGATGGTAGAGATCTCTTTTTAGGTCAGGCCTTCCAAACATGCCCTCATTAAAGTAGGTCACAAGGGTGTTTATGACCACGTCTCTCAGAACAACTTCTTCAAACTCAAAGTCGTATAGAAGCATTGCTTTCATTTGGGGAGTTAGGGTCTCACCCTCATTTTTTTCTTTTAGATCTTAGTAATGGAAGGAAGGGAGGATGAACTGGACAAGGTGGACACCATTGAAGGCAGTAGAGGCAGCTCGATTGGTTCATGGCGAGGTTGAGATGGGTCTTGGGTACATAAGTACGAGGTCATGGACACTTGAGGTGTGAATTAGGCCCTTGAGGTCCATATTGGAGTAATTCATACCTGTAAGAGTGAAGAAACAATAAGCTAAATGTCTAAATTATCAAAGAATTTATTACCTCCTTATGGATGAGTGACCTATGTATTCATTAGTATAGCTCTTTCACATCCAAAACTTTCTTAGACGGACTAAAATTAGGATGTCCTTGTACCTCTCATTCTCAGAATTTTGTAGCTCAATCCTCCTTATTTTCTCTTTGCCATCAATACCCAACTTGTTTATTAGCTTGCTTGTATAAGGTTGGATTGTGTTCAAGCAAAGGTTCCAAGTGCTGTAGATTGGAAACTCGGCCTCATCACCCAAAAAATTCTTTATTAATATAAAAATATTTTTCCTTCCATCTCGTGGAGCTATTGAGGAGTTTCAGGTATTGCTCGTGTTTGACAACACATAATATATATGCCTTGCCTTTATCTAGGCCGTTCCTTTTCAAGCAATATAGGTACCTGATTTCTTCACTTATTAGGACCACCCATGCTTACCACTAATGATTGATAGGCATAGAAGAGTTTGCCATCTGTTAGGGTTGACTTGAGCAAGGTTGGTGTCAAATGTGTTGAGGACATAAGACACCATTCTGGGAAATGGGAACCTAAATCCTATTTTAAAAGGTACCAAGTGGATCACCTATCACCCTGCTGAGGGGGTTATCATCATCACTTGTGTCATATCTCTATCAAGTGGTCAAAATTTAGTTGCTTGGAATCTTTTCAATCTGATGCTTGTCCTTATTTATATGGGTGGGCTCACCTTAATTATCATGCTTCTTTTTGGGAAGAGGTACCTTTATTGTTGTGCTTGCTAGGATTATGATGATAAACACATGTCCTTGCAATGAGGAGGCTCGGCGTGACCTAAATGAAGCTAAGAGAGCTAGGATGAAGCACAAGTCCTTGCAATGATGAGGCTTGGCATGACCTAGATGAAGCAAAGAGAGCTAGGATGCTCTCCTTAGTGAGAGCATCACCTATTGTGGTAGGTGATGACTATGAAAGTAGAGTCATTAGCATACTTTTTTACTTAATATTTACTTGTTTTATTTAATAAAGAGTATTTTTAAGGCTAAAAATATTAAAATATAAACTTTTTAGTGAAGAAGGGTGAAAATATAATTTTTAAAATTTTTTGGGATTTTTTTGGAATTGTTTTGGATTTTTTATGAATTTTTAATGCATGATCAATCAAGAGCTACCATGTGGCCTGGCACGCAAGTAGAGGAACTGATTGGGAAAACCATGCAGATGTAAGCACGAACAGCAAATCACATTACATCGGGTGTGAGGAGGACAAAATATGCACCACGTCTCAACACGGCATTCAATCTGAGTTCGGGCTTGGTCAACCCGCGTCGCTATGTGTCGTTATACCATTACTTCGCATGTTCCACCCATATGACACACTATCCATTTCCGCGATCCGCATGGCGTGGCATAAGCGGCCCGACTTAGTGGCATTGACTCTGTCGATCTCCCTTACCGCAGCATCAGCATTTACTTGATATATTTCCCTTGCCACGTGTCGCGTTATAATTGGCTAGCGTTGTCAATTTTACTTATTTTGATCATAATACTTGATCTGAAGCTGATTTGACCATATCACACATAAGCAATATTTAAGCCCCTAATCCTCTCATAAACCCTAAGTGGCCTCCATTAGCATAATTTTGGTCAATTTTTGGAGCTAAAAAGAGAAAATTATAGAAAATTTCAAGAGAGGACACAATTTTAGTGGAGATTCAAGAGAAGATTAATTCTACAATTCAAGAGATTGATTGTATTTATTCTTCTACTCATTTATTTATCAATTTTTATGTCTTTCGTTATGAAAAATATGAGCTTTATGAACACAATTATGGGTAATTAATTTATTAATTTAGAGATCTTATGAACCCAATTTTCACCATGTGATGATTTAATATTTTACTCTAATTATAATTTTAATTTAATTATATTATTTAATCTAATTTGTATGTTATTAATTGTTTGACCAACAATTTATCTATAGAGACAATTGAATAGATTTGAGAGAATTGTTTAATTTTTGTCTTGATTAAATAACATGTATAGTTTTTAGAAAAAGATGTACGATTCTTATGTATGTAATCCATAATTGATAAACTTAATGAGTAGTATGCAATTTAATTGACATGAGAGTGTGATTCAATTAATTACTATATGATGTGTAGTTTACTTGAGAGAAGAATACATGCTAAGTTAGATTCAATTGATCATGTAATTAATTGATAATTATATTGAGGGGATTTTAGTGATTCATATGTTTAGAAAATTAGGAGTTAAATATTTCTAAATATTTTCTAATATATATTTTGAGTTACCAAATTTGATTTAATTAATTGTTGCTATTTACTTTTAATTATTTTAATTTTACTTACTTAAAATATAAAAACACATAAAAAATTGATTTTTATTTTTTAAAATTTTAAAAATTAGTTTCTAATAAAATAATCTTCGTAAAAATGATATTTTCTTATCATTATATTAATTTTTGCGATACGAATACTTGCGTATTCATTGCACACACTTCGTGTGTGGCAATCAAGTTTTTTGCGCCGTTGTCGAAGATTATAAATATTAGAAATTAATAATAATTATTATTATTATTTTGTTTTAGTTGTTTTTCTTAATTTTTTTACTTTAATTTACATATTTTCTTCTAATAACTTATTTTTTTATTTAATTTATTTATTCTTTAAATTTAATTTATTTATTTAGTTGTTTATTTTTATTTATTTAGAAATCTCTTTTAGTATTGTAGAAATATAGTTGAGTTTATTACACGAGCAAGGTTACTGATGGACAAATCTTACCTTTAGATCTTGAAATTGAGCGTACTTTAAGATCAATTAGAAAACAAGTTGTCACCCAAGAGGAAAAAAATGGCAAATTTATTAGAAATAAACAATAATGAGATAAACATGAACAATCAAATACTTTTGATAGATAATAGAGATAGAGCTATGAATGAATATGAAATACCTACGTTGGAAGAGCTGAATCCAAGTATTAGAAGGCCAAGAATTCAAGCTAATCAGTTTGAGTTAAAGCCATTTATGTTTCAAATGCTACAAACAGTTAGACAATTTAACGGATTACCAACAGAGGATCCTCATCTTCATCTCAGATTGTTTATTGAAGTTGTAGATTCATTTAAGTTCAGTGGTGTGACCGATGATGCATTTAGGCTTAGATTGTTCCCTTACTCTTTACAAGACTATACTTGAGCTTAGCTAAACTCTTTACCACCTGATTCCATAACAACTTGGAATGGTTTGGTATAGAAGTTCTTGATGAAATACTTCCCACCAACAAAGAATGCCAAGCTTAGGAATGACATTACTTCCTACCAATAATACGAAGGAGAATCTTTATATGAAGCATGGGAAAGATTCTAGGAATTTCTAGGGAAGTATCATCATCATGGTATTCCTTCTTGGATTTATATAGAGACTTTTTACAATGGTCTCAATGCTCAAAAAGAACTATTGTTGATGCATATGCTAATGGAGCTTTGATAGCCAAATCTTACAATCAAGCTTATGATTTACTTGAGAAAATGGCTAGCAATAACTATCAATGGCCAATGGACAGAGTGATAGCCACAAGAAAAGTAGCTAGAGTGCATGAGGTAAATTATATCAAGGAACTTACAACTCAAGTGTCATCTTTGGTAAATCTTTTGAAGGCTCAAAACTAGCCAGTGAGTATAAACCATGTCTAAGATTCAGGAGTGTGGTGTGTGTATTGTGGAAGAGATCATTTGTTTGATAATTTTCCAAATAATGTTGAATTAGTATTCTATATGGAGAATGTGAACCGAAACAATAACCCATGCTCAAACACATAACCCAAGATGGAGACAACATCCAAATTTCTCTTGGAGTAATAACAATAGTCAAGCTGGTAATCAATTCAACCATCAATCATTTCCACCACCTGGTTTTCAACAACCGTAATAATCACAAGCCCAAGAAAAGAAGCCACCTACTAAGGAAAATACAAATGCCTTAATGGGGATGATGAAAGACATCATCCAATCATATAATACAAAAGTGTCAACTCAAGAGGCTTCAATTCAAAATTTGGAGAACCAAATGAGGCAACTTGCTCATGTCATAAGCCAAAGGCCTAAAGCTAACCTTCCAAGTGACATAATCGTAAATCCAAGAAGAAAAGGTAAATGACTAGTGCAATTCTATAGTCTTAAGAACTGGTAAAACTGTAGACATGAACATAAGATTGAAAAGGGTGAGAAGAAACATGAAATTAACAAGGATGGGGAAGAATTAGTGGATAAAGATAGCACTGAAAAAGAAATAATTCATCCAAAAAAGAGTAACTTCGACAAACCCACTATTTCTTTCCCTCAAAGACTACAAAAGAAAAAGATAGATACTCAATTTTCAAAATTTCTAGAAGTCTTCAAGAAGCCGCACATAAACATACAATTTGTAGAGGCACTTGAACAAATGTTGTCTTATGCCAAATTCATGAAGGATATACTATCAAAGAAAATAAGGCTTGGAGATCATGAAACAATAACCTTGACAAAAGGTTGTAGCGCCATCCTTGATAGAAAACTACTACAAAAACTAAAAGATCTAGGTAGTTTTGACATCTATTGCACTATTGGGAATATCCATTTTGGTAAGACACTATGTGACTTGGGTTCTAACATTAACATCATGTCATTATCGGTTTTCAAGAGATTGGGGGTTGGTAAAGCAAAACCCACTTCAGTAACATTACAAATGGCAGGTAGATTGATTAAGAGACCCCGTGGTATGGTAGAAGATTTACTAGTAAAAGTAATCAAATTCATCTTTCTGATGGATTTCATTATGCGAGACATGGAAGAGGACCATGACATTCCTATCATACTTGGTTGTTCATTCTTAGCAACCGGAAGGGCACTCATTTATGTACAAAAAGGTGAACTTGGAATGAGATTACAAGATGAACAAATAATGTTTAAAGTTTTTAAAGAATCTGAACCACTTGATATTGATAATGCTAATGAATGTTTAAGGATAAATGTTACTAAATGTGGGGACAACTTAAAAGAATCTATTGAGTCACTCATACTTAAGACTATTACACTTGATGCTATGAAGAAGGACATAAACTCACCAGAAAATAACTCAACCTATTTTAACTTTGAAAGTATGGCATCAAAGGTTGACATTGTATAGACTATGTGAACTTTTTGGAGGACACGGTAGGCTAAGTGACAACTCTACTGATTATGGAGAATTTTGAGATAGGATCAAAGCTCAAACCATCAATTGAAGAGTCACCAAGTTTGAACCCTACACTTTCACCGTTCTATCCCCAGTCAAGTATAAAAGTGAAAAGGTCCAATAGAGAGGTGAAAAAGCTATTAGAAATACATACTGGATGAGTAACGATGGAGTGCTTATAAGAATTCCAAAAAGATCAAAAAGAAAACAAAAATATGGCATGAGAAGATAATGGAGCACCATGTTTGCAAGCCAGAACATAAGGTGTTATTGAACAAATCAAGACTCAAATTGTTTCTAGGTAAACTCAAAAGTAAATGAATATAAAGGGATGTGACTTAGGACTTAATATGATCGTCTAGTCAAGGACGTTAAACAAGACGCTGGTTGGGAGGCAACCCAACAAATTCTCTATTAATATAAAAATATTTTTCCTTCCATCCCGTGGAGCTATTGGGGAGTTTTAGGTATTTCCTGTGTTCGATAACACATGATATATATTTCTTGCCTCTATCCAGGCCATTCCTTTTCAAGCAATATATGTACCTAATTTCTTCACTTATCAGGTCCACCCATGCTTACCATCGATGACTAATAGGCATAGTAGAGTTTTCCATTCGTTATGGTTGACTTGGCGAGGTTGGTGTCAAATGTGTTGAGGACATAAGACACCATTATGGTAAATGGGCACCTAAATCCTATTTTAAAAGGTACCAAGTGGATCACTTACCACCCCGTCGAGGGGTCATTGGCATCACTTGTGTCCTATCTCCATCAAGTGGTCAACATTTAAATCACTTGGAATCTTTTCTATCTAATGTTTGTCCTTATTTATATGGGTGGGCTCACATTTGTTATCATGCTTATTTTTGGGAAGAGGTACCTTTGCTATTGTATTTGCTAGGATTATGATGATAAGCACAAGTCCTTGTAATGAGGAGGCTTGGCATGACCCAGATGAAGCTAAGAGAGCTAGGATGCTTTCCTTAGTGAGAGCATCACCTATTTTGGTAGGTCCCTAGTCACAACATATTGGGGCTTTGACAAGTCGTTCTATTTTTTTTTTTGGATCCCTTGTAAGCAGACCAAGTCCCGAGATTCTTCTTGAGGTGTTCCTATTATTAGAGGAACACTCTCTATACAGCATGAGAGGACATCCTTGGAAGAAGTCAAATGGGCTTTACATTTCCCTTTATTGGAAGATATTGTTAAAAAAGAAAAAAGGTGAAGAAGTTCCCTAACTGATGAATGGATTTGCATATCGATTTATAAGAGGCATGAGAGTATCAAGTAAACTAATTTAACTAGTAAGTCATAACCAAAACAGGCTAAGTTCAAAACTATGTATGAATTCAGTGGGTTATCTGTGCAGAATTATGATGTGAGAGGTTATACCAAGATAAGATTCTTTGGAAGAATTTGGTTAAGTAAGAAGCACAAGTTGATAAATGGTAAAAAAAACTTTTTTTATTTATAGAGGAAGTCACTAGCGTGTTAAGGAAGGAGAACTGTTTGTATGAGTAGACAAAACGTTTGGCAATTTTAAGGTCTAGAATATTTTCTAAACTTTCCAAAGTCTAGTGAATAAGAGAGCTAATGTCAGGTATTCTATGTGTAAAGCAATACGTAAACCTAGTGACTTGGATCACCTCACCTATATAGAGCACATCGTATCAAGCAGCTTGTGTGTTGCGACCTGGCATTGATGAGTAGTAGATCGCTTCAACTCCTTTGAAGTACTCTACACTTAACGACCCAGCCATGAGTAAACACCAGGGTCAAACGACCTGATAGCATTCCACGTTTCTACTCCATGTCCATGCCAACCTGATCACTATGATTGTGACTTGAACTTAGTAACTTGATTCAAATTGTAAAATATCATGTTTAGGTCAACTTTAAAACCTTGAATAGAGTGTCTCCCAATGTAATGTTGATACCTACCTCTTATATGCTTATATATCACACTAATGAGATGAATAAAGGATCTAGGTATTAGCTTCTCCCTAACATCTCATTAAAATTATTAACACATTAACACCTCTCCAAACATACTCAATAACTCTTTAAACAACTACCATAGTTTATATTAATTATTAAAAATCCAACAATCTAATTTGGAGTACAATTTATGTCATATTGTGGCATTATTTTGGCTACAAATTAAGCTCAAAGTGTAATTAAGAACATAGACCTAAGCTCTTTCTTTCTTTTTTTCTTTTTTTTAATGAGGCGGTTGTGAATTAGACACTCATTACCTTGTTGTTTGGTATAGTAGTATTTGTTTATTCGCAAGACTCACTAAAATGATAACAACAAAAGTACATACTATTTTTTTAGCTTTTATATTTCCTTCAAAGAATGTAGCATACCTAGAACAAAATAGAAATGTTGTATATTTAAAAGTAAAACATAGAAAATTACATAATTATGAACCCCACCCTGAGAACCCCCCTCCTCTATTTGAGCATGGTTTCAATTCCCACCACTTTTTTATCTAGATTTATTTATAAATGAAGTTGTAAAAAAGGGGCAAAGACAACATAGAACCCATGAATGACCAAACCCTTTTCCTATTTGTTCAAAGTTTCAATAAATTTGGTTTTATCAAATGTGATGCATAATTAGCCTATTTTCTCCAACTATATATATGCAACAAATGAAACCTTGTATTAATGTGGTTAAGTAGTGTTCCCATGAAAATTGACTCTATGTTCTCTACTAGGGTTCCTTTGCCTCCCTTTGCCATGGAACACCAATTCTACTATAACTTCAAATGATTCTCACTCACAGCTTTTGAGGGTTGCATTTTTACTTCAAGCTTGATGAATTATCACATATACCCATGAATTTTTTATTTTTGTTACAGATACCCTAACATTTTTAAAATGTTCCAAATACTCTTAACACTGACATTGTTATATTAGACGTGATATCTAATAATAAATTTGTAATTAGATCTCCAAATTTAAAAAATTGGCATCCCTCACTTTGCTCATATTCTATGAAACTCTTTTCCCAAACACAAAATCCATCTCCTTTTCTAATGCAAAGCCCACATGGGTATGTGTTCCCTCACTTCTAATTGAAACCCTACATTCTTTAAGCCATAATAAAAACCATGAATTTTTACGTTGTGTCACAAATATTAATTGTGGATTCTAAACTTTATGATAATAGCACATAAAAAATTGAAAAGTTAACAGTAAGTATTAGCACAATTTACAAATTAACGGTATCAATGATTAAATAAAATGTTGGGTACATTTATGATTAAGTTATAAATGTTAAGGATATATGTGATAAAAAATAAAAACTTAAGAATATTTGTGATAATTTCTCTTTCATTCTAGGGATTGTATTTTGTTCAGATTTGGTTTGTGTTGCCTTTGTAACGGCTTGTTTGCACTTCTATCTGGACAAATTAGAGAGGGTACAAACCTAGCTTGTTGTGGATTAATCTTGATATCCATATGAAAAGGTGGGATAACTAACTTTGATTTCACCTTTGGCGATTTTGTTATTTCCTTCTGGATTTGATTGTACTAAGCTTTGCATTGTTCTGTTCTGTTAATGAATATTTTCTCTATTTGTCCTAAAAAAATTGTTGTGTTTCCAATATCTGAGGTAGGCAAGGTCGAGAATGGTTTGGCACATTTTGATCTAGGCCTCCAACGATTATTCTCAATCCTCGACTGAAAACATGGCATCGATTATGCTCAAAAAAATAGTGGATCTAGAAGAGAAATTGGATAGGAAGAAAACTCACTAAACCACACCGAAAATGTTGGTCAAAGGTGGCCAAAAAATGAGAAAGAGTATTAAGAATGATGGTTGGTTTTTTCAAGCAGTAAGAGAAACACGAGTAGATTGTTTGTAAAATAGGGGAGAAAAGAGATCAAATGAAAAAAAATAAGGTAGCATCAGTTGACACGTAGGACCAATACTATTTTTTTAATTTTTTAAGTCGGTCTTTTTAACGTATCGACTTAAAATTCATTATAAGTCGATTTTTCCTAAAAACTGACTTTAAATCGCGACTTAATAGCTCCTTTTTTAGTAGTGCAATGGACTCGAATTTTTCATTTTGAACTTTAATGTATATGGTTTTAAACTTATCAAAAGCTTTAGATTTTCCTATTAGGAACAAAACCCAAGTATATTTAGAGAAGTCATCAATAATGATCGAGAAATGTTTTCTCTCACCAATGCTAACAGTTTGCATAGGACCCATCAGATCCATATAAAGAAGTTCAAGAGGCCTTGTAGCGAAAAGATGTTGATTCTTCTTATACTGGCTCTTACTTTGCTTACCCAACTAACAAGGTTCACACACAAGTTTAGGAAATGTGGTGATAGTAAGAAGACCGCTGACTGTTTTGACACTAGAAATTTTCTTCAATAGTTTGCAATTGAGTGACCCATCTAATAATGCCAAAGTTTTTCAATACTAATACTCAACTTGTTACATATAACATCTGAATGATTATCCACATAATAACAATTATATTTTGATATGATGCCTCTGACCAAAACATTTCCCAAACCATCATACACAGTATAATATTTTTGAGTGAACTTGGTTGTGTACTTGTTATTACAAATTTGGCTAATGCTAATAAGATCATCCTTGAGACTTTCAACATAAAGTACATCTTTAAGTTAATTGATTCCATGAGAACTGATAGATCATCTACCATAAATTAAGCCTTTATTTCCATCACCAAAAGTAATTGATCCACCATTAGTGAGAATTAAGTTGGTGAAGAAATATTTGTCTCCAGTCATGTTTCATGAGCATTAACTATCAAAATATGAATAACTGGATGCTTTAGCCATTTGGGATTCTTGAGGCATTTGGATATTATGAATCACATTATAATTGAGATTCCAATCACTAGAAGTATCAATAAGGGATGACTTAAACTATTTGAAAATTACAATTGTTTCATTATGTAATGTCACAGATTCATTAGTCAAAGAGAAGAGAGATTCAACAATTCTTCTATATAACTCAGCATATTCTTATCACAATTTGGAGACTCTCTATGAGAGTTGAAAGAAGAAAAAACACCAGAATCATCGAATACAAAAGAGAAAGAGAGAGAGAGAGAGAGAGAGACTCTTTACACTTAAAACATTAATAATGCACTCATCATCGAAAATCTTAACAATGAGCGAAGGTTCCTGAACAATAGCAATAGTAGAGGAAAAGGTAGCATGAGTATCCTTGAGTTTCAACAACTTGTCGAAATAAGTATTTCCAATAGACCACTTTTGACCAATGTCATGAAATTTCTTGATTTTTCTCTTAGAGTTGTACTATTAAAGATAAAGAGTCTCAATCATTTCATGTTTTCTAATAGGCTAGATTCAAGAAACTTGACTTTAGCAGTATCATTATCAGCACGATTTTGAAGCTTATTTAGTTCAACTTCACAGTAATCCAATAACAACTCAAAAAGAGCCTTTTCATCTTCCAAGATACAAATATCTTTCTTGAGTTTAAAGATAACATGACGAGATTCTAGAGAGCATTGAACATTTAGAGCTTCTAAATCCTTATTATTAATTGACAAATCAAGTACATATACACTAGCAAGACAATTCTCCTTATGTCGAAGTAGAATTTGAAGAGACTTGATATGATTTTCCAATTTCATCTTCAAGTTATCCATACCTTTTCACCTTCCAAGGTGAGATTAATCAATTTGACTAGAGATGTCCAAATACTCCTTGTCATTTTCTTTCAAATTGCTATTGATTTTGGTCATAACTTTCTTTAGTTTGAGATTTTCATACACCGGTTGGTCATAAGATTCTTGAAGTGAAAACTTGTTATCATCACTAGCATCTATCCAATACGAGGAACTAGAAGGGACAATCTCTGAGTGGGAAGCCATTAAAGCTGAACAATCAGGAGTTGTAGTCACAACTTTTTTCTAAGGTAAACACATTTATCTAAGAAGAGTACCCATCATATTTATTTTCCAAGAAGTCTCATGCTTCCTTGGAAGTAGTAAACTTAAAGATCAAATTTGAGTCCTCTGTAGTAACATTGTTGATGAGAAGATATAACCCTTGACAATTTAGATTATTGAGACAAAGCTCTTCTTTATTCCACATAGCAACGGGCTTGGGTTTAACAACACTGGTCTTTGAAATGTGCGTAAGGTACATCCATTCATTCTCAACTAAGGACCAGACATCATTGTTTATAGATCTCAAGTAGGAACACATTTGAGATCTTTAGTAAAAAATAATACAAACCATTGAACTGAGGAGGTCCATTAAGTAAATCTCTCATATTATCCATCATAAGAGTTTAAAAAAATTAAATACAAAGAAAAGGGAATGGTTCAACATCGAAGCGGTTAAGCCCAAAAAGGATGTACCCACTCTGATACCAATTGAAAGGAGATACTATCTTCTTAAGGACTCTCCCTATAAACAATGGAAAAACATAAAGTAATAACAACAATACAATAATCTTAGATAGATAGCTAATTATCACATACAAATAAAATAATCGCATGCAATATTGTAAGAAGCTTTCCGATTAAAGCCCTAAGCCTATTTGTGGTAACATACACTATCAAGACTCGAATTATACTTATAGTAAAGTAAATCATCCAAATGCAATTATAGTTAAACCATATAAAACTCCTATCTATATGGTAACATTCCCAGACTGCTTATGTCAATCCTCTGACATAAACAAATTCACTCAGCAATAAAACAAATACAATTCAATATAAATATAAATGCCAATACTTATATCAATCAAGACTTTTGCCCTAACTACATATTATTGGCTTCACTTGCTACCTTCACAATGACTTGATTCAACACATGAACTCAGCTTTCCTCCAAAGCCAACACTACTCAATGTAGTATGATCAGTAATCAAAGATCAATAATGTGAAATAGAATATGAACAATAAAATGAGAAAACTACCTTCAATTATGAACTACTAATAACGAACATAGGAAACACATTTAACCATGTACTACAAAACACCAATGTGGGAAATACATTTAATCATGTATCACGAATAACCACTGATTTGGGAGCATTACAAAAATAAGCCTACCCAATCTCACAGTGTTATTCTCACACAAATTGCAAAATAATCAAGCATACTATTCTACTATTATATAGACGTATTACAATCATTGATAAACACAAGATGATTGATGAAAATGAAATTCAAATAGTATAAAAATTTTGGATTAACACCATTTTAAAAAGGGGTATTTATAGACCACCACCAACGGCCAACCGTCTTTGTCAAGGCCTCATCGAAGTCCTCACCAACCACCTCATTGGGGGTTCGACAAGGGTCTTGTTGAGGTGTACAAAGATCCTATTTTTCGATCCAAAAAATTGTCAAGCAATTATCCATAAATATTGACACACGCATCTAAACAAAAACCGCCACTCACAACCAAGCATACATACTAAGAAACTAATCTTATGATGTATGTATAATACATTTTCAATAACAATGTACCTAATTATGTGTGTGTGTGCATCAATAATCAACAATGTCTAACATTATATAGAATAAGACAAAAATATTAAATAAAATAAGCAAACTTCATATTTTGCTATTGGAATCCAACAAAAATACAAAGGATTACATAACTTACATATTTCAACATAAAAAAAATAAAATAAGTAACACTAAATAAATGTAAAATAGTAAAGCCACCACCAATAAATAGATTAATGATGTACGATGAAACATGATTTAATCTATAAATATAATGTATAATATAGACTTGTTACTATTGAATATGCATATCTATCATTAATATTTTTCTTGTTATTGGTTTTTTTTTTTACATTTTTATTACAATTCATTTTATTTTATTCGTTGTTGGAATTTTTTTAAATTTATTAAGAAATACAGCATTTAAGTCTTTCTTAGAATCAATGAGACCATAATAAAAAAAAATTATTTATTATTATTTATACTTAGATCTTTTATTAAGAATATTAACCATAAAAAAGAACTTAAAAAATAATTTTAGTGTCTAATAACTTCTGAAGCGGGAATAACTATTAGTATGATAATAATAATAATATTAAAAAAATAATTTCTTGTTAAATTAAACTAAACAAAAATCTATCATAATAATATTATCTTCAATTTAGAACTATAAATTTCACATCTAAAATATTAGAGGTATCCTAATAATATTACCTCCATCTTTAAGACTTAAACTTTAAATGTCAAATATTAGGAGCATATGTTATCATATGCGAGGTAGTGATCGTTGGGAGTATAATTTGTAATTAAGTCTTCTTCTTTTTCTAATTTTTTTATTTTTTTATTTAATTTTTTTAAAATTTAAGATTTAGTATTTAATTTTGAAAGTTTAAAGTTTAAAATTTAAGATTTAGAACTTAAAGTTTAAAATTTAAGATTTTATGACCTAATACTAAGGATTAAGGTCATATTTAATTCAAATAATAAAAATATAATAAGAATAATAATAAGAGTAAAATTTAATAGAAATATTATTATTATTATTATTATTATATTTGTTTGAATAATAGAGTTAAAATAATAATAAATATTAAAATAAAATAAAAATATAAAATAATTTTTTTATTTTTAAATAAGATAAGTAAAAAAATTTATATAAATAAAAATATATAATTATATCGTATTCTTAAAAGATATAAGATAATAAATATTTTTGATGTTATTAAAATATTTTACATTATATTAAATTAATAATAAAATTAAACACATAAATATACTAAATCATAAATTATTATTCTCTCTGACAATCTCATTCACGAGTTTAAATGACGTTCTTACCTTCTTATTTCCACTTCTCATTACCGAGTTTCCATGATTAACTTTAACAAAAACAATAATATAACAGACTCTTCGAGAATTTTGTTAAATGCTCCTTCACATCTTTACCCAAATTCCAAACTATTAATATTGTTGAGTTTTTTAACAATCCATGTATTACATCTTAAGGATAAATATCACAAACATTCCTAAATTTTTTTTAAAAATCAAGTTGCTCCCAAAATTTAAATTTTTTATCATTTACATCCCTAAATTTAAGATTAATATCGATAAAGACTAATTTTATTTCATTAGATGGTATCAACTAGGCATAAAAAGTATATTATAATAAAATAAATTGAAATATTAATTTTTTTTAAAAAAGCAAATATAAAGTAATTATCTTTTACTTTTCATGCTCATTCGTTTAATCCATGTACGTGTCTATCTAACTATAAACTTGCAAGTTTTTATTTAAAAAGAATAACTGGCATTTAAATTAACTAAATAACTGAATTACGTCGGTTGCATAGTCTCACATAAAAAAATATAGTTAACTATAAAAATACATTAACTTTGATTTGATAAACTTAATTCGAATTAATTACATTAGTTTTCTATTTTTAAAGCATTTGCAATTTTTTAATGTTTAATATTTTTTTTTCATGCCACACGTTTGTGTAATTAAGTGAAATTGAAAATAATTGATATTAACCATAACTTTAGAGATGTGGTCATGTACTTAATACAAAATCCAAAATTTAGAACCAATTTGATATTTAAACAAACCTTGGAAAAGTTTGTGATATTTACCCCTATATCTAATGCGAATTTACTAAAATCTTCTACTAACATTATACATGCAAATTTCAAATGATAGTTTGTTTCCTGAGAACAAATGGTTGAAACCACATTGTTTGGTGTTCTCCATGGTGCAATTATGAAGATTGAAGTTCCTGAAATTTCATCTGTTGCTTTATGACTCTAAAAAACTCACCATGAGTATTAGTCTTTTCTAAAGGGGAGTAATGGCGGGACAAACCTTTAGCAAGTAGCTGCCATTAATATCTTTCTTACCAACCAAAAACGAAGGTTGTTGCTATTATCCAACGTGTTTCTAGTTCCACCCTTCTCAAAATTGGAGGAAAAAGGAGAGTATTGGTTTGTAAACTATACAAGTCATAACAGCAACATCAATACAAAAAAGGGGAACAGAACAACAATTTTAAACATGCCAAGCAAAAATTTGAGAGAGGAAGATAAATTTTATTAAGCTAGAAGAGAAAAAATTGACAGACAATCGAGCGGCATGTATAAATGAACTTCACATTTCCTCTTTCGACCAGTTGCAGCGTCATTTTTCTACTACCCCCAAAATATACCCCAACCAATCAATTAATAACTTACAAAATCTATGAGAACATGTCAGTTGTGCCTTCATCACACAGTGGTTGCTGTGGACTTGAAACAGTCGATATTGCACAATCCAACTGATCTTACCATGTTGCCAAATCTGCTAAAAAAAGCTCATCCCATCAATCAGGAAAACACAGTATTTGTTAGCATTAAGCAAGACCATGTCTTAGAGAAGAGCCATCAAGATTTCAAGTGTGTGTGTGTGTTTGAAATTAGCTACTATAGTAATAGCTCACCGGTCAATACTACTCCTTGCTTTCTCTGGTTGGTCCACACTATCTCTCTGTTTCTCAGGATGATCTATGCTCTTGCTTGATTTCTCCTTAACAATGCTAGCTCTAGACTTAACTCTTCTGTCTGTGCTAAGTCTAGGCTTGTGTCTCTGGTCTGTGCTTGGCCTAGACTTCTCCTCTTGATCCAAGCTGGATCTAGATATCACTCTACAACCTGTACTGCTCCGAGCACTTTCTAGTTTATCTGTAAGTGGCCCAGATACATTTCTCAAATCCGGATATTTCAATACAGTTGACACAAATTTCTTGAGATGTTTTATATATTGAGGATATAATTCCAAGTCACAATGGTTCCCTCCTTTAATCCATAACGGTTCATACTTCTCCTTACAAAGTTCCCAAAGTTGTTTACCGTGGGAAAAATCCACAACATCATCTGCAGTTCCCTGCAGACAAGACACATACACATAACAAAACTCAACAATTGCATGAACTGCAAATCAACATTTAAAAAATTGAGTTTCAATTTATAAAGAAGCCTGATCATCTACTGACTATTACAGGTACGGAGATTTATAACATACGATGCCCATTTGAAACCTCAGTTTAACTGCCACATTGAACTAGCAAATTCTTTAAAGAGCAAAACAAAAGCTCAAGGAATGTTGTGACGTCTTCTTTTTTACCGTTTAAGGCATCCTCACTCCAAATGCTAATTGTATATGAGGCTTTCTTTCTCTAAAACCTTCTGGAAAGTAATCATAGCCATAAATTATTTATAATTCAGCATTCCAGTGGATATCCTTGTAATTACAAAAAGGAAGTCCGAGCAATCAATTCTAAGACACATTAAACAGTAAGTTCAGAACAAAACAGTCATGCCATACACGTCATATAATCATAAGCACAAACAAAACTCAAAACCACCAGAGGTATTTGAATGATTAGATAGGCTGACACCTGACAACATAACAATAAAATATTGAAAATCAAATTAGGGCCTTTGAGATGATAATTAGACTTGTCGAAATATCTAAGGGAGATTTGAGTCCTTTGACCAAGATGTCAAGTTGTCCAATCTCCATCTACCAATAGTGTACAAGGTATAGATGAAATTTCAAAATCCTCTCACTAATACAAGATGAAATTTCAAAATCCTCTCACTAATACAAGATGCAATCAGATTACATGCCTTGAGTAACAGGTACTGAGACTGTTTCCTCCTAAATTGCTTTATCTTTTGTTCACAGATCAAGAACTTTATTGATTACTTATCTTTTGTTCACGGGTCAAGAAGAACTTTATTGATTACCAAAATCAGAAGAAAAATCACAAACAATTACAGGTTTTGACTCAAAAATAATGTATTCAGTGTTTGTTATGCATAAAAGAAATTTCACAAAACAATATCCTGAAGCTTCACCTCATCAAGTCTCATAATGACAGAACCATGCATCATTCTGGAAATAGCAGGCTAGTGGTAAAAAATATGAATTTATAAGTTAATGAAACAAAGAAATAGAAGTGAAGGAGCACAAAGTTTCTAGCTTCTACATACTGCATCCGTAATATTAAGAGGATGATACATTAAATTCTATGCATTACATGCACTATGCAACCAAGAGAAAAGCTCAGACCACGCTGGCTACTGAAATTAGTAAATGCTGAACAAGGTAAGTAATAGGCACATCTATCATATCTTGGAGTCAAACGAGCAGCAAGTGTGTTATGTCTTAAGAGCATTACACAAGCATGCATGAATTACCTTACAATATAACAAGAAACATTAATTGAATATAGTTTATATCAAATATATCAATTTAAAACACACTCACATGAATCACAAGAACTGGACAGTTGACATAGGGTATTTTATCAATGTTCTGCAATGTACATGGGCAAAATAATCATTAGTACGGAAGATTTTTTTGAGGTCATAATATTGAAGAGCAAATCATTTAAAGCAATAAAAACAAAACCTTGTAAATGTCAAACCAGTATGTACGCTTGACTGGGTACATGACTCGAAGCCCAGACATGATGGGACTGTGCAGAACAACTGCCCTCAATCCCGGTAACCGGGTAGCCAGATCTAGAGTAGGACCACTGCCAATTGATTGTCCATATAAGATAATGTTCTCCTCCTTTGCACCATACTTTTCCAGGAGACATATATATGCAGCTTCTATGTCTGCATATGTGTTCTGCTCACTTGGCTGGCCAAACAAGAAAATACATGTATATATCTTAAACATGCTCCTATGCACTCTTAATTAATCTGGATTTCCCAAATTAATAATCTATTGTCATTTCAGTTGAACTAAGAAAGGAAAAAAAACGGTGGAGAAAGGATAGAAGGGAGAGACAACTAAGCTGTAAAGCCATTAGATGCTAACAGCCACCATAACAGTAAGGCCAGATCAGCTGCAGTTAGTAAGAATTTATAGTCCAGCTTGATTCTGTTAGTAGATTGAAGGCTATTGATTAGCATGTATTCTACAAATGTAAACAACCTATATATACGCACATAAAGTCTCAATTGGAAATTAATCATTACATAATACAGAAATGTGTTCCGCTCGTTTTCCTCTCTCTAGCTATCATTTTCTCTTTCTTGCTTTCTTTTGAACCAAACACCTCTCTCTCAATAAAGTTCAGATGGTTTAGAGCTATGAATACTAAGCAAACACTCAATGATCAAGAGTGATCATATAAAGCGACAAATCAACATCAGAATCTCTCAACAAATGTTGATCATATAAATATACCTTTCATAATCAAATTGCTACAGTAAATTGGTTTGAAATAATTAGAAGAAAAAATTACGAGGACTTTTAAAAACTATAATCTAGAAAATTTTGATCTTGGAATCAGAAGATGTCCTTCAAAGAACCCTTCAGATGGAAAGATCAATCCTGATTAAAAGTTCAAGATCATGCAAGATCAAATGTTACGCAACTACCTGCTTGTGGTTACAATGTCTCAGAGGAAGACCACGTTCACTTTTTTTTTTTTTAAGGAGCACAAAAGTCTAATTTTTTTATTAAATAAAGGAAATATTACACAGTTAGGATTTGAACTTGAGTTCGTGATGGTCGGAGTAGGGAGTTATACCATCTAGATCACAAGAAAATCTCAATATGTTAAATTAATTTTTCAAAATATATTAATTATTTAAAATTAACTTCAATAATCAAATTACTACAGTAAAATTGAATCGAAATAATTACACAATATGAAAGAAACAAATTCTGAGCATTTTGAAAAGCTATGATCTAGAAGATTTTAATCTTGCAATCAGAAGATGTCCTTCAAAGAACCCTTCAGATGGAAACATCAATCCTCATTACAAGTTCTAGACCATGCAAAATCAAATGTTAGGCAACAAGCTGTTTATGGTTACAATGTCTCAAAGGAAGATCAAGTTCACTCGAACTTGAAAGAAGTGAACAAAGATTATGATAGCATACATGGAACAAATTCAATCATCGTTAGAGAAGTTTAATCTATGCTACTAAGTCATGAAAAACGACTTAGAACTGCATGTCACTCCCAAAGAGACATTCTTGCCTTCGTAAATCTTGCTCAAAGAAGTGTGTTAAGGATACTTTGCCTTATTCTAAGGCTTGACATATGTGAATTCCATTAAACCTTAGTTCTAGGATATTTCCTTATATATGCTTTCCATTTTATTTACATTTCACATTTATTGTAATTGATATGTAATTAACTCATATGATATGTATATTGCTATAAATAAGACATTACTTACCACTTCAAAAGTGTGGTGGTTTTCATCAAACATTCTCATGACATCAGAACAATCTCTGGTTTAACAATCATCGTTCTACCTTTTAATTATTTTTTTTAATTCTAATGACTTCTGATCCCAATTTCCTTCCTTTCAACACTTTAATCCACATGATCACCATCAAACTTTCTTTCTCAAACTACCTTTTATGGAAAAGCCAGTTCCTTCCTCTTCTTGAAAGTCAAGAATTGTTGAAATATGTTGATGGAATCCTTGTACTGCCAACCTGTTTTGAACCTACAAACTCTACCACACCTAATACCAAATACCTGGCATGCTCGCCTTGGACATATAAATCATTCTATCATTTCTTTTTTAAATAAAAAAGGACATCTTTATCTTACTTCTCTATTGCCATCTCCCACTTTGTGTAGTACATATCAACTTGCAAAAAATCATCGTTTGCCTTATTCTCGAAATAAACATAGGTCGTCTCATGTGTTAGATCGTATTCATTGTGACATTTGGGGTCCTTCTCCCGTCAAATCAAATTTGGGTTTTGCATACTATGTTCTTTTTATTGATGATTATTCTCAATTCACTTGGCTTTATTCTTTAAAATTTAAATCTAATTTTTTTGATATTTTCCTCTAATTTCAAAAATTTGTGAAAAATCAACATTCCGCTCATATCAAAATCTTTCAAAGTGACGACGGTGTCGAATTTACTAGCAATTGTTTCAAAGCTCATCTACATACCTTTGGTATCCATCAACTACTTTCTTGCCCATATACACCTGCCCAAAATGGTCGCGTTGAAAGAAAACATCGCCATGTCACTGAGATTGGCTTGGCCCTTCTTTTCCACTCATCTTTCTCCTCGCTTCTGGGTTGACGCCTTCAGCACTACCACTTACATCATAAACCGGTTGCCAACACCGCTTCTTGGAGATAAGTCACCTTTTGAACTTCTCTATGGTTCTTCTCCGAATTATGATAATTTTCATCCTTTTGGTTGTCGTGTTTATCTTTATTTACGTGATTATATGCCTCACAAACTTTCTCCTCGTAGTATTCCTTGCATTTTCTTGGGCTACAATCCCTCTTACAATGGGTTTCGTTGCTTTGATCCCACCATCACTAGGATTTATACCACCCCACACGCTCAATTTGATGAAACTCACTTCCCTTCTCTCGATAGTTCTCAAGCGCAACCCCTCTCTTCTCTCCTTATTTCCAACTTTTTGGAACCATGTCTCCTTCATACCAACCCACCCTTCTCTTCCATTGCACCCCGTTCCCCGCACGTTCCTCAATCCAATTCTTCCCCATGTATTATTTGTACTATCCTTATGGATGAGTTTGTGCAGGCTATTGATTCTCTTGTAGGTCCCTCTTCGCCACACCCGACTCCCAATCCACCTCTTATTGAGACTGCTATTGAGATCATTCCAAATCCTTCTACTCCTGCATCTCTGTTGGGCTCTCATCCTATGCTCACACGAGCCAAAACAGGGATTTTCAAGACTCATCATCCGGCGAATCTTGGTGTTCTTGGATCAACTGGCCTTCTTCCTGCTCTTCTTGCCTCTACTGAGCCCAAATGATTCAAATCTATTGCTAAGAATCATGCCTGGCTTGCAGCCATGGATGACGAAGTCCAAGCTTTATAACAAAATCACACCTGGGTTTTGGTTCCCTGCCCCCCCAACACCAACATTGTGGGTTCCAAATGGATGTTCCGCACCAAATATCTGCCTGATGGATCCGTTGAGCATTTCAAAGCTCGGCTTGTTGGCAAAGGATATACTCAGGTACCTGGTCTTGACTATACTGACACTTTTAGCCCTGTTATCAAGGCTATCATTGTTTGTGTTGTGCTTTCTATTGCTATCACCAACAGATGGCCTATTCACCAACTTGATGTCAAGAATGTCTTTCTTAATGGTACTCTTACTGAAAATGTTTATATGGAACAACCTCCTGGGTATATTGATCCTTGCTTTTCTAATCATGTATGTCAATTGAAGAAAGCCCTCTATGGTCTTAAGCAAGCGCCTCGTGCCTGATTTCAACGTTTCAACTCCTTTCTTCTTTCACTTGTTTTTTCCTGTAGTCGTGCTGACACTTCTATCTTTATTTTCCATAAGCAATCTAACATAATTTACTTGCTTCTTTATGTTGATGATACCATTATCACTGGCAACAACTCATCTCTCCTTAACAGCTTCACTTGCAAGCTTCATTCTGAGTTTTCCACTAAAGATTTGGGCCTCCTCAGTTATTTTCTTGGTCTTGAAACTTCAACAACTGCCAATGGTCTCTTCATTAGTCAACTGAAGTATGCACAGGATATTCTTACTCGCGCTCAATTACTTGACAGCAAACCAGTTCATACCCCCATGGTTGTTGCGCAGCACCTTTCTACTGATGGTACACCTTTTTTAGATCCCACTCTACAGGTCTCTTATTGGTGCCCTCCAATACTTGACCATTATGCGGCCCGACATTTCCCATGTTGTAAATTCTATTAGCCAGTTTCTACATGCTCTAACAAAGGATCACTTTCTTGATGTTAAGCGTATTCGCTATGTCAAAGGCACCCTTCATTTTCACTCATCTGCTACTCCTGGAGCCTTAGTTGCTTACTCTGATGCAAATTGGGCAGGTTGCCCTGACACTTGTTGATCTACCTCTGGCTACTCCATTTATCTCGACGCTAACTTGGTTTATTAGAGTGCCAAGAAGCAACCTACTGTCTCTCGCTCTACTATGAATCTGAGTATCGTGCTCTTGCGTCCACTATAGCTAAACTTCTTTAGGTTACGCATCTTCTTTGTGATCTACAGATCTACAGATCTCCACTCCCCAATAGCCTCTTCTTCTATGCGACAACAAAAATGCCATTATTTTGAGTTCCAACCCCGTTTCTGATAAACGGGCCAAGCATGTTGAGTTAGACTATCATTTCCTTCGGGAACTTGTTGTTGTTGGCAAACTTCGCACTCAGTATGTTCCCTCTCACCTACAGGTTGCCAATATCTTCACCAAAAGTCTTCCTCGATCGCTTTTTGACTTTTTTCGTTCCAAGCTTCGCATATGGTCCAATCTGGCACTCAGCTTGTGGGGAGGTGTTGAGGATACTTTGTCTTATTCTAAGGCTTGACATATGTGAATTCCATTAAACCTTAATTCTAGGAGATTTCCTTGTATATGCTTTCCATTTTATTTACATTTCACATTCATTGTAATTGATATGTAATTAACTCATATGATATGTACATTGCTATAAATAAGACATTACTTACCACTTCAAAAATGTGGTGGTTTTCATCAAACATTCTCAAAGTGATCGATAAAAATCACAAGGCTTGAATTCTTCTCGAATCATTGCAGCTAGTCTCAATTTCAAATCAATTTTAACAATTGAGAACTAATCCTTAACTCCTTCAAAAGAAGAAGTCGTGGAAGAAACGTTAATAATTTCTCTAGACCTCAATGTTAGCTATGTGAAAAAACTGGCCATCTAGTAGCCAAATGTGGGTATGGATTTGACCAAAATTTTTGGCCTCCAACCTCTGGTCCTAATAATCAAAACAGTTCAGTTTTCTAATCAATACTAGCCATCACCTTCAACTAAGTCCTAACCAATATCAATCATCAGTCTCAAATATTAAATCACCCAAAAGTCATTCCCAATCATTTCATCAATCACAATATGTGCATAATTCACAATCTCAGAATTCAACATCAGATCAAGCCCTTCTAGCTACACCTGAGACTGTATCAGATCCTTGTATGTATATTGATTTAGGACCACGAATCCAATTATCTTGTAGCGAGATCTGAATATGCTGGATTGGATCAACAGCACAGAGGCAATGGTTCTGGTATGTCTACTTCTCATACTTGTTCAATTATATTTTCTTGTCAAAACAAACCTACTAGACAATTCTTTCTAAAATATATATTGCATGTGCTTGATGTAGCAAAGAGTCTGGTGAGAATGTCCAAACTTGCAAAGGACAATCATGTCTATTTTTGCATTTCATCCTAATTTCTGATCTGTTAAGGATCAGCAGAAAAAGGAAGTCTTGCTCAGAGGCAGTATTAAAATGGTTTCTATCAGTTTGATCTCTCACTTGCTGATGTTGACCCCCCAAGCTTCAAGGAGGCAACTCAGGAGTTACTTCTGTTCCTATATATAGTCTAAACAAGCCATCATCTAGTTAGTTACATAAGGATGAAGAGTCAGCAAAAAGGCATGCTCAATTTTTTTTCAAAGAGAAATGCACAAACATTACTACTAATAACCAATTTGCTTTTAAGTTACGGAAAATACATAGAGATATTTCTTTTGCAGTATTAAATTGCTTTTGTCTAAATTAAGATAATACTGAAATAAACACCAACATTAAAATCTTTTCTTGGAAAATAACGCATATGCTAGAATTGCTCATATTATCATCCTTGATATAACCGAAATTTAACATAAACCAAACTAACTAATTAGTAATCACATCATTCCCATTTCAGTAACTATTGGAGTGCGTACAATAGTTCTAACTAACTCTAACAGCCCATCTCTTCTATTTACTCCAATAGTAACATTTTTAAAAAAACTCCAACAGAGAATAAGGAAAGAAAAATAAAAATAAAAAATGAATTCTTTACCTTCCCAGAAGACTGCCCGTATCCCGAATAATCGTAACTACAAAATTATAAAAATAGAAAATAAAAGAAAAATGTCAGGACCCAAACTAGTATAATCATAAACGCATCCATAAGGACCATAACATAGATTAGATATAAAATCTAAAACAACTGACCCCAACAAGTTAACTCGGAGGTGAACACTAAGCTCACTTAATAACTCGTACATCTGACCCAAATCAGCAGCATTACCATGCGAATAGAGGAGAGTGAGCGAAGCAGTTGGGTTCTGAATATAGACAGCGACGATGTCGGTTCCTCTCTTGGTGCTGAGCTTTAATACGTCGACGTTTTGTTTAGTAGCTACCTCCGTCATCTTCATCCTCCTTGTTCCCTCTTCCAACTCCAGACCATATGATGGCGGGTTTGGCGGGAAAAACGCAAACTTGGCAGCCATTGCTGACGTCATCGACCCCATCTAAAATAAATGAACAAAATGCCAGAATCTAACTCAAGACAAACCGGCCATAGCAGGGTAGTTCAATCCGAAAATAGCAAGTAACAGTGACAATTATTTGTTCTAAAAAAAGGGATCAGAAGCAGGTAAAAACTTCGTGCGTCGTTGAGGTGAGAGGAGGATTTTCCGGCATGGAAGGAGAAGGAAATATAATTGAGGGAGGGCAGTAATGCAGTGATTTGACAAGTATGATGGAATATTAAGTTGATCAGGCCCCGAAACGTGTCCTTTCAGGATTATGACGGTGTTGTTAATTGACAATTGCCTTTGTCGGAATTGAGCCAGCTCTTTTTTTTTTTTTTAATCAATCTACTATTTTACATCAATTTTATATCATTTTAATGTAAAATATATATCAAATTTTTAATTCTTTTAATTCATAATATTATATATTAATTAAAAATTATTTTTTCACTTTTAAAATTTTTATTTAAAAATAATACGTAATTAATATCACGTTATAAAAATAATATTATATTAAATTTTATATCATTTTAACGTGATGATGCAGGTTAGTTGCTGTTAGTGCGCCTTCCGAAATCGGCAAATTACCATTGTCTCTAACAAAATTTTAAAAAAAATTAAGATGGAATTTTGGTTAGATTTATTTTATAATAAAAAATTTTAAATTATCTAGACGTTGTATAATCTAATTGTATACAAGGGTATATAATTCTTTTCAAATATTTTTTTATTATGAAATAAATTTTTAACTTAAATTATATTATAATTTTTTGTAAATTTATAATATTATACTGAATTAATTATTAAAAATTCAATGAAAACTTGTTTTCTTTTCTTAACTAAAAATTTGAAACTTTTGTAATATATTAAAATTTATGCTGCAGAAAGAACCAAGATGATATATAATGAGCAGATGTAACTAAATTATTTAGTTTTATGATTATTATGTTATACATTAAATATCTTACAAAATAAAAAAATTTCATAATAATTTTACTATTATATATAAATAATTAATTTTATTCTTATAATTTTTAAATAATGTATTTATATTTTATTATTTATAAAAATTATGTATTAAAATACTCATTTTCAATACTTTAACAAATTATAAAAGTAAAAATATTTAATTATCGTAACAACAACGCTATAATATATAACTTACAAAATAAAAAATTAAAGTATCAATTTTAAAAATTATAAAAAATTTATTCAGTTTTAATAATATATTTTTTCTTGTAAAAGTCGTCAATGGAGTAATTATCGTTGTTGAAGTATGAATGACGTGTGTTAGTTTAAGTAAATTATTGAATTAATTATGTTCTATACTTAAAATGTATAAAATAATTTATACAAATATTTATTTTATTTTAATTATATATAAATGATAATAAATTTATTTTATTAAGATATATTTTTAAAATTATAATTATATTCATAATTTATAAATAATAATATAAATATATGTAATATTAAGTATATTTTTATAATAAAATAAATATTTTTAATATTTATATGAAGCATCACATACGTTTTCTTATTATTTTCTTTTAAATATATAAGGTTAAATATATAGTTGATATCTAAATTTTAATTAAATATATAAATTTTTAAATTTTAATTTATAAAGATTTATATGTAAAAAATTTATCATTATATTATAAAATTTTAAATTTTAAATAATTATATATAAAAAATTTAAATTTTATAAATTAAATTTAAAAATTTATCAGCCTATATAAAAAAATTTACAAAATTATTAGCTTCATCAATTGCCACAGATAATCTTTATCTATCTTCTTTCAGATGAATATAAACTTCATTTAGACTCAATAAGATGAAAACGAGTACATTTGACCTCACAAATATGAAAACAAAATTTTATTTAGATTCAATCTAAAAAAGAACAACATTAATTCACTGTCAATCAATAACGCTCCATGTCAATCAACATCATTAATAAATACTGGTCAACATTAATAAATAACATTGGAAGAAATGAAATGAACATCATTTACATATCGTAGTACTTTTTAAAAAAATAAGTATTTTTTATGCATATATATAAAAAAAAATATTTTAAATAAATTTAGAGATATATTAAAAAAAAAATTATTAGAGGTAATTATATAATTATTTCGGTTAATTTACTAAAAGGTAAGTTAGTAAAAATATTTTTAATTGATTTTAAAAAAATAAAAATTCATGAAAAATACCTGTAATTTATTAAAATACATTTTATATTGAAGAAAAAAAATGAAAAATTAAAATATTAGGAAATAAAATCGTTTACAAAAAATAAGTAAAATGTATTTTAAATTTATAGTTTATTTTTCATAAATGATTTCCATTCTGTAAAATGTAGTCGATAAGAAGAAATGTGTAATTATCAAATAGGCCCACTTTTGTGCCCTCCTTTAAATGGAAGTAAATGAAACAAAAGTCCAAAACTCTTTCAATGGAAGGGTGGGGGGGCTCAAGGGCCCCTACCCATGAAATTTGGAAAAATTGAATACGAGAGAATGGGATTGGGGTTGGGCCAATGGCGAACACTTAACCCCTATTATTACAAGTTAATAATATCTTTAAACAATTTTTGACGTTTTGCGATTGTTGTAAGCATCTATGTTTATAAAAGTGTCAATTAATGCCATTGCCAGGACACTATAGACATGATAATAGTCCTCTGTCCTTTTTCAGGTTGTGAGCTTTAGTTTCATATAATATCCCTTAGATAAGTCTCTTTTTACACTTGCACCGGGAAAAAAACTTCTTTAAAAATTATTGAACTTCTGTTTTTGTAATTAATTTAAAATTTAAAATTTAAAATCAAATTAAAACTCAGATTAGCAAAAAGAAACTAGGATTACAACTGAAAAAAATTGTGACTATTGATCAGTAAGTAATATTTCCAAAATAAAAATCTCATTTTTATTGTATCATCTATGAATCATGAAACTGAATCAACTAATATATACTTTATTTTGTTGTTACGTGCTTGAATATTCTTGTTTTCTGGTAAGGGGTGTTTAACCATTCTTAGCAAATTTGATTTTTTTTGTTACTTGTAACTATTCCAAAATATAGATCTCATTTTTATTGTATCATCTATGATCAGTAAGTTAAATGATATTCATCTGCCAATAGAAAGAGTAATTGCGAGTTTCATTACGGTTCCATTAGGACTTGGGAATCCTGGCTTTAAGTACGTAAACATTTGCTTGAATTCAAAAACAGAAGACACCCACGTTTAAAATAGGAAGATTACCAACTAGGATAAACTCTCAGTAGATGCACCAAAATCCAGAGCTAAGATGCAGCCTGCCGCTTAACAACCATAGTATCATAGAAGTCATTAGTGTCAGCAAATTCAACATAGATCTAAGCCAAGCTTGGGGACATCAACTTGCTATATTTACGGAAAACAACCACTCCCTGCAGTTCAAGTTCAGCTGCCCACAAAAGATACTTGCTTCATTGCATTCATGAATTCTTTGTTCGATTCTTCGGGCTTCTGATCCTTTGACATCATTTCCCTCTAATCCAAGTATTCTAAAATATGTTCCTACTTTCGTAGTTCTTCAGGTGCATTATTAACTGAGCTTGAGAACAATTTGTCTTTCCCATTGATCACCATGACTAGTCCCATCACTTTAGAGATTTTTGGATAATCCTCTCTTGGTTTTGAGTTTTGTGTTTTGAGTAGGGGGACCCATTCTGAAATGGATATCAATGGTAATGAAGCATTGGCCCTTTGCAATGCTATTTCAGAAGGAATCGGTTCATACATACATACTTCGTACACGTACTATATTCCGTAAGATAACTCTATTCTTTCAAGGTGTAAATATAACCAAGCGCTACCAAAAGTAGAATTAGTTGAATTACAAACAAAACATATCCTAAAAATTGTGCCTTGAATATTCCATGCATAAAAGTTCGCACTAAAAACACGTCATCTTGAGGTAAATACAAAACAATAAACGTTAATTATTGATATAAAGTAAGATGAAAATGGCTTAAGATTACTATTATCAATCAAGGAGTCACTAACTTGGAAAGTACCATTAACTAGTCCCTCCTCTTCGTAAAAAAGAAATTCAAACGATAAGAAGCTACCAAACATACAAAGAATTGAATGTACCATCACATCAAATCTGCATCGTTCAATTCTGATCCAATAACCAAGGTACTAAGACTGGAGCTCCTTTTTGCAATATGCCAAGCAACCAGACCAAGCCCTGAAACTTTCTGTCATGAAATTTAACCCAAATGAGCAAAAATAAAACAGCCACAAAACTACCTCTGGTATCTGCAACCCAACCGGGCAAAATTCCCGACATTCTTAAAAAAAACAAAATCCTACCAGCCTGCCTTTTTTTTAAAGATCAAATGGTATTGCGGAACAAAAATGTTTTCTAAAGATTCTAACAAAGTAATTATTAACCTTTTCCACATTAAAAGACGCTCCACTTATGATGAGATCACGTTACCATGGCAAAAGCAGATTGCCAACTGTTAGATTATAGGGCAAACAGCAAAACTATAAGACAGATAACAAAGCTACTTATTCCCAGTTCCTGTAGAAGATAGCAACTTACCTATCACAATTAGAGAAATTGATTCAGTATCGATTGTAAGCTTTCCCATAATCTTCATGCCTCTGACGATGGAAATCACTGAAATTGTTATGAGGCCTTGAGGGATAATTTCCAAGAGGGTTTGAGTAGAGATTTCTTGAACCCATGGCTAAATTGGAACCAGCATATTGCTGATTGACCACAGAACCATCATAGTGAGAAAAACCTTGCTGTTTAACACCATAACCTGAAGGGGCACCTTGCTGATGCAACTGTTGCTGATGTCTCTCAGCATCAAGGTGAAGAAACTCATCCCACTGTTTTGCATGCATATTATTCACCATGGTCATTTTCTTCATGTAGCTTTCCCTCATATCCCTAATAGCCTTGAGCCCGTAAAACAAAAATTAGAAACCATATAACTGTAACCAAAAAAAGATTGCTAAAGCAGCTGACGGGACATTTTACAACATCATGTTCCCTCGATCTCAAACCAGGGAAGACAGTTGAATAACTAGTGGCATGTTTTAATAGTTCTACTACCCTCAGTTTCTGGTCTCCTTTTTGGCAGGTCAAACCCAAACAAGGTTGGATGTTCTAATCTCTGACATCCAACTTCAATCTTAAACAACAATCAGAAGCCAGACTTGCATGAAAACACTAACCTTTTTTCTAAAATCAGAAGAGATATCCATGATCCCTCATGAAACGATACCATAAACAAGAGTAATGTTTAAAAAATGTTTCACACAATCCATTCATATTACGGTTGAGGCTGTAGGAATTCAAGGACCTCCTACACTCGTAAATTTTATTTTGGTACAGCAAAAATACAAAGTAACTTTAACGTCAAAGGCATATTTAAAGAGGTGTATCCCAACAAAACTTTCTCTAAAGTTCCCCGCCACCAAAAGTAATAGACAGATATTCAGTAACAGACATATATTCAGACATACTTAAAGTAATAGACATGTACCCTGGATAGTACAAGGGACAATATTCAGAGTTCTAACTTTGCCCTTTTATCTGCTTCTCTTTATCATATTTTTCAAGAAAATATTTATTTTTCTTTTAACCTATTGATTATATAAAAAGCATGCATGGAATCATATTTCATATGTTTAATTCTGAAAAAGTTTCCATTTTCTATATTAAAAGGTTTATTAATAAAAGTGAAAGACTGAAAGTAGTGTCAAAAGCCAATGTTTCATTAATTATTCATTTTAAACACCTAACCCGCATCAGTAGTGCATACCTCACGATGCCTGTAATTTTCTTCATCTTCTTCCTTGTTCCGAATACTTTCAAGTCCCGTTGCCTCCTTTTTAAACTCCATCTCTAATTCCTCTAATGTCCGAGGCATGGAAGGATGATCAAGTTGACGACCTGATTGTAAATCAGATCCTCTTCTATCATATTTCCATCCGTCAGTTCTATAAGCACCTGCCAATTGATTATGATGGTCAAAAGAATTACATGAGTTGCTCACATAAGGTGGACCAACTGGAGATTTTGAATGGCTTGCATGGCCTCTGCCTCCATCATTGCCATAAGCTTCATAAAATGAAGAATATTTTAAGCACTTGATTCAAGATGCTATAGCATATATGGGAAGTAAACACAACATACAATCTTATATTCACAATGAACCATCCAATGCAAAAAGCTTCTATAATCTTTGAGCATTATTTGGAGACAATACATTATATCCAGACCCATCAAGGAATGTTAATTCAGAACTGTACAAATAATGCCTGAACATAAAACTTACCTCTTGATGCAAAAAGTAGCATCATTTAAAAAATCGAAGGAGATGCAATATTTACAGAGGAACACACAGAAAAGTCTACACAAACCTAAATAGCTATGAACATGGAGTTACCAGCTTCTTATGCACGCCATAGAGATATCCTAGGCTGTCCCTACCTTGTGGTGAATTCTTAGAAAACTTCTGCACATTATTGTGAACACGGTCTTGGACAACCTTGGCTGGCCCATTGAAAGTCTGCGGGAAGTTAGATACAATCGGATGACCAGAATGAGTTCTTTGAGAATCAGAGCGCTGAGGCCGTGTGCCAACAGGGCTTATCTCAGGTGACCTAGATTTAGACATGTGAGAACTGACAGAACCTCTATGATCATCACCTTCCTCAATTTCCTTGCGTACAACATCCACACCTTTTCTCATTATTAACCTATCTTTACCACTAACAATGATGAATTTCTCTTCCATCTTTATTTTGCAGCCAATATCCTTTTCTATCTTGCTTATCACTTTTGGGGTGAAAAGTGCTTTTACATGCCTTTCTCTTGCAGGCACTCTTTCAAAGAAATCCTGAGATCTACGGTTTGCACCAAGTGTAGAAGGGCATCCCTACAAATATTATTAAAAAATAAAAACCCATGACAAAAATTATATGCTCCTCTTCCGGCATAAGTAACGTGGTGTTCATAAAATCTGTGATACCCTACATGGGGTAAAATATATGTTGTGACATTCAATAAGTTCGCATGGCTTTATGGCTGATTCCATATGAAGTTCTTAATGTGTAGAAATTACTCATAAATGTTCCCTTAAATTATTAAAAAAAATGGTTTTAATTTTTCAAGAAGCATTCAAATGGTACCTGAGTGAAATGACCAGATTCTCCACATATTTTGCAGATCATTTCTTCTTCCTTTCTTTTCTTCCAAATCCTTTCAGTAGCTTTTGACTTAGCCTCCCAAACCTTAGCTTCTCTGCTAGTAAAATCTGTTGGTACAGCATTTGGGTCACGAGTGTCCTCTTCATCATCAGACCCAGCATGGGACCTTTTCTTTGTTTTTACTTTATCCTGTATATCATTGGGTTTAAATCCTATAGGTCCAGTATACTCCTTATAAAGTTCGCTAAAATCGTCATCAATATCTTGGTCCGATCTGGTTGCCATCTAATAGAATTTTTAACTCAAACTGAGCCACTGATTTCCACAACACCCTTGTTAGTAACCAGTAAGTGTAAGTGAAAGGAAAAAAGGAAAGAAAGAATTTATTCCACAATTACAATTGATGAAACATCACAAGGAACAAGGAAATCACGTATTTTCATTTAGCTTTTAAAAGTTCCATACTACTTTAAGACTAAAGTGAGAAAGGAAAGAAAACCTATTCATTTTGTTTGGAAATATATAGGGGTATAATTTAGCTCTTTCCACATCCCATGTCATGCCTAGTTTAGAAGATATATGCTGGGAATTGCGAATTCTATAAGGACAATGTATATGGCCCCTATCCATACAACCATTACTCGGGCCGGCCCTTCATACTCCATAGCTGATAAGCACTAAACAAAAACTTCAAATACAACTATGGATGACTTCTTAGAAACCAAATACAACAAAAAGGCACTAAAAGTATCCATCAATTATATCAAAAAATAATTTGAAGGAATTCGTCCAACATAACATTATCACCAGAACAACATTTAACAAACGACTTCAGAATCATTTAATATTCATAATTTAAGAATGAACTAAAATAATATGAAGAAATTTAATGATCAATTTAAAGAAAAAGTATACACAATTGAGACCCATCAAAAAATCAACCGAGGATAACTTCCGACGATAATGATGACATGAACAAAACATAACAAATTAAACTGATAAATGCCAAAGAGGTAATAGATAACATTTTAAATTAAACGGAGCTTCAATGCGAACAAAATATAGAATCAAGGCTACTTCTTACCCCAAAAAAATTATAAAAAAAAAACTCAGTAGACGGAATTAATGCCAAATTTCCAGGAAAATACGGTGGTGCAAGGGCGGAGAAGCAGCGAGTCAGCTAGCATTTGACATCTATTCGAGAAAAGGAGACACTGAGAGAAAGGTTCACAAAATAGGGCTAGGGCAAATTGACCCTGGATATTCTTGTTTGTTCTAAAGAATAATTATTTTATTATGTTCTATAAAATAAAAATAGACAGCTTCTAAATTGTCCGACTTTTTCTTTCGTTTAACATTTTAACCTACATTCCTATTCCTCCTCCTCTTTTTTCTTTTTTTTAATGAATTTAATTAACATTCTTCAAAATAAAGAGGAAATAGTATTAATCGGGGATTTTACTTTACAGATGGGTACTGTAAACAAATAAAATTTGTCCATATGCTAAAAATATAATAATATGATTTTTCTAATGAAATATTCAAATTATTAAAATTAAAATTAAGTTAAGATGATGTTTTTGGTAACCTAAATAAAAACAATTAATTAAAATAGGTCATAATATTTTTTATATTTAATTTAATTATTAATTTTAAATATATTAAAATATTTTATTTTTTTTTTTCATATATTTATGTAATTATTTATTATTTTTCTTATTTTATTTCATTTAAAAATATAAAATTTTAACTTTTTAATTTATTTCATTTATCATTTTATTTTAATATTTATTATTATTTTGATTCTATATATCATAATAATAATAATATTTTTATTAAATATTATTTATATTTATTAACCAAACATCACGTAAATAATTAAAAATAATATCAGTTAAAATGTAAATCCACGTAAATAATTAAAAATAATATTAGGTAAAATGTAAATTGGATTAAAGGTAGGGTAGAAAGGCTTTTAAAATAAAAATACAATTTATTTATATCAACCCATTGTTAGTCATAACTTCTAAATGCTTAAAGGTATATAATTTTGAAAACATGTATTTAACTCTTTTTTATATTTGTGATTAACACGTGTCATTGTTTTTTATGTTAAAAAGGTTTAATTTTTGAAATAAAAATAAAATAACATATATCAATGATAAAATATAAAGAGTACAAAAATAAGTAAATGAAATTATGAATGATAAAAAAAAACTTATCATATGATTGATTTAGTTTACTTGTAATAGTGGAACACATTTTGAGTTTTTTATTTCTTTTTTAACCAGTTCCTTTAACTTTTACTATAGAAGTACAAAAGTTCTATGGATAAGCCCGGTAACTTTTTGAAAAGTAATATGTAAGTCTTACATCGATAATTAACCACATTTTTGGTTAAAAATTATCACATAGGGAAGTTTTAGAATAGCACAATGAAACTCATCACTTACAAAATCTATCAATTGTGATTTTCTTTAATGTCAGTGTGAACCATAAAATTGAAATTAAAAGAATTAAAAAAACAAACATCGTAAATATGTACTAATAAATTCAAAACAAATACCACAAAATTAATTCCAATTTTGTTTGTAGATTTTATTACCAACTAAAAACAGAGTAAAGATTTTAACATAATGTAACGACTATAAGTATTGACTATTTTCGTGAACAAAATATTTATTTGTAAATTTATTTTTAAGTATGCTATCAATTTTATCAAGAACAGTCGAACAAATGTTCCAGTTCCAGATATTCATATTTTAAGTATATTTTTTATAACTACGACACATAGAATTATATTTATACATTTAATATTATATGTTCATAAATCTAAAATTATTTTTAGTGTTTAAATATATTTTTTTTGTCTTAATATTTTTAAGATGTGATTTTAAAAAAAAAATTAAGTTTTTGAATAAGCTTTGAAAAATTAAGCTTAAAATACATTTAACCCTAATACTATTAGGTATTATAATTATCTATAAATATAGATACATTAGGTTGATGTATAGATGTAGAACAAAAATATATGTGCTGAAGAAAAAAAAAGGCTGTCGATTGAATCCAAAGAAACAATCAAAATCTGGTGAAGAAAAAAAGAAACAACAGCAACATCAAAGATAATTAATGTATATGCAGAAGGTATTGAAAAAAGACATAATAGTATAGTCATTTAAGTTATTATGGAAAAGTTAATTAATCTATCGATATAACTTACGGTAAAGAGTATATCGTAACTAGTTGTAGCCATATATATATATATATATATATATATATATATATATAATATTGAAACGAAGAAGGCATTGAAAAAAAGGAATAGTGGTATAGTTAATTTACGGTAAAGTTAACTAATATATATTTGATTTGTATTAATTAATTTTTCTTGGTTAGATTTTTAAATATTTAAATTAAATAATTTTATGAGCGATCATGATTATTTGATTTAATTATTAAATGTCAAAGAAATTATTTTTACTGAAATTATGTTTAATCTTTTTACTACAGAATTTACTAGTTGATTTGATTTAAGTGATATATGGTTTGAATCATCTAGTTAGGATTATTCATTGTTAAATCAATCCTAGAACACACACGGACACTTGTGTTTTTTGTGCTAACTATTTTGCAGTTACTTTGGGAATCTATCTAATTGGCGAGAAGCTTATTGGAACATTGGTCAAGAAACCATTCACACTAATTTTAGAAAATATGAAAACAGAGCAAGGGCTTGTGAGTAAAGTACATTGAGACAGTATCCTAGGGAGGGTAGCATAAGACCGAGTTTGTACTTGAACATTTGATTTTCATAATGAAAAGTTAGGTGGTCCGGTGGACCGATGGTTTTCCTCTTAGGTCATTGTTATGGCCTAGGTTGTTTCCACATAAAAATATCGTGTGTTATTCTTTTATTTTCGCACTTGTTTTTACACACGATTGTATGCATGACCGTTTTATTTAGGTTATTAAATTATAAATTGGTAAAAATTAAAAATAACTTATTCACCCCCTTCTAGGTTAATCAGGTTCATATTTTATAAATTTTCAATTGGTATCAGAGCCGACACTAGACACACTTAGTGAAATTGATCCTTAGGGACACACACACTTACTTATGGAGCAAATGAAAGAAGGTGGGTCATTTGTTAGACCCCCACTCTTTGATGGGTTTAATTACCCTTACTGGAAAGCTCGCATGCAAGTCTTTCTCAAATGCTATTCTTGATGGTTAGGAACCACCTTCGGTATCAAAAGATGGTATAACAATCATAAAGCTAAGAAGAGACTGAACCATTGAAGAACGCACCCTTAGTGGAGCAAACCAGAAAGGTCTAAGCTCAATATTTGTTGTAGTGTCAATGGATGAGTTCTATGGCATCTCCGACTATGAGGCTGCTAAAGATGCATGGAATGCACTTGCTTTTACTCATGAGTGAACCTCCCAAGTGAAACAAACAAAATTGAGATTGCTAACATCTCAGTTTGATTCCATTAAAATGAGCAACACAAAAACTTTAGGTCAGTTCTATGCTCGCTTCTGTGATATTACTAATGCTTGTTCTAACCTTGGTGAGAAAATTCCACAACTCATACAAGTACGCAAACTCATAAGCTCTTTAACAGTAGATTACAAGATGAAAGTTACAGCGATAGAGGAAAGCAAAAATGTAGACACACTAAAAATTGATGAACTTGTTGGGTCAATCCAAACCTATGAGCTTTCTCTTGTTCCATCCAGAAAAATAAGGATGTGGCATTCAAAAGCTCCAAAAATAACATCTCTGATAGTGATGATGATATGAATGATAAGTCACTAGTCTTGTTAGCATGAAAATTTAAGAAGTTCATGAAGAAGAAGGGTCAACAGAATAATCATTCCAACAAGGGACAATCCAGTCGTTCGAATGACCGAAAGTTAAGGGAAATCAAGCCTCCTAGCCTTGATGGTAAGAAAAGTAAGCCCACTAGTCCTCAATGCTTTACTTGTGGAGGATTTGGTCATATTTTTACAGATTGTGCTAACAATAAAAAGAAATTTGGAAAAACCTTTAATACTACACTCAATGACACAGAAAGTGAGTAGGACAATGCTAGTAACTCAGAGGATGATGACACTAATTATTGTGCCTTCACCGCAACTGCTAAAGCACACCACAATGACTCCGACCTTAGCTCGGATGAAGAAAATGAGGAAGTAAACTCTTTTCTCTTACTATCTAAGTTTAATGTATCGAATTATGAGGAATTATTCATATATTGTCTAGGTGCCAGGGAAGAGAGAGATAAATTGTTTGTGGAAGTAACTAAACTTAATGATATCATCAATGTTCACAAAACAAATTCCTCTAGCCTAGAGAAAGATAAAAAGGAATTGTCTGATCATATTAATGCCTTGAATATGAGACTTGCAGAAACCACTGAGGAAAACAAAAATCTTAGGCAAGAACTTAGTATTGCTAAAGAAACGATGAGGAATTTGACCATTGGTGCTGAAAAATTAACCAAAGTCTTAGACTATGGAAAGCCACATGGAGATACGAGAGGTCTTGGATACATAGATGAACAGTCAACACCTTCATCATCCAAAACTCAATTTGTAAAACCCACTATTGCTCAGGCAGGGAAGGTAGTTTCTACACCTTATCATTCTAAGAAAAATCAGTTTGTTCCCATCTGTCATCATTATGGTAGGAAAGGAAACATTAGACCTAAGTGTAGATTTCCCTATGCTTATGATTCTATCACGAGTACAAATGTTTCTAAGACACCTTAAAAAATTTCAAAATGTAAAGTTTTTACTACAAGAATTACACAAAAAGAGGAAGATAAGAAACCGGTAACTCAAATGTCCAAAATTAAAAGAGGATGTGTTAATAAATCTGAGTTGTACTGCTTTGTGGCCCATATAGTGTTTAAAGTTAAATCAAATACCGCTTGGTATTTTGATAGTGGATGCTCTAGACACATGACAGGGAATCGTTCTTTGTTTAAAACCTTTAAGGAATACAATGAAGGGACAGTTACCTTTGGGAATGGTAAAACATCTAAAATTATTGGAAAAGGCTCTATTCAAATAGAAAGTATCCCTAAACTTGATGAAGTTTTATATGTGGAAGGACTTAAGGTAAACTAGATTAGCATAAGTCAAATATATGACAGTGATTTTAATGTACAATTTACAAACAATCATTGTATTGTAACAGATCAAAAGGGTGAATGTATGATTAAGGGAATCAGACCACATGATAATTGTTATTGTATTGATACATCACCCACAGTAACATATAACCTAGCTAAAAATGACTCAACTACTTTGTGGCACGAAAAGTTAAGTCATATGAATTTTAAAGAACTGGTTAGATTAAGTAAAACTGAGATTGAGCGTGGTTTACCTATTCTCTCAAAAATTGAAACACATGTATGTGGACCATGTCAATTGGGTAAACAAACTAGGATTTCTCATAAAAAGGTCAAGAGTATAAATACAAACAAAGTATTGGAATTGATACATATTAACCTTATAGGTCCTATGAGAACAAAAAGTATTGGAGGTAAGAAATATATCATAGTTGTAGTAGATGACTTTTCTCGCTACACGTGGGTAGACTTTCTTAGAGACAAGTCAAATGCTTTTAAGTTCTTCATCTCATATTGTACAAGAGTGTAGGTTGAAGTAGGTGACAAAATAGTAACCATCAAGAGACTGAGAACAGACCATAGAAAAGAGTTAGAAAATACTAAGTATGTTGACTTTTGCAAAGAACATGGTATCTTTCATGAATTCTCTACTTCTATCATACCTCAACAAAATGGAGCAGCTGAAAGGAAAAATAGAATACTTCAAGAGATGCCAAGAGTAATGTTGCATGCCAATGGAGTCTCCAAAAGGTTTTGGGCTGAAACTATAAACACTGCATATCACATTATAAATCATGTCTATCTTCGCCCAGGTATAAACCAAACTCCCTATGAGATATGGAGAGGTAAAAAACCCAATCTAAAATTCATGCATATTTTTGGAAGTAAATGCTAAATATTTAGAGATCGAGAACAATTGGGTAAGTTTGATTCAAGAAGTGATAAAGGTATATTTCTTGGTTATTTCCTAAATAGTAGAGCCTACAAAGTCTTTAACTGTAGAACTAATGTAGTTATGGAATCCATAAATGTCGTTATAGATGATGGAGGTAAGCAGATTACAAGTGAAGAAGTTAGAAATGAAGAAAATTTCACAACACCTTAATTAACAATGATCAATGACACAATTGGAGTAAAAGAAGAGGAGTTAAAAGAAAGAGAACAAAAGAAGGAAGAAGAATCAACCTCATCAATGATAAATCCAACTCGAACTTCAAAAAAGCATCATATTAAGAATATAATTGGAGATCCTAATGCAAGCATGGTAACAAGAAGAAGACAAATAAGTGAGGTAACCCATTTATGTTATATTTCTCAAATTGAACCAAAAAATGTGAATAAAGCCCTTAGGAATGAATTTTGGATAAATGCCATGTAGGATGAGTTAGCTTAATTTGAAAGATATCATGTGTGGGTATTAGTACCTAAGCCTAAAAACAAAAATATTATTGAAACAAAATGGGTGCTCAAAAATAAATCTGATGAACATGACATTGTTGTTAGAAATAAGGCTAGGTTGGTAGCTCAAGGCTACACGCAAGTAGAAGGAGTTTACTTTAATGAAACATTTGCACTTGTAGCTAGACTAGAGTCAATTAGGATTTTACTTGTCATTTCCTGTCACATGAAGTTCAAATTATATCAAATGGATGTTAAGTCTGCCTTTTTGAATGGATTTCTGAATGAGGAGGTATACGTTGAACAACCAAAAGGATTTGTTGATCCAAAGTTTTCAAATCATGTTTACAAACTCAAAAAAGCTCTTTATGGTTTGAAACAAGCTCCACGAGCATAGTATGAGAGACTTACCAACTATCTTTTGAACAAGGGATTTATTCGAGGGAGAGTTGATAAGACTCTATTCATTAAAAGGAGTAGTGATGAGATCTTTATTGCTCAAATTTATATGGATGACATAGTTTTTGGATCCACATCTAGTACACTAGTGGATGATTTTTATGCATGTTATGACAAATGAATTTGAAATGTCTATGGTAGGTGAAATGACCTTCTTCCTTGGTTTGCAAATCAAGCAATCTCATGATAATATATTTATTTCTCAAACCAAGTACGCATGTAACCTTGTTAAAAGGTTTGGTCTTGAAACTAACAAGCCATTACGGACTCCTTTAGGTACCAACACAAAAATTACAAAGGATACTCGAGGTAAAAGTGTTGATCAAACTCTTTGTAGGAGTATGATAGGTAGTTTACGTTACCTCACTGCAAGTAGGCCTGACATATGTTTTAGTATTGGTGTGTGTGCCAGTTATCAAGCTGACCCTAAGGAATTACACTTAGAGAATGTAAAGAGAATCATCGGGTATATCTTAGGAACAAATTATGGTTTATATTTTACTACTGATACTACTTGTGAAGTAAGTGGTTTTACAGATGTCGACTGGGCAGGTAACTAGGATGATAGGAAGAGCACATCAGATGGTTGTTTCTATATTGGAAACAACTTAGTATCCTGGCACAGTAAAAAATAGAACTCTATCTCACTCTCTACAGCTAAAGTGGAATACATTGTTGCAGGAAGTTTTGCACACAAATGCTTTGGATGAAAAACATGCTCAAGGACTATGGTCAACCATAAGGTATGATGCTCTTATATTGTGATAACTGTAGTGCTATATATTTCTAAGAACCCAGTTCAACATTCTAGAACTAAGCACATTGACATTAGGCATCACTTTATTTGAGAATTAGTTGAAGAGAAAATAGTGACACTTGAGTTTATACCTACCGAGAGACAATTAGCTGATATATTCACTAAAACCATAGACACTCAAAGATTTAAGTATCTCATAAGTGCCTTGGGAATTTCTCCCTCAAATTGAATTTTAAATTTTATTACAAAAAAAAATATAACATCCTTGTCTGGTCAACATAGTATTCAACTTATTTAATACTTTCATACACATAATTTCATTTTTAGTGACTCAATTCATTTTGATATTTATTATATAAATTATTCTACAATTTTGGCTTATGCACACACACATATTCTTGTACATGTGATGATCGATATTGACACGAACTTATTCACACACTCACGAATACACATATATGTTATGCTTGAAGTTTATGAATTTTCTTGAAAGACTCTAAGACTTCAACTAATCTTGATTGTAAAATTGTGTTGAGTTCTACTTATGCTTACTAAAATTTTACTGTATGGAGGCACCTAGTATTGAGAGGGCTACCTACTGTGATGTGTGAACCTAACGTAGTGTGTGGAGAGGGCTACCTCACAACTAGTGTGAAAGTCATCATGCTAGGTTTATGGATCGTGCAAAAAAAATTATGCAAAAAGTGACTACTTATAAATCTTTTATAATGAATCACAAAAAGAAAGAGCCAATAGATGTTATAAAAAATATATATATAATTTACCTCATATGTATTAAAAAAATAAAAAAAATAATAAGTCCTCCTTTAGTAGATATACTTTATTTTATAATATTGAAGACTCGATTATAGTTTTACATGATAAGTGATAATTTTTTTTCTTCTGAGTCATTCTTGATAAGTCATAAATGAATTAATTGACATATTTGTGGAGTTTAAACATATATACTACTTTAAGTAAATATCAATATGTCATTATATATGCAAAGTGTGTGTGCACCTTTTCTATTCTACTTATTTATTTATATGATAAATAATCAAAATTGGAGTTAAAAAATGATGAGTTCTCAATTGGTTGTGTGCTTGTTTGTAATTAAATGAGTTTAATACCTTATGTGGGTATTTAAAAATTACAAAAAAATTTAGATTTTTATTCATTTTTATTTATTACCTTTTTAATTCGTTTTTAAGTTAAAGAGTTATAGAACTTAGGGGGAGTTTAAAGAATATTGCATTTATGTATTACTCTACTTCTACATTGCTATATCTTTAGGAGGAGTTTAGCTTCATTGCTTTGTCTAATGTTTTGTCCTTCTCGTATGTCAAAAAGGGGAAAAGAATAATATGTTTTACTTCCATGTTTTTATTTTGTTATGCATATAAGGGGAGAGCATATTTAATTAAGCCTAATTGATATGAATGCATACTACATGACTATTCTTTACACTACGCTTATTTCTATGTAAACTGAACTAATATACAATGAGGTTTTCATGCCAAGTTATCCTATACTTTGTTAATGTTGTTTCAGTTACTTACAAGCTTGTCAAGTTGCAGCGAAGATGGATCTACTGGACCATAGGATAGTTCCATTATGAAATATGGGACATCATTGTATTTTTATCTTATTTCTATAAGTGTCGTGTAATAAGTGGGATGTTTTGATATATGTGTTGGAAAAAAAAGCTGTCGATTGAATCCAAAGAAACAATCAAAATCTGGTGAAGAAAAAAAAGAAACAACAACAACATCAAAGGTAATTAATATATATGCAGAAGGTATTGGAAAAAGGCATAGTAGTATAGTCATTTAGGTTATTATGACAAAGTTAATTAATTTATCGATATAACTTACGGTAAAAAGTATATTGTAACGAGTTCTAGCCATATACCTTGATTTAATATATATATATATATATATATATATATATATATATATATATATATAATTGAAACACAGAAGGCATCGAAAAAAAAGAATAGTGGTATAGTTAATTTACGGTAAAGTTAACTAATATATATTTGATTTGTATTGATTAATTTTTCTTAGTTAGATTTTTAGATATTTAGATTAAATAATTTTAAGAACAATCATAATTATTTGATTTAATTATTAAATGTTAAAGAAATTATTTGTATGCTTAATCTTTTTGCTCCATAATTTACTAGTTGATTTGATTTAAGTGATATATGGTTTGAATCATCTAGTTAGGATTATTTATTGTTAAATCCATTCTAGAACACCACTTGTGTTTTTTGTGTTAACTATTTTGCAGTTACTTTGGGAACATATCTGATTAGGGGAAAGCTTATTGAAACGTTGGTCAGGAAATCACTCACGTTAATTTTAGAAACTGTGAAAACAGAGCAGAGGTTCGTAAGTAAAGTACATTGAGGTAGTATCCTAGGGAGGGTAGCATAAGACCGAGTTTGTACTTGAATTGATTTTCATAGTAGAAAGTTAGGTGGTCCGGTGGACCAGTGGTTTCCCTCTTAGGTCATTATTGTGGCCTAAGTTGTTTCCACCTAAATATATCATGTGTTATTCTTTTATTTTAGCACTTGTTTTTACACATGATTGTATAACCAACGAATTTATCCAACAAATCCCTCAATTTAATCATTTTATAAAATTCTCTGTACATTCATCAACACAGAATTGCTGGTATTCTATTTTCGATCTTAGTTTCTTTTTGCACACTTATTTGTTATTTGCTTGTAATGTCTCAAATTTGTTTATATTAAAATCCAATTCTGTTTTTATTTTTATAGGCAGAACCATAATAAAATAAAATTTATGCTCAAATCACGTTGCTATCTTGTGCATATAGACATGGTAATGGATCCAATCTTCTAATGATCTAATCTAATTTTTTATTCAAAAAATTTCATTTGATTTGATATTTTTGTTAAGAGCCTGATCCCAAGAGAAAGTTAAGCAAAACACTACAAGAACTTGACATTTTATTGATAAGAGAACTCAACTATTTAAAGCCATTATAGAAAGTAAAAAGAGAAAAATGTGCATCCCATGTTTGTAACTACAAATTGTTAGGAAATTTGAATAAAATGGTATAATCACAAATTCTTCCTCCCAAGATCTTCCTTAGCAGAATATCAAATAACAGAGAAATAGATAATACACAACACAAGAATTATAGTGGAAACTCCAAATTAGAGAAAAACCACTTTCGTTGTCAAAAGACAACCAGAGAAAAATTCACTATGTGGAAAATTGTTACAACCACACTCTCAGTAATTTTCTCACACACCCAAAAGACAAGAGCAATTACAAGCCCAAGAGAATTTTCCCACAAAATTCTCTCACTCAAGAACTTCTCATACAAGTTTTTCTCTATTTTTGGGATGATTAACAATGAAGAAATGAAGCCATATTTATAGTCTTCAAGTTCTCATTTCATATGCCAAACATTTCTTCATTCAACAAAATTAGGCTACCTAATTTTTCTATTTTTTATTCAAACAAGGTTAAGCACCTCCATCTTTGACAATATGGTAAGCCACCTTCCATGAATTTTCTTCTAAATTAGACACCTCCTATTTTGACTAACAAACCTAATATTATTTTTAATCAATCACAACAATCTCCACCTTGATTAAAAATAAACATAGTTACCACTACAATATTGTCTATTCCAACAGTCATAATTCTCTATACCGAGAATTATCATACTCTACCATAAAGAGTACATCCACTTAGAATTAATCACCAATTCTAAATTTTAAAAGTTTGATGATCATATCATACATTTTAAAAATTTAAAAACTTATGTATAAATTTAGTTAAACTTTAAGAATTAATGATATACTTCAACTTATAAAAAAATAGAATTAAGTTCATTCTAGTTTTATAATTATTTAATAAGTATACTTATTAAAATTAAAAGAAACAAAGAAAGAATAATAATTATAAATTATTATGAAACTAAAAAATAAAATCAAAATTCTATTAAATTAGTATACATAATCCTAAAAATGACATAAAATTGACCATTAATTTAATAAGTATGATATAAAATTTGATAATTTTTGTGTAATTTTATCTTTAATTATTATAAATAAATATTTTATATTAAAATGATCATGATAACTTTATAAATAATATGTCATGTTAAGATTAGTAAGATTTATGGTAAGTATCAATGTATTTACTCATATAACATAATTCAGTTATAATTTAATTTTTGTTAATTTATTTTTTAAATTATATGTAAAAAATAATTTTTTACATTAGATGTAATTTAAAAAATAATTGATTATAAATATATTAATTGTATTTTAGTAGAAAAATTAAAAAAAACTAAAAAATTGATAAAATAATTGATTTTAGGTAATTAAATTTAAAATTTATAAATTCTCATTTAGTGAAAATTTAAAAAAACAAAAATTAAAACACCTTTTATCATTATAAACTTTTATTATTACAGAATTAAAACAAAACCAACATTATTTTAAATACGTGTTAAATTTTAATTTTTTTAAATTATATTGATAATATATATTAATAATTATTTCTAGTGGAAGAATAAAAGAAAAAAATCAAAAGGTTCATCAAATATTTGATTTTTTTATGAAATATTTGATTATATGTAAAATAGTTAATAAAATTTACAATTGCAATGAAAATCAAACCACTTCGAAAAATAATAATAATTATCAATTATTATGAGACTAAAAAAATCAAAATTCTATTAAATATATGATAAGTTAGTATATTTTAAAAAATATCTACTTTAATTATCAATGTTTTTCTCATATAATATAATTCAATTATAATGTTATTTTAATTTATTTATTTTTAAAATTATATTTAGTGTAAAAAATAATTTATTATATATAATAATTATCTTTTAACGTGTGAATTAAAAAGAAAAATCAAAAAAATACCAAAAACTAATAATAATCATAATAATGATATTATTATAGAATTAAAAGCAAAATAAAAAGTCTCATATCAATTTTAACTTATTTTTTAAATTATATTAGTGTAAAATAATTAATTATATGTATTAATAGTTATTTTTTATTGGAATAATAAAAAATCAAAATATTCTTAAAATATTTGATTCTATGTAAAAAGAATTCATGAAATTGACAAATTATAAAGAAAATAAAAAATATTCATGAAAACTATAATAATTGTCCATTATTACGAAATTAAAAAAGAAAATCAAAATTATACTAAATAAATGTTAAATTATTATATTTTAAAAAATATCTATTATAAGTATCAATATTTTTCCTCATATAACATAATACATAATTATATTAAGATAGAAAATAATTTTATCTCTTTTAAAAACCCTAGTTGTTTTTTTTTTAATTTCTTATTTTCTATGAGAGAATAAATTCATTTCACATGGTAACTTTCTCTCTATTAGATTAATCATTATTTATTTTTTATTTTAAATAAATATCATAAGAGTTACTTTGTGATTTTTTTTATTCTACACGGATTTATATTGGTGTAGTAATTTTTTTACTTAAATTTGATTTATGGTGAAGTTAGACATATTTTATTATGGTTTGTCATGTTTGTCCTATATTTAAATGTGGATCTAGCATTATTATTTAAAATTTTGTTACAATTTAAAAATTAAAGAACTCAAATCATGAAAGATCAATTTTTGTTGAAGAATTATCATATTATCAATTCGAATAGGAAAACTTAGACGAAGATAAAAAATAATTAAAGAAAAAAGCATGAAAGCTTTACTCATTGGATTACAAATATGATTACAAATATGTTGTTGTGGTTCTTATGATAATTTTGATAATTTAATATATTTTTTAAATTATATTTTGTATAAAAATATTTAACTATATGTGTTGATTGAACTAAAAAGAAAAATTAAAAGACTCCTAAAATAGTTATTTTATATGATTTTAAAATTTATAAATTATATTTTAACGTAAATTTAAAAAATAAAAATTAAAAGACTTATGATCATTGTAATAATTGTCTATTGTTACAAAATTAAAAGAAAAAAAAGTTCTTAAATATGTTAAATTTTAAATTATTTTTTGAATTATATTTAGTTTAAAAATAATTAATTATATGTATTAATAATTATTTTTTAGTGAGACAATTAAAAAAACTAAAATATTTTTAAAATATTTCATTTTATGTGAAAGATTTAATGAAACCGATAATTATAAAAAAAAATAAGACTTATAAATATTGTAATAATTATCAAAATTAAAAAAAATTAAAGTTCTCTAAAATATGTTCTAAAATGATACACTTAAAATTATAAATTATAAAAATTGATTAAAAAATTTCAAAAAGAGAGATTTTCTTTTTTCTTGTTTCTATAATTTATAATCCATTCAATATTGTGAAGATTTTAATACTTTTTATAATTTATTACGTAAAAATTAATACAAATATTCTCTCTTTTATATTTTAATTTGAAATATAATGTGTAATCATGCATATAGTTATTTTAATAAATATAAAATTTAAGTGTTTAAGTGATAAATAAAACTTTATCTAATTAATAAATTTTGAAGTTATAAAAATTATTAAATATCATTTTTATTATTTATAATTATTTTCATTTTAAATTATTTTTAACTCGTTACTTTAATTTTAATTTTAAATTTTTTGAATTTATGCTAGGTTGACTTTATGTGTTGATTATGTCATAATAAAATTTCATAAATGTAATATACCAAAAAATCAAATGATTTATCCATTAAAATTTATGTATTTTAAATTAAATTTTAATATTTTATTTAAATTAAATATATTGTATTATAATTAATTATAATATTTTAAACTAAATTTTATCACATAAGGCAGGTTTTATTGGTTCGTTATTTTAAATACATAATCTACATCAAAATATTTTAGAAAGTTAAGTAAAGTAATATATAAAAAATTATAATAAAAAGATATTTAATAATATTTAGGGGTATTGAGTTAGATAAAGATTAAAATTAAATGAATTAATTTAATTAAATTATTTTTAATATAAATAATGATTGAAATGTTTTAATAATAAAAATATATAAATTAAATAGGATTATTTTTATGATTAAAAATTTTAAAAACTAAGTGTATATGAAATTAAGGAATAACATTTGATAAATAAAATTTAAGTGAAGTATTTATAAAATTATATATATATATATAATATAATTATATATTTTAATTTTAAATATAATTTAAATATATTTTTATTATAATATAAATAATATTTTTTAATTAAAAATAATTAATATTATATTTTTGATATGAAATTTAGGATTTAGATGTAATGAATGAGAGTAAAATATCTAATATTAAAAGAAGTTAGAAGTTATAAGATTAATAATTAGTATAATTTAAATATATATATTGAAAAATTAAAATAATTTTAAATTTGGTGTTTAAAAATTTAAGATTTATTAATAAACTAATATTCTTATTCTTTTCTAAAATTTATATTCTAATTACTAATATTTATTTTTATCCATTTTATTTCAGCTCATAAATAACACCAGACGCGCAAGAGCTTCCTATATCTGATGATCACGTAGAAAGTAAGGTGGTGTCGGTTAATTTAATTTGCAGTGGTCTTAGTTTTGTGGAAGTTGAACCGACTTTGGCAACAAGTCACACTGTTCTCAAGGCGAAACCAGTGGCACATAGTTGGAGATCACGCCCTCGTGTTCTAAAACTTGTAAGTTTCTAACCCTAACCTCTCTTTGTTTATTGTGCTAACACATTGTTAAAACTTTAACTTTTAGCAATTCTATGTATGATCACTTGCCAATGTCCTGTAAAGCTCTTAATTTTATGCTTGATGCTCCTCATGACTCATGCTTCTTTGGGAAGAACCCTATCTTTGGTTTGCTGCGTTCCTTGCTTTCTTCTCTAGTTTTGACTATAGAATGTATCTTATATTCAATCAAGTATTGATTTTTATTACAATTAAACAACTTTTGATTTTTCAAAATTAATACATTTTCTTTTTATTCATATACATTCTTACTGAAAAATTATTTATTGTTTCTAAAGTATTTCATCTTAAGTAATAACGTGGTATTTCAAATTTATAAAATTTAATATTAGTATAACTTAAAAAAAACAAATAATAAATAAGAGATAGAGAGAAAAAACAATCTATGAATAGTATATTTAAGACTAATGAAAAACGAATCGTAAGTAAATCGTCCTTATTTTATACTCAATGATTTTATTTGGTGATTCACATGTATTACATTGTTGCAAATAAAACTTCATGTTATTAGAATATTTATTTTTGGTGAAGTATATGTGTTCAAACAATATGATATAGATATGGAGTTGGGTACTTGACATCCTAATACATATCCTATTAATGAATAGTACTAAATATTTTCTTTTTAAAAATGTAGTTTGAATCACACTTTTTACTCCCATGTTCATCCCATCCATAACCAGTGTATAACTCTTATCTCTTCTCAAAACTCACAACAGAACAACTTAAGAAAAAGGAGAAAAAATGTTGAGGGGCTAAAATGATCTAAAGGTATTGAGGCCTCAAGATTTCGGGTGTTTTGAGTTTGGGAGAAAATTGGTCAAAAATAGCCCAAATACTGTATAAGTCGTGTACAAGCTATAGTCTATACTAGCCATTTTAAGACAATTTCTATCAAATATCCAAAAACACCCTATTTAGGGTCCAAACTGGATCTAAAATCATAAGAAATAGTCAATCATATAGCAATATTGGTGGATGTATCTAGTTGAAAAAAGAAATAAAAACAAAAGATTCCACAATGTAAAAATAAGTAACAAAAATTCTAGTAAACCTTATATAAATTAAAAAAAGTTGCTTTCAGAGTATTAGTCTTTGTGCTAATTTGCTTAAATATTGTGATAAATTAAGATTGAAGCAGAGAACAGAATCTCTGACTTAGACCGTTGATAAAGATTGACATATTATTATCTAAACTACATCAATTGTTAGCACAACAGCTAATATCTGAATATTTAACTTGTACTGAAGCTAAAAAGCATGCATTTTTTCCATGGATATCAGACATTAATACCCACAATATCTTCTAAACTACAAAATGCCAAGCCAGCTAGCTGACTAACATATTCTGATTTTGATTTTGGCATTTCTACAAACAATCATATATTTCTAGGTATGTGATCTCTATGGTATAGGCATGCCTAGTTTGGCTTAAAATAATGCAATTAGAAAGTTATAAAGCTGTCTACTTACAGGCAAAAGAAGAAGACTGTGGTCCACCTGTTAAATTTTTGCCCAAATAAATATTCATGGCATGATCACTCAATATTTAAGAAACCCTAGACGATTCTCAATAATTTTTCCTATTCAATAATCATTATATATACTCACTTTTGCATGCATGGCAGAATATATATTTATACGTGTGAAACACCTCTATTTATTTAGAATTTCATTTTCAATCAACCTTTAACCTTATGAATTTTGTGGTTCAGCTAGGGGTTTGGTGGGTAAGACTCATTTTTTCCATTTAATTTCAAGTCACATGTGGAACCATATCAAGTATTGCTTGCTTTGCTAATTTGTTTGAGTAATTTACTAAAGTAATAGTTTAATTTTTGAGTTCTCCAAGGTTCTGTCTCTACACCCAGATGGATTATTTTATGAATTTAGGTTAGGTGTACGAACCCTAGGTTTGACTTGGAGTTTGAACACTTTATAAAAACCACAACATACTTTCCAAATATCCCCTCTTTCAGTTTGAATAACAAGCAAAATACCCTAAATTTGATCCTAAGATATAATTTAGCAAGAAGAAATATGCTTCACATAAGGTTTACAAGCTATGTTTTAGGACTCCTCTTTGTTTTACATGTCCTCAATGATTCATCTGTTTATGCACATCAAGGTATATACATATACCGCTTAATATTTGCAGCTTAGAAATTGAATCAGACTTTTTTGTATTTAAGCTTATTATCTTTGCAGGTAGGAAGGAGCCTTTGGTTACCAGAAAAGATGCTTCTGAAGATAAGGTAGGGTACTTTCCCCCCCCCCCACCAAAAAAAATACAAAAAATTTAGTACAAACACATAGTACTTTGATAGTTATCCTAAACAGTAATATATCTGCAGGAAGATCTTAACGGTATTGTCACTGCCAGCACGACGATAATAGGACTTGGAAGAGGGAAGATGGTGGAATACAAAGAGCGAAGAAAAGAAAACGAAGAAGCAAGAAAAGGGCAAAATGGAGCAACTTCAGAGATTTCAGGTGCAAATTGTGATTTCGAAGAAAAGAAGGACTTTAATGTGAAATCATCATCTATTGATTTTGGGGATAGAAGAAACAAAACTATTAAGGAAGGGGCTGGTTTTGTAGCTTTTAATGCTGATTATCATGGGCCTAAACGCCACACTCCTATACATAATTGACTTATCATGGAAGGCATTCCAAGTTCTAAATATCCATTTTTGATCTCTCTTTAACTTTAGTTTGTTATTTTTCTTAGATGGTCTCCAAAGTGAAAGTCGACATGCATGTAATATATTATTGTATGTACGTAGTCAAAAAGATTTAGAAGTTGGAATCAACGGAGTTTAATTAATAAATTCCCTTTTTTGATGCTTAAGCTTCTCTACTTGCAGTTTGTTTTCTGCTTCTATATACAAAGTTTACATGTGATTGCCTCCTTCTTCAGTCGTTTTGAAATCACTTTTTACATGTGATCACCAAAAAAAAACATCCTCATCAGATATCATTTAAATTTCAGACATTTCTTATACTAGTCTTACCTTGCAGGAGAGAATAGGAATGCTTCATCTGATTCTCTTGGAACATCTCAAGAAAATTTGACCTCTCAGGTATATCTCTCTCCCTCGTACTCTCTCTTAACATATGAAAAAACACGCACGGTGCTTGCACATACGCATCAACTTCTTCTAAACTATAGGTCCCCTCAAAATGTAGTATTTTAATTTGTTTTGATGAAAGTGAAAGGACAAACCTAAGAGTATTTTATTTACTACTTGTTTGGTTTCTATTACAGCAAGACATTAAAGTTGTGTTGCAAACAAACAACTTGGAAACTGTGAGCTTGACAACTCCAAGAAATGAAGCCAAAAATCTCCTGAACTCGAACCCCAAACACTCTCAAGACTCCAAAGCAGAGCCATTAACCCAAGAAAGTTCTGAGAGTAGTGGAGTTTCTGAAAAAAATCTCGATGATGATACTCCAGAGAAAGATGAGGCAAGAATGCTTCTTGAGGCAGCCAAAGAAATAGTCAATCTAATGCACAAAGATTATAAAGGAATGGGTCACCGCAAGCCGCCTATTAACAACCATGAACCTTGGCATTGATCGATCTCTACAATCACTCTGAGACCTTAGCTAGAACTAGAACTAGAACTAGTACTCGGTCTCAACAGTTTTGCCCCCCATTAGGAAAGTGAAGACACCATAATAGTGGATGTCTTCATCTTTCTTAATTTTTTGTTTTGATTATCGGCAGGGGAACTAATAGTACTGTTATATTTTTATTTCCAATCAAAAGTTATAAGTAGAAACAGGTATAAGCACTGTAAATGAAGCACTTTTTGGTAATGTGAAGTTTAACTGCAGCTTTTATTGTGAAGTATATCATAATCGATGCATCGGTGCCTGGTGGCTGGTGCATCTTATTTAATTTATGCTTTTATCTTCGTATGAAATGCTATTAATGAATAAACAGCTTCAGTGAGATGATAACCCAACAATATCTTAAATATAGTTTCCTTTGGTGAAATTTACAAAATTTTACATTTAAAATTATAAGGATATATACATATCCATCTAAGTAACATGTGCATTCATTCGCCCCTATTCACAAGTCTTAGAACTCAAAGAGACAAAGGTACGAGTCTATAGAAAAGATCATGTTCGAGTAAGGTCATATTCACCTGTCTTTTAAATATTAAAGTTTTCTTGTGTTACCAAGAAACTATGAACCAACCCAACCGTATAACATAAATACTTTATGAAAAAAAAAAGCAATGAATGCTGGAATTATTATCATAATTGTGTAATAACGAAATAAGTATCTTAATGACTAGCTAGATTTTTAGTAAAGATAACGAATTTATCCTATTTTATTTAATAAATATGAGTGTAAAGTGTATTTTCTTTAAAAACATTGAACTTCATTCTTATTTTAATGGCATAATTTTTAGTTATAAAATATAAAATGTATAGGATTAAAAGATTTGTCAGTATATATTATATAACTACGCGAGTAATCAAGGGACATTATACAATATGTACAGTGACAATTGACAAAACACACCTTTTTAGTTTTATAATCTAAATTATAAAGATAGTAAAATATACATTATTATCTGGTGGGAGAAAAATTAAAATTATATATATTATGTTAAAATTAAATCTAATTAATGATAAAATCCATTATAGCTTGTAACAAAAAATATTTAAAATCAATACCAATTCAATAAATAAAGTAGTTGAAAAGAGTTGTTAAAAATTAACACCAACTCAATAAATTGAGTAGTTAAAGGATGTAAAAAAATAAATAAAGTGGTTAAAATATGTAGAAAGAGAAGTGCGTAGAATGTAATAATATTTGTGTAGTTAGAATTATTTCTATGGCCAAGCACGATCTCTTCTTGAACCATGAAATTACACTTCTAATTTAGGATAAGATTTTTATCTTCACATCTTTGAAAAACAAGAGCTAAATTATGCAAACAACAATAAAAAAATGTACCAAAAATCGAAAAGTCATTCATGAAAATTTTCATTATATCTTCCACCATATTAGAAAGGATAGTCATCATGCAACGTTGAAATGTTGTTGGGGCATTGCAAAATCCAAATGGAATCCTTCTAAAAGCAAATGTTTCAGAGGGGTATGTGAATGTAGTTTTCTCTTAATCTTCGGGGGCTATGACAATCTGGTTATACTCCGAATAACCATCTAAGAAGCAATAGTAAGGATGTCCAGCCAATTGATCTAACATTTAAACAATGAATGGAAGTAGAAAACGATCATTTCTTGTTGTTTTGTTTAACTTGCGGTAATCTATACATACATGCCAACACATGATTGTTCTTGTAGGAATAATCTCATTGTTGTTATTTTTCACCACCGTAATTCCACCCGTTTTTGATAAAACATACATTGGATTTACCTATGAGCTATCTAAAATAGCATAAATAATTCTAGCATTGAAGAGCTTTAAAATTTTAGCTTTCACAACTTCCTTCATTGTTGGATTTAATCTTCTTTGGGACTTAATTGATGGTTTGTAAGGTTCCTCCATTAGACTTTTATGCATGCAAATGGATGGACTTATACCTTTTATGTAAGAGATAGTCCATCCCAAGGTTGTTCTATACTCCCTTAACACATATAGTAACTTTTTCTCTTCTTTGGGTGTAAGTGATGCCGCAACAATCACTGGAAGTGTGTAACTATTGACCAAGAATGCATAACCAAGATGCTTAGAAATTTGCTTCAACTCTAGAGTTGTAGTTTGTTGCACTTTTTCGATAGAAATTATAGAATCTGTCTTTGCTACCATTGGCTCCAATCTTTCCAATTCTATGCTAAATGATGTAACTTGTTGCAATGCTTCCAAGGCAAATACATATTAGAGAAATTCTTCACTAACAAAAGGTAAATTAGGTTCACAAGCAACATAGTTATTAAAATCATAAGCATGAGATGAAGTGGTGATACATCGTTCTAGGTGATCGGCCGACATATCTTCTTGAAGGGCTTCTACTTCACATTTTTCAATGATATCTACCCAAAAGTAAGTGCTTGGATATTCTAAAAATCTTATAACTTCATAGATGTTGAATGTAACGTCTTCCTTGTTCACTCTCAATGTTAACTCGCCTTTTTGAACATTCATTAAAGCCCTTCCCGTAACCAAAAATGGTCGACCAAGAATTAGTGGGACATCTTGGCCTTCGTCCATATCTAACACCAGAAGATCAATAGAGAAAATAAATTTATCCATCTTTACCAATACATCTTCTATGATTCCCTATGGATACTTGATGGATCGAACTACTAGATGTAAAGATATTGTTATTTGTTTCATCTCTCCAAGTCCTAATTTTCTATAAACAGACAGTGGCATAAGATTAATGCTAACACCAATATCACATAAAATTTTATAAAAAAATGAATTTCCAATAGTGCAAGGCAAAGTGAAACTTCTTAGATCTTTTAATTTTTGAGGTAATTTCTTTTGAAGAATGACACTACATTCTTCAGAAAGCTTCACTATTTCAAACTCTTCCAACCTTCTTTTCTTGGACATGACGTCCTTCAGGAATTTTGCATAATTTTTCATTTGTTCTGAGGCATCTGCAAAAGGAATATTTATGTGAACTTTCTTAAAGATATCCAAAAACATAGAAAATTGTTTATCTAATTTTTGTTTATAAAAGCGTTAAGGATAAGGAAGTAGAGTAGAGAGAATAAGAGAATTGTCAAGAAATGAAATTTATGGAGGCATGTCACTCTCTCTTAGTGTATCATCAATAATCTCCTCTTCTTTTACTTTATTATTATTTTGGCCATTGTTTGAAGCTGTAAGGGTGGATTCAGTTTCCTTTGATGTTGACCTCTCAATTTCTCTTCCACTCCTAAGTGTAATGGCCTTGCATTGTTCCTTTGAATTCACTTCTGTACTGCTAAGAAAAGTTCATATTTGTTGAGCATTAATGGTTATGACAAGTTGCTCAATTTGCAATTCAATATTTTTCATAGTGGCTCCTATATTGTTAAAATAAGTCTCAATGTTATCTATCTGTGAATCACTCTTTTTAAACCTTGCTTTGGTCTCCTCAACAAAGGAAACCATGGCATCCTCAAGTAACATCTTCTTCTCGCTTGGTTGACTATCAAACCCTAGAGGAGGTTGCAACGCATTCTTTGTGTTTCCATAAAAAAATTCTCATGATTTTGAAGCCTTGGATGGTAGTAATCTAGCATAGGATTACCACGATAATTGTAGTTTTGACTGTTGATGTATTGAACATGTTCTTGACTTTCTTCATTCATCGGAACTGTCATACTCGAGTTCGCAACATATTTTACACTTTGTAGTATTCTTTGGGTTGTCAAGGTTAAAAATCTAATGAGATGGAGAAGCTACTTGAGCTAAAAAGGCAACAAACGACTCAAATTCATGAATCTTGGTAACTTTCTTAGCCATAGATCTTTCAGTTGGCCATTGATAGTTGTTTGAGGCCATTTCTTCCAAAAGATAAATAGCATCCTTAGTTGTCTTTGGCATCAAAGTTCCACTAGAAGTAACATCAACTATAGTTCTAGTTTGCCCATTTAACTCATTATAGAACATCTGAACTTGTAACTAATCTAGTAATCCATGTTGAGGGCAACGCCAAATGATATATTTATACCTTTCTCATGCTTCATAGAGTGTCTCAAAATTATTTTGTCTAAATTGATCAATCTTACTCCTGAGTTGGGTTGTTTTTGCAGGTGGAAAGAATTTAGCAATAAACGTTTCTGTTATGTCTTGACAACTAGTGATTCTTCCCAATTGTAGAGATTGTAGCCAACCTCTAGCCTTGTCCCTCTTTGAAAAAGGAAACAATCTCAGTCTAATGGTGTCTTTAGAAACATCATTCATCATTACAGTGTCACAAATCTCTAAAAACATCGTCAAATGAATATTGGGATTATCAAGTGGCTATCTGCTAAATTGGACTTGTGCACCATACTGATCAACACAGGTTTAAGCTCAAAATTATTGGCATTAATGGTCTGACGTCTTACACCTTAGTAATTCTCATTCATAATTAACCTTACATAATCCTTCAAGGTGTATGATAGTGCATTATGTTATTCTTCAGCCATGACTAGTATTTTCTTCTTTCTTCATTATCTAAAAGTTCTTTCGATCTCCAATAAAAAAGAATAATGTTTCGAGTTCTAGCACGACACACCTAGAGAAAAATAAAAATAAAAATGAAATAAAATATAATTCTATATTAAAACCAAGATTATTTTGTATCAATATTGGAAAAAATAAGAAAAAATCAATCCACATCAACGACACTAAAAATTTGATCGGTGTAAAACTGCAAATGCAAAATATTTTAGTTTTATAATAAAGTGATAAGAAGAGTATCGTCCTCAGAGATTGGTAACTTATTTTTGACAAATACTAAAATTATATTAATCTCAATTTTATCTAGAGAAGTTATTAAAGTTGTTGTAATTGAAATTTAAAATAAAATTAATTTAAAGAAAATATGTAAAAGAAAATAAAGATGTTGTTCACGAATCAAATTAATAGGAAGAAAATTTCTAAAAAATAGATTTTACCTAATCTCTCACTATGTTTTAATTATCTAGCTAATTGAATTTAATTATCTATGTTTTTTAGCAATCTTCGAAAAACATCCAAAAGTCTCTTTCGACGGTCAATTGAAAATATTCTTATTTATTAATTTATACAAGAGTATGCAATTTAATAAAACAAGAAATCATTAAGATCAATAATTTTAATACTACACAGATTCATATAAGTCTTTCGATCTCTATAATTACCTATATCAAAATATTTCACATATATCTTATAATTTCTCTTTCAATAATAAATCACAATATTAAAATCATCTAATTAATAGTCATTTAATTAAAAACAATAAATTCATAATAAATTAGATAAATATGAAGAAAAATAATTCAAATTAACATAAAAAATCAAACATATTTCAGAATTAAATTACATCTTTTTCTTAGAATAAAAAATTTAATTCATACTAAAAATTAAATTAAACATAAATAAAATAAAAAAAAATGAATCATAAAAAGAATCTGCTTTTGTGTCTCTCTTACGTTTTTTTTTCTTTCTTTTTTCTGGTCAACGTAGCTTCTAAATATTTTTCTTTCTCTTCTGCACCATCAGTTTCTCTCTGTTTTTTTCTTCTTTTCCCCGTTCATTTATGCCTTATGCGTGTTATATATATATATTAACCCTTTTGCACCACCTCTGTTTCTTACTTTATATATATATGGTTTCTTATAAATATATTTAAAAACATCTTAATTTAAATTTAAGAGTACAATATGTTTTTAAAATTTTAAATATTTATTATAATAAAATTTAAATAATAATAATAATAATAATAAGTTTAAATTTAATAAAAAATAAATAAAATTAGACCAAAATTTAAAGTTAAAAAATAATAAATTATATCAAATTATACAAGTCATCAATAAGATAAATATAATTTTACACTAATAAATTATACAAAAAATATAAAATAAAATCCCTTTGAATCGAATAGCATAAGACACACAACAATAGTACTTGATGCTGCTGAATTTTCCTGTACATTCTACATTTTGTATTAAAAAATCATTATTCCTTATTTCTAAAAAATTATTAAGATTAAATATTTTTATACATAAAATTAATATTTATTACATGTTCTAACAAATACATATTTGAAGAGATTTAGCTATAATATACAAACCATGATTTGAAACAAATATTTGGTCATATTAAGAGCCATTTTGACATTCTTTGTTATCTATGAAGAAATATAAAATAAAATTTTAATAGTGTACATAGGTCTATAATATGGAAGAGAAAATATTTCATCAAGAAAGGAGATGACAAAGTTTTCTTAATTTGGAATTAGGTTTTCTCTTTTTTATTTGTCCAACTCCATTTAAAAATCATTTAAGTGCACTTTTTGTTTTGAAACTTGGAAATCAAGCAATGAGATATTGCGTAGTAAATTACCATAAATATTGTTCTTTTCAACGTCGTGATCACCATGAATTTTTGATCCATATTCAGATTGGATGAGAGGAAGATTTTGCCTTTTTACACTTTTTTTATTGTTGACAAGAGTAAAATAGCACCAAATGTTTGTGCATCCTTAATTACCAAGAAAATTTTACTTTTTTTTAATCTTGAACTTTAAACGTCTTGTCACTACTTTCTTTATTTTGAAATTGCAAGAAATATCTAAAAACTCCTAAAACCTCAACTTGAAATTTTTTAAAACTTCACGTGTAAATTGTTGACACTTGCTTCTCAAAAGGTGATAGTGATTTTATAGTCGGCTTCTTATTTAAACTATTGAAATATGCTTGAATCTCATTTTCCTTTCTATCTTCAAAAGTCACTTCCTCTTGGTTAACAAATTCTTTTAGTGAAGTCTTCTTATTCACATACTTATCAAAAAATAAGTTTATGCTTTCTAATTTGTGAATAAGTTTATGTTTTCTAATTTATGAGTGGTATGCATCCTAAACACAAAAGTATCTCTTATGTAAACAGATATCCAATAATTATGATCTTCAAACAATGAAGTGAGACATTCATTATTTTTCAAGTTCAAAATTTTCAATTATATCCCACCATTTTTGTTAAAAATCTTATTATGTCCATGAACTATATATGCAATTGTTCAGCACACCAATGCAATTTTCATTATTCAGTAAGCTTTTTGGGGACTTTTCTCAATATAAGTCACAAATAAAAGTAGTGCCTTGTATTTGGAAAAACATTAGCAATAACCATGACTTTATCTCAGTTAATTAGTATCATACTAATTGATTATGATAAAACCCATTACTCTCACCCATGTTTGCATTATCCAAATAAATGAAGATTTAGTTTCATTAGCAAGCAAAGCACATCCAAGCAATGTAGACCGAAAATAATTATTTACACTAATAAATAGAGCAAATAACATTTTATACTTGTTTCTAATATATGTTGTATTAAATGAAACGTTTTCAAAAATCTTATAATCTTCTCGGCTTTTTGCATCAACATAAAACACATTCCTAAGATGTTGTTCTTCATCCAAGTCCATTACATAAAAAAATTGGGATTATGTTCCTGCATGTGCATAAACTATTCAAACATTGATTTTGCATCATCACTTGCTAATTCTATACGTCTTTATTTATCCAAATGGTTCCTCAATTCTTTCTCTAAAAATTCATTTTTTTCATATCCACTATAATTTTTTGCTCTTATTTGATCAACTCCTACTGCATGCATGGTATTATTATTGTACTTCTCAAAATAAGTAATGTTTCAATGGCATGAAAAATAATGAGCATGATTAGGGTAGGGTAAATTTCATGGTTATGTTCTTTGATAAAATTATGAACATACAATTTTCCATCAATCTTCCTCTTGATATGCAATATTGCCTTGCAACCTACTTTAAGTTAGGACACTAATTTTGGCAGTGGTTTCTTTTTTCATTCTAAATTTTACACCCAAATTTCACATTAATGAACTCTTTTGATGTCTTTGATCGATGACTTGATGTTGATGTTGTTGGAAAATGAAAAATTTAGAAGACTTTAGGAAATTTTTGAAGAAAAAAGGAAAAAAATATTATGGTGGAAGAGAATACTTGTTATTGGTTTTTAAATTTTGGCTTGATATAAAATGAGAAAGATCACTCATATTTATACTAAAATCACCTCCTAACCAATGGTTAGGATTATGCAACATATTTCTTAATCTAATGATTATAATTGACCTATTAGAATTATCTATCAAAATATCTAATTTCTAAATTTCTCTACTATTCTCTCTTCTTAAAAAATATAGATATTTTTTAAGAGAATTCTAGGTCAAGTTTCTAGAACTTAGGATTATTGGACATTAATATAATGGACTCTTAATTACAACATATAAATAAGCACCTCTTAAGTCCAATATTATTTGGGATAAATCAAGTTTATTTCCAACATCCCCTTTAAACTTGATTTTTTATTCCAAGCAAATTTTTTAATCTGATAAAGTCTTCATGCTTGAGTAGCTTGGTGAAAACATCAACAACTTGATCGTGAGACTTTACATATTTCACTTGCACATCTTTTCTTCTAATACACTCCCTTATATAGTGGTAACAAATGTTTCTAGTCATCCCAACTCTTTCAACATATTTCTATGCCCAATCGAGTGATAAACACATGATGTAATAACTATGTACTTAGTTTTATAAGTTGAGAAAGTGAATATTAGTTGCTTTTTTGACATCCAGGTGAATGCAGTATCTTCTAGGAAGAACACAAAACAAGTAGTACTTTTTTGATCATCACCATCTATAACCCAATCGCTATCACTATAACCTATAAGTTTGTAATCATTACTTGATGAATAGAGTAAGCCAAAGTTGATTGTACCTTTGAGATAATGAATATTTTTTTTTTGCAGCTTTGAAGTGATTACTCCATGTAGCGACTTATAAGTATTGTAGCATAGAGAATGTTAGGTCTTGTGCATGTTAAATACCGTAGACTTCCAACCAAACTCTTGAAGAATGTCATGTCCACCTTTTTTGATTTATCAAGCTTTGATAACTTGCTTCCATATTCTACAAGTGTATTAATTGGCTTGAAGTCATCCATCTTAAACTTCTTAAGGATCTCCTTTGCATAGCCCTCTTGTTAGATAAAAATTTCATCTTCTCTTTATTTAAATTGGATGCCAAGATAATAAGTCATAAACCCAATATTAGTCATCTTAAACTCTATTGTCATTGCTTTATTGAACTCTTCAAACATATTTGGATTATTTTCTATGAAGATCAAGTCTTCCACATACAAGTACACAATTAAGACATCTCTTTCTTTGATCTTGACATAAAGTGCATGCTTATGTGGGCCTTTTACAAAGTTTTTCTCTTGCAAGTATTTATCATCCTACTTTTACATGCCCTTGGTGCTTGCTTCAACGTATAAAGAGCCTTCTTCGATTTAAAGACTTTGTCTTCTTGTCCCTTAACAAAATATCCCATCGGTTATTCGATGTTGTCTTCTTCTTCAAGAACTCTATTTAGGAATACAGCTTTACATCCATTGAATGTATTTTCTACTTATTCTAAGCTACCAAAGAAATAATAAGTCTAGTAGTTTCTAGCCAAGCAACAGGAGAAAATACCTCATCATAGTTGATCCTAACATTTTGATTATAACCTTTTGCAATTAGTCTCGCCTTGTATCTTTTAACATCTCCATTAGCATTTTTCTTTGTTTTGTATACCCATTTGACATCTATAGCTTAATTTATGACATTTTAGAAGTGAAAAATCTCTCTTGTATAATTTTTCTTGATTGTTTTCATTGCCACATCCATAACATCTCTCTATTTCCTTTCTTGTGTGGCTTCTTTGAAGCTTATAGGTTCGTAATTGGAAAATAGATAGAAGAGTGTGAGATCTTCTATCCTTTTAGTGCCCTCAAAAATTTCTTCAAGATTCTTTGTGCATAGGATATTCCTTTCATTTAGAAATAATGGTGGCAAGTTTCTAACTTCTATTGTTGGTAAAGTAGGGGAAGTGGTTGGCTCTTGTTTGACATCTCTTTCTTGCTTTGTTATTCTATGATCATTTTGTTCTTCAAAATGAGGAAAGAAGTTGAAATCGTCAAAATGAGAACCAAAATCCCATTCTCCTTCTTCCTTAAACTCCACATCTTGACTTATCACAATCTTCTTAGTATTTGGATTGTATAACTTATAATATTTAAAGTTTAAGTCATATCCGATGAAGATGAATACCTCAGTTTTGTCACCGAGTTTGCTCCTGATCTCGTCCGGTACATAAACATAGGCTAAGCTTCCAAATACTCTTAGATGAGAGATGTTTGAATTTCTTCCATTCCATACCTCTTATGGTGTCTTTCCCTAAATGCTTATTATTGGAGATCGATTGGATAGATAAACTGCACATGCCACTACTTCAGCCTAAAACTCTTTGGGTAATTTCTTGCCTTTAAGCATGCTTTGTGCCATGTTGAGGATCATTCTATTATTCCTTTCTACCACACCATTTTATTGGGGGGATCTTGAAACAGTTAGAGGGTGTGTAATTCCATTTGTTTCATAGAATTCATGAAACCCTTTAGAAGTGAATTCTCCTCCTTGATAAGATCTTATGGCCTTGATCTCTCGTTCACCTTCCTTTTCCACTACAACTTTGAACTTCTTGAATACTCCAAATACTTCGGATTTTTGTTTCAAGAAATAGAAACATGTCTTTCTTGAAAAATAATCTATAAATAGAAGGAAGAAATTATTATTATCGAGAGAGCTTGGCTTGATTAGGACACACACATAGGTATGAAAGATTTCTAATGGCTTTTGAGCTCTTAAGTTTGACTCCTTTAGAAAGCCTTTTCTGAACTGCTTCTCAAGCAAGCATTCTTCACAAAGTTCATCTGGATTATTGATGTATGGTAATCCTTTCACCATTTTATTTTTGGACAATAACTCTAGTCCTTCAAAATTGAGATGTCTAAATCGAAGATGCCATATCCACGATGTATCTTTGTAGCAAGTTTTAAGATATTTTGCTATATCATTTTAAATATTCAATAAGAACATCCTATTTGTTGACATTGACACCTTGGTGATCAAATTATTTCTATCATCTCTTATTGAAAGACAATAATCTTTCATATGAATATTATAGCCTTTCTCTAAGAGTTGATCCAAATTCGAAATATTATTTTTCATATTGGGAACATTGTAGACATTTGAAGAAATTGATGTCTATCATTCTTTGACTAGATTAGAATTTTACCTTTACCTTTCATCGGGATCTTAAACTCATCACCAAATGAAACATTAATGATCATTGACTCATTTAGCTCTACAAATATGCTTATTTTTTAGACATATGGTTACTCGCACTAGTGTGAAGATACCAAATGTTATCTTGTCTTTCATCCTCACCTTTATATGCTAGTAATAAAGTTCCCTTATGTTGACTCTTATCTTCCACATAGTTGATCTTTTCTTCAACTTTGGTTTTTGAAATTTCCACATTCTAAAGAATAGTGTTCAAAGTTCTGATAATTATAGCATTCAAATTTTAAAATTTTCTCCATAATACTTACATCTTCTAGTTTCTCATCGTTTATTTTCATTTAATTAGAAAAGGTCAAAACTCTAGAGAAGTAATCGAAAATGGGTTCTGACTCTTTCATATGTAAAGCTTCAAACTCACCTCTTACTGGTTAGAGACGCACCTTCTTTGATTGCTTAGCTCATTTACATGATATTTGAAGCTTCCCTATGCTTCTTTGGTGGATGTTGCTTTTAAAATCTTCTCAAAACCATAGCTTGATATATGAGATAAAGAGCTTTTTTGTCTCTCTTTCTTGAATCTTTTAAGCTATCATTTTGAACTTGAGATAATGTAGCCTCATCTTATGACTCACTATATCATTCCTCTACAATCTCTCAAATATCATGTGTACTTAGTAGAGCCTTTATCTTGATATTCTAATTTTCATAATTGTTTTTGTTTGAGCATGGTGACTTGAAATGATGTCATACTATTAGTCATAACTCTTAATACATTTATAATTATGCAATTCTGTCTACACGGATGGATTTAGAACGTTGGAATACCTTTGGAGGGTGTCTAACTTAATTCAAACTCAACTCAACTCAATTCTAACTCGATTCAACTCGACTCAACTTGATGGTTTCTACGCGGCAAGCTTCTGTTGACGCCTGATGATGCTTTCGGACTTCAATCATGATGATTTTGTGACGTTATATTCCTCTCGTCAAAAACTTTGATTTGATATACTATAGTAATATTTGGAACCACTTTACTAAATTTTATACCACTGTGTGGAATGTAAAAAATTTAGAAGGTTTTAAGAAATTTTGGAAGAAAAAAGAAAACAAAAATATTATAGTGGAAGATAATACTTGTTATTAGCTTTTCAATTTTAGTTTGATATAAAATGATAAAGATTATCTTTATTTATACTAAAATCAACTCCCACCCAATTATTAGAATCATATCAATACATTTTTTTAATTTAATTGTCATAATTAATCTACTAGAATTATCCATCAAAATATTTAGTTTTTAATTTTTTCTCTTATTCTCTTTTCCTAATATTTTTTTAATAAAATTTTAGAACTTAAACTTATTGCACTCTTAATTAAAACATCTAAATAAACATTTTCTTAAATCTAATATTCTTTCAACTAAATCAAGTTTATTTCCCCAAATCCAATGTTATTATCATATATTTCAAGTAAAATAAATATGCATCTTGATTCGTAAAAAAATTCGTGCCAATAATAAGCTACAGACTTATATTATGTCACAATTTGCATTATTGTAAGCCTCAGGATATACCATTCTCTTACCACATTCATTCAAATCAATTTCAAGTTAATATTTAAATTCATGGTGTTCTGTACAAAGCAAGCAAATAAGTAATAATCACTCCAGCTACAATTAAAAATCTCTCTGTCTTAATACTCTTAATTAACAATGTTGTAAATGAAAAACAAAACCATTTAGTTCAAGAAGTAATTTTACTCGTATAATTAGTTCATAAAACTGAATAAATTCTTAAAATAAAATAAAAAACTAATTTTTTATGATTTTTTAACGAAATTGAGTTCAAGAAGTATTTTTTTTATAATACTAAATTGTTATTAATAAAATTTAAATCTTATTCAAACCAGATTTTTTTTTCTTTTAAGCAAATATCTAAACTTATCTATCATAAAGTAAATAAGTCACAAGAATTTAAAATTAAAATTAAAATTACCACATGGAAATATTAGATACTATAAGATTTTTTTTTTTTCATTTCATAATCTTTCCTGCCAAAGTTCTAGTGTTAGAGTTGCGTGTGCGTTGTCCATTGTGGTTGATTTTTAGTATTCAGCCAATAGTGTAATAAAACTTTTAAATTCTTTTTCTGTATTTTAATTTTTAACTACTTCATTGGGTTAAATTGATATTGAGTTTCTTTTTTTTTTTAAATAAAAAAAGTAAAAGCAAACTCATGAAAAGTTCATTAAAGAAAAAAGGAGCAAATGTTTTGGTTCCGAATTGGTAACTAACTTTTCATTTTATAAAGTCAATGGCATCTTTGTATTTAGTCATTAATTTAAGGGTTTATTTTAACTCTACAAGATAAAGATAAAAACATTGGAAGAACACGTGTTACTAAATTAACTAGCGAGTGAAAAGAAAGTAGGAAAATAGAGTATGTTTAACATACCTTTTATAATACTCTATTTATTTCTATATATATATATATATACCATTATTTATTAGATTAAAATGTATTAATAATTTTTAAAATTTAATTAAATTTATATATAAGTTTTTAAATTGTTAAAATATATATTTGGGTCCACAATTTTTTTAAACTTCACAATAAATTTCTAAACATTTAAATTTTACGATATAATTTTTAAATTTTATTTATAAATATTAAATTTTTGATTTATAAATATATATTTTAATAATTTAGGTTAGAATTTATATAAAAAAATTTATAAATTTAGAAACTAAATTATAGAATTTAAAAGTTTAAAAATTTATTCGTGAAGTTTTTAAAATTTAAAGATTAAATTATATGTTTTAAAATTTTAAAATTAATATATAAATTTAATTAAAATTTAAATATCTATAATACATCTTAACTTTTTATTATTATTATTTATTTCAAAAATTACAAGTTATTTTTAACTCGGTGGAATAATTAATTCAGTAAAAGAAGTAACGTAATAAAAAGTAATAAAATGGCAATTTAAAAGCTTATTTTACCGCTCAATCGGTTCAACACTAAAGATATGACAGATGTAAGCGGTTTATTTATTTTAGTTAATATATTAATATTTTGTATATTTTATACTATTAAAAATTTTATTTTAATATCTTAATTAAAGTAGGTATTATTTTTATTTTTTAAAAATATTAAATAATTTTTTTACTTAAAATACTCTTTTGATATTTTTATGAATAATTTTTTTTAACAATTAACTAGAGTTAAAAAAGTAAAACAATTACTTTTAAAAACTCTTTTTTTAATAATATTAATAATATAAATATTTTTATTTAATTTTCAATTAAATAAGATGGTTAGAATATTATAATTTTTAATTTTTAATTATATTATTTATATTTTAAAGATAAAAATTTAATAATTTTTATTTTTGTTCATAATTTAGGAAATATTAAGCACAACTTTTAACAAAAAAAAATTATTTTTTCAGATCTAGTTAATTTTTATAAAGAAAAAAAATAAAAATTCTTCGTTAAAAAGTTAAAAGAATGTTTTGAGAAAAAAGTAATTATTATTAAAAAATGATAAAAATAATATCAATACTTAAATTAAGTATTAAAACAAAATTTTTTAATAAATCATTAATCTAAATATATAAATAATCAAAATTATTAAATTAAAACTTAATAAATAACTATTTAATTATTTTAATTAATATATTAATAATTTTTTAAAAAATCTTGATATCATGTTATAATTTTTAATAAATATGTGACAATAATTCTAATAATCACTTATTTATCAATTAAAAATGGAAAAAATACTCACAAATGATAACTTAACAATTTGAGGTGTGAATATTTTTTTGAAGAATATAACAAAATGTTTTTTTTACATATTATATTAAATTAAAATATATTATAATTAATTTTTATAATATTTGATGACAAATTGTATAATATAATCGAATAAAATATATTATAAATATCTTAATAAATAATTTATTTTTAAAATAAATTTTATTATAATTTTTTTATATTTATATTACATTTAAAAATAAAAAAATATTATTTTTAATTGGAGATGAAAGAAAAAAATCAAAACAAATAATTTTATAATTTAAAATTTAGACAGATTAAATTAAATATCGAGTACGTTAGACCCACACCCATGGTTACACTAAATTTTTATATAATAATATTATTTTTATATTATACAATATAATCTGATTTCATAATCAAATACATGATTATATACAAATTATACATTCAAAATCTATAATGCTATATAACAATATGTCACAAGGGTATTCCGAAAAATAAAAAAGATAACGAGACTTATGAGACCTAAAACTTATTTTTAAGAGCTTATCTTGATAACTAATGTACATAATATTGAAATTTATTTATTAAGTTTTTATCTATATTATTTAATTTATAATGTTTTTAAATATAATAAATTTAATTAAAAATTAAAAAATTTCATTAAATTTATTTAATAAATGATATTTAATAATTACATAATTAATAATTAAAAATATGATGATTATATTATAAATTTTAACAGATTCATAAATTAAGAATTACATTATGTTTTTTGAAATATGTTAAAACTAAATGGATTAAAAAATCAATTTTTTTCGTAATTAAATACAATATAGTTAAATCAATTTAATTAAAATTGAAATTTTAGATTAAATTTTCAAAATTTTAAAGGTTATAAATTAAATTATATGAATTGAATAGATTATGTAAAAATTTTAACCCTTTTTTTTTTTTACAAGTTTGTAACAAATAGATTGCACAAAACTTATTAACAAGGTTTTAAAAGCACGCCATTGAATTGCCCACAGAACGCTATAATTTATATAGGTGCTCTAAGGCAAGTCATACATTCATAATATCTAATACATTGTAAAAGTTCAGTTCATAGGCTGGACCATACTAAGCAATAGAAGTGTGGTTCATTCTTAAAGGCTACAAATAAATTTTTCTACAATTACAGCATCTTATTACACAATATTAAATATTTTAATTTGTATAATTTATATATAATTATATATTTAAATATAAAATCAAATTATATCGTATAATATAAAAATAATATAATTATATAAAAATTTAATTCGATCAGTAATCGTGACTCGAAAATATATATTATTTAAATTTTTATTTAAATTACGTATTATTTTTTATCTTTTAAAAATATCATATCTTTGTTTTTTAATTTATAATTATTATTCATTTAATGTTTTAATTAAAAAAATAAAGAGACATTACTAATGTTTCTTTGAAGTCAAATCTAAATTTGAAGATCATGACAACTCAACTAAAATAAAAGGCTAACGTTTTATCATCTTTAGCTTTTTTTTTCTTTTGATCTTTAGGTAATTCAATGAACTTAGTTTGGACTGCATACTCAAACCCACTAACCCATAAAAATAAGATTCAACTGCTTTACGGTAAGTGTAAGGATGTCAAAAGAGAGTATCAATAATAACGACTAATAATTGAAAGGATTTAATTTTAGATACTAAATTTTAAGCTAATTTTTAAATTTAATTATTATTTTTATTTAAAATTTTAGGTTGAACTTGATATTGGATAATTCAATCTCACTGTTATAAATTATAAATTTATATTTTATTTAATATTATATTTTATATAAATTATTTATAATTTAATATTTATTGAAAAAAAAATACGAAATATATTTAATATACATAATATAATATTATATTTAATTTGTAAACATTTTTTTTTGTCAAAATTTAATATTTGTGTATCATTTTAAATTAAAAATTTATTAAAATTTAAATTTTAAACTTTAAATAGATACTATTATCTAACAATAATTTTTTAAATTTATATTCATCAATTTTAAATTTGATTTTAAATATAATATAATATAATATAATATTTTAATTTTGGTTTTGTGCAGGTGAGTAACTTTTTTTTCTCATTATTTTCATTACTCGAGTAATTATTGCCTTTAGTGTACTTTTCTTCTTTGTAACAACTTTTTTTGTTCCGTTGTGGACATCACCTTAATTTCCGGAATTCCCTTCTTTCCCCGTCATCTTTCTCTTATAGTTCAAGTGGAATAGTTAAATTGATTAAATTAAAATGCTTTTTTGTTAAAAAAAAATAAGGTTTAATTTTTAACCCATATTTCTGTAATTAGTAATTAACATTTAAACTAAAAAAAAAAATCTCTTCCTTCATTTATTAACATAAGCAAGAATCTCTTACTTATTTTTATTTCCTCTTTTTTTTAGGATGAAAATGTTAGAATAGAAGAGAATATTTGGTTCACGTAAAAATAATAATGAAAAAAATTATAATATTTTTGTATTTACATTTTACAACTAAATGTAATAGAATTCAATGCTTTTTCAACAATAGTAGAAAAAATCATTACCCTCGTTCCTTTCAAAAATTGATTGAAATGATATATTTTTTTCACTTTTTTTAATTGTTATTTATTCTTTGCTCTAATATTTTATTATTTATAATAAAACTAATAATTATTACCTTTTATTTCTCTGTACTTTAAACACAATTTTTGTTTTTTAATTTCATTATTATTTTAACACTGCTTAAATAAAAATAATATTTCTATTATTATTTTCGTTTTTATCGTCTTTCCACCTAGCAAACCAAAAATATCCCTAAGCTACTTAAGCACGAAGAATTTTTATTTGTCTTAGCTCCTTGAAAAAAAGAAAAACTCTAATAACTATATTTGGGTGTTTGGATTTGTTTACTTGTGCTAATCAAATACTAAGTACCAATTATCAAACCAAACAATTGGTAATATCTGAATTAAATCAACATAAAATTTTGATTTTTAGTTTTTATTTATTTGAGTTATTTTTTATTTTTATAAAAGTAATTTATATTAAGATGATTTAATTCTTATGTTATATAATTATTATTTTTAATTTGATTTAAAGATTTCTATATTTCTTCTATACTCTTATGGGATTAATTTGGATTGTAGGAACAATATGTGAATAGCAATTTTGTTGGTAAATTATTATTATTATTATTTTTTATTTTTTTCTTTATTTTATGAGTGATATAGATAATGAATATGTTAGTTTTTTTTATTTTTAGAAACTTATTATAATATTAAAAATTTAAATTTAAATTATTTGAACTTAAAAATATTAAATAAGTGATTGAAATATAAAATTATTAAATTTAAAAATTATTATAAAATTAATATTAAAAATATTAGAGATTATAATACAAGAGTTAAATAAAATGAATAAACAAAACTCATATGAATTTAGCTAACTCTACTCAAATTAATAAAAAAATTTAATAGAAATTAAATTGATTTTTTAAATTTATTAATTTAATCTAAAATTAAATCAACCCTATTTTCAATATAAAAAGGCGGAAATGTCTAAGATGCTTCAGCCAAGTGCGACCAAGAGAACGACGGTTTTTTATTTTTTTTTTCAGAAAAAGATAGAAGAATTATGTTATTTTTTGCCAAGTAGTTTCCTACATTTATTTTTTTCCTAGGAAGTTTAAATAATTTATTACATTTATTACCGGCTTCATACAATGCTACTCAAATAATAAATTATTTACATCACAACCCATACTTTAGCCTTAAGATAAACAGCGTGTTTCTTTATTCCCATTTTGCATCAAAAGCCTCAAATAATCCAGCTTGGATGCTCTTTTTCATTTTATTTTTTCTTTTATTTTTCCCCCCAATTTGTAGCCGTCTCTTTCTTTCTTCAGTTTTTTTCCACTCTGAGAACTGGTCGTGGTCATTACACTTATAATAACTCACCACTGATTGAATAGTATCAGAGACGACTACCGAGGTCAAAAATGATGGTTGGATTGCGTTTGGGTTTTCTTCTATAGAGGTATCATATGTGTTCTTAAAGTTCATCAATCTTCTTTAGTTTTTCAGTTTTTTTTTAATTGCGTTGTTTGAATTAATCTAGTTCTTGGGGGTGTGTTCTTGTTTTGAAGTTCTGTATTGTTATGCTGATAGATATGATAGTTTAGGTGCAGAGAAATCAAGGGGTCTTGACCTCTGTGGCTACTTTATGAAATTGTATCTGAGTTTTTGTCCGTAAAACCGCGTTTTCGTTGCAATTGAAGATCTATTATTTCTATGGATTTCTCCATTGCAAGTGAAGATCTATTATCAATGAATTTTGAGATAATTGAATTGAAGGAGAAAAAAAACTACTCCCTCTTTTAATACCCTTTTTCAATCTTATTGTCAGCATTGTACGCATGGTTATATTTTTGGTAAGACTACAGTCTGTTTATAGACGACTGAGGTGTCATTTAACCTTTGAATCATGTAGTGGAAATTGTTAAACGAATCACTGATTTTATCTTAACGAGATATGTTAGAAACCCAAGCCTAACTTAACCAAATAAGATCTCATTAAGTTAAGAGTTACTCAGGTTTATAAACAGTATTGCTGCCTTGCTCCTAGTCGATGTGGGACAAGGATACTTAATAGCCTCCTCCACATGGCGGACAAAGGTGGACACGAACGTCACGGTGAGACTGTGGTAGAGCCTAGAGTCCAAGCACATAGAGACCAAGAGCAGAGCTCTGATACCATGTTAGAAACTCAGGTCTAACTCAACCCAATAACATCTCATTGAGTTAAGGGTTGTCTAGACTTATAAACAGTTTTGCTGCCTTGTTCTTAACCGATGTGAAATAAGGATACTTAACAAGATATTCAATTAATGGAGTTCGTGAATGGTAGCTGATATCATATTTTCCAATCCCAATAGAATTCTGTTTTAAGTCTTCGACATGTATAAAACACAAATTTCTTGCAGTATCTACGTTAGTCTTCCAATATGGCATGAGTTTTTGGTTTCTTAGAGTACTTCTTACATTGATCATCCTTGTCTAGCTAAAGCTTGCGGAAATATACTTCTGTGACTATTACTAGGCCGGTTGGTAACATGGCATACAATTTTATAGTTGTAAAAGAGAACAAGCCTCTCTACATTCATTAGTTTCTCTTATAATGCGTTTGCGTCAATGTATCAAACCTAGATAACGGTATGACTTTGGTTGCGTGATAATAGTTAATTACTTAACATTTTATTCTTTAATCAAATATTGACATTTTTTTATCAAACAAGAATTAGCCGTGAATATTTGGGGAGAATCAAACCCTTTCCTTCTCATTTGAGGATGGGTGGCTTCACCACTCAGCCATCTCTTGGATTCAAAACTTGACATTATTATGCCAAAAAGAAAAATATGAGGAAAATGTGGATGCCAGGAAAAATGGGTATTTGTAACCATGATAATATGCCAATTTATACATCATTTTGAGTGGGATCCATTTGTTATAAGTATGTGATCTTGATTGATTTAGATTCTTCTTCGCGAGAGTTTTGAAATCATATATTTACATGTTCAAAATGATATTTGGGTGAATGAGAAATTGATTATCAAAGTTCACTCATGGAGAAAGAAAAATATGGTTATTTTGTGTTTGTTCCACATGAGAAAACTAACTACACATTAAAGATTTTATATAACATTTGCTTTTCTAAGAGTGGTAAGCTAGCTAGTGTAGCAAAAAGACTCTCTATGTACGCATATAGGGTGATGAGCTCAAAAATTTGAAACTCCAATTGCACGTCCGTACGTCCTATGGACATAAATGTTGTCCAATTTCGATTGGCTTTGCACAGTCTAGATTTTGTTACACATGAATTTATTTTTCTTCTTAGAATAAGACAAAACTCATACAACTTCCTTTGTGATTGTTGAGAAGAGTTACACTACCCATTCAATAGGGAATCCTCTAGCCTTTCCTTACAGCAAATATTTTTCTTCAGAATTATTACTGTAGTGTTAAGTTTAGTATGATAGAGAATGCATACAAAACAGTTTGTCGGATCAGTATTTAATGATGTTCAAATACTGTTATTGATTGTTGTATTCTGAGAGGTATTTTTTTCCTTTAATCTCAAACACTCGTACGAGGGAAAAATATTTATCTTGAAAAAACCGTGTAATAAAGGATTCGATCTTCCTTTAATTTTTTCGTTTCTTTATTTTATTATAAGTTTACAGTTTATAGTATTCTTGTAAGTTTGATTCATTTAAATTTATATTGAAAGTAAAATCTTGATTGTCCTACCACATATTTAACTTAGTGCAAAGTGTTTTGAGCTTTTATGTTAGTTCATTATTTATATTTTCTAACTAAATGATGTATGAAACTAATTTTTAACAGGAAGAGTAGCAATTTCAGTAGCAAGATGTTTCTATCGCTTGGATTTCAAAAATTATCAAAGAATGGCTCATAAAGCTGATTTAGTTATCATTGGCATTTCAGTTGGTTTAGCCCTTGGTATTTCGATAGCTTCACTGATATTCTGTGGCTTAAGATGGTTCAAAAAGCGTGCTCGTGTTGAACAAAGTGCAAAAGAACAATGTATAACAACTCTCCCTATACGCACACACGGCATAGGTACAAGTATAGACTTTAGTGCACCTCTCTCAAACTCCGTAACCATTCCAGTATTAGAAAACCTCAAGAAGAATTCTAATCACTCCGGTTGGAATCATCTCAACAAAGATCTGTTTGCTTCTACTTCAGGCATATATAGATACTCATACAAGTATGCTTACTTCTGAATTTTGGATGAGATTTTCTTTTTTATTATTATTATTTCTAATTATCTGATATATAAAATGTTGTTTCTGAACTTTGAACCATTGTTCTAGACTTGATTCTTGGGGTAATTTATGGTCCTTTTCTTATATGCTCGCTCTCTTTCATGAATATAAGATTTGACAGACTTTATATAACATGCTTATTGGAAGTAAATCCCATAAATGGTTTGGGGTTTAGTGAGTATTATCTCAGATATGCGGTATTCTCAGAAAAGTAAATAGGGGCTTGAATTTAGCATGGTATGACCAGTTAGGGTGTTTGGTTCTGTCGTTCTGGCTGATATGTTGTTTAGTATATCTTTTTGTATTCTGTTCTAAAGGATGCCTACAAAATTATTAAAATATGCCCTGGGGGAAATTTCATGTTGTAAGCTTAAAGAATAATAGTTACGTATATCTTAACTTCATTCCTTGCGGTTTTAAATATCAAAAGTAGAAATTTTCCTTACCTCATCAATGTTACTAACGAATTATGTTGTCTAATTATTATATTGTTCCATTGATAGGCAAAGATAATTACTTATCTAGTGTGCTTAATACTTTCAGGGACATACAGAAAGCTACACAAAATTTTACCATCACTTTGGGACAAGGGTCCTTTGGTCCTGTCTATAAAGCAACAATGCCTATCGGAGATGTAGTAGCTGTTAAGGTGCTTGCTTCTAATTCTAAACAGGGGGAGAAAGAGTTCCAAACTGAGGTATGAAATATGTCAACAGCATTTACAGCGAGGAAGAACAAAATTTCAGTTAATGCATATATCTCTTCCCGATATTTTAGAAAAAAATATCCACCAGAAAAAAATGAGATCTTCTTTACTTTGCTATGTTTCCCAGAATCAGATTAGAAAAATCTCTTATAACTCACTCTAAGGGCCTGGAGACTGAAGTATACTTCCCTGAGAGTAACCGTAAGGCTCTAATATAAATGCAGAGGAAGTTCTGCTGGATTTTGGATTCAACGTTGACAAAATGAGCCAAATGACTAATTTTCTCTAGAAGCTCTAAGCTTTAAGGTTCTAACATAAAATCATAAGACCTATTCTGATTGCTATCCATCTGTTAGGTTCATCACAGGAGGGATACTGTCTGCTTGTACGTTGTAACAATCAAATCAATCCAGATTTTCATGTTTTTTTACCAAACCTATTGTTGCAATCTATTATCCGAGATTATGAATATGTCATACAAACATGGCTAGTCTCTTTTGGTAATATACCTAAACTATCTGATCAGATGAAAAAAAAAATCTTTCCTTTGATGTTATAATTGTCCTTTCAATTGCATTCTCTTGAAGATAAGCATAAGAAAGAAATGCAAAATGGAAGAATGGAGAAAAGGGGGAAAAAGATCTCTCACTAATTGGACCATAGAGCCTTAAGATTTCTTCCACATATTTTTTTTGTAACATTTTAAACAAGTTGTCATTGCCTTTCCATCCTGCATTTATTTCACTTCTAGCAAATTGCACTCGCCTTTGTGGGCCGATTGTTTATTTTAGTAAATGAAGTTGAGCAGTCGCAGTTTGTGTGGTTTTGTATCAGGTACTTTTGCTGGGGAGATTACATCATCGCAATCTTGTGAATCTAGTAGGATATTGTGTAGATAAAGGACAACATATGCTGATTTATGAGTTCATGAGGAATGGAAGCTTAGAAAACCTTCTGTATGGTAATCTCAGAAACAGTATACATCTCAAATTCCTTTTCCTTCTGAAATCTACCTTGACAACCACATATAATTTTTGTTGTTTGGGACTTGAGTTGTTTATTTGGAGACCATGCTTCTATCTTTTGACTAGGTGGTGAGCAAAGATTTTTGAACTGGGATGAAAGGCTTCAAATATCTCTTGATATTTCGCATGGAATTGAGTACCTTCATGAAGGGGTATGATGTCAAGCAGTTGTTTTTCCTCTTTGGCGAATGGTAACCCTGTTTTAATTCCCCTCTGTGGAAATTTCTTGAACAGGCTAATCCGCCCGTTATACATCGGGATTTGAAGACTGCTAATATACTGTTAGACCAGTCAATGAGTGCTAAGGTAAGAGTTAAGATGACAAACCTTTTAATAGATCAGTATTTTATTTCTAGTCATGCGCAGCAGTTGCTTACAATATCTCTTTCCTTCAAATTCTACAAATTACAATTGCCTGAAGGATGAGTGTAAATTATCGGAGTTGTGCTCATTACTTCTCTTTGATTATGTTCTTGATGAGCCTTTTTTCTACTCTGAACTAAACAGGTTGCTGATTTTGGGCTCTCAAAGGAAGAGGTATTTGATGGCCGAAACAGTGGCCTTAAGGGTACATATGGTTATATCGATCCAGTGTACGTATCTACAAACAAATTTACAATGAAGAGTGACATCTACAGCTTTGGCATTATCATTTTCGAACTAATCACAGCCATTCATCCTCACCAAAACCTACTAGAATATATTAATCTGGTAAGCTTTTGCACCTACCAGTAGAATCCTTTTATTTAATTCCGTGTTACCAAATCCTGGACTGCAAACGTATAATTTGTTGCCTTTTTTTTTTTCAAGGCTGCTATGAGCCAGGATGGCATTGATGAAATACTTGATGAGCGCCTGGCTGGCGAATGCAATATTGAGGAAGTGAGAGCGCTTGCTAGCATTGCTAACAAATGCTTGCTCAAGTTACCAAAAAAGCGTCCCTCGATAGGAGAAATTTCACAGGCCATCCTGAAAATAAAACAGAGACGGAGACACCTTAGGAAAGATGATACCATGTCCTTTGTGAGCCGGGATTTTTCACGAGCAACTAGCAGAATAGGGGATCAACAGGTGGAGTTGAGTGTTATGACCAGCATAATAGAGAGAACAGTATTATGACGACATGACCCTAATCCTTTTTTCACAAAGGTTGTATTATTTTTGCTTTTCCAGCTCTCTTTTTGCCAAAAACTGTTAATAGTATATAGGCTGCTGAAGATATAGAATAGAACAACATAGCAATCAGTTCTACAGAATTTCATGATTGTTTCAATGAGAAGCGCTTTATCACACGTGGAAAACTTGGGGAATTGAATCTCAAAGAAAGATGAATTATATGTAGTTGTGAGTTTAAAGTGTTCTATTATTAAGTGTTCCTAGTGGAAAACTGGAAATTAGTATTATTTCTCTTGACCAAATTGCATAAGCCATAAACAGAAAAGAAAAAGAAAAAAAAACAACAAAAAAAAAGGTATTCCTCATGTTGGATATATATTTATATCATGAAACTTTTTTGCTTTAATCCAATTATCCATCTTTCTTAGTATTCATATAAATATGCTGAGCCATAATCAATAGGAAAACATTGAAAGAACAAAAGGGAGCATCATTGTTACGGGTAATGATGAAAATGTCATCGATATTATTGTGATAATATTATTATTTTGTATATTTTGACATCGAAATATAATATTCATATTTTTTGTTTAAATTGTAGTGAAATTATTGAGAATATCAAAAGATTGGCGCTTAAATGTCTTTATCATTAAATTATAGTTTAAATATATTTTTTTGGTTAAAATATCTTATATATTACGGATATTGTAACTAAAATATCAACAAAAAATTACAAAATATTGAAAATATTAAATTTATTTTCATGCTATTGTGATTTATATATTTATAATAATTAATACAATTAGATAATTTATTTAATTATTTTAAACTTTTTAATTACTTATTCTATAATATTTTACACATATATATATATATTATACAATATTTTAATTATTTATTTTATAATATTTTATGCGTATATATATATATATTATACAATATTTTAATTAATATAAATATTATAAGTATTTAAAAATATATATTAAATAAAAAATTAATTTAAAATATAAATAATTGATTGTTTTGATGTTTTATAAAATTTTATTAAAAAAATCATATTTTTGATAAAGTTTTTACCATTTCGTGATTTTTTTCAAAGTTTCAATCGATAATAATAGTATCTTCAATATTTTAGTGAAAATTATATTTTAACAATCTTAATTGATATTGACATTTTAAACTTTGTTTATGTGAAAGAATTAGGTTATTAATTTTCTTTGACGAGGCAAATCCTTACGAGAATTATCTGATTGGAAATAAAAATGAAAATAATTAAGTCGAAAATGGGGAACGAAAAATGAGAATCTATATTTTATAAAATAAGACGGGAGAAAAATAGAAATTGTGTTTTTCATCCAATTTCTCGAAATTATATATTATATTTTAATAAATATATAAAAAAAATTAATTTTTTATAAATTTAATTACTTTTAAACTCGAAATAATTATAAATAATATATTATATATATTATATTTTATATTTGAGTTATGTTTTTTTATCTATTAAAACATTTACAACCTTTTTCAAAAAATAATTTAAACTATTTATTTAAGTTTTAAAAATATAAAATCTTATAATTATTTTATAATTGATTCTTATTATATAATAAGTTTTTATCAATATTATTTAATATAAAAAAATTAAATATTTATTATTAAATATATTTTATTATTTTCTTTTCAAGTTAAAAATTTTATTTAATAATATAATAATGATATGTATCATTATATATGTTTTTAAAGATTTAAATTTAAAAATAAGTAAATAACAATAGAAAAGTGATCATCAAAGACTGCAAATCCCTGCTCTATTTAACGTTGTTCTTTGGGAAAAGCATAAATGGTTTGGCTGTGACATTTTAGGAATTGATGTGTTAAATTTTATTTAACGTTATTCTTTAGGAAAAGCATTAATGGCTTGGCTGTGATATATTAAGGGTTGATGTGTTAAATTTTAATTAATTAAATTTTTAATTCTCTCTCCTCATTAGTCGTCATTGGATCAGTTAACATTTAGGTACAAAATTATTTTGTAACGTATAATCTGTAATTTAAATATTAACACATATATTTCTCTCTCTTTTTTTAAATACTTGAGGAAGACATTTTCAAATGATATATTAATGGATAAATATCATTTGATTTATATGTTTAGAAATATAAATTTTAACTTAGTTCGGATATTTGCAATTATTTATACAGTTCGGTTTAATTTTTATTTAATTAATTTCAAAAATTAAATAATTTTATTATTTTATCAAGTAACGGTTACAAGATAGATACAATTATATTAATATATATTTTTATCCGTATTCAATATATATTATATTTATTTAATTAATTTATAAATCTATTAAATTAATAAAAAAATTAATTTTTAAAAATTTAAATCTTAAATCTCTTACTCATATATCAACGTTCAATACAACTTATCTATCTCTATTTTTTGTTATTAATTTTATATTATTATTTTTTAATAAGTTTGAAAAAAAATGTTTTAATTTAAGGTATTATTTATTACTTGTGTAAGGATTATGTGTGTTGATTATTTTTATGGACAAAATATTTATCTATAAATTTATTTTTAGGCATGCTATCAGGACTATTAAGAAAATCCCAACAAATACTCGAGTTTCAGATAATCGTATTTCAAGTATATCTTTGATAACTATGACACATAGGATTACATTTATTCATTTAATAACACATGCTTATAAATCTAAAATTATTTTTAGTAATAAAATATAGAATAAGATATGCTAAAAGATATTAGATAATATATATTCTAAAATAAGATATGCTAAAAGATATTAGATAATATATATTCTAAAATAAGATATGCTAAAAGATATTAGATAATATATACTCTAAAATATAGTTGAAATCCTTATAATAAAATATAGCATAAAATCTATTTTTAAAGATATTAGATAAGATATATTCTAAATTATAACTGAACTGAGATATTTAGCACAAAAGTTAACATAAAATATATTTTAAAATAAATCTATTTTAAATAGGAGCCTTATTAATTAGTTAGTATTACTAATCTTATTTATAATAGAAAAAATATTTATTAATCATATATGAGTTATCTTAATTAATGAGTAATATTAATCCTATTTATAATAGAAAAAATATTTATTAATCATATATGAGTTATCTTAATTAATGAGTATTATTAATCCTATTTGTAATAGAAAAGATATCTATCAATTACATAGGATTAAGGGTTTTAATTTTTCCTATAAATAAAATTCATTACTCATTGTTTCAATTAACTACACAAGAGCATTCTTCTAATCTTCTTAATTTCTCTCTCATGTTTTACAAATATAAGATCATAATTCTTTAGGCTTATTTATTTAGTTAATCTATCAAATATTGGTGGTTATATTTGATTGATTAATAAACCTAATTATTTTTATGATATTTTGATAATATGTTCTTATGGCTTCTTCTTTATTTTTGTTTTTAAATTGTTAGATCAAATAATTATTTTTGTCATATCATAGTTATTTGATTTGATTATTAATATTTAAATAAGCTATTTTTATTGAACTTATGTTTGATATTTTTGCTCTAAGATTTATTAGTTGATTTGATTTAAGTGATATATGTTTTGAATCATCTAGTTAGAATTATTCATTATTAAATCCATTCTAGAACATACACGGATACTTGTGTTTTTGTGCTAACTATTTTGCAGTTATTTCGGGAACGTATCTGATTGGCGGGAAGTTTATTGGAACGTTAGTCTGGAAACCACTTATGCTAATATTAGAAACTGTGAAAATAGAGTAGAGACTCGTAAGTAAAGTACATTGGGGCAGTATCCTAAGAAGGATAGTATAAGACCGATTTTGTACGTGAACATTTGATTTTTATATTAGAAAGCTAGGTGGTCCGGTAGACCGATAGTTTTCCTCTTAAGTCACGGTTATGACCTAAGTTGTTTCTACCTAAAAATATCGTGTGTTATTATTTTATTTCTGCACTTATTTTTACACACGATTGCATGTCCGACTACTTTGTTTAGGTTATTAAATTATAAATTAGTAAAAATTAAAAATAACCTATTCAACCCTTCTAGGTTAATTAGGTCTATAATTTATAAACTTTCAACTTGTCCCGTCTCGTTATTCGTAGATAAAAACCATCCCTAAACTTTAACGATTTTCAAACAGTTTCGAGTATGTATTTACAACTTTGATTTCAAAAATAATTATATCAAAAAACTTTCTCCGTTTATACCGTGTCTATTCTTACCTATGTTTCTTGATAATACAAGATTGAGTATCTTGTTAAAAATAATTAATTATATCATAGAGTAAATATTAAATTAAATCTCATTGTTAATTTTTATTTTTGTTGGTATATCAAATCAATATTATTTAATATAAAACTTATGCAATTACAATATTATGAATTGAATCACAAGTAAAAGATATAATATTTGAAAACTACACTCCTTATGTTCAAATATTCGATGAAATCCCATTTAGCAATATTATGTGTTAAATAATTACAATTTTTAGGTGACAAAGTATTTAAAATTTGTAATACTAAAAGCGACTATTAAAAAAAACTGTTTAGCTTTTCAAAATGTCTGATTAAGTCGATTTAAAATATAATTAATGATTGATTTACAATGTCGATAACACACTCGATCTGTATTGCCAGTGTTCTCATTGGTAACCTGGTAATAAAGATAAGTCGCGCAATATCAAAATCAGAATTTTCCAACTTATAAATAACATTTAAAAACTCGAACTTTTAATAGCTTAAATTAGTTTTGATAATTGAGTAATTAGCAAAAAGGTTAAATAAAATAATAATAAGGGAAAAGCAGTATGTTTTTGCTTAAATAAAATAGTAATTCACATTCCCTTAGCTTTCTGAAAAAACAAATACCACAATAGTGGCTTTCTGAAAAGGAAAAAAATAATACCAAAATAGTGGCGGATTTAAATGGTAAAATAGTAATATTTGTTTTTTAGTCTATAATTTCTAATTTAATAATTTTAATAATAATAATTAATAAAAAAATTAATTAATTGTAAATATGTGCTTTATTTATTATTAATAAAAAAATACGTCATATATATTATATTTGTTATAAATATATTTGAATAATTTAATTTAAAATAAATTATTAGTGATAAAAATTTAAAACTAAAATTATTTATGCACGTAATTTATCATTAAATTTATAATTATATTTAATTTTTTTTATTTCGAAGAGCACCTAACCCATATAGACTCCACTGACCCAATTATTATTCCTAAAGTGCACGTACTTTTTTTAATCCCGTATAAGCTACAATTTATAAATTTTGGAATAAAATTATTATATATTTTAGAATAATAATTAAAATTATGTTTAATCATTGTATAATTTAATTAAAATTTAAATTTTTTATAGCTATATTTTATATGTACTTTGAGATTTAAAGGGTTGCAAGGTATGTTGGTGAGAAAAAAAAGCTTGAAAAATTTTCTACCGACGCAAATAAAATGTTTGTCTCACAAGAGATTGTTGGACTTTAAACTAAAACATCTATTATATATGCATTATTGCACATTTTATTAATAGAAACTGGAAGTTACAAAAGAGAATTTTTTAACTTTTGTCAATTCATTGATTATAAAAGGTATACAATTGCTAGAGTTGACTTCTATTCGTGATTACGCCATTGAATTTTTTTTACTGTAACGTCGGATAATGTTATTGCCAACAATGGTGTTATTTATTATTTGAAAAGATAAACTAAAATTTTTATTTTAAATTGTGAATTCTTACGCATGTAATTCTAGGTTCATATTTTGAGCTTAATTATGGATGAAAATATAAAAGATCTTCGTAATGTTAAAAAATTACTTAAATTTTTGATAAATTAAATTTATAAGAAAAAAAAATAACAAAATAATATACAAATTTAATAACGAAATTTGACCAATTTTATTTATGTTTCTGGACCTGCTGTAGATCTTTTTATTGAAAATGAAATAAATTATACAAAGTGTTTACAACACTCACAACTCACAAACTAATTACACCAAGAAAATTACTCTCAATTTTTTCTCACTAAAGTTTTTTTTTCTAAGTTTTTCTCTCAATTGGAATAAACATTTGATGATGATTTCATTACAATTATACATCTATTTATAAGAAAATTCATTCCTTGAATTTAAAAGAGTTTCTTGAATTGCTCCTTAATTTTCTCCTTAATTTGCTCTTTGAATTAAGATCAATTATTCAATAATCTGTCACTTGAAGACTGATTCCAACTTATCTTCACACCTCGATCAATGCAGTAGCTTTTTTAGTTTTGTTACTCTAGCAGACCAATTGAAGTTAAGCACAACTTCAGTTTGTCAATAGTCACCACATTTTTCAACATATCTGTTGGATTTTTGCTTCCTTGAATCTTCTTCAATATTAACACATCATCTTCTAATAAATATATGATGAAGTGATAACGAAGCCCAATATGCTTGTTTCTGGAATGAAATGCTTGTTTCTAGAATAAAATGCTAAATTCTTCGCCTAGTGTATTGTACTTTGACTATCACTGTGTATAACATTCTTCTCTTGTTTGAATCCCAACTTAGTTAACAAACCTTGAAGCCATATAATCTCTTTACCATCTTCAGTCACTATTACATACTCAGCCTTTGTAGTGGATAAAGTGATAATCTTCTGTATATGTGACATTCAACTAAAAATTGTAGTTCCAACAGTGAATATATAACCGGTGGTGCTTCTTCGGTGATCAACTTCAAAGTCTATGTCTACATAGCCTTGTACTTTTAACTCTCCTTTAATAAAATACAAACACTTTTCTATGGTGCCTCGTAGGTACCTTAAAATCCACTTGACTGCTTCCCAATGAGTTTTCCCTGGATTTAATATAAATTTGCTAACAACTTCCACTGTATGGCCAATGTATGGGCTCGTACAGACCATTGCGTACATCAAACTTCCAATGTTTGAGGCATAAGAACCTTAGCCATGAATTACCTCTCTTCCTCCGTCTGAGGGGACTGATTCTTAGATAGGCAAAAATGACTAGTTAAGGGTGTGCTAACTGGATTGGAGTTGCCCATGTTGAATCTCTACAAAACACGATTAATGTACTTTACCTGAGATAACTTCAAGGGTTATTTTTTCTTATTTCTTATGATTTGCATTCCAAGAACCTTCTTTGTTAGACCCAAGTCTTTCATGTCAAACTCCTTTGATAATTTTTGCTTCAACCTTTTGATATCATCCATATCTGAACCTACTACTAACATAACATCAACATAAAGTAGTAAAATGATATAACTAGACCTATATCTCTTGAAGTAGCAACAGTGGTCGGTATTGCATTTCTGAAAACCTTCTTTGTGCATAAAACTGTCAAACTTTCTGTACCACTGTCTTGGGACTTGTTTCAAGCCATACAAACTCCTTTTAAGTTTGCACACTATGTTCTTCTTCCCTCTTTTTGAGAAACCTTATGGTTGGTACATGTATATCTCCCCATCTAAGTGTTTGTGAAGGAATGCAGTCTTCACATCTAACTGTTCAAGATGAAGATCTTTAATGGCTACAATACTCAACACTATTCTGATAGTATTGAGCTTCGCAACGGGAGCAAAAATGTCAGTGTAGTCAACTCCTTCCTTTTACTGAAATACTTTAACAACTAGTTGGGCTTTGTATCTTTTAGAACCATTGTGCTCCTCTTTCACCCGGTACACCAATTTGTTGTGAAATGCCTTCTTTTCTATGGGTAACTTAGCTAATTCCTATGTCTAGTTGGAGATGAGAGATTTCATTTTTTTTCATGGCAAACTCCCTCTTACTTGAATCTCGAGTCTGACAAGCTTCATCATAACATTCAGGCTCTCCTTTATCAGTTAGCAACATATAATTCATGTATCTCCTATTAGGCACATGAGACAGAGAAGACCTTTTTCAATACAGGAGCTAGACTAGGAGGCTGTGGTGTGTCGGACTACTACGTACTACTTTGTCCAACGAGTTCCTCTGGCTGAGGACTTGTTACAATTGGTTTCGTTACGGAACTATCTGGGACATCATCTACATATGTACATACTGATTCATTCTCCTCTGAGTCGTTGACGTCTATTTTATACATGTCCTTATACATCACCCTTTCGTTGAAAATCATATCTCTAATACGGATCACTTTCTTGTTTTCGTTATCCCAAATGCGGTAGCCAAACTCATCCTCACCATAGCCGATGAAGAGACATTTCTTGAATTTGAGATCAAGTTTATTACTACCTTGATTACTGATATGCACAAATGGTACACAACCGAAAAATTTTAGATGTGATAATTTTACTTCTTTTTTTCGCTTTATATCTCTTCTTGTATTTTATGCTCCAATGGAATGGATGAGCCTCGATTGATCAAGTAAGTTTTCGTGTTGACTGTTTTTGCTCATAACTGATTCGGTAGACTTGATTGTATACGAATAAATATTTGACCGTAAACTTGATTTATATTATTCTACAAGTCACTTATTATTACTTTTAGATTATCTTAGTATTTTGTAGGTGTGAGATTAATTAATATAAGTAGTAGAAGTAATAAGAGTGAGACTAATAAATGTAAGTAGGTATGATTAATATTTTGTAGGTGTGAGACTAATTAATGTAAATAGTTGGAGAAGTAATTTAATGAGTGGCTGTGAAGTGTAGAAAAATGTTTTTGAAAACCTATAAATAGAACTTATGTAAGACCATTTAGAATCAAGAAAAATTAAGAGTTTCTAAGAAAATGAAGGAACAAAACCTAAATAAGAATGAATTATATCTTATATTTTGAGTGAAAATGTTCTTATAATATTTTTTTGAGTTTGAATAAAAGTTATTTGTGTGAGTGTTTTATTTTCAACAAAAAGAATATTCATGTATTTAAAGTGCCTTTCGCTTCTTCATCGCATGATTATCATCATCACGTTCTCCCAATCCTAAAGAAGCATCCAGTAGTTCAGTTAGTTATTTGACGGCGGATGCTTACAGGTAAGGGCAAATCATTGCATTTTCTATGCTGATATTATTATGAATTTGAAGTTTATGCTACTAATAGCTGTTTGATGTACCTGCAATATCAACATGTTCTATTTACAATTGTATCTTAATTATTATTAAAAACTAAAATTATTATTCTATTTACAAGTGCTTCTTATGTTGAAGAATACATAAGTTGATTTCTGACTGGATTAATAATGAATCTTTGTTTGAAATCACTGTAACAAGAGATAAGTCCAAAATAAATTGCATTGAAGCAGGCTTGCTAAACCTAGTGGGTGGATTAAGTTTTCTTTTAATCTACACGCCTTAATGTTTTAATCCAAATGTTTATGGGGTGGCTGAAAAGCTTTATTCATTTAGTTTTTTTTGCAAATTGAAAGTGAAAAGTGTTGTGGTCGGAAATAATAAATAACGGTATATGAATATATTAAACGGTAAAAGAATATATAAAATTTACATGATTCGATAATTCGTCTAGATCCACGAGAGTCAACAGATATTATTGGAATTGAGTAGGAAATATATAGAATACAGATACAAATTTCCTCACTAATAATATTTCTCAAGTATTTTCCCAAATTCATAGAAAATTCTCAAACTCATTAAGTATTTTCTCTCTTTGAATTTGTTTATGCTCTCTCTGATTTTTGCCTTATTCTTCAATGCATGAACTCTTTCCTATTTATAGATGAAGCAAGACTCTCTTTCTCTAAATTGTGACATAATTTAAGTCTTAAATTAGGCCACTAATTTTCTTAAATTATGCCACTAATTTCCTTAAATCATGTCACAAATTAGGTCACTAATTTTCTTAAATTATGCCACTAATTTATTACTTTTAAAGCCAATATTCAACAAAAAGATCCATTTGTTTACGGCTGCAAGATGTAAACCTTGTAGTCAACTGTTTAAGGATGTTGAACCTAGCTCTATCTGATGTACCATTCTTTGATCCACTCTCCAAATCTCTTAAAGTAATGAATTATCACCACTTCTACCCCCCTTTTTCTAGTTATGAGATTTTATATCTATTTTTTTGTTTTGACAGGCTATACTTCCCCTTGCTCTTGAAGAGTATCAGAGACTGCGATGTAGGGTAGCTTTTCATGCCCTTGGTTTTAGATGGGAGGTTCAGGAACTTGCAACTAAAATTTTACATAGGTCATTACCACTCACAAAGCTCCATCTATTTGTTCAAAATGATGGCCTTTTACTTATTTCCTATTTTTGCTTCTTCTAGATTACGAGATCTTGGACATCCATTTATAGCATTTGATCCTGGGATGACTAGAGAAATTTTAATATATTATGAATGTGCTAAACTCTTTCAGATATTTGCTTTAAATCCCGATTGCTTAATTTGTTGGTGGTTTGGAATGTCTTTTTGAAGTTGATTTGCATCTTGTTCCTTAAAATTCTTCCAAAGGATGTGCATACTGAATTAATTAAGCACAAAAGAGCTTGGATGATTAAACGAGGTATTGTCAAGGAGAAGCTTTCTGTGAATTCAGCGAAGCAACGTCTTAATAGTTCTTGCCCGTTGATGCCTGAAGAGGTAAGAATTCACATGTCATGACTTATTGTTAGATTAGTATTTGTCTTCTGATTGCTGTCAAACTATAAGCATTCAGTTTTATTCATCCAAAAAAAAATCAAAACATTCAGTGGATATCTTTATGAATTGGTGTATACTATAAGAGTGTCTCTGGAGGCTGCTTAACACTCATTTTTCACTCTTTCGTAGGAAAAAGAGAGTCATATCTAATCTTTTTGCTTTGAAATATATTGTTAGTTAGTTTAGAGATCAATTGTGTAAAAGAAATATCACTTTAAATAACCAAATTATGAAAGGTAATGTAGCAAAGCTTTATAAAAGGTGATTAGCTTATTAACTTAGCCTAGTGTCTTCCATGACTATGAGCATCATAAATCCCCTAGAGGTTAGAGGAATGCTTTATATTAAGGAATTACTAATAATATGATACAATTATTTTTTTAAATTTTTTGTTTTCAAATTTAAGAAAACCATCTAAGCCTTTAATATGATTAACTTTGTTGTTAGGTTGGTATTCTTCTTCGGGCTTATGGATACTCATCATCCACAATCATATATGTTTCTATTGGAAGAGTCTTTGGCGGCCAAAGAACATTAGTTTTACTTCGTGCAATGTTTGAGATTGTTGTTGATAGGACTTCTTGAAGACCCCTGGGAGCTCAATAGGATATATGGTAGTAAGGCTAATCTTGTAGAAAGGGATCAAAACACACCACCTTCAATGGAGGAAGTGAAGAAGCTTGGAGCATGGAAAAATGCAGTTCTACGTCCTCGCCCACTCCCACCACCACCGGCACGCCCAAAATTCTATAACATTGAAGGTTGGTGGGGTTGGGGGCTGAAAGTGACAATGAGCCTGATAATACAGTAATGGAATTAAGAACCAATGCCCATAAATTACTCTGGTAAGCTATTGATTACATGATATGCATTGAAGTTGATGTTTTCATCCCGGGATTTGACCATGATGGTAAAGGACATCCAAACTTTGCTAGCATGGTAATGGGGCACCGGCATTATCAGTGTTGGTCCAACTATGTGGGCCAGCAAATTGAAGAAATAATGGGATGGTGTCGAAAGAAAGAAAAGAAAAAAAAGAACCTTATTCAATAATAGTGGTGTTGAAAAAAAGAAAAAAAAAGTCAAAAAATGTTAGCTACGTGAAGGATTCATTTCCTTTTATAAAAAGGCCTTAGCCTTAATGTCAATTCATAGATCAGAAGCGGAGGAAAAGAAAATAGAGAAAGTTTTCTAAGAGAGTTTTTGAGAGAAAAATTAAGAGAATTAATTTGTGAAGTTTTACCCATAAATTGAAGCTACGTATTTGTTGTATTTTTGTGAGAGATCTACCTAAAGGTGAAGTGTGTAATCCCATCTTATTATATTGAAAGTTTAAGTGGCCTACGTGTCCCGTGGTTGTTACTTTCATTTTAAAAGATTTTTCCACGCTAAAATCTTTGGTGTTATCTTTATTTGAAAAATTATCCTAGGTGTGTGAAATTTATTTCTTTACAACCATCACTTTTTCTCAACAAAGTGATATCAGAGCCAAGTTATTTTTAGTAAGAGATTGTACACACATACAATACTATTTTTATATACTGTATTGTACTATTCACGGACACTATTCACATGGTACTATTCGGAATGTACTATTCATAGATATTATTTTTATCGGTACTATTCATTATTAGAAAAGTACCAAGTTTGGCAAAACTTGTTGACTAACAATTCAAATGGAGGAAAGCACAGGTAATATGATAAAGTTGACTGCATTTAATTATGCAATTTGAAAACCGAAGATGGAGGATCTTTTATACATTAAAGATCTATGGAAGCCAATTATAATACCGAAGGAGAAACAAGTAACCAGTACAGACATTGAATTGGTCGCTCTAAACCGAAAGTGTGCTACTCAAATTAGACAATGGATCGACAAAAGCATTTTTCAAAATTTTTCTAATGAACACGATGCTTATGTTCTTTGGCAAAAGTTGGAGAAAATGTATGTGAGGACAACCGTACAGAATAAAGCTAATCTGATGCGACGATTAGTCAATTTGAAGTATAAAGACGGAAGTAGCGTATTAGAACATATGAGTGAGTTCCAAGGCATTGTAGATCAACTCAACTTTATGAAGATGACTGTAGATGATGAGCTACAAGCATTGTTAATGTTGAGTTCTCTACCAAAAAGTTGGGATACTTTAGTTGTATCAGTTAGCAACTCAGCTCCTGATGGAAAGCTTACCATGGATATGGTAAAAGATAGAATGTTAAATGAAGAGTCTCGATGAAAAGATGAATGATATACTCCTGATATTGAAGCGTTTGTCATGCAGAAACACGGCAAGCAAGAATGGCACGGGAGAAGTAAAAGTAGAAATCCCCGTAACCAAAGTCAACAAAGAGGACGGTCGAAGTCTAGATCAAGGTATGACAAGAAGTGTCATCATTGCGGCAAACCTGGACACTTCATTCGAGAATGTATAAGGTTAAAGGCAGAACAATCCAAAAATTAGGAAGCAGAAACTCGAACAAAGGACACCACAACTATTACTGAAGAAGTTGTCATTGTTCGAGATGCTGATTATGTCAATCTTGCATGCCAAGACACTACTTGGGTAGTTGACTCAGGCGCTTCCTATCATGTCACCTCACGACGGGAATTCTTCTCAACCTATACTCAAAGAGATTTTGGACATGAGGATGGGAAATGATGATGCATCAAAAATTCTTGGTATTGGCAATATTTATCTAGAGACTAATCTTGGATGCAAATTACTTCTGAAAGATGTGAGGCATGTTCCTGATATCCGCCTCAATTTGATTTCTACCGGTATGCTTGATGATGATGGATAGAATAATTATTTTGGTGAAGGAAAGTGGAAGCTCACCAAAGGAAATTTGGTAGTAGCGAAAGGCAAGAAAGATACATCACTCTACATCACAGAAGCAAGACTGTGTAAAGGAGAAGTAAATACCACAAGGAAAGAAGTTCCTACCGAGCTATGGCATAAGTGACTCGACTACATGAGTGAAAAAGGTCTCAGAATTCTTTTCAAAAATGAGCTTTTGCTAGGAATGAAAGGTACACCCTTGCAAACTTGTGTTGACTGGATTATGGGAAAACAACATAGAGTTGCATTTCGTAGTTTCGCACCATCTAGAAAGGAAAATATTCTAGATTTAATACACACAGATGTTTGTACAATGAGTTGTAAGTCATTAGAAGGTGCTCACTATTTTTGTGACCTTTATTGATGACCATTCTAGAAAAGTATGGACTTTTGCTTTGAAAACTAAAGATCAAGTGCATGAAGTTTTCAAGCAGTTTCATGTAAAAGTGGAGAGAGAAACTGGAAGACGTTTGAAGTGTGTACGTGCAGATAATGGTGGTGGGTATCGTGGACCATTCGAGGAGTATTGTAGAAGTTTTGGCATCAGGTTGGAAAAATTAGTACCAAAGACACCTCAACACAACGGTGTCGCAGAGAGAATGAACAAAACCATCTGTGAAAGAGTCAAATGTATGCTCTCAAATGCAAAACTGCCAAACTCTTTTTGGGGGGAGGCAATGAGAACAACAGTTGACTTAATTAACCTTTCTCCATCAGTTCCACTGAACTACGACGTACCGGAAAGAATTTGGAAGGGAAAAGACGTTTCTTACAAACACTTGAAAGTATTTGGCTATAGAGCATTTGTTCACATCCCAAGAGATGAGCGGTCCAAGTTGGACGGAAAAGCGAAGCAGTGTATCTTTATGGGATATGCCCATGAAGAATTTGGTTATAGACTTTGGGATCCTATTAGCAAAAGGATTGTCAGAAGTAGAGACGTGGTGTTTCTTGAAGACCAAAAATCGAGGATTTTGAGAAAACTGAGAAACCACAATCAGATGAAATTCCAGTAAATCTCGACCCAGTCTCTCCACCAATAAATCCTGATAACGAGGGAGTTACACCAGATACTGAAAATGTTAATCCACCAACTGGCAGTTCAGAACCAGAACAAGTTTCTGAACAAGTCTAACCAAAAGTACAGACAAAGAGATCTACCTGAGTACAAAAACCAAGTTGTATATATTCTCTTAACGAGTATGTGATGCTCACTGAAGGGGGAGAACCAGAGAGTTATGACGAAGCTATCACTGATCAGCATAAGATTGAGTGGTTTAAAGCTAAGTAGGAGGAAATGAAATCTCTACATGAGAACCACACATTTGACCTGATGAAACTACCACAGGGAAGAAAAGCTCTCAAGAACAGTGGGTGTACAGAATCAAAAGTGAAGAAGGCAGCTCGCAACCACGCTACAAAGCAAGATTGGTTGTGAAAGGATTCGAGCAGAAGAAAGGCGTTGACTTCGATGAAATATTCTCACCAGTAGTTAAAATTTCTTCAATCCGAGTTGTTCTTGGTTTGGAAGCTAGTCTTAATCTGGAGGTTGAACAACTTGACGTAAAGACTGCATTCTTACATGGTGATCTTGATGAAGAAATCTATATGGAGCAGCTCGAAGGTTTCCAAGTCAAAAGCAAAGAGAAGTTGGTATGCAAACTAAAGAAGAGCTTGTATGGTCTGAAGCAAGCACCAAAGCAGTGATACAAAAAGTTTGACTCATTCATGGAGAAAAATGAATACAATAGAACGACGACTGATCACTGCGTCTTCATCAAAAAATTCTTTAATGGTGATTTTATTATTCTTTTGCTTTTTGTTGATGATATGTTAATTATGGGTCAAAATATTGATAAGATTAACAAGTTAAAGAAGGAATTGAGCAAGTCCTTTGCAATGAAGGACTTAGGACATGCCAAGTAGATTCTTGGCATGACGATTACCCACAACAAGCAAAAGCAAAAGATCTGGCTTTCCCAAAAACGGTATGTTGAAAAAGTTCTTGAAAGATTCAACATGAGCAAAGTAAACCTGTTAGTTGTCCACTTGCAAGCCATTTCAAACTTAATGTGAGTCAATGTCCCTCAAGTGAGGAGGAGAAATTAGAGATGAGCAAGGTGCCTTATGCATCGGTAGTTGGCAGTCTAATGTATGCTATGGTTTGCACCAGACCAGACATTGCAAATACTGTTGGTGTTGTGAGCAGATTCCTATCAAATCTTGGAAAGGAACATTGGGCAGCTGTCAAATGGATACTCAGGTATCTCAGAGGAACCTCTAGTCATTGTTTATGCTTTGGTAATAATAAACCTGTATTAGAAGGATATACAGATTCAGATATGGCTAGTGATGTAGATACGAGAAAATCTATATCCAGGTACCTAATAACATTTGGAGGGGGAGCTGTTTCATGGCAATCACGATTACAAAAGTGTATTGCCTTAAGTACCACAGAAGCAGAGTACATTGCAATCATTAAAGGTTGTAAGGAAATCCTGTGGATGAAAAAGTTCCTACAAGAATTGCATCAGAACCAAGAAAACTATGTTCTTTATTGCGACAGTCAGAGTGCAATTCATCTTAGTAAGAACCCAACCTTCCACTCAAGGTCCAAACACATCAACGTAAGGTATCATTGGATTCGTGATGTGTTGGAACATAAACTACTGCAAGTTGAGAAGGTTCACACCAATGATAACGGAGCAGATATGATGACAAAGACCATAACTAGAGAAAAACTTGCTATCTGTAGAAAGATTGCAGGTGTGGAAGAGCCTTGTCCCACATAAGGTGGAGGGGGAGATTTGTTGGTCCAACTATGTGGGCCAACAAATTGAAGAAATAATAGGCGTGGTGCCGAAAGAAAAAAAAGAAAAAAAAGAGCCTTATTCAATAATAGTGGCGTCGAAAGAAAGAAAGAAAAAAGTCAAAAAATGTTAGCTGCGTGAAGGATTCATTTCCTTCTATAAAAGACCTTAGCCTTAATCTCAATTCACATATCAGAAGCGAAGGAAAAGAAAATAGAGAGTTTTCTAAGAGAGTTTTTGAGAGAAAAATTAAGAGAGCTAATTTGTGAAGTTTTACCCATAAATTGAAGATACATATTTGTTGTATTTTTGTGAGAAATCTACCTAAAGATGAAGTGCATAATCCCATCTTATTATAGTGGAAGTTTAAGTGGTCTACGTATCCCATGGTTATTACTTTCATTTTAGAAGGTTTTTCCACGCTAAAATCTTTGGTATTATCTTTATTTGAAAAATTATCTTAAATGTGTAGAATTTATTTCTTTATGACCATCACTTTTTCTCAACAATCAATCAGCAGCATCTAGAACATACCAACCAGATAGGTAATCTTCTATACTTGATAAAAATGCTTCCTAAATAGGGGCTTTTTGTTGTACATTGTGACAATATATTTCAAATGTTGTGCCGAATGAGAATGAGGTTTTAGTCCAGCCGACGACTGAAGTAAATTTGATGAACACATTTATTAACAATGCAGTTGTAGGCTGAAGTAGTTCAGGTTCCTCACTCTCGAAAACAGTTTTGATCGATGACCAAGTTGGTATATAGATTTTGTATTGCACATTGGTCACTTTATAATGCTTGTGTTGCTTAATGGCATACATTTGCCTAGCTGAAACATATGAAATCACAGAAAAATGTGCTGTACTTGACACATCTTTCAAACCTTCACCTCTCTGTGTCTTTTGTCAAAATTATTTTATTACATTTTGCAAATTCAGAAAACAGGTTGCTGAGCTTTTAGAAGAAATCCGCGAGCATCTTTATCAAGCAAACCATACTTGGGTAACATCCATTCGTAGACATTTGAGGAAGACATTGGTTGATAGATTAATAGCAGCACCAGGAGATTCTAAACCACTATATTTTCTTTCTCATCCTGTCCCTGAATGTTCTTGTTTGCGGCATGATTCTGGTTTAGTATCGAAGCCTGATTCAAGTTCTGATCGCTCAGAAGTCCTGCCTGCTATCGGAGTTCTTCGTCGTTTGGATGCAAAGTGATTTGACTTTTCAGTCAAAAGAGAAGGAAAATGAAGAGGATTTAGATGAGGATAATTCCACATCATCGGGATTGTTTTTCCAAAATAATGGTGGAAATCATGAAAATGTAGGTGGAGAATCAAACATTAAAGAAGAAACTCAATTGGATGATCAAGATGAGCTTGATAGTGATGATAGATAATGAAAAGGCTCAAAGTGACCATCAGGATCAGTTCAGTATGTGATTATTTACTGTCATTCTTGGCTTCTATTTAGTGAATAATTATGCTCTCACTTACTTATCCAAGACAGATTGGATATTACTCTTGGCTTCAGTTTCAAGTTTCGACATGGAGAGGCAAAAATTGCAGTCTGAGTGTTCCTAACATGAGGAGTCAGCCAGGCAGGCCATTCTGGTCCATCAAGCACCGGCTTTGGCCTTTTGTAGGTAAAACAATTTAACCCAGCAGAAAATTTTGAAATTTGTTAAAATTATTGCACAAAACATTGAGGCACAAAAACCCAAAACCCATATATTCAATAAATAAAACTCTCAAACACCTATTATATATATATATATATATATATATATATAAAAGCTTATACGTGGTTTTCTGTGGGCTTTGCAGCCGCTGGAGAACAAAGAAAACCAGCACCTGCTTATACGTGGTTTTCTACGGGCTTTGCTGCCGCTGGAGAACAAAGAAAACCATTGTGCTGAGAGAGATCCCTGATGATGGAGTTACAAAATTGCTGTCAAATAAATACGGTTGGAAATGAATTTAAATAAAAAAATATATTTTTTTATTATTTCATGGTCATTATTTTATAAATTATGTAAGTGTCATTTTTATAATTATATGACCGTTATTTTTATTATTATGTGACCGTTACTTTTACGATCATTATTTTCATAATTATGCAATCGTTACTTTTGTGATCGTTATTTTCATAATTATGTGTCTGTTATTTTTTACCGTTATTTTCATAATTGTATGACCATTACACATTTTTTCAACTATAAATAGGGGCAATAATCTTCAATTTAGAACATAACTTAACAACTCAAAAACGGTTCTACGGTTCTTTATAACAAAACTAAAGAAAAGAAAAATTTAGAATTGTTTTAAAAGGATTTTCGAGCAACATAAATATTTGAGAAGTGTAGTATTCCAGACTTCATTAGTGCAGTGAAACTCCGACATAGGAAAAAGTTTTTGGGCTGTTTTATCCTAAGGACGATGAGACTGTGTTTGTTTGCACAAGTTTAGGCAAAGCCACGAAACTTAAAGTGAGCGTCTTAGTCCGCGACTCAACCCAAACAGTATATTTCAGTATATCGGTAATATTATTCTTACATAGTTTTTCACATATTTGTTCCAACAATTTTAAGACCATTTCTATCTGTCATGTCTACTGAAATGCTAACTGTTGATCTCAACAAATCATTCTGTTTTGAGGGACTATACTTTAAAAGATGGAGACAAAAAATGGTATTTTTCTTAATCATAAAAAAAGTCATTTATGCTCTTACTAATGAAAAACCAATACTGTGTTGCAACTAAGGATTTAGACACTTGGATGGAAAATGATTTTCTATGTAAAATTTTTATTCTTAATGGATTAGCTGATGACTTGTATGACTATTATAATTCTGATAAGTCTGTTAAGGAAATTTGGAAAGCACTTTAAAATAAGTACGACACTGAGGAAGCTAGAACTAAGAAGTATGTTGTCAGTAGATAAATGAAGTACCAAATGATTGATGGTAAATTTGTGGAAGCTTAATCACACGAACTGCAGAAGATAACACACAAAATAACTTCTGAAGGTATGACTTTAGATGAACAATTTCAAGTTGCTGTTATTATAGATAAATTACCCTCTACATGAAAATATTTTAAGAATGCACTTAGATATAAAACTAAGGAATTTTCTTTAGAAAGTCTTATAACCCATCTAAGAATAGAAGAAGCTCGAAAACAATATCAAAGAAATGAAGTACTCGTTGTCTCAAACAACAGTACCAATAAGAAATCATCCTCTACAATTCTGAAACCTAAAGGAAGAAATATGAAAATTCAGAACATAATAAGAACCAAAACCACAACCATCAAAATAGAAACAGAAACTACCCTCCCTAGAATGGACCTCAACCCCCCCAAGAAATAACACATACATGTGTTATAATTGTAACAAACCTGGCCACTTGGTCAGGAACTGCCGAAACATGAATCGTCCTACCTCACATGAATCGTCCTACCTCACATGCGAACTTTACCATAGATCAACTTATTGCAATGATATATGAAATCAATTTTGTTGGTGGATCTGAGGGGTGGTGGGTAGACACTGGTGTTTCTCGTCATGTTTGATATGATTGAGACATGTTCAAATCCTATTCTGAGTCTGAGGATAAAAAAGTGCTACTGGACAACTCCCACTCCACTAAAGTTGTTGGTACTAGTGAGGTGGTATTAAAGTTTACCTCTAGAAAGACTGTCATCTTGAAGAATATTCTGCATACTCTAGAGATGAGAAAGAACTTAGTTTCAGGCTATCTTCTTAACAAAATTGGGTTTACTCAAACTATATGAGCTGATTTATATATTATAACTAAAAATAATATATTTGTTGGAAAAGGGTACGCCACTGATGGCATGTTTAAATTAAATGTTGAAATCAATAAAAAAAATTTCTTCTACTTATATGTTGAGCTCTTTTAATATTTGGCATGCTAGACTTTGTCATGTTAATAAACGCATAATCAAGAACACGAGTATCTTAGAACTAATTCCTAAACTATCTTTGAATGATTTTGAAAAATGTGATTTTTGTAGTCAAGCTAAAATAACCAAAACTTCACATAAATCAGTAGTTAGAGAATCTGAACCTTTAGAATTAATACACTGTGATATATGTGAACTTGATGGAAATTTAACAAGAAATGAAAAACGCTATTTTATAAATTTTATAGATGATTGTTCAAATTATACTTATATATATCTAATGAAAAATAAAAGTAAAGTGTTTGACATGTTTAAAATATTTATGACTAAGATTGAGAATCAACTTAACAGAAAAATAAAAAGGTTTCGAAGTGATAGAGGTACTGAATATGATTCTAATATCTTCAATGATTTTTATAAAACTCATGGAATCATTCATGAAAAAACTGCACCTTATTCTCCTGAAATGAATGACAAAACTGAAAGAAAAAAATAGAAATTTTACTGAATCAATTGTTGCAATTTTATTAAACTCTGGTGCTACTTCCCATTGTTAGGGAGAAATTTTATTAACTGTTTGCTATGTGCTAAATAGATTGCCTAAATCTACAAGTAAATTTTCACCATATGAAATTTTGAAAATAAGAAATGTAATTTAACTTATTTTAAAACTTATGGTTGTTTAGCCTATGTTAGGATCCATGATCCTGAAAGAAATAAACTTGCTAGTAGAGCATATGAATGTGTATTCATAGGATACGTTGTGAATAGTAAAACTTATAAATTCTATGATTTAAATGATCATATAGTTATAGAATCAAATGATGATGACTTCTATAAACATAGGTTTTCCTTTAAATTAAAAAGTAGTGGGAGTTCATCTTCTAGTAGTTTACCCATAACTAGAACTAGTGAACAAAATGATGAATTAAACATTGAAATCAGGAGAAGTAAATGAGCTCAAACCCTAAAAAGTCATTGCACTTTCTTCATTTGTAAAAGGCATATATCTTGAATTTTTTTTTTAATGAGTTTGATTTATGCATGAAAATAATTTTTATATATGATATCTTTATAATTTATACATTTGAGGTCAACGTCAAAATAACACTTTGAGCCTTTATTCTTTATACATATGCGAACATATTAGTTCATTTCTATACATCAACTCTTTCGCATATAAATTAGTATGAGTGTTTGAACCCATAGGATTCAGTGTTTTGAGAGTATTAACTTGTGAGGAATAGAATCGAAACGAATTCGGATTCAAGACACTGAAATTGGGTGAAATTAAATTGATACATTTTTTATATAAAATATGAAAATGATTTTCGACTAATTATTATAATAAATCATGATTGTTTAAAGAGATTAAAATAACTTATGCTTGAGATTTTAATTATGATCTTAAAAGAGATTAAAAAGTATGAGACATTTTGGTGATATGTTGTTTTCTTTTATTCTTAAAAGTTAATTTTGGATTTTGTTGTAATTTTAGTTTTTAAATTGATTGTTTTTATTATTATTTTTTATTTAGTTCAATGTTTGTGGGTATCATTACTAAAAACCCTCACGAGACTCAAACTCGTCTACTAGGGCAACCCAAAGGTTTAAAGGCTTGTTGCATAGGCTAAATGCAACCGTGTCAATCCACGGAAGTGATTTAGGATAATTTAATTTTTAGTTTTTATCGCTTCTCTTGCTAAGGGACTAGCAAGAAAATGGTTGTGGGTTGTGATGGGTGCTCAAAAAACACTAAAATTACCATGATTTTATACACATTAATTGATTAAATATATATATATATATTTATATGATTTTATTATATATTTATATAAATTTTTCTTTTCGGAATCACAAGTATTTTTATTGTTTTTCAGGTATTTTCGCTTAAAAACATAACTTAAAGACTCAAAGAGGAATACTAGAGGCAATACATCACAAATATATTGATAAAATAAATGAAGAAAAGTCAATAAATATGGAAAAATTGGACAAAATGGGTCAAAAAGGAGAAAATCGCGCACGTAGCCGCCCAGCCGCGACGACCAATGCGCGTCGTGCGCCCAGTCCCACGCGCCACGCTTTCCTGTCCACGAGCGCCTAGGCCCAGTCTACGCCCCATTTGCGCGTGCTGCTACCCATCTGGGGGCACCGCTGCACCCATCTGCCCCATCTGTGCGCGCTGCCGCGCCGACATCAATATGACATCATCATTCACTATTTCGCATTTTCTCTATTTTTAATCATTTTTTCACCCACTTTTTCTTCCTCTCCTCACCTATAAATACCCTCATTCTCTTCATAACTAAACACACCTAAAAACACATCTTCTCTTCTCTTTCTTTCTCTCATTTCTTAGTTTTTGAGTTTTGCTTAGTTTCTAGTTTTTCTTAGTTTTTAGAGTTCTTCTCTTTTTGAGAAGAACTAGTTATGTTTTTGTAATTTATTTACTTTTTGATTCAATAAATGGGAGTGCAAAATCCGTTTGGAGGTTTTCCAACAACAGAAATAGCATCAAAGTACTGTAAGAATTTTATTTTCTTTACAATTATTTTTTATGTTTTATTCTTACATGTTATATTTAATTTGTCTGTGATTAAATTTAACTTTGCTGGCTGTTTGTAAACATGATATAATAATAACGTTGTTATGCTTGCGAAATATTAAATAGGTAAATTTTTTTAAAATGAATTGATTTTATTTTTATTCAAGATTTTATATTAAGAATGTTAGAGAGAAATATATTATTTTTCATTACAAACTTAAATCAGAAATTAGATTTTAAGGTTTAGTTATCCGATCTGATTTAGAGTAGTGCTCTTTTATTTGTTGGTATAATCGTCCGGTAGTTAGAGTGAAACTCTATTTCAAAAGTTTTTATAAGAATTATTATCTGAAAATGTATTGACAACATGTTTTCAGTAGTAGTTTTAAAACTTGAAAGTTAGTACTCGGATAACTAAATTCTTAGGTTTAGTTTAGACACCTTGAATAAAGTTTAAACTGTCTAACCCCACCAAAGATGTCATTTAAATGGTTCATTTTCAATCTCTTAGAAAAAATGAATTAATTTAATTAACCAAATTAGTTATCAACCCCACCCATAGGTGTTAATTGATTTGTTTAGTTAACAAAGAATATCTAACCCCACCAAAGGTGGTATTCATATAAAAAAGAGATAATCAATAAATATCAATTTATATCTTTAATAACCTAAATAATATGAGCAAGCATAATTAACTTAGTTATTATATGCATAAATACTCTACTATTATAAACGATAAAATTTGCATAAATTTTTATTGAATCTGTATCTATGTTTATTTTTACGTTATTAGATTAAAAACACAAAACCCTAAAATATCGTGACAGGATGTTTAGGATTTAATTTCGTTTTTAAAAGTTTGAATAATAAATTAAAAATCACATATATTTCTTCCTTAGATCGACCTTGGGAGTATACTTATCATTTTCTACGAAATGATTCGTGCACTTGCGAGAGTTTTATAAATATAAAACCAAATTATCGGTAGGATCGGCGATGTCGATTCTGCCCGTCAGTTTACCAATAGACCTAGTGTAGAGCGTTGGAATGCTATTGAAAGGGTTATGAGATACCTTAAGAGAACTATGTACCTTGGATTACATTATAAAAAGTGTTCCGCTATTCTAGAAGGATACAACGATGTTGATTGGAACACTTTATCAGAAGACTCCAAAGCAACTAAAGGCTATATATTTAACATAACTGGTGGAACTATTTCTTGGAAGTCTAAGTAATAGACAATATTGGCTCAATCTACGATGGAGTTTGAAATGATAACACTAGCTACTGCTAGTGAAGAAACGGGCTAGTTAAGAAGAGTGTTAGCTGAGATCCCTTTATGGGAAAGATTGATACTAGCTGTCTTGATCCACTGCGATAGTACCACAGCTATTGTAAAGATTTAGAACCGTTATTACAATGGCAAGAGACGATAGATACATAGTAATGTTAGAGAATTTCTCTCTATAGAAGCTGTAAGAGTGGATCATATATGTATTGATGAAAATTTGGCTAATCCTTTGATGAAAGGATTAATAAGAGAGAAGGTTTTCAAAAACCTCGAAAGGAATGTGACCGATGCCCTTAGAATGAAGAGTCACTCATGATGATAACCCAACTTATAGAATGGAGATCCTAAGAAATAAGTTCAATGGGTAATATGAGATTAATCATGCTATTATGAAGTTCCATTCTATATTGTTAGAAGCATGAAATCCTAAAGCGACAGAGAAGGATGAGTTAATTATTAAAACTCTTAATGAGTTATATACTCTATGTGGAGTGAAGTACATAGCTACAAGAGCACTCTTGATAGACTCACCTATGTGAATGTGAAAGTGTGGCCGCTTCCTATGTAAATTTTGGACAAAATTTACTAGAGCTTTCACTATACTGGGATACATGTGCATGTCCGTAAATCACGGACTTTTCGAACTACACCTTGGAAAGCTTATGTATGTAATGTTGTTAGAGATAGAGTTCAAAACTATTAGTTACTTTAGTATATTCTAAAGCATCAAAACTATGTAAATGTTCAAGTCGATAGACACCTTTTTACTTATGCACAATCTTATACTTTTAATTGATCGGTTGCTCGATGAAACTATTTTTATTTAAAATTCAAGTGGGGGATTGTTGGAAATGAAGTTAAATAAAAAAATTATTTCTATTATTTTATGACCGTTATTTTATAAATTATGTAACTATTATTTTCATAATTATGCGACCGTTACTTTTATGACCGTTATTTTCATAATTATGCGACCATTACTTTTATGATCATTATTTTCATAATTATGTGTGTGTTATTTTTTATCATTATTTTCATAATTGTATGACCGTTACACATATTTTTTCAACTATAAATAGGGGCAATAGCCCTCAGTTTAGAACATAACTTAACAACTCAAAAACGGTTCTACGATTCTTTATAGCAAAACTAAAGAAAAGAAAAATTCAGAATTGTTTTAAAAGGATTTTCGAGCAACATAAATATTTGAGAGGTGTAGTATTCCGGACTTCATCAGTACAGTGAAACTTTGAGACAGGAAAAAGATCCTGTGTTGTTTTATTGGGGACGACGAGACTGTGTTTATTTGCACAAGTTTGGACAGAACCACGAAACATCTTAAAGAGAGCGACCTAGTCCGCGACTTAACCCAAACAGTATATTTCAATATATCGGTAATATTATTCTTCCATAGTTTTTCACATATTTGGTCCAACAAATACTATTTGACTTCTTTGCTGGATTCTTTTCTTGGAGGACCATTTTCGACTCTTACAATCTGATCTCTAATGAACGACATGCTATGAACATTGTTAATCAATTGGGGGAAGCTGTCAAAGCAAGCAGAACCATTTTGCTTCCAGTTTCAAGCCTTTTTTGAGCATTGGGTTATAAAATCCATTTGCATTATTTGGCTGGTGTAAAAGCAGAAACAAGATTGTTGAAGCTGCCACTAGAATAAGAATAGATTTTTGTTCTACTTGAGTTTTCTTAGTATATTTTGTAAAGCTTTATAAAGAATTATTGTTTGTATATCTATTTGATTATTAGTGGATTTTAGCTCGGCGTGTTGTAGTCAAGTAGAATAGACTTTTCATATTAAAAAATTGAATTACTTAAATCATTATGTATTATTTATTTTTATCACTATTTATTATTTTACTGTTACTTATAATTATTTATTTATACAATCAAATTTGATTCAAAATTTGCTTTACTCTTATGCTAATTTATAACAAAATTAACTGAAATTTTATTTTTTCACCCTCTCCATTTTAGATCCTCTAGCCTTTTTCAAGGGAGCACCCGGACCTTCCAGGAATTTTTCCTTTGGTTCAGATTTCATGTATATAAATATCACTACCAGCTTATTCGACCATGCTTTGGCATCTTGTTCAGATGTTTTAAAAGTTCTTAAGTTCTATTGCCATTTCTTTGAAAATGAGATGGGCACAGTTTGTTTATGGTTATATTTTAACTCTCATGTTTTTTCTGCTGGTGCTAGACTGTGTATTGGTTTATTTGCTTAATAATGGTTGTGTGAGCTGTGATGTAAGCACTTTGTTTAGTTTAGCCTATGTGTAGCGGGGACACAAAATCCTTTTTTAATGCTCCATTTGGCCCTTAGTGATTGTTTCTAAATAAAGAAGACGTTTATATTTTGACTATTGGCGGCAATATCACCCATCATATAGTTCGTACTGTTTAAAAATAAAAAACTAATTCCTATGTCATTTGAAGACAACATTGTCTTTCAATCCAACTAACTCTATTGATATAAAATTATTTATTAGAATTTGAGTGGGGTTTTAGTAATTATGTATGAGTTAAACATATATAAAAAAAATATTTTTCTGAAAAATTAAAAATTACTTATCTTTGCATACATACAACAAAACCTCATATTACATATCACAAATTGATTATTTAATTTAGAGAAAAATATAATTATGATTATTTATTTATTGTAAAAATAATAATAAGATTTTGTATTTATTTTTTTATCATAATTTAATTTAATTTTTATAAAAAAATAATTGTAAAAGAATAAATGTATTATTTTTAAATCTTTTCGATTAGATTACATAGAAATTATTATAAATTTTAATAAAAAGAATTGAATAAAAATATGAAAAAAATTATTATTTATCTTTATAATATTATTTTTTCATAATAATAAAATTAAATTATTATAAAAATAATTATAAGATATAACTTAAATAAATATATTAATTTTACAATAACATTGATTTTCATTTATTGAATTGCCTTGGTGTCATGCAATTAGGTTATGTTTTGCTTTTGGAATTAAAAGTAACGAGACTGTTATATCAACGTAATTGAAGCTAGTGAAAACAATACTAATATTATTATATTTAATTTGAATAATTATGTAAAATTATTAAAAAAAAATTTGTGAAATTAGGAAAAGTATTTAATTTTTAAGTGAAGAATATATATATTTTTAAAAAATACATTATAAGGCATTTTATTTGAAGTTGGATGAAAAGAGAACGAAATATTCAAAAAAAAAAAAAAAAATATTCATTCGATCAAGTAGTTTTTTAAGAATGTATACGAATTTGCCAAGTGATATTCGTCTATATCTCACAAATATTTTCAAACACATATCATTAAAGCGCATATACCTAATAATTTTATACATAAAATTCAAACCTTTACAAGATGTAATGAAAATTGGCCATCTGTCAAAGGGAAAGACAAGGTCCTTATAAAAAGTAAAAAAACAAAAATAGATTTTTTTGGATGAAAGGTCCATATTATTCTTAATCCTAAGTAAATCCACAGGTTCAGCAAAATGCCCAAATACTAAAGTAATCCATCAATTATGAACCGTCAATGTAGTAGAAAGTCACCATCTCGTGACATAATTGCGACGTGTAAATAGTGTTTGAAGAAAAGTAAACATCGCACCTTAGCACCGGATGACTAAATAAATAAAATATATTATGCGAAAAAATAGAATTAAAAAAAAAAAATGAAGAAAGTGAGAATATGGCAGGTAATAATCTGTTTGGGGAAGTAGGAGGAACTCGTCTACTAGGGCTCCATCACTGTCCATTTGTACACTAACACCTCTCTCTTCCTTCCAGACCTGTCGGAGCAATTTGGACTAGCTCTGCATTTCCACCTATGGTCCTCTCTCTATTTCTCTCTCTCTCTCTCTCTCTCTCTATATTATGGAATTTTCTTAATTTTGTATTTAATTATTATTTGGTGAAATTTAATGGAAATTTAATATGTATGATTCAGATAACAAGTGCATGTTAGAGATGGCGAGGTCGTCCAAGGATAGCCACGAAGAATTGGAAGATGATGATGAAGTTCCCAATACTGGTATGATGGTCTCTCCTTTTTTATTTTATGTTTTTTTGTACTGACACTTCGAACCGTTTGGTCGATGACTTGCACTTTGCCTTTAATTTTAATTTTAATTTTTAAAACTAATTAATTTTAATTTTTTTTCATGGTTTGAGTTATTTTTGTTAAGTTAAAAGCATGTAAATTTATTATCATGAGGGGAATTGGCAGTGAAGAGTGACGGGAATAACAGGGAAAAAAATCGGTCGAAGCATTCCCAAACTGAGCAGCGTAGAAGATGCAAAATTAATGACAGGCAAGTTCCTTCCCCTCCCCTCCCCCCAAAAAAAAAAAAAAAACGACCACAAGCAGTATCAATCCTTTTCTCATTTCTGTTATTTTATTTTAATGAAAATCATTTGTTCTGTTCTGTAAGTAGTAGTATGTTAAGGTTAAAGTGGCTGAAGATGGTCTTTGTTCTCATTTCTTAGCTACTTTTTTTAGGTTTTGGGCGTTTTGCTTATTGTGTGTTTTGACCCCTTTTCTGGGTTATCACGAGGAGAAAAGCGTTGATTTCCATTTTTTTTTTGTTGTTGTTATTGTTCTTTTATTTGTATAGGTTTCTCGAGGTTTTTATCCTGTTGTAAAGCTGAGTTCTTAAAGAGTCTTTGCTTGGTGTGTTTTGAAATTTTCCAGCACAAGAGTTGCAGGTGGTAAACTATTAGCAGAAAAAGTAGTGGAGTTCCTTGTAACTCTATTTCTTCTTTGTTTGTGGCTAAATTTCATACCCCATGAATTTAATATTTTTCACTCCTTTTTTCTCCCTTATTTGTGATATTAATGAATTATTTTCAAATCCTAAGTGGAAGCTTAGAAGTAAGCCATGTTTATATAAGATAATAATAAATATCTAAAATGCACATTTGTTGATTCTTTTTATCAATTAATCTTGAAAAACCAACAAAAATAACACCTCTTAAACTTGTAATCATAAAAATGTCCTCGAACTCATATTTTTACTTTTAAAAATAAAATAATAAGTTCAATACATCATTTTACATTGAACATTATTCAATTGAACGCGTTGAAGTTGAACTACTGCTATTTAGACACATTCAATGTTAAACACCATCCAATTGGTCCACGTTCAATATTATTGTGGTGTATTGTAAGTTCCCATTAATCTTCTTGTGTGTGATTAGTTTACTGCTTGGGATAGAATGCTGAATATGGAAAAAAGTGCTCCATTTCATTTTATCGTTTCGTTTAATTGCTGCATAATTCGTGTATCATTTTGCATTTGTCACTTTCCTGGAATATTAACATTTGTTTCACAGATTTCAGATTTTGAAAGACCTCTTGCCTCAAAATGATCAGAGAAGAGATAAGGCTTCATTCTTGTTGGAAGTAACCGTCCATCATTGTTCCCATTTAAATATAATTTTGTTTCTTTAGGTAATTAATAGGAGTTAATTGATTTTTTGTGTACAATTTGCTGATATTTTATTACGATCAATTTCTTGTGCAGGTGATAGAATACATCCAGTTCTTACAAGAAAAGTTAAATTACTATGAGGGGTCATACGAAGGTTGGAGAACTGAGCCAGCAAAATTAACCCCATGGGTAAAGGTGTATACCGTGTATTGCTCAACATTTTATTAATATTTTCCTCTGTTGGCCTCAGTAGGTTTTGTGGAGGTCTTGTACTGTTCTTCTGTAGTTCTAATTGATGAACTTCTCTCGTTTGACCAAAGGAAAAAAAAATGTTTTTGCCCTTTTAGACCAAAATTAAGTTCAATGCTTGTGTACTTTTTCATATAAGTGATGGTTGCCAATGGATGTGATTGACACTTTTCCACTTGTTTTCAACAGAGAAGTCAACAGGTCTCTGCAGAAAAATTGTCAGGCCAGTCCCAAGTTACCAAAAATGGCTCTGAACTTCAGAACGATGCTGTTGTCTCCCCATTAATGGTTCCTAGTGCACAGAACTCGGAACAATCTGAACTGGGATCGGCACTGGTTTACAAACAAATTGATCACCTCCCTGGATCAGCTATTCAAGTAGCTCCCCTTAACATGCAACCACTAGATATATTTGATACTGTTGGGACAGGTGGCATGCCTACCCAAGCTTTACCTAGCTCTATTTCTAACGACGTTAACATGGATTCCCATCCCCAGCTCCAACCTGAAATATGGCAGCGTAGAGATACAACCACAAGTTCTGTTTCAAATAATACACTGAATATTCTGGACGGAAAAAGCAGATCGACCACCATCTCAAATGCCTACTCTCAAGGGTAAGAGTCTTTAGAGTTTCAAGCTTCAATTTTTGTTATTGGACTTTTTCTTCAATAACATGGTACTTCCTCCCTGTGCATTGGTTGTGGCTTCAAAGAAATTATGTTTGTGCATAATGTTCTTATTTTCTCTTCTTTTTTTTGGTTTCGTTTTCTAGAATACCCAGGCTTCCTAGATCGAAGTTTTGAAATAATTACCAAGGGTTATAGGAAGTGTAATCTAATTTATTCAAAATCTTATTGGCATGATCCCTATTGGAACATATATGTAATTGCATGCACAACAAAAACTATAGAAAATGAAAAAAGTTGTTCCCGCCACATGGTCAATGATCTGTGGAAACCAAACTAGTATTGAAGAAATTACAATCAAAGCTTGAGATAGCTAGAAATAGACTGCCTTGTGTATCAGTGGTTAAGATTCCTGTTTTAAGTCTGGGTCAGGCTAGAGTTGCACTGCTTTTTATTGCCTGTGGTTTTAGAGTTGTATATCGGTAATGGTGTACCATAGTAGTTATGTTAAAACCTGTTTGTTTTACTGAAATTTTGAATATGTTTATCAAAATGTCGGGACCATTTGGTCACTTACCTTGTCTGCTATGCAGGATACTGGATACTTTGACGCAAGCACTGCAATCTTCTGGCATGGACTTGTCCCAGGCCAGCATCTCAGTGCAAGTTGATGTTGGGAGCCGAGTGAACACAAATTCCATGCCATCCGGTTCAAAGGTTTTTAATTTTTAATTTTTAATTTTGGAATCCTCAACTGAAGGGAATCTTACGCCCTTTATTGCTAGTACTTTGACCCACCTACCTTTCGGGTTGGTGGTATTTAGCAATAGACATTGTGGACGTCATCAGCAGTTCCCTGATCACCATATGCCACTAGATTGACCCTGAAATCTCTTTTTTCTGAACTGTTTGTTTAGGAATATACGAACCAATCATCGAGCAACCAAGCAAAGAGACGCGCTCAAGCAAGCAGCTCTGGTGGTGATTTCGAACAAGCTCAAAAGAGTCTCCGAACAGAAGAAAGCTAGTGTATTATTTTCATATTCCAAATTTTCTGATATGTTCCCATTTCTTTTCCTTTCTCCATGTATATTGGTGAGTGGTTCTAGAGGAAAGGGAAATTGGGTGGGTCATTTTTTCAATGTCATGGTCCACAGACAAGTAGATGAAGATCAATTGTACATGTTTGTGCTCCTCGTCATGGAATATTTGAAGAAATTATTATCTATTTATTTGCCTGTACTTCAACCTTTTAAAGATTCCATGCATATAATGAGAAGCAAGCTTATTATTGCCCGTGATTTATTTGAATGCGTTTAACTCTCTTTTTTGTCCTAATTAAATTTGTCTCAAAATAACATATTTTAACATACATATAACTAATGTAGACTTGGTACATAAGCTAATGTACAGTATGTTTCATTATGTACAATCTAAGTATGTTTCATTATGTACAATCTAAGTTTCATTATGTACAATCTAAGTATGTTTCACCATGTATAAACTAAATGCTATTTTGATACCACAAATCCATACCCTACCTAAAGTAGGTTATTAGAGAAGATTTGTAAAGATTGATTAAAAGTGAGTTTTTGTATTTTATTTTATTGGCTAGTACCACAGGAGAGTAATACTAATTACAGCCGGCTTTAACTTGCTGTAATACTTTATTTAATTAGGGGTTTTTGTCTATAAAAGCCAACTTTTAGACAATAGTTTAAAAATGGGCATAAATAGGATTTTTTTTAAAAATAGGCAAAATCTTACCTTAAACTTGAAAACAAAATTTTTAAGCAATTTGATTAAAAAAAAAAAGATATATTATTTCTATTTTATAAAACATAATTGTTATAAATATAAAAAAATATTAACATTTTATAAATTTATAATTAATTTTAAATACATAAATTTTTTTATCAAATCATATATTAAAAATTTTATTTTAAAAAATAAAAAATAATTTATTTTATAATAAAATAAATATAAATTTATACATATAATGAAAATGATATGTTAAATATTTTGATAATTCATAAATAATATAATACATTATTATTTTTATATAAATTATTTTATTATTTTTTATTTATAATAAAAATAAATTGTTATTTATTAAAAAATGGTGAATGGGTATATTTTAAAAAACAAGGTTATGGAAATTAGTGAAAGAGAGAGAAGAAAAAGACAAAAATAATTATTTTTTAAAAAACGTAATTGATGGGCTTGCTAATTAAAAAAAAGGAGAGAAAATGTGATATATAATAAAGAATAATTAAATTACATAAAAACTATAACTTACATAATTGTTTTGCAAAATTTTATAATATTAATTTATCTTATTATAATAAAAATAACCTACATAATTGTGTGAAAATATTATCTAATATAATATTATTATAATTATTTTTATTATTAATATAATAAATTATATCTAATAAATTATATTTTAATACTTAAATTAAATTATTGTTAATAAATATTTGTTATCTTAATAATAATTAAAATTATAATAATATTAAAGATATGTGTTATAATGTAATCTATTTTTTAATTTCTTTAATCTTAAATAATTTATTTTTTTAAAATGTCTATAATTTATTTTAGTAAAAATTTTAATAATTTTAATAATTTTAATAATTTTAATCATTTTAATTTTATAATTTATTATTATTTTATAATAAAATTTTGATAAGTTATTTGTTATAAAAATATTTTTTTTATTATATAAATATAAATTATTATTTATTAAAAGTTGGTGGAAGATAATATTTTATTTTTGATTTTTTTTAGAAAATAAGGAGATGAAAAAGATGGTGATTAGAGAAAAAGAGAGAAAAATAGAGTTGGATGGAAAGCTGGAAAGTTGAAAAAAGACAAAAAAAAAATGACCTGCTAATTGTTGAATGGGTCATAAGAAGCCTATTTCTAAAATAAAACACAAATAAGCCTATTTCTAAACTATTGAATAAAAAATGACCATTATAGACAAAAACCCTTTAATTAGATTGGGTACATCTAGGAATATAAACCGGTGAAACGGATTTGGAGTGTTTTATCAAAAATCAAAATTAAAATATTACATTATACTTAAAATTAAAGTTGGAATCGAAAGCTATAAATACGAAAAATAATATTGAGTAATAGTCGCTTGTTTTGTGCTTCAAAAATTAAAAATTGAATTTTAATATCTTTTTAATTTAAAATTATTTAAGAACATGAAATTTTAACAAAAAAATATTTACAAATTAAAAATAATATATTTAATATATTTGAATTTTGTATTTTTTTATTAACATTAAAATATAAGTGTTTTTATTTCTATATGTATATAAACATAAATATTTAATAAAATATAAATTTTTAATTTCAAGTATCTGGATTAGGGGTGTGCAAAAAATCCGATCATCCGATCCAATTCGTTGATTTTTCATCCGATCCGATCCAATCTGATGGTCGGATTGGATGGAAATTTTTTCCATCCGTTAAGTGCGGATCGGATGGTGGATTTCACTACGATTCATCCGATCCGCTCCGACCGAAATTAAATATATTTATATAATTAATATTTAAATTTGTATAATCTGATTGATATATTTAATATATTATTTAAAAATATATATAATAATTAATAAACCTAATTATTATTCTAACCTAACCTAATCTTAGCCATATATCTCATTTTTAACCTAATCTATTTTTTCGGCTGTCTCCCTACCTCCATGCCTTCATCTCTCTTTCTCCCTCCCTTCCTCCATTGCTAGTTTCAGACTTGAAGGATTTTCTGCTTCTCTCATGATGTTGCTCTCTACTTCTCTACTGCTGCTGCTTGTGATTCTCTACTTCGATGTTGCTCCTTCTTCTTTGCTTCTCTGCTCGCTACTACTCCCTGCTACTCCCTACTGCTCGATGTTGCTTCCTGTTGCTCACTGCCGTTGATGTTGCTCCTTGCTCACTGTTCTTCATTATTTATATTGTTCTTCTATGAGATATTAGAAATTGTATTACTTTTGTAAATCTGTTTCTTTACATTCTAAAAATCTATAAATTTGCTTCTTTACATTCTGGAAATCTATAAATTTGCTTCTTTACATTCTGGAAATCTATAAATTTGCTTCTTTACATTCTGAAAATCTGTAAATCTGTAAATTTAGAAATCTGCTTCTTTACATTCTGGAAATCTATAAATTTGTTTCTTTACATTCTGGAAATCTATAAATTTGCTTCTTTACGTTCTGGAAATCTATAAATCTGAAAATCTGTTTCTTTACATTCTGAAAAAATCTGAAAATCTGTTTCTTTACATTATGAAAAAATCTGAAAATCTGTTTCTTTATATTCTAGAAATCTGTAAATCTGTAAATCTATTTCTTTTTGTTTATTGTTTGAATGAATTGTTAAATTTATTAAAATAATTATTGTAATCGACATCGTTATTTACTTAATTATATTATTTTTGTTTTATATAGTTTTGAACATTTTAGTCTTTTTTTAATATTTTTATTTGATTTTTTAAGATTTTTTTTAATTAAAATGATATTATGTTATGATTTATGTAAAAATTTAATTTTTTAATTAAAAATATAATTAATTAAGTTTATTGGTCGGATTGATCGGATGATATCCGAATATTTTACGGATCGGATTGATCGGATGTAAAAGTTGATCGGATCGGTTGCGGATTAGGATGTTTCAATCCGATCGAATGTTCGGATCGGATCAGATGAGCATAAATTTAACGGTTTCGATCCGATGAATACCCCTAATCAGGATAGGATTATTCAATCATTAAAATTGAATCCAAAATTTTAAATAAAAGGATAACTAAATTAAATTTTATCACCTAAAATTAAAAACATTCTATTATTACTTATGATTATCCGAATAATTTTGACATTCCTGTGTAGATTGAAAGAGGGATTTTTCTTCTACGACAAAGTACTTATTTCCTGAAGGTAGGTTAATGAATATGTGTATATTTTGATATTTTTAAGGTATTATTATTATTATTATTATTATTATTATTATTATTATTATTATTATTATTAAAATGAGGTTTTTGAATATAAAAAGAATTATTTATTTAAAATAATAAATATAGAGGGTTATCTAACTCAACCACGAATCATGCTTTTGTAGAAGATAATTGCTCTGCACAATTTTCAGGCCTTGAATTGAAGGTAAGTATCAAAATGTTTTATGGGCATATCTAAAAATTTGATTATAAGAAAATAAGATATTATCGATATCATGAAAATTCATGTAAAAAATAATATTATTTAAAAATATTAAAATTTTACATAATAATTTAAGGTATAGAAAATTGTGGACAAATTTATAAATTTTTTTAAAGGCATTAAAGCTGGAATTATATCTTTTCATGTAAATAGAAATTTTTTAATACACTAACTTTAAAAAATGGGGACAAAATTTACTATCTTTTTTCATTTGATTAGTAAATATAACTATCACCTAACAACAAAATTTATATAGGCAAATTTACAATTAGATATAAAACATAATTTATGATAACTTCAAAAAAATTATTAAAAAGAAAAAAAATTATATTTTTTATATGATTTAATTATTTATATAATTTTATTTAAAAAATATTTTTTTATGTTATATAAATATATTTTATTTTTAAACATAAAAGATTATATGCTTTTCATATCGTCTAAAAGACAATATGAACAGACAAAATCAACTTAGGGCAGCTTCTTTTAATTATTATCTCACAGTCACCCTGGTGTATCTGGCAGCTGCTGCTCTGTCTCCACGTCCACGACTCCATCTCTGGCAAGTAAACTTCTTCTTCTTGGCTGTTCTTATTTTTCTCAGTTACCTCGATGTTAACTTTTCTTTCTTCTCATTCTTCTTGTTCTTTTTTTTTGGTAACGTGTAGGCTTTGTAACGGATCCGTTCGTTCTTCATTTTTAATTTTAACTTCCGTTCTTCTTTAACATATCATTTAGTGGTTCAAATGTTTCTATCATTGAAGAACTTATCGGTTATAGCTTAAGCTAATAACGGATGCAAATGCTTTGATGGGAACCACGACCATAAAATGAATGTTATGATCCTTAAGCTCAACGTACAATTTCAATGCAATATATTATCCAATTTGAGTGATGTTGAGAGTTTAGAAGTTTTAAACAGAAAAATCACTTCAATTTTGATTATTTTTAGAGCTTAAAGAACAATTTAATGACCGGAGATAAAATCTTTGCTTTACTTGTTTTCGATCTCTTTAGTTTGTTTATTTACATTTGAGTCGATTAATTTATATTTACCTTTGTTATGAGAGTATATTATCTCTAATTGAAACTGAGTTTTTTGAAAGACACGTTTTTGATGCATATGATAATTATAAATGATTTCATTATTGATATTTTAATGATTATGTGAATTAAAACGTGAAAAACGTTTTTGATTCAAAATAAGATCATAAATCACTTGAAAATTCAATTCTAAGAATTTTGATAAAAAAATGTTGATTTTCGTCGCCAAAATTACGAGATATAATCGGAGCTCCGATCAAGTTAAAACCGAGTTGTTTTGACCTGGAGGTTGAAAATGAAGTCAAGAAAAAACATATTTGCTATATCCAAGACTTGAACTCAAATCTTTCACATGAAAGCTAAGCACCCTAACCACTAAACTACAACAAATTTGTGATAATTTTATATACTAAAGGCTATATATATAAATATTCATAGTATGTTTCTTTATTTATTTACTGAATTAAAAATACAATTTTAATGTGATTAATTTATTTAACCTAGGTTTATCATGTGTAAAATATTTATTATACATGTGACATTTATTTAAATAATTTTGACACATTAAAATTTATTTATAATTAAACATTGTATGTATAAACTATACATATGAAATTTGGTTAAATAATTTATGCATAATAAAATTAATTATTAATGACTCTTTATAAATTTAATTTGTGTTTATATTATTTATTTTATTTGTATAATTTATTGTCATTTATTTATACATATAATCTTAAGATAAATAATATTTGTACATTTAGAATTAAATTAATATTGCTTATAGTTTTATACAATAATTGAGCCTAATGATTTAGTTAATGTTTAAGTGATTCATATAGTTTAATTAATTAAGAAGCAACCATAACATCTTTAATTAGTGATTTTATTGATTTTGAGACATGTATGGACTACGTTAAAAGAAAGTAGACTAATAAGTCAAAGAAAGGTTCCAATTGGAGTTCAGGCATATTACAGATCATACATACCGATATATGTTGTCCAGATATGGACATACAAGGTCATAAATATTTTATGACCTTTATTGATGATTTTCTCGATATTTGTATCTTTACATGCTTTATAATAATAGCGAAGCATTAGATGCCTTCAAGATCTTTAAGGTTGAAAAAGAGAAGCAATGTGGAAAATAAATAAAACTCGTGTAATCAGATAGAGATGGTGAATATCATGATAGATATACTAAGAATGGACAAGCGTCAGGTCCGTTTGCTAAGTTTCTTCAAAATATGGGATAGTTGCCTAATACACTATGCTTGGTTCACCAAACTAAAATGGTGTAATAGAAAGGAAAAACCAAACATTATTGGACATGGTATGGAGTATGCTTAGCTACTCTAATCTTCCTAAATACTTGTGGATTGAAACTTTAAAGAAGACTGTCTATATATTAAACTAAGTTCCAACCAAGGCTATCTCAAAGACGCCATTTGAATTATAGAAAGATTAGAAATTGAGTTTATGACATATGCGCATTTAGGGATGCCCGTCTGAAGTGAGGATTTATATCCATAAGAGAATAAGCTATACCCAAGAACCATTAGTGGGTATTTCATTGGATATGTCGAACGGTCTAACGACTATAGATTTTATAGTCCATTTCATAGCACTAAGTTTATGGAATTAAAAAATGCAAAATTTCTTGAGTATGATCTTATTAGTGGGAGCGATCAAATCAAGAACATAGTTTCTAATACTGATCATTTAGAGTTTTAACCTTTTACTTCAGGAGATAGATTTATTGTTGTTCATAACACCCCTCAAGTATAAGATGGTGTTGAACAACCAATCATTGAAATTCTACAAGTTGTTGACAACATTCCAATAGATCAGACTATTTAAGAGATTCTTGAAACTTCTGAACAACAAGTTGAACCTCATACTTCCCAAGAAGATGATGGTGCGACATTAAGAAGATCTACTAGAACTAAAAGGTTAACAATTTCTAGTGATTATGTTGTATATCTACAAGAATCTGACTATAAAATTGGAGTTGAGAATGATCCTAAATCCTTTTCGCAAGCCATAAGTTGCAAAGAATCTGAATTATGGTGTAATGCTATAAAGGATAAGATGAGTTCTATAAAGAGTAATAAAGTTTGGGATCTTGTTGAGTTACCTAATGATGCAAAATCCATTGGATGTAAATGGGTCTTTAATAAAAAGAAAGACTCGTTAGGAAACATTGAGAGATATAAGTCCATATTAGTTGCTAAGGGATTCACTCAGAAAGAAGGAATTGATTATACATAGACTTTTTGCCCTATATTTAAGAAATATTCCTTGCGCATTATATTGGCATTAGTATCCCATTCTGACCTTGAGATGCAACAAATGGATGTGAAAACAAATTTTCTCAATGAAGATCTAGAAGAAAATGTTTATATGAAACAACCTGAAGGATTTGTTTTTAGTGATGGTGAGCATTTGGTTTGTAAGCTTAATAAATTCATATATAAACTAAAACAAGCATCCTATCAATGGTATTATAAATTCCATAGAGTAATTTATTCATTCGGATTTGTTGAAAACCTCATGGATCAATGTATATACCAAAAGGTTAATGAGAGTAAAATATGTTTTTATTTTCATTTTATACGTGGATGACATTTTTCTTGCAACCAATGAAAAAAGTTTTCTACACCAGGTAAAACAATTCCTCTCTAAAAATTTTCATATGAAAGATATGAGTGAGGCATCTTATGTCATTGACATTAAGATTTATAGAGACAGACTTCGAGGCATCTTGGGTTTATCTCAAGAAACCTATATCAATAAAGTTTTAGAGAGATTTTAGATGAAAGATTGTTCACCAAGTGTTGCTCCCATTATGAAGGGTGATAAGTTCATTTTGGACCAATGCCCAAGGAATGATTTTGAAAGTGAACAAATGGAGAAAATTCCATATGCTTCTACTATCAAAAGCCTGATGTATGCTCAAGTTTGCACAAGGCCTGACATTGCATTTTTTGTTGGAATATTGGGACGATATTAGAGTAATCCAGGTTTAGACCACTAGAGAGCTACAAATAAAGTGATGAGGCACCTTCAAGGAACCAAGAACTATATGATCATGTATATAAGAAGCAATAATTTCAAAGTAATTGGATACTTTAATGCAGACTTCGCTGACAGTGTTGATTCATGCAAATCAACATCTAGTTACATTTTCTTGCTTGCTGGTGGAGCCGTATCTTGGAAGAGTGCGAAGTAGTCTTTGACTGCTACTTCAATTATGGAGGCTAAGTTTGTGTCATGCTTAGAGGCTACATCATAAGGTGTATGGTTAAAGAGTTTCATTTCTAGGCTTAGAGTAGTTGACTCTATTTCTAAGCCATTGATATGTATTTTGACAACTCAGTTACTATGTTTATGGCTAAGAACAACAAGAGTGGTAGTCGTAGTAAGCATATTGACATCAAATAATTGGCCATAAGAGAACGTGTTAAGAAAAATAAAGTGATCATTAAGCACGTTAGTACTAAGTTGATGATTGCTAATTCTTTCATTAAAGGCATACTACCACTGAAATTTAAGGATCATGTAAAAAAAATAGGACTTTGTTCCATTTTGTAAAGGTATATATACAATTTATTACTAAAACTCTTATATATTGTGATATTTTCTCATATTCATGTGCACCTTAATTTATTTGAGAAAGTATATTTGTATAGGACCATGAATAAATATATGATTTTTTCATTAAGTTTTGTTACCATATAAATTATAATACTTGAGAAACTAAATATATTTTAATACATGAAAGATAATAATCGTTATTTGAGGACCTATTGCCATGATTCATGTGTAACCATGTATACAAGTCGCTTATACGTACCTTGCCACGTGCGTAGGATGTCATACATATATATACCCCTTAAATGTGAAGAATACAAGATCTATTCATTTTTCCATATTTTCTACTTTTCTCTAAAAATCACTAGAATCCATAACCAGAAAATTCTCTCCAAACAATTGACGCCATTTGTAGGAACTCAAATCTTTCTAGTGCATAGTTAGAATTTGAGACCTTAAATCTTATTTTCAGGAGAATTATCTCATGTTTTAGGGACATTTACTCCACATAAAAATGTTGGAAAAGCGGGGTGATTAGGATAAGCAAAGTAGATCTCGGGTAGTTCAGTGATTAGGAGATACAAGGTAGATCTCGGGCAGTTGGGCAGTAGGGTGGATTAGAATTTAATTCTGTTTGGTATCAAACCTCGTTGTCACTTCACATTTTTGCCAACAACAAACTCATCTCTCTCACCGATGATTGAAGTTTATAGGACACTAACTGAGGAAGCTGTGTTGCTGGATTAATCCGGGCTGGGCCATTAGGTGGACGGGAGAACAATGAATGACAGGCTGTGATACCTAGCACTTGCGAAGAGCGTGAATATTCTAAAACCATCTCCATTATAACCACCATCATCGAGCTCGCTAAGTGGATGACCTAGGGAGATATGGGTCATTGGGCTAGAAAAGTGAATCACGATCTGGGTAGTTGCCAGCGTATACAAGACAACATTTGGGATTATCTGACTCAAATTGAGTCGAAGTGGGAACTATAGCCCAAAAAAATCACGAACATGGATGATTTGTTTTAATGTTTAAATGAACAAGTAGCTCTATCTCATGGCCTGGTTAACCAGTGATATGTGGAAGTCGATTACAAGCTCATATTTCTGGTATAAAACAAGTAAAATTATGAATAGTAGAAGTCGATGTCCAATTAGTTCTGCTACGATAAAGATGAGCTGCACTAGACACCTGCCATCGTTTCTCTGGCCATTTATTCTTGGAAGAACTTATTGGTTTCTGTAAATGATGAACGAGATACCTGTTGCGAACTAGTGAGTGGATTTGCTTCCAATCTGAAAGCAGCTCCACCATGAACAATCACAAACCAGTGCGCTATGAATGACCTGTAGAAATGGGTTGCGAAGATGAGTTTGTGGGTTTTATGGAATCTTGAGCAAACTGGAAACAGACTGTGTAAATTCACTTGAACGAACTGGGCCATGCTCGGCCCAAGTGAAAAGCTCGGTCCAATTAATGGAAAACAACATCGTTATTTTCTCTGGTACCTTCGAACTCTCCTTTTCAATTATAATAATGGATACAAGTAGCCCAAAGAGATTGAAAGAACGAGAAAGATATAGAGTTGTAACCATACTACGATCTTTCGAACCTGTAAGGTGTGAAAAAGTTAACTTGTTTTTTAGATGGGTTTTGATTAATAAAATCAGTTTAGGGTTATGATAAGAGTTTCTCGAATATATATGGCGCGAACTGAGTTTGTGGATTTGGTTTCACAATAAACATTATAAACTATCGCATACCAGCACGATAAGCGAACAAACTCTATTAATTCTTCTGATCTCCTATTAGTTCGGGTGTGATAAAGACGAGCTACGCTAGCCATCATTTGTCGTCGTCTCACTATTGACTAAGACTTTTGTGGAGAACAAACTTCTTTGGCCATTTCTTCCTGGGATTTCTTAAATCCAAGTGTGAGCTAGTGGGTAGGAATAATTGTGAGCCTACGATGAACTGGGTTGTCAAATTGGGCCTAGGCCCAAATGAACGAAGTGCATTGGTGCGGTCTGTCTATTTGCTTTGTTGCAAAGGTCCAGAAAACAATAGCAGTTTGATATGATTAGGTCACTGATCAGTTTGGATGAATGGATGCTCTTCACTTGACATGATTACAAACATTCCGTGGGGAGCTACAGTGTGATACAAGGTATGGATTGGGTGCGAAGTAGTTGGGCGAGCTCGGATCATTATGATAAGACCAAGCGAGCTATCTGGTACAGGTTGTTATGGTTAGCAAGGCGAGAGGTGGCATGATGTAGATCGAACAAACCACGAGCTGGACATGGCATAAAATGATGGGTGTGGATTTTCTTCCAATATGAAACCAGCTCCATCGTGAACGAACACAGACCAGTGCACTAAAGGAACAAATTGGGTTTTGGATGCTCACCGGGTTTGGAACTTTCACCCAGTGTGGATCGAAAACTGGCTCGATTTACATAAAAGAATCGACCACACTTGATCAGTTTCCATACATGATGAGCGAGATATACGTGGAACAAACTGATGTGTGGATTTACTTGCTAAATGAACAACCTGAAGAGACATGGACAAGGGTAGCTTGGTTCGATATTTGTCACATCGGGCCTGGTTGAATGGGAGTTGGTATGAACTAGTGAATGGATTGAACCCACTGAGAAGAAATTCACCTGAAGAAGAACGGGCTGGAACTGACATAGACTGGGCTTGGGATGATACTTCTATATGGATTAAGTAGCCAATAGTAGAAGCGATTATGGTATGATTCAGGCTCGATATATTTTGACTAGCAAAAGCATGACAACAATGTTGGACAGGGGCTAGCTTGATTGGAGTTGGTGCGTCTAGAGCTACATCGAATAAAAGCTTTCATCCAGAAACCCCTGATAGTGGCTTTATTGCCACGATTTTGAGGACTCTATTTCAAATAAGTTAAGGGAAGCTTATGCACACCACGCGAGGTGAATTTGTATGATGTATGAGCTGATCATTACATACCTTTCTTTATATGATGTAGGGATTGATCTTGGCTAATGAGGTAGAGCTTGGTGCACTTCAGGATCTATGTTGATGAAATCATTATAAAATGGGACTATTCACGCTACATATGGCGTAAACCATCAATTTATTATCCAAATACTGATAAAGTTATTATGAAGTTCGCACCATATTTTCTTTGGGTGTGTAAGATCGATGTATAAACTCCCATGTTTCGAGTATTTAACTATGAGTTTGTCAAAGTATTGACTATTTCTTCGTGTAAGAAAAATTTGGAGTACATGTGGGGTAGGGTCTTCACCCTAGCATGTCGCATATTTCGCAAAATATTAAAGCGATCAATTCCTCAAAGTTTGGAGCACATATGGGGTAGGGTTTTCACCCTCACATATCGCCTATCTCACACAATTTATGACCCCTCAAGATGAAAGGAGGAGTCGATTGATCCCCCTATTCGAGATACGGGATACGTCTTATACCTCGTGATTGGAGGAGGAGTCCCTTGACCCCCCCACTCAAGATACAAAATATGCTCGCGATCATGCTTTAGACGTCTTATTTCTTGTCCTATGCCTCATGATTGGAGGTGGAGTCCCCTGACCCCCCTCCCCCACTTGAGATGCCAGATATGTTTCAACATGGTAAAAATGTAGGTATCATTAAATGATCTGCTCATAATCCAAAGTATGTCTTAAGAAAGAGACTTGAGTTTCAGGGAAAACTACTCTTATGGAAGCACATTTGAGAGGTTGGATATTTCACCCTTGCATGTCGCATCTAACTGTAGGTCAATATTTTACCATTGAATGTTGTATCTGAATATGGGCTATTAATCTCTTCTGGACAATTCCACCACTTCCTTCGAAAGGGACCTCAGTTCACCCCACTACTTCGATATTAGAAGCAATATAGACGTAGCAATTCACATATTTTTTCATTGAGGTAGAGCATTTAGGTCCCTGGTTCATTGGGGTAGTTAGGGTATATGAGTCATCTTTTCACTATAAGGCGATGCTTTACTCCTAGTTTGAAAATACCATATCATAGTGTAGTGTGGTGTAATAAAAGCCCCGTTTCTCAGGCTACGTGACAAATAAGGGCTTAGATATATGGCTTCCAATAGCAAGGCCATCCACCTTCCTTATTCGTAAGGATTACTTAATTGTTCCTCTGTAACAATGGAGTGGCATAGTAGCATTCACCTAGCGACTTGAGAGTCGAGACCTAAAGACCAAGATCTTCAAGTCAAAGTAAACGACCTGGGTCACCTATGCATACAAGACCTAATCAAGTAACTCTTATATGATTAGGAAACGTTTATATGATGATTAGGTAGCACTTAAATGACCACCTGATTTTAGAGTGAATAACGAAACCCGAGAAGAGCCTGAAGGGTTTACCTTTTCAAACTCGAATTAATAATAGGAATATACTCTTAACAACCTGGTAACCTCGCAAATAGGGGAGTTAATATAAATTTGTTGTATTATATAAATATCAGGTGTGCTACCTAACGACCTAGATCACGTCGTCATAGAATGAACCACATCTTTTCCTTTTTTTAGACATGTTATATAAAATAAATTACTTAATGTGAATGTTGGTCGTTTGAATCTCGACTTAAAAATAGAGAATAGACTCATTATCCCTTTGACGTTGTTAAACAAATGAACTAAAGAATAGACTAAGTATTTTTCTAATGAGCAGACAGAGCAAAATAATAGGAAAACACTTAACAGATCGAAATTCTCTGAAAATAAATTTAAGTTAAAATGTATGGTAAAAGTAAATTTCTTCACTATTTCTAAAGTGAATGGGAAGTTGAAAGGGTTAACTAAAAAATAAAATTAATTAAAGGAATATTGTTTGTAGTTAAATAACCTCGCAATCGAAAATTGTATTGTCTGAGTAGCCGTTATATACTTAGATACATTGAAACATTTAAAGTGGTTTATTTAAATTAAAATCAACAAACAAGTATTATTCCCTTGACTTCTCAAAATCAAGAGAATAAGAGAGTTAATGTTTGGTATTAAATATGTAACGGACATACGACCTAATAAGTACAAGTACCCTGCTAGGGTATAGCGAAGATATAAGATTGACTTAAAAAATGGCCTGAGCTCAACGAGCTTGGTAGAGCGTACAACCCAGTGGAAAAAAGAACCTCGTTATCAAACGACGAGATCTTGGATGTTAAGACCTGGTGAAACTATGATATCCCGATGTGATCACGGTCCTCCTTCTCCGTGAGCGACCTGCATATAACGACCTCTATTTATTTGTGTGTAATACTTGTAGCGATATGCTTTCTATTTTTTACTACATATGTAACCATGTATACAGGTCACTTATACATACCTTGCCACATGCGTAAGATGTCATACATATATATATATATCCCTTAAATGTGGAGAATACATGATCTATTCATTTGTTCATATTTTATACTTCTCTCTAAAAATCACTAGAATCCCTAACCAGAAAATTCTCCCTAAACAAAAAGTAATGCAACATATAACGTCACAACCTCTAAACCATATAGAGCTATGTGCTAATCAAATTAGTATATCTCAGTAAACAAAATTCCTTTAGTGGCAGTTGTCATAAGTGAGTATAAGAATCACTAATTCAAGCATGCCACTTCTAATTGAGAACTTACTAGTAGGATATTGAAGGGAAGCCAAAACGTGGCATATGGATGGTATTGTTGATGGATTTCTTACACCTGTTTTTGAAGTCAACATAATAACATTTTTTTCTGAAGTAGAAATAACGTCAAGTCCAGTGGACCCATTTGAACCCATGGACTCTAATAAGGCCTGTAAAATTCAATAATGAGAATAGAACATTGGCATTTTACTAGATCTCTCTGCCAGGCAGTTGTATATTCATTTGAGAGTCTTAAATAAAATTATTCTAGTCAATATAACAGTAACACTAAGAGAAGATTGAGAGGGAGTGAACGCAAGTGAAGAGTGAAGATTTCTCACTTAATATTGGTCTGTTAGATTTGAAAACCAAACTTTAACATTTTCTGTGATTTTATGAGCTATAATACCCCTACAGATTGAAGGGTTTGTTTGTGTAATTTGGAAGTTTTTATGAGTATACTCATACTACTAGCCCATTTATCTAAAGTTTTTTCCTATCTTTTATACAATCTAGATCTAAAAGAATAGATTTATAATTATCATAAAGTTTGATTTCTGGTGGGATACTACCTCTAGTCCCCCAATGTAATCTTTTTTCCATTTGAGGTGGTTGTCTTCTTCTATCTATAATGTCAAGCTTCCCTGACCTTTGCCTATTTATTTCTTTCCTATATGGGTCAGGTGTTCCTTCTTGTTAATGAAATTGGTTTCATATGACCTTTTGAGGTCATAATTTATAGTTAAGTATCAGTTTCATTGATTATTGTCATATCATTTTTTTCTTTGTTTGTACAAACTTTTTCATTATAATATTCTTCTAATTCTTCATTAGTTAGTGTTAACAAACTAGCTAATTTTTTTATATCCCTATTTTCAGGGTTCATGAATTGTTCTTCTAATTCTTTTCTATATTCCATTAAACTAAAATTATATCTTTTTCATTAGATTTTTTTTCTTCATTTTTTCTATCATTTCTAGGAATCACGACATTTGATCTCTTATGTCGTTCTACTTTTAGTTCTTTTAAGGGATCATATTCATGACCTACAATATCATTGTTTCTATGTATGTTATATACATATTTTCTTAATTCTGTAAATATCATGTGTATATCTTGTTATAGTTTATTATAATCATATTCCTTTATTTATTTTAATAATTTTGTGTGTGTTTTGATTATACCTTGTAGGTATTTCGTGTTTGATTCTTTGACTAAATCTATTTCTTCTGTTTAAAGTCTCAAATATTTCATTAGTGTTGCTTGATATTTTGCTACGCCTATTAGACTTCCATCTATTTCTAATTGTATATTTTTTTATTTTTCTTTAAACATTATTGTTTTCTTAATATGATATCATGAACTAATACTTTAATTACTTGAACTTCATCTTTTAATTTTTTAACTTCTTCTTGGTTAGAGGTTTCTCCTTAATAATCTATAAAAGCAAATCTTGGTATATTATTGTTTTTAACCACATTACTTTTTTTTCCTAATATGAGAGATTTTTTTTATATTTAAATGTCATTCTTCTGGTATTTCAAAGTCCGTTAGGATTTCTAGTTTTATTATTTTCCAAGTTCTTGGAAGATTTTATGTATTTTTACAAATTCATTTTGTCCATATATTGAATTATTATAATCATTTGTTAATGAATATCATACTAGATAGTGTATTGAAAATAGAAAATTTCTTTCTTTCATTAAATCTCCTTTTTTAAATTCATAAGTTAGAATTAATACTTGGTTTAAGTTTTTATCATGAATATTAATATCAAACTTGGTGTATGTTGTAAATTTTAGTTTTTAGTATCCTAAATTACCATAGATCATTCCTAGTAGAGCATATTTTTTATTTATTATTCTATTATCTAATAATGCTATTTTATGGGTGTATCTATTCCTTCCTTGAAATGAGTATGTATTAATATTTGAATTCCTTCTAAATGACTATATCTAATTTTGTTCCTTATCCTTTTGGAGAACTTTGGATAGTTTATTTAATATAGTTTTCTTATCAATTAATGATATATTATACATTCATTTTACATATATGATATCAATGTTTATTTCTTTATTATCTATTTCATAATAAATTATGTCTTTTATTAGGAATAATTTTCTTAAAGATGTAAATGATGGTTCTTTAAATCTATCTTTCTTTTAAATTTAATTTTACCTTTTCAATTTTTTCAATTTTTTTTAATTATTAACATTTTCTATAAAAAGTATCATATGATGTCTTTTATTTTTAATTCTATTATTCCTCGAAATAGATTCTCTATTAATATTTTTAAATTTTAAAAACATTTTTAAAAATATCTCAAAACTTGAGGATATTTTTTATGTTATCTCCGTAAAAGTCTTTAGCTTTTTTTTTTATGATCGTTCTCATGATTCATATATGTATTTCTTTTGTTTATTTTTTATATTAATATATATCAAAATATTTTTAATAAATAATAATTATATAATTTGTATTTTGATAATTTAATTTGTATTAATTTTATATCATTAACTTTAAATTATTATTTTATAAGTAATAATAATATTAAATTAATAATGTTTTATGTTAAGATTATATTATATTTAATATGACTTAAAAAATAATTAATTAATATTTATTAAATTTGATTAAATTTTGTATAATATGTTTATATATATTGTTATGTTATATTTAATTAATTTATTAAATATTTATATTTTATTATATTATTACAAAGTAACCGAATTATTATTTCTCGTTAAATTATTATTATTATTTATATATATTTTTTAAAATAATAAATTAATTAATTATTTGTTAATAAAATTATTATTGTTGTATATTTATTTTTTAAAAATAATAAATAAATAAATAATTTATTTTAAGAATATTTTTTTAGTAAAAAAAATTATCCTTTAAAGATTTTTTGTTTTATTTTTTAAAATAATAATTAATTAATATTATTATATATATTTATTAAATTTAAACATCAATTTACACGATCAATTCAATAAAGTAGGATTGGATTCTTCCACCCACTAGCAGAAATGAAAGAGGGATGGTCGCTTTACTTCAGCGCTCTTGCTTTTCTCGCCTAGAAAATCCAAAACCCAATTACCGAAATAGTCATAATTGTAAACCCCGGTTAACTTAAAAAAAAAAGAAATTTGTAAACCCCGGTTAAACAATCCAATTTTTTGGAGCAACATACATCAATACCCCAATCCAATTCACGACTGAATTTCGGTCTTCCTGCTTCATCTCTCCCTTTCCAACCCACCAAAGATCAATTCTCTCTCTACTTCTCATCTCTCCTTCCACTATCTAGCTTTTAGAAGGTATTGGCTCTCCTATGATCACTGCTTGTTTTGTTGTTTGATTCCCCCCCTTCCCTCTCTCTTCTTTTTTACGGTTATTAGGATTTTCCGATTGCACCAAATTTTCGTGGGTGAATATGGGTTTTGTTTTATAGAGCTTATGTGTTGTGTTTGCAGCAAAAATTGATAAGTATAAGGGAGTCATTCTAGCTTTTGTTGATTTCGCATTTTCTGGCTGATCATTATCTTAACTGGACCTCTTTTTTTTTTTTTTAATGATCGCTGTTAGTTTTTTTTCCTCTCTTTCTCTCTCTCTCTCCTCCCCCCCTCTTCTGGCTTGTGCCTTTAGTTATTTATGTTTATATGGAGGATCATGGTAAAAATATCTATTCATTTGGAATTATTATGTTACATTTATGAAATAGCTCCCCTATCAGTTTTGGAATCCAATTATAGTGTGCCACTTTTGGTATCCAGAGCATGCACCACTAATACATGGCATACACGTGTAGAGAATTGGCTGAAAAATCGGCAAAATGGCTTAAAAAGTGGAAATGGTGAGTAAGTGCTCTCTATCTTTCAAGTTCGACCTGCGTGACTAAGTGAGTATCTCTTTGTTACGTTGTTTTTCTGTTTCTTTCCCTGAGTTCATGTTTCTATTTATAAAAGGCGAAGGGGTGTGAAATGGTGAGGTATGGTTTGACTCAGTCTTGATTTCTTTGGTTAGATTATGTAACTCATCATTTTCTCGATAATGTTCAAGTAATGAACAAAAAGGCTACCCTCTCTTAGATTCTCCCCCCTTGAGGAGAGGACTGTTGATAGTAAGGGATGTTTTCAGAAAATATAACATTAAAACTAACAAATGTTCTGTATGTAGCGGGATCATAGCATTTGTATCCCTTTTGAGTAGAAAATAACCAATAAAGACACATTTAATAGCTTTCGGGTCTAGTTTGGTTCGACTTTTGGAATGGTCATGAACAAATACTTTAAGGAACAAATGAGACTAGAGATGAGATGTAGGGAAGAAAACTTATAATTTTTGAAGTGAGGTGTTGAAAGAAAGAACTCGACTGGGCATACCTTTAATTAGATATGCAACAATTAAAATGGCATCGCCCCAATATTCTTTGGGTATGTTTGTAGTGAACACTAAGGTTTGAGCTACTTCGAGTAGATGTCTATTTGTTATTCCTTTTTTTGTGAAGATATTCTTGTAAATTATTGTTGAAGTACTTAGTGCCATTATCAATTCGGAGTATTTGGATTTATGTTTGAAACCGTGTTTGTGTCATTATGTAAAAATTAATAACACATTTTGAACCTTTGTTTTCTTTTTTAACAAATAAACCCAACAAAGTCGAGTAACCATTTATTGTTGGTACGATTGGATTGCGGGAAGAACCTCATACATCACTATGAATTAATGTAAAGGACTTGCAAGGTTTATATTGAGATTTTGAAAACGAGATACATTGATGCTTAGCATATTCACAAGTTTCACATTGAAAATCAAATATTTTATTATTCATAAATATAGAAAGAAATAAGTGTTTCAAATACTGAAAGTTGGGATGACCTTTCTTATAATGCCATAATAAAAAAACAAAATCACATATAGCAATCGGACAATAGTCACTCACTTTAGTCTCATCAAAGTAACATAGTTTTTTACTCTCTCTAGTACTGCCAATCGTCTTCTTCGATGGTAAATCCTAAAAAATGTAACAAAATGAGAGAAATTTAGCATAATAATGAGAGTATTAGTAAGCTAGTTAATAGATATGAGATTACAATTGGAACATTGAGAACATATTTAAGAGTGATAGAATCTGAAATTTGAATACTTCCTTTTCCAGCAATGGATGAGAGAAATCCATTTGCAATTCTAACTTTATGATTTCCAACACAAGGTGAATATGAAGTAAATAAGTGATAGGCATCAATCATATGATTTGACTCAGCATAATCAACGATCCATGGGATTTTGGTTCGGGAGGTAGTAATAAGTGCACTTAAATAATTACCTTTATAGGCTAAGGAAGTTGATGAGGTGGATGACTAATCGGAATTGTGCATTTTGGGAAACAGTTTGTAAAATTGGTCTAATTGTTCTTGATTAAATGCTCCTCCTGAACCTGGATTGTCATGTAGTTTTTGATGATCAATTGAAGCCTGATAACTTCGGGCTCTGTTCTATCTTGGTTTCTAGTCTACTAGTTTATCATGAATTTGCCAACATGTATCTATGGAATGTTCGGGTATATGGCAATAATCACAAAAAAAACCTTTTCTTTGACCCGTTTCTTGTTTGGGTTCTATAAAGTCTATCGGTTAAATTTGTTGAAAGACTAATCCCTATATACGACCCATTATCTGTTTGGTGTTCATAAGTCGGGGAAGGCCTAAACCCATTTCTAGAAATAATAGAATCATTTGGGCTAACTTTATTTTGGTTACCTTCTGCCAAGGTTATTAGAGTTTTTTGTAAGCCCATTTTCAAACAATCCATGCCCATTTGGTCTCGAGAGCTTGTTGAGCCCATCATATAGTCCATACCCATTTGGCCCATCAAACACCCTATAACTCCAGTTTCCTTTGTTTGAATTGGAGATTAGGGTAGAGACTTTGTAAGAAGAGCTATTGCAAAGAAGATAGGAGTCGTTTCTAACACCGTTGTTGCCAAGGCCACCCTCAACCATGACTCTTCGTTAGTTTTTTTCTCACCTGACTTCGACAAAGGCTTCACAGATGGAGTACAGTGGTCGTCGGCCAAGTATCCTTTCACGAACATCATCAAGTTCGCGGATAAGTCCAGCCAATAATTCAAACACTCTTTTAGTTTCATTTTTTTCAATAACGGGAGTTATTGTTGGTATATTCCCACCCCTTCTCATAACCGAGGTCAAATTCTTGCCAAAGAGCCCACATGTCCATGCAGTATTTGGTAACACCCCTTTCTCCTTGCTTCATTTTCCATAATCGAGTTTTAACTCGAAAGTTTGTGAGAAATCTTCCTAAACAATTTTTGCTGTGAGTAGGGAAAGATGTGTTTTTCTTATTACTGGTAGCATGAAATTGACTAGCCATGCAATCACCATTGAGTTCTCAGAACTCCACTGTTGAACGGTGTTAGCGTTGGTTGAAGCGAGTTTTATTGTTTCCCCTGTCAAATCTCTCATTTTATCTTTCTTGTTTATAACGAATTTGACGGATTATGCCCCCTTTTTTTGTAGTTTCTGATGTTCAATTTTTCAACAATGAATTGAATGAAGAATTACCCAATCTATGTGTGGTTTCTGTTTGGATATCTTCAACTATTGTCTCTGATTCTATTGAATCAGCCATTGTTGGATTTTAAACTAACTCTCTATTATCTCTGATACCATATAGAATAAAATAAGATTCAGAACAAATTGTTCTGTATTTTCTTAATATGTTTATACATGATTAGTTAGTAATCTATATCTAATTTATGAAAATAATATCACCTAATTATATTCCTAATATTAACATAATTATAAATTCCTTAATAGTTATATTTCCATAACTATTTCTGTTCCAAATCAGCCCATAATAATTCCTGCTACAAATCAAGCATTTCAATAGTATTGTAGTTAGAAGAAAAGACTTTTGGAAGAAAGATGAACCAAGAGCTCAAAAGAAGGATTTTTTCAACAAATAGAATTGAGGAATATTGGAAGGAAAGATGGATTGAATTTTATTAAATTCCATCGAAAACTATCACCTGGGGGGTTCGAGTTATGTACTTGTCTAAAGGTATATGACACAGTTTTTTTTTTAAATAATAATATTTTTATCTTCAGGTTGTAAAAAGTAGCTACAATGTCAGCGAGTTAGAGTTCAAAGTATGTGTTTTGTATTTTTGTTAACATAGCTCATAGATTGATTTGGAAATAATGATTTATGGTGTTTTATCTGGTGATTGTGATTGTTTGAAATGAAATACTTCTATATCTACAGGTGAAGTAATTAATCCAAATAAAGAAGGCATTTCAAATTATTGTTGAGAAGAGGTACTTGTTGGCGGAGGTTCTAGCACTCGTGCGAACTTCACATCCTCTTTTCTTCTTAAGGTGCAAGCATTCTAGACTGTACCTGCTTAATAACTCAGTTGCGCTCTGCTCATGAGTTTGAAGAAGTTTTGTGGAGGGTTCCTACTTAAATAAGAAGTTTGGAGTTGACACAATGGGTGCTGTTTGCTGCTGTTTGAATGTCAACGATTTTGAAGATTATGTGAATCCAAACAATTCCACATCTAGAAATTGTATATGTCTTAGTCACTTTGTTCAGAACTTTTTAAATGTGGTATGTGACCGTAATCTTTTTTTAGTAAAGCCATTGTAGTCATTTAAAATGAACTAGTTCTGCATTTTTTATGTTTCCTTTTCTTTTTTTTTTGTAAGCCATTTTTGATTAAATAATTTAAAACTAAATGGTTTATGCCACATAATTTAGTGCGTGGTTTTTGGTAGATTCAAATTTTGTAGTTACATTGTCAAACACAGGTTTTGTGCAGAAGCATGTAAATGAAACTGGTCTTACATATTAGTAATTTGGCCATGGCATGTAACTACCATGATAATGCACATTGTGGATATAGTTTCTTTTACAGTTTATGTGCCACTACTTATATAGTCTTAAATAGGAGTGTCATATGAGAGATATGAGAGGAAAGGATAGTGGTAACAAGTTAAAAAATTTCATCGTGTGTAATCATACCTTTTGACTTCGATTATCTCCTACAAATGGTGCCATGATTAAACCTTTATATATTTTTTTCCGTTCCTTTTTTATTTTAGTATGCATCGCTGTTTCGAAGAGGAGAAGTGCATTCTGTTTCTTCCCCCATTCAGGGGACAGCATCTATGACTTATGCCGTGTCTATTGACAACTCTCTTGCTGACATGTATCGCTCTCCTCCAAGGCCCTTGCCATATGATGCAGACCCCAGATACTTCCGCTTGCAGCATGATGGATTGATTTCAAGACATGAGAAGGGCTCGAGTTTTTCACATGAGGAGTCAGAACCTCTAAGAGGGCATACTGACACAGATCATGAATCTTTGAGTACAGGAGGCAAATGGATTGAATCTGCATGTGAAGATGGATCGAAGGAATACCGCTACAAATCTACACTAAGGCTTTTGTCGGCTAAATCTATAACTGGACTAGGGAACGTTTACACTTCCTCAGAAGAAGAAGATGTCTGTCCAACATGTCTTGAAGGTATTATTCTTTTACTTTTATAATTCACATTGTTTCATATAAGCATGTTGCTAAAATGTTTGATGGTCAATACGTCTATATGTTCTATCTTCTAAAAAAATTGTACCATGCACTATTAATTTCATCTCGAGATTGGTGTAAGTGCCAACTGCTAGAGGGATAAAGGTTTCCCTACCCCAGTATTCTTTGGTTAAAAGAGAAAAAAAAATTGTGCATGTAATTTTGTGTCCATTTGGACCTGCTTTTTCTTTTGGTTGAAAGTGATTTCAAATGATTTAAAACAGTATAAAAAATGTTCGAGCTTTTAGGAAAAATAAGTAATCTTTATTTTTGAGAAAAGTAGTTTAAGATGCATGCTCCTGTTATAAATTATTTACTAAAGTGTCATTCTAAACTACTTATAGTAATTCTATACCAAGAACTTTAATATTTTTAAATTATTTTTAACTAAATTACTTCATTTCAAACAATTTATCTTAAAATCACTTCCAAAAGAAGTATATCCAAACAGGCCTTCTTGTCCTACAAAAGCAGTAAAAAGGGATCTCCTGATTGGTCAAGCCGAGCATTTTGTGAAATAAATCTGGGAAAATATATCACATTATCATGCTTCTTTCTTTAGTAAACTGCCCTCTTGCATAGACCTAATTTCGTTGAGAAGTGGACCTTTTATTTTCCTCTAATGTCCTTGATGGGAACATCAATTGTGACAAAAGTTATCTTTGTGGATTCACAGTGCTTGATGTTCTAATTGATAGTTATTCAGAATACTTTGAGGACTTTGCTACTATTGCTAGATATGTTCACAGCTTATATTTAATTTATGCAGAGTATACTTTGGAAAACCCAAAAATAATGACGAAATGCTCTCATCATTATCACCTTGGTTGTATTTATGAGTGGATGGAGAGAAGTGATAGCTGTCCTGTTTGTGGCAAGGTAATTTTTCCCATTCCTTCAGCCAACTCAAATTACAAGTTTTTCTCTACTATAAACATTAAACATTCTGTGACAAGTCTTAATATTACCTTTGTTTTATGAAAATATGAGTAAACTCAGAAAATACTTGCAGTTAATATCTGTACTGATATTTTCTCCTTGGCTTCTCTTCGTAGGTGATGGAATTCGATGAAACGACATAATCTTGATTCATAGGTTTGGGTCGTGGATGAACCTATCGACATCAGGGGAGTAGGCAGGAAAGTGTATTTTTTTTTCTTTTTTTTTCACAGTTTATGTAAATAACGGATGTGTGTGTGCTCATGTAGTATATATATATATATATATATATATTGTGCTCCGTTATGGATATGAAAACAATGTTTTCGTAACCCTCGTTTCTCTGTTTTTTTTTATTGAACATAATTGGGAGCCAAAATTCAAATTCATAGGTACCAATCAATGTTGAGTTCTTTTTCAAAATAATAGAACTTGATCTTAAAAGGGATAGGATTCATGGTCGCAATTTATTATAAGATATTTTATATCATTATATTTTAACCCTTAGATTTATAAACGATAAGAGAAATTATTTCTTGACCGTTTGTATATGATTAAAAATTTGTATATTAAATTGGGGTGATTGATCGGATCTAATAATATCACATCTTAAAATATTTATATGAAATGAGCAATTTTAAATGGGATCTTGTTCCTTCCGCTTTATGGATTAGTGTTATTGCTAAGTCTAACAATAATCCATTGGATCTGGTTTGTATAATGGAAATATGATTAGAACAAAGGAAATATAAGTGGAACGGGAATAAAAAAAATATAAGTTGATTTAATAAAAACGTTATTATTATTATTATTTGAATATAATAATTAAAAAAAGAAAATTTAAATTCTTTATGGGATTACACAACGAAGAAAATATGATATAGCATAGGTAGATAAATAGGAGAGAGAATAGTCAAAAATGGGTGAGATAATAGATGCAATGATTGAATAATAAAATGGATATAAGGAGGGACAAACAAAACTAATAGTTAATATTCAATTTATTTTTTGTTTGAGAAATATATATAGTATTAAGTTCTATTTAAATAATTATAAAATAATAAAAAATTTAAATTCATATATTTGATAAATAAATTATATAATTAACAAATATTGAATTTCAATCAATAGATAGTTGAATTTATATTAATTTTTTTACGATAAAGAAAAACTCAATTATGACAATTTAAAATAAATAAGTATATTGAGGATTACAATCGATATTTTCATCGAATTAATCTAGATATATGGGATCGAATTAATCTAGATATATGGGTTAAAGTGGATAAAGGGATGAATGTTTGTAATGTTAATGGTCAAGCATCAATGTGCTATTAGAATAATGAGAATCAATATTACATCAGTATGATAATTGTGTTTTTCAATTTGAAAGTTATGAAATGAAGTGATGTAATCTTTTGAAAAATGTTATGTTGAAGGCTTAAGTACGAGAAAAGGATGAATGATATCTAAAGAATAGTTCAGTTCAATGTTTCGTTGGCTCTAAAATGACCTTTTATGTAAAAGTTATTTTTCAATCTCTCGAGCTTTATAAAAAACCTTATCTATTGACATAAGAAAATTTAGAATAACCTCTCGATTAATGTCATTCTCAAGGTTATGAATAAATCAAGCAACAACAAGAAATGTCACTCTTTGACTTCATATCAAAGATAGAGTTCTTTAAATCGAATCATGTAAGTAGAGACACTAAAAAAGTGCTTATGTTTGGGCTAAAAGTTGGTATAGTAATTAACATCTATGATAGGTAGGTAGTTACTTATCTTTTAGCTTTTGTTTCATATAGGATCAAAGTGAGATCATGACAAATCTATTATACTTTCTTGTTGTTGGATCGAACTTTAATAAAATTTAGTAGAATTAATAAATTTCATTTAAGATAAATAAAAAAAAGAAATAGAATAGACAAAGAGAGCGAGATAATAAATAAAATAAATTAATAATCAAACGAATGGGAGAGATAAAATAAATACCTAATACTTAATTTATTATAAGTTTTAAAAATAAGAAGATTAAAATAAAAAAATAAATAATTATAAATTAATTAATAAATTTTTTAATAATAATATAAACAATTAAAAGATAAATTTAAATTTAAATGATAGATAAATGAATTAGATAACTAATAATTATTGAATTTTAATTAATTTATAAATAGATAATTTGTTGTTATTAAAATTTTATATAAAAATAAATTATTTTTAATTAAAAATATAAATTTTTTTCATTTAAATTTTATTATGAAAATATAACATTATAAATAAAAAAATTATTTTATTTAAATTATTTAAAAACTATGAAAACAAATTAATTTTATTTATAAATTTTATTAATTTAAAATATAAAAAACATTATTAAATATATATTCTTTACTAATGAAAATCTATAATCCCATAATATAAATTATCCAAAAAATTATGGTAGGGAATATTTAACACGTAGATAGGGAGTTGTTAGATTTATGTTTTTTATTGTGTATTTATTTATTTTAAAAAATATATATTTTATTAAATTAAAGCATCGTATCATCGTATATTTTAACAACAATTAAAATTTGTCCGTATATAAGGTGTAAATCCGGCCGGCCCCACTTACAATACTCTCTATTACTAACAAAATCTAGATAATAATATGACTCGTGCAATTGGCCCTTTGCTTTAATCACATTGCTACTTGTCTTCCGATAATTCGATAACAAGGATATCCGTATGTTTCCAAATCTGCATGATAAGATTATTGTAAAATATAAAAAACTCAGTGGGCTCCTACTTCATCTCAACAATCCACCCTTGACCCTCCGATTTCCTCATATCAGACATCGGACGCTCAAAAATTGTCCTCGCTCCCAACAGAACGAAAGGTCAATATTCTCCAAGCAACTTATTATACCTCATCGTCAAAGAATCAATGAAGAAGTCGGACACAGTTCGTACGGTCCGGTCCGGTCCGTATCGTTCACCCGAAAAATCGCAACATTTAAGTCTGTCTGAACCGCCACTGAAACATTCATTGCTTTGTCTACTTATCCGTTAAAAACAATGGAGCTTGCACTATTGCCGTTGAACAGTTCGACAGCGTCGTTTTCCGGACGGGTTGGGTTGAATTGTTCGAGGCTATGTGATTATACTATGGTAAGAAGAAGGATAGGGAAAAGCATGTCCGGTGGCGTTATGTTTCCTTCAGTTACAGTTATGGCTTCTTCGGCTGAACAAGGGAGCACTGAAGCCATGGATGGAAGAGCAATAGATGGAGAGAGCAGGGCAGCAGGGTTTACTAGCTCAGCCATGGAGGTCACCACATTAGATAGCTTTAATGAAGCTGAGTTCCCTGTTTGGGAGAAAATTGGTGCTGTTATCAGACTCAGTTATGGAATCGGTTAGTATCTTCCTCTTTGAAATTATGCATGAGTTTGGATCTTTTTATTTTTTATTTTTTAAAGTTAACTTTAATTCTTACTTTGTTAGTCATAGGTTTCGTATAGCATATGTAGTTTGCAGATTCTAAGAACTTCGATTTTTTTTAAATTGCTGGTGCTACTGCTATGTAATTTCTGAAGCAGTTGTGGTAACTTAAATTTGAGTAATTCTATATAGCACACTGAGGCTGTGAGGCATCAATACCACTTAGATTAGAATGCGAGTGCCGTTTAGATTTGTGTGACAAGTGGTATTGAGTCGTGTGGTGGTGTTACGAAGGTTTCCTTAAATTTGTCAGCATATATTATCTTCTTTATTGGTGAGTGGAATTTTGAGTTTTAACAATCAATTTGCATTGGGAAGTTTAGCACCCAAAAATGTGAAAGAGCTTTTATCATCGCTTTTGGGAGTAGGAGTTCGATGCATTTAACAGTAAGGTTCATTTATGACTTTATTCTAGATTACTGGAGTTCATTAATAGTAAACATTATTCATGTCATAACTGTTTTACAGTTGTATGTTAGTGTCACTAGTTCTTATTCCTAGATCGAGATCAGATCTAGAACACTCACACAGTCACAGCTCATGTAGTCTCCTTCTCTAACATAACATCTTGTGGATTACAAATGTTAGAGGTGGTTGAACATATGAGAAGAAGAGTACATGCAACTGTTATTGTCTGTAACAGATGTATAAGAATGCTCGTTTGTTTGTATGCCATGTTTTCATTTCATATGATTTGTTCCTTTTCTTATCTCTCCTTTTTTAAAGAAGGGAAACGTGGCTAAGCATTATATTGAATATTCCTTTGTAAATGATACATTATTTTCGTCATTTGCGGAACCAGGCATATATGGTGCAATGGCTTTAGCAGGAAGATTTATTTGCTCAGTCAGTGGAATTGACAGCATGGGTGGTTTTGACCCGTCATTTGATGCCATTTTAAATGGTCTTGGATATGCCTGTCCCCCGATTATGGCCCTACTGTTTATTCTTGATGTAAGTTGGTGCATCACTTTTCCATTCTTGAAGCAGTTCATCGATGTTAAAAGGTTGGAAAAAAATAAATAAAGAAAAACCAATATGATGGAGAGTGAAAACGTTAGCAGTTTCTTGTTCATCATAAAATAAAAAAAGTATTTGAATTTTATTTGCTTGGTTCTTTTGGTCTCAGCTGTTAGAATCTGATCATTCTTGTGTTTCTTTTACAATTTATCTTAAACGAGTACAGGATGAAGTTGTGAAGCTGTCTCCTCATGCTCGTGCCATCAGAGATGTGGAGGATGAAGAGCTTCGGAGCTTCTTTTATGGAATGTCACCTTGGCAGGTAAAGTTCTTTTGGTGTTGAATCGAGTCTTGTGATTGTTAGATGTTGCAAAATTTTCTCCTTGCATAAAAAATAGTCTTAACTTTTAACTTTGAAGAAATTCACATATAGGTTTTTAATCTTTTAAAGCGTATGATTTAGTTTTCAAACTCTTAAAACTGTGCACATACGTCATTAAACTTTTAAATCGTATAATTTAGTCCCAAACTTTAAAAAATTCACACATAGGTCATAGCTTGGTTACTAAAATTCAATATTTGTGATTTCAAATTTTGAAAACTATATGTGAAATTTTAAAAATTTGGGGACTAAATCATATGATTTAAATATTTAGGAACTTATATGTGAAATTTTAAAATTTTGAGAACCAAGTCATATGTTTAAAAGTTAAGGGACCAATGTGTGAATTTAGTTAAAATTTGGGGACTAATGATATAGTTTAGCCTAAAATATAACCAATAAATGCGATTGTGCTTGGCTTATCAGTTTATACTAATTGTTGCTGCAAGCTCAGTAGGAGAGGAGCTATTCTACAGGGCTGCAGTTCAGGTATGCTTTTGTCAACTATTCTATTGTCTATATACATAAGGAAAATATTAATACTAAACTACTCTTTTTATCCTTTCCACACGTTATAATTTATCAATGTGAGTTATGAGTTATACAAGATTCCTACCCTTTTGCTGGGAGTATATTGATACCAAGTTGATTGAAATATGTTTCTCTGAAACTTACGGGGGGAAGTTTCAAACAAAAACACTGGAGTGATTGGATTCTTCCATGTTTTAAAAATTAGATGCGTTTTGAATAGGTTTTCAGATATCAGTATGCAATCTCGTCTGTATCATACTATCATGGTATTTAGACTGAAAAATTTAAGCTGAGTTCAGAACCCATTTATAACTCGTTTCTGTCTATTCAACATTTCTTTTTATCTTTTCCACACTAGGGGGTACTTGCTGACATATTCTTGAGAGGCACAGATTTGATGACAGATGCTCGAGGGATGGCATCATTGGTATGTGGTTCAGAAATCTGATCACTTTACCTTCATTAATAGAGAAACTAAGTGTTTCTTAAAACTAAAGTTTCGTTGTTTTTCAAATTTTAGACTGGTGTTCTTCCCCCATTTGTCCCATTTGCTCAGGCGTTTGCAGCTGTTATCACAGCTGCTCTGACTGGTTCCCTGTATTATGTAGCTGCTTCTCCAAAAGGTTGGTTGTATAACTAATTATTGGATATTAGTCCTTAATTCAAGGAATAAAACAAGGACCTTAATTCAAGGAATAAAACAAGGACCTTAATTCAAGGAGTAAAACAAGGAATCCTTATTTCAAGGAGTAAAACAAGGAATCCTTAATTCAAGGAATAAAACAAGGAATCCTTAATTCAAGGAATAAAACAAGGAATCCTTAATTCAAGGAGTAAATCAAGGAATGCTTAATTTAAAGAATAATTGAAGGATTAAAATTTTCTTATAAATAGCTATACAATTGTAATGAAAACATGAAGAAAATAATACAAACTAGAGAACTCTTTTGTGTAGAATTATTTCTTGTTTTTTCAACATGGTATCGGAAAGGTGAAAATTAACACTTGCTTACCTTTATTATTATCTTAGCATCTTCAATCTTTGAAATGGTGAAGACAATGGTAGGATCATTTGAAAGTTCATCGCATTTTTCCTTCGCTTGAATATGCATGAGGTGGATGTCAGCCCCAAATCAAAGATTAAGCTCGGTCTTGTTGAATGAGTTTAATTACTTGTCTTGGTCAAGGCTGTTGTCTCGGCTCTACAGGTGGAAGGTCCAAGTTGGGGTTCATAAATGGAAGCATCGAGTACTGATGTTTCCTCGCTCAACCTATGAATCCTGGCTTAGTAAGGATCAATTTGGTTATGTCATAGCTCTAAATTCCATGGAACGTAAATTAGTTTGAAATATTCGGTTACTACGAATCTGCATACCAACTATGGGAGACGGTCGAGGAAATGTATGGCGGTGAAACAATCTTTGCCGCACGAGTTTTTCAATTAAAGAAAGACATCTCGGATCTGCGACAAGATGGCAAGCCTTTTGTACAACTCTTAGGAAGGCATGAAAAGCATGTGGAATGAGTTGGAAATATATCGCCCTCGTACAACCGATGTAGCTCTACTACGAAAGAGAGCGGAAGAAGATAAGATATTTCAACTTTTGTCCGATCACGGATTCAACATATGAAGATATACGATGTCATATACTCATGAATCTTGAACTTCCTTCCTTCGCAATGTATGTGCAACAATTCAACGTGAAGAAGTAAGGAGGAAAGTCATGAATAAAGGGTCAATGGCTAGTTCACGAGGCGCGAGCCTATCTAACCAACGAGAGAAAGTACAAAGGAAGCATCCAAACTTGAAGTGTCAACATTGCAACCATACGGGCCATGTATTAAGGACATGTTGGATTCTACATCCGCACTTAAAATCTCGATTTTATAAAGGATAAGGGTTCTGAGAAAGTGAATCGTCTTGGACAAGTGCAAATCATGCTTTTGCCTCTTGCCTCTAATGGTCTGATCCATTCAAGAACTTCACAATGAATCGATTGAACTCATGAATGAGTTTATGTTGTATCTTCAAAGCAAGACAAGGAGGAGCTAGAATTGGTGTGTGGATAGCATGTAGAAGAAGGAAACTCGTGACGGCATTGCTAGGCAAGTTTGCGGGCTTCTTGGCGAGATACAAAACTCATACCACAAGAGGACATGCAAGGTATCATAAAAGCCTTTAAAGCACTCTTAAAATAAATATGTTGCATGATTTTTGGGTTGTAGATTCGGGTGCCACGGTCATATGACAAATCATGTATCAAAAGTCATAAGTTTGAAAAATTAGCAAATCCTTCTCAAGTTTCAATTGCAAATGGTGAGAATGTAAAGGTTTAGGAAAGGAAAAAATAAAATTAATGTCGGATGAAATCGAGTCGACGAGTTTATATGTACCTTCCTTTCACTTTCCAACCGTCTGTAGGAAAAATCACAAATACCTTGAATTGCTTAGCCATCTTTTCTCCTCGCAATGTCATTTTTCGAGTTGTGTCACCGAAAAAGACGATTGGTGAAGGGTTTTACTTAGATGGTCTCTATTACATATCCGAAGAGCAATCCCGAGAGGGTTTCAAGGCAAGTTTAATCCTATCCAAGATAATCAATTGTGGCATCAACGTTTAGCTTCATTCTCTACCAATTTTGTCAACTTTATTTCCAAACTTAGGAAATGATGAAATTACATGTGAAACTTGCCACTTGTCTAAGAGCCACTAGGTTGCCTTTTAATTCTTCCTTGTCTGGGCTAGTAAGTGTTTTGAACTAGTTCATTCGGATGTATGGGGACCAATTAATGAATCTTTTGATGGTTATAAGTATTTTGTGATTTTTGTTGATGATTTCTCTCGAGTCACGTGGTTATATCTTTTAAAGTCTAAGAATGAAGTTATGGAAGTATTTAAGGACTTTCGCATAAATCTTGTTAAAAATCACTTTCTTCTAAAATTCAAACCTTAAGGTCCGACAATGGCAGAATACATGTCCCATATCATGAAACAATATTTGAGCATTCATGGCATTATGCATCAAACAAGTTGTGTTGGCACACCTCAACAAAATGGTGTGTAGCATTAAAAAACCGGGACTTACTTGAAAAAACTAGAGCATTAATGCTACAAATGAATGTACGAAGCAGATTGGTCCTGGGGGGTTATGGTAGGCGCTTACATCATCAATAGATTACCCGATCGAGTCTTGGATTTCAAGTCTCCCTTAGAAGGTCATGAAAGGAAGGAAAATTAACCTTTCACACCTTAGTAGGTCTTTGGTATCCTTGTTTTTGTACATATTCAATCTCATCATCGAGATAAATTGGATCCTAAGTACATTAAATGTGTTTTCTTGGTTATTCATCTACCGCAAAGGGATATAAGTGTTATGATCCCCAACTTAGGAGATTAATTGTGTCTAAAGATTTTCGATTTTATGAAACTAACCCTTTTTTGACAAGTCACATGAAATCACAAGTCGAGGATGACATCTTGGATGTGTTTCCATTACCAAGAATTGAACTTGAGGCTCCACAACAACAAGATCCCAGCCATGTCAACATTGATACATCTCTCACCGAAAGTAACAATGAAGAGTCTCGTCTTAATGGTACAACGCATGAAGATGGTGATAATCAAGATGATCCTGCAATATGGTACAAGATGTGAGGAACGAGTGTGAGATAACTCCTTCGCTCCACGACGTAATCCAATGCGTGTTAGGCAACCTCAGTAAGACTTCAAGACTTTGTCACCTACAAACCCACACATCCCGTCTCAAATTATGTGTCATATAAGAGAGTGACACCAACCCACGCCGCATTCCTCAAAGACTATATCGAGTTACGGTGAGCCTCGAAAACTTCATGGGGCCAACTGACAAGAGGTGTGGAAGGAAGCCATGCAAGAAGAACTTAAAGCCCTAGATCAACACAACACGTAGACATCACCAAACTTCCAAAGGCAAGAAAGTTGTGGGTTGCAAATGGATCTATAAGCTCAAATTCAAGTCGGATGGATCAATTGAGAGGTATAAAGCAAGATTGGTGGCTCGGGGATTCACTCGAACATTCGAGGTGGATTACAAAGAAACATTTGCACTGTTGCAAAAATGAACACAGTAAGAGTGCTACTGTCTGTGGCTGTAAACAAGGCGTTGTCCATGTACCAAATGGATGTGAAGAATGCATTCTTGCATGGTGATCTCAAAGAAGAAGTCTATATGAAACTACCACACAGGCATCCTCAGAAAGCAATAATTTGGATTTAGTGTGCAAATTGCACAAATCTATTTATGGTTTGAAAGCAGTCCCACGAAACCTTGGTATGCCAAGCTAAGCTCGGTCGCTAGTGTTGGTTTCAAAAGCAAAGAATGCCGATTCCTCGCTATTTGTTCGCACGAGAGCTATGGGCAAATTAGTTGTCTTCGATTTATGTAGATGATCGATAATTACAGTGATAATCTTGACGAGATTTTCAACCTCAAACGGTCTCTCGGACAAAGGTTTGCAATTAAAGACCTTGGGATATTGAAGTACTTTCTTGGTATAGAAATGGCAACCTCGCCAAGGGACTCTTTCTTAACCAAAGGAAATATGTCCTAGATTTGCTTAAAGGAAGCTAACATGAGTGATGCTAAACCACCATTACCCTCTTGGACAAGCTCAAACCTAGCTTGAAGGGCACACCACTCATGGATATAAGTTATTACCCTGGTTGGTAAGTTGATCTACCTAACAATCACTGACACGACATCACATATTCTCGTAAGTATTGTGAGCCAATTCATGCACTCCCCAACACTTGAGCATTTAACCCTTGTTAAAAGAATCTTACGCTACTTAAAAGGATCGGTGGGTCGTGGTATTATCATGAAGAAGAATGACAACACACAAATCATGGGGTATTGTGATCTTGATTGGGCGGTGGAATGCAATTGATCGCAAGTCCACTGCGGCTCTTGTACATTTGTCGGTGGAAACTTGGTCACGTGGAAGAGTAAGAAGCAAGCTGTCATTGCCGGATCAAGTGCCGAAGGCGAGTATCGTGCAATGGCTTCAAGCTGGTGAGTTGATATGGCTTAAAGGTCTTACGTGTGATTTAGGTGTTCCTACAACTCTTCCTATGTCCTTATTTTGTGACAATCAGCGTATGCATATAGCATCAAACCCAAGTGTTTCACGAGAGGACGAACACATTGAAGTTGATTGTCATTACGTTCGTGAACAAGTTCAATCACGGGTAATTCGGACACATTATACAAGAAGCTTCGACCAATGGTGACATCTTCACCAAGCTCTTGGCTTCTCATCAGTTTCAACGACTTTTGTCCAAGCTTGGATCCATAAACCTTCTGGATCCAGCTTGAGGGGGAGTATTGGATATTAGTCCTTAATTCAAGGAATAAAACAAGGACCTTAATTCAAGGAATAAAACAAGGACCTTAATTCAAGGAGTAAAACAAGGAATCCTTATTTCAAGGAGTAAAACAAGGAATCCTTAATTCAAGGAATAAAACAAGGAATCCTTAATTCAAGGAGTAAATCAAGGAATGCTTAATTTAAAGAATAATTGAAGGAGTAAAATTTTTTTATAAATAGCTATACAATTGTAATGAAAACATGAAGAAAATAATACAAACTAGAGAACTCTTTTGTGTAGAATTATTTCTTGTTTTTTCAACACTAATACGAGTAGTGATTACTAATTTCTCACATATATTTATCTTTGCAAGCATGATATGCCTGTTGCTAATCTTCTTGCCTATCCTTTGTGCAGATCCTGCTTATGTAATTGCCCCAATTTTACCATCTCGCTCAGGCCGTGAGGACCTGAAAAAGCTTTTTGCAGGTGCAACCTGTTAACTCTATATGATATTAGCATTGGTCCTTCCCTCTTCGGATGACATTTGAATTGAGCTGATTTGAATTGTTAATTTTATGGCACTTATGCCACTCCATCTAGCTAATACTCATTTGCATACAATTCCATGATTTTGTTTTATGATTTGCGATTATGGTAATGAATCTATTCTATATTTCCAACTCTATGCTTGAAGTGTGTTGGTGTGGTTCCATAGGCTATGATGGGTTATGGAAGTGCCTTGGTGATACACAATTTTAGTAACTAGAAAAGTTTAGGACTAGTTTGATAACCATTTAAATTCCTAATTTAAATTTCAAATTTTAGAAATTTTGAAGACTATTTTTAAATTTAAGAATTTGGCCAAATTTCAAAATTGAATTTCAAAATTTAGAAAATAGAAATTAGAAATGAGTTGGGAAAAATTCCCATTTCAATTTTTAAATTTTAGAAATTTTGAAATTAGGTACACTTAATAACTCATTCTAATTTTTATTTTTCTAAATTTTGAAATTTAGTTTTGGAATTTGGTCAAATTTTGAAATTAAAAAAAAATATCAATTTTGGAATTCAATTTGTATTTTTTTTTTAACTTCTTGGCACTAAGGATTAATAACACAATCATATTCAACCTTCTTCTTCGCATGACATTTGAATTGAGCTGATTTTAATTGTTAATTTTATGGCAATTATGCCACTCCATCTAGCTAATACTCATTTGCATACAATTCCGTGATTTTGTTTTATGTTTTGTGATTATGGTAATAAATCAGTTCTATATTTCCAACTCTATGCTTGAAGTGTGTTGCTGTGATTTCGTAAGCTATGATGGGTTGTGGAAGTGCCTAGGTGATACACAATTTTAGTAACTAGAAAAGTTTAGGGCTAGTTTGACAACCATTTAAATTCCTAATTTCCAAATTCAATTTTCAAAATTTAGAAATTTTGAAGACCATTTTTGAATTTTAAAATTTGACTAAATTTCAAAACTGAATTTCAAAACTTAGAAAGTAGAAATTAGAAATGTGTTAAGAAACGTTCCCAATTTCAATTTTCAAATTTTAGAAATTTTGAAATTAGGTACCCTTAATAACTCGTTCCCAATTTTTATTTTTCTAAATTTTGAAATTTAGTTTTGGAATTTAGTAAAATTCTGAAATAAAAAAAAATTAATTTGGAATTCAATTTCTTTTTTATTTTATTTTATTTTCTTGACACCAAGGATTAATAACACAATCATATTCAACCTTCCTTCTTCATATGACATTTGAATTAAGTTGATTTGAATTGTTAATTTTATGACAGTTATGTCACTTCATCTAGCTAATACTCGTTTGTATACAATTCCATGATTTTGTTTTGTGTCTTGCGATTATGGTAATGAATCTGTTCTACATTTCTAACTCTATGCTTGAAGTGTGTTGCTGTGGTTTTATAGGCTATAATGGGTTGTGGAAGTGCGTTGGTGATACACAGTTTTAGTACACAGTTTTAGTAAATAGAAAAGTTTAGGACTAGCTTGATAACCATTTAAATTCTTAATTCCCAATTTTAATTTTCAAATTTTAGAAATTTTGCAGAACATTTTTGAATTTGTTCAAATTTCATAATTTAAAAAATAGAAATTAGAAATGATTTAGGAAACGCTCCCAATTTCAATTTTCAAATTTTAAAAATTTTGAAATTAGGTACACTTAATAACTCATTCCTAATTTTTATTTTTCTAAATTTTGAGATTTAGTTTTGGAATTTGGTTAAATTATGAAATTAAAAAAAATCAATTTTGGAATTCAATTTCTATTTTTTTGAATTGAGCTGATTTTAATTTTTAATTTTATGGCAGGTAGGCCACTCTATCTAGCTAATACTCGTTTGCATACAATTTCATGATTTTGATTTGTGTCTTGCGATTATGGTAATGAATATGTTCTACATTTTCAACTCTATGCCTGAAGTGTGTTGCTGTAGTTCCGTAGGCTATGATGGGTTGTGAAAGTACGTTGGTGATACACAGTTTTAGTAACTAGAAAAGTTTAGGGCTAGTTTGATACTATTTAAATTCCTAGTTTCCAAATTCAATTTTCAAATTTTAGAAATTTTGAAAACCATTTTTGAATTTTAGAATTTGGCCAAATTTCAAAATTGAAATTCAAAATTCAGAAAATAGAAATTAGAAATGTGTTAGGAAACGTTCCCAATTTCAATTTTCTAATTTTAGAAATTTTGAAATTAAGTACACTTAATAACTCATTCTCAATTTTCATTTTTCTAAATTTTGAAATTTAGTTTTGGAGTTTAGTTAAATTCTGAAATTTAAAAAAATCAATTTTGAGATTCAAATTTTTTTTTTTAATTTCTTGACACTAAGAATTAATATCATAATCATATTCAACTAACCTTTTTCGCATGACATTTGAATTGAACTGATTTGAATTGTTAATTTTATGGCAGTTATGCCACTCCACTCCATCTAGCTAATACTCGTTTGCATACAATTCCATGATTTTGTTTTGTTTCTTGTGATTATGGTAATGAATCTGTTCTACATTTCCAACTCTGCTTGAAGTGTGTTGCTGTGGTTCCATAGGCTATGATGGTGATACATAATATTAGTAACTAGAAAAGTTTAAGACTAGTTTGATAACCATTTAAATTCTTAATTTCCATTTTCAATTTTCAAATTTTAGAAATTTTGAAGACCATTTTTGAATTTTAGAATTTGGCGAAATTTCAAAACTGAATTTCAAAATTTAGAAAATAGAAATTGGAAATGAATTAGGAAACGTTCCCAATTTCAATTTTCAAATTTTAGAAATTTTGAAATTAGTTACACTTAATAACTCATTCCAAATTTTTAATTTTCTAAATTTTGAATTTTAGTTTTGGAATTTAGTCAAATTTTAAAATTAAAAAAAATGAATTTTAGAATTCAATTTCTATTTTTTTTTTAAATTTTGACACTAAGGATTAATAACACAATTATATTCAATTTTACTTAAAATGATTAAAGGGCCGAATTTTGATGAAAATTGATCGAAAGTAAGTTTGAAATTGAAAATTGATCGAAAGTAAGTTTGAAATTGAAAATTGATCGAAAATAAGTTTAAAATTGAATTTTAGAGCTTAAAAAATTGAAAATTGAAAATTAGGAATTGGTTATGAAGCAAATAATATTCAATTTTTAATTTTCTTTTTAATATTGAAAATAAAAATTGGTTATCAAATAACTTTTAGTTTTTTTCAAAAAAAAAAATTAAAATTAAAAATTCAATTCGAAAAATAAAGAATTAGAAATTAGAAATTGAAATGAATATCAAGCATATTGGTCATAAATAGATGAAACTTAAAAAGAAAAAAAGATGGCCCTTTCTTATCATATTTCTTGTAATCATATAATTTATCTGAATTTTGTTGTCATGACCGAGTTTGATCAACCCTCTGCAGCCTGGTATGAGAGGAGGCAAATGAAAAAGATTTATTCTCCTCTACTTGAAGGTCTTCTGGCGCTCTACCTTGGTTTTGAGTGGATTCAGGTAAATTTATCTGATTCTTTTATTGATTTATTTATTATACTTGAAATAAGTTTGGCTGCAGACATTTATTTTCATTTTACTTTGATACAAATGTGACAGACAAATAACATTCTTGCACCAATGATCACACATGGCATATACTCTGCTGTCATATTGGGGCATGGCTTGTGGAAGATACATGATCATCGGAAAAGGCTGCGACAGAGAATCCAACAGCTTAAATTAGAAGGTAAAAAATAACCCTAATAAAGTCCGAATATAATTTTAATAAGCTGAGCATAGGGGAATTGTAAATTATATAGCTGAGCCATAGATATTTGTAAAACATAAATAAAACCCAAGGACACTTGTGTGTCAATGTAATTGTAGATGTTATCAGGTTTTGTATCCACATACAGCTGTGCATATAAATATTACCCGCAGTATCGTGAGAGTAGGTTTTGATGTTGAGGCTTTAGTTTCTGTCATGTTGGTATAATATAGATGGCAACCAATAAAGCTATTTATTTTGATCAGAAATTAAAAGAATTGGAAAAAGTGAAACTGGTTTCTGCCACATGGTTATTAGGTAAAAAAAAATAAAAATTAATAAAAGTTCTATTTTATGTTTTCAAAAGGAAAAATATATTTATAATAAGTTTACGTGAAATCATAAATGATGTAGTATGTTATTATTAGTAAGTACACTCGAGTTTATATAATTAATAAGAAATTATCATGTTAGTTGCGATATATAATTTTTTTTTCAAAAATATGAAAATAGATAAAAAATTCTGTCATATTATGTCAGTTGTGATTGTAATATAGTTGTGATATATAGTGTTTTTTTCTCAAAAATATGAAAATAGATCATAAACTTTTTTGGCAAAACGATATTCTATGTTATGTTTCTTGTTATTTTTTTCACGTAAAAACTTATTTTTGTTTTTTATTTTCTTAATTTTAATTACATTTTATAAAAATGATGAGAATGAAGAGATGAGTTCGTGGTCTTGCGAAAAAGATGTGTAAAAGTAATTTAATCGTGAAGTATTAAAATACTAAAACTAGTTTGGAAAACTTGGAACTTATTGTCTATCGTTTCTCTTCTTAGTTATGTTTAGAGGAGTTTATTCGATTAAACTTTTTAAGGATTTTAAAATTTAAATATATTTAATTAAAAAAATTTAAAAACTATAAAAATATAAGTGTATTTGTTTAAAGTTTAGGATAATCTTTAAAAATCTAAGTATATTCAAAATATCATAAATTTTTAAGGATTTTAATAAATTTTGATGTAGTTTTGAGTAAAAATACATAAGATAAAATATTTATCAATTATTGTTTTACCCCGTTAGATTTATATGAATTTGTTAGGATTTAACTTTTTTGTTCTCTCTAATCAAATGTAGAGATGCCTCTATGTATTTTTATAGAATATTTTCCATTATCTAATTAAGTAGGAAAAAAAACTAGAAATTGAGCTCAATGTTCAGCTATAGGGTGGTGCTTCCTCTTGCAAAATACCACAATATGAATCTCTAGACTTTTGGTGTGTGCTTGCACTTGCCCTTTTTTTTTTTCCTCAAACACTACGTATTCTATATGCTTACTTCCTAGCAAAAATATTGGAGGAAAATGAAGAGACTTTGTTGCAAAGAGAAATACAATTTACTTAACAAAAATATAAACAAATATAAATTTTTGTTGTGGAACATTATATAATATCCCAAACAAAAATAATTAATTAGTACAATTCAACACATAACAATAATGTGTTTGACCATTATTTTTAAGTTATTATTTTCTAAAACAATATGGTTTTAAAAAAAAACTGAAAACAACTTGTCATTGTTTTTAAGAAAATTGAAAACATACAGAACATTAACCGATTTTTTTCCTTTATTTTCTTTAATAGTTTGATTTAAAGTTTCTTTACCTTTGTAGCTTTTTTTCTTTTTAATAATATTCACAAAGTTATAATTATTATAATTACCAAAGCTTTTAGTTTTTTTTTTTACTTTTAATAATATTCACCGAGTTATAATTATATTTATTATAATAATTAATTAAATGATCTTATTATATAAAAAAAGATTAATCATATTTTTTTTTGTTTTTACATAAAATAACAAAAATGCGGGTATATAACAAGAAACAAAAAAACTAAATCTTGAATTTGTCATTAAGCTTATGCAAAATGGAAGATTACAAAACAAAAAACTACTTGGCATTATCACAGCACATATACGTATATAGGATACTAACAACAATGCTAAGAATGAATCTTGACATAAGAAGAGGAAAAATAGTTACAACAAACTACATGAGTATTATTGTTGTATTATGAAACCCACTGATATACTATGGATTACAAGGCACATGTATATCATTCACTACCATCCCTCAAACACATGGTTGTGAAAACATCATGAGTTTAGTTGAAGATATAAAAACTGAAGAGATGGAAGTGCCTTGGTTAGACAAACAATAACTTGATCACCAGAAGGGACATTATCAGTTGTTAACAAGCCACCAATCACTTGTTTCAAATGAAATAATGATCCATTGCTATATGTTTTGTGCTTGGGATTGTGAGCTAAGGTCTTAGCACCAACATTATTAGTGAGAAGAACAGAAACACCAACCAAAGAAATGTGAAGATCAACTAGGAGTGATCGAAGCCAAGTCAATTAAGCATAAACCAATGCTAGCGCATAATACTCACTCTCAGTACTGCTTCTAAACACCACTTTCTACTTAGATGATTGCCAAGACACCAGACAATTCTCAAGAACAATACAATATGCCTCAATTCTTTTACAATAAGAAAGTACCTTTAAGATACATGAGCTACTTCTTTACAACTAGCCAATGAACTTTTGTGGGATTGATCATAAATTAACATAATTTATTTACAGAAAATGTGATGTTAGGTCTTATTAGAGTGAGATATTGAAAAGAGTACACAATTTTCCTATATTCAGTAGGGCTATACAAAGACATTCCATCATATTTGCTAAGTTGCTTGCTAACAACCATAGGAATGGGAACAAGTTTAGTCTTTTCCATACCAATACATGCCAGTAAATCATAGATGTGCTTATGTTGAGAAAGACATAAACATTGATCATTACATGTAACCTATACACCCAAAAATAGTGCAAGATCCCTAAGTTTTTTAAGGCAAATTTAAGATGAGACCAAAGATAAAAGTATCAATTGTTGAAAGCACAGAACCAGTAATAATAATGTTTTCCACATACACCAATATTATAAGAAATAGGTCATTTAAGCCTTTGAGAAAGAGAAAGCAGTCAACCTTTGAGTTTTGAACCCAATTCCAAGTAAGTAGTTGTATAATTTATGATACCAAATCTTTGGGGCTTGTTCAAGACTATACAAGTCCTTCTTAAATTGGCACACAAGAGAGTAGTCTTTGGTTGCAAACCCTGGAGGCTAGTACACGTAAATAGTCTCCATAAGATCACCATTTAAAAAGGTGTTGTTGACATCAACTTGCCTAAGTGTCTAACCCTTTGAAACTACAAGAACTAACATGACCCTTATAGTGGTAGACTTAACCACGAGATTAAATGTCTCCTAGTAATCGATGCCATAAGCTTGGAGGAAGCCTCTTACTATAAGTCTAGCCTTATATTTATCCAAGGTACCATTTGCTAAAATTTTAACTCAAAAAACCTACTTACAAGTGATGGCAACAATGCTTGAAGGAAAAGGTACAATTTCCCATGTGTCATTAGAAATGAATGTATCAATCACTTTTTGTATTGCTAATTTTCATTCAGGAATTATGAGAGCATATTTATACAATTTAGGCTAAAAAAGAACCAATAGGGAAGCAATTATGGAAGTGAAAGTCTTAGTTTTGATTATACCATATTTGGCTATAATCATTATAGAATGACCATTATGAACATCAAAGTGACCAAATAAAGGAAGGTGAATATAAAACTACAAGTTATTATTAGGATCAGAAGGAATATGTATTTGAGTATCTGGTAAGGAAACAATGGCCAACTCATTACCAGACACATCAATAGGCAGATTAGTAATGTCTTGAGAAATAAGAGACTTAGAAGTAGAGGAAGAGATGAAAAGTAAACAAGCTAGACTAGCAGAATAAATAATAGATGAGGAAGTATATGAAGAAGACTCAATAGTTGTCACAAAACCAAGAATAGGAATGTCAGGCACCAATGGTTTAGCAACTAGAAAATAAGCAGGCACACTGATAATAGAAGGAGAAGAAACAATTGATACAGGAGAAGTAGAGACCAATTCAAGAAAGGGAAACACCTTTTCATTAAAGATAACATGCATACTGGCAATAATTTTGTTGGTTGAAACATGAAGACATAGGTAACTTTTTTGGTTTGAACAATACCCCAAGAAAACACATTCCAAAGCCCTTGGTTCAAGCTTGTGTTTATTATATGTACGTATACAAGGGAAGAATTGAGAGCCAAATGCTTCAAGTTCATCATAGGAAGGCACTTTATCATACAAAACCTCAAAGGAGATAGGCCAGATAAGACTTTAAAAAGAGGTTTATTAAGGAGAAAACTGCAATGCACATGGCATATAGCCAAAAAAAATAAAAACATATGAGAAATGGACAATAAGGATAACTCTCTTTCAATGATCCTCCTTTGATGACTCTTAATTACCCATTTTTCTCAGTGGTATGTGGGCAGGTTAGTCTATGTTGAACTCCCATCTTAATAAGAACATATATCAAAGGCTTAAACTCTATGTCCCCATTATTTTGTAAAGCCTTAATGGAAGCTTGAAATTGCCTCTCAACCATAGCCTTGTATTAAATAATATATGAGATTACTTTGATCTTTAGAGAACAAGAGAAAAATCCAAATGTAATGAAAAAAAATCATGCATAACAAATAGAAAATACCTTTGAGTTATAGGAACATCACGTGGTGTTGTCCAAAGATCAAGAAACAATAAAAAGTAAATTTATGTGGACCCTTGCATGCTTATGTATAAAAGGTAACTTGTGGGACTCTGAAAGTTGATAATACTTATAGAAATTGAAAGGTTTAGAGACAACAATAGACCTAATATCATTAGTATTATGGATGATAGTAGTGTCACTTGAGTAAACTTTAAGTCCATGCTTCTGAATAATACTTTTAACTAAACGTAAACTTAGATAGCCTAACCTGTTATGTCATGTTTCCAAGGAAGTAGAAAAACCTTGTGGTTAATCACCAATCACAATAGAAGTTTGATTTTGACAATTTGTGACAATAGATCCTTCAATTGCATAAAAGCCCTTTTTACTTGCTCTTTCAAGTCTTACTTCCTTAGATATGAGGTCTTTTGACACAAAAGCCATCAGTAAAGAATTTCATAGACACATTGTTGTCATGACACAGCTTGTTAACAAAGATCAAATTGGTGGAAGCCTTAGGATCATGAAGCATGTTTGTCAAGACTAAATCACAATCATTAGCAACACTGAGTAAGCTAAAACCAACATTGTCAATTGGGATTTTATCACCATTACCTAGGAAGACTCCACTAGCACCATTGTAAGGCATTGAGCTCTCAATCCTAGCAAGACCACAAGTAGTATGATGACTGGCTACTGTATCAAGAAGCCAAGAACAATCATTAGATACAAAATGTTCATAATTATCAAGAAAAATTGAAGAACCTTTGTCAAAAAGTAAAGCATCTTCTTCTTCTTGAGCAACTATAGCTGAAGGTTGTGAGTCCTTAATCAACAATAAGTCTCTTAGAGTAAAGTAGGTTTGAGCTGCATACCCTACTTTATCACACGCTTGGCAAATGGGTTTATCACCTTGAGGATTCTTTGTAGAATTCTTGATAGAGTTTACTCTATAAGAACCTGAGTTCTTGGAAGAATTATTCATAAAGGTTTTCGAATTCCATCTTTGTTGTGTACTATGCCTTTTATTGTGAGGCTTATGTCTTGGACCACCATTCTTGGTGCTAAAACGAGCTACATTTGTGTGAAACAATTGAGATTGATCAATCTCATCTTTGTGTAGAGAATGTTTAAAGCCTTAAAAAATGGTATGAAATGTTCCCACAGAAGGTAAAGTATCTCTCAACTGGATGTTGGTTTTGAAAGATTAGTATCGTGATCCAAGACTCCTAATTAGATGTAGAATTAAATCTTTTTCGTTCACTAGTTCACCAACATATGAAAAATGTACAACAATGGTTTTAGTTTTTATAACAAACTAAGAGATTGCCCTTCTTTGAGAATTGCAATTGATCACAATGATCCATAACCTTGGCTTGCATATTTGCAGATGAAGACTCTTCCAAAGCAACCCATTGTTGTTTGCATTCATACTACTACTAAGTTATCCCAACCATATCACTTAAAATTGAATCACAAAACAAACCCTTGATAATTGAATTTAACAAATTTCAGTTAGAGAATGTGGGATTCATAGAAACACCAAGAGGAACATCAAATATTTATATCTATTATTTCTTATAAACTAAAGGTTGTAATATATGTCAACAACTAATCTTTTCAAATGAGATAATTGTTTTCATCAAGTTTGACAAACAAATTGATGTTCATCGGAGATGATTACAAACTTTGTGCAAAATTATATGTTATACGTATAATAGTATTCACTCCTAGAGAAACAACCATAAAGGATAAATGAATGAACAATCTTGATCTTGGTGAGGATTTAGACGGTGAGTTTACAACATCATTCTTGTAACTCTAATTACTCACTTCCTTACTCATCATAATATCGTCATTAATATAAAATTTTTGCAACCTTAAGCTCTGATGCTATACGTGAAATAACAATAAATAGAAAATTAAATATTGAATTTGTTATTGAGCTTACGTAGAATGTAAGATTACAAATCACAAAATTATTTAGTATTATCACACCAGATATACATATATAGGATGCTAACAATAATGTTAAAAGCAAATCTTGACATGGAAAAAGTGAAAATAGTTACAACAAATTACATGAATATTAGTACTCTATTTTGAAACTCATTGGTATACTACGGATTATAAGTTACGTGTACATCAATTACTAGTTTTTAAAAATTGTTTTTTAAAATTTTGGCAAATATTTTATTATTTTTAATAACTATAAAAAAATATTTTTAAATTATGAATTAAAAATAATTTTTTGATCAAACGATAAAACAAGTCATTAATATTTCAAAAATTGGGGGGAGAATGAGGTTGAAAAAGATCCCGTTAGTTCTACCAAGTAATTCTAACTTCATAATTGCAAAACAAGTGGCACCCGAAAAGTAATTAAAACTAACAACATTCAAATTTATAAGTAAAGCTGCAAGAGAAAATTTGGGTTACAAGTTAGAACCACAAAATCTCTGTTTGGCCTCTGAAGGAAGCAGTGTGTGAAAGAAGTGTCGTTGTTGATAACAGTCCATTTGTTTTTGGATCTTTTAGAAGGGAGAAAATATAGGAACAGTCTTCCCATAAAGATACGTAAGGATAAGAAAATACAAACAAAATAAAAATAAAAGCAATGCAATGCAATGCAATGATTACTGATTGGTGAATGGGAATCCGAGCCCTTAATTAATTTCCCACATGCACTGACCACGACTAAACCTCAAAACCCCACTATATTTAAGAAGCTCACCCACCGATTTTACAGATAAAAAAAAAATTGTTTTTTTACTGAATATATCTATACACCTATTATTATTTATTAATAAATAGTTTAATAATTATTTTATCATCTTCAATGACGAATTTATATTCAATCAAACTAATATATCACTCGAGTATCATTAGGATCTGTTGAGAAGTGAAAATTTGACATGTAGTTGTTGCAAAACTTAATAACTGGTGCCGTCACAAAATTATTAGTAATTAATTTGAGTTTGGTTTTCTGACTATTAAATGAACTACAGTCATCGAATTCATGCCTATTAATTTCTGTAAATATTTTAGAGTAGAAGAGATGAGAAGGGACCAATCCGTTTGTCCCAGAATTTGAAATATTTATGAGTCGGGTGTTCTTTTAGCTAGCTAGCTAGCTGGCTTTCTGTCTAGCTAGGGATGTCTGTCGGGTCCAAATTAATTTCGGCTTTAACGTATATATTTACGGGACACAAATTAATATATTATATTTTTCTAATCAATTTTAAGGAGTAGCTAGCCCGCAAATTATAATGTATATAGACGGAAAAACAAGATTAAACAAAGTAGTGTTGAAAGCTGAATATTGAAACATGTATATCATATATAGCATTGGATCCAATATTGGAAAGCAGGAACCTACCTAATGAACTCGGCATCAATGCATAAGCATTTAATAATACCTTTATATACACATGTAGTAAGTTCTGTTGAATAATTGGTTATAAATTAAATTATATTAGGTATTTAATTTTTTTCGATTGTTGATTTTGATTTTGTACTCATTCATTGTATGAAATTGTATGAAAGGAAGAGTGAGTCTTAATTCATCTATATATATATATATATATATGAAGAAGTTCATGCATTGAGTACATCAAAAAAATCAAAAAAATCAAAAAAAGACTTAAAGAAAAATTAAAGAGATAAAGTATTATGTGACTATAAGAGTTTTATGTGAGTTTGAAAAAACACTTAAGATATATTATTAATAAGGAAATTTGTATCTTTATTCTATATATTTCGTACTTAATTTTATAATATCTTGTACCTCTTGTAGACATAGGAAATTACTGAATCACATAAATTCTGTATGTTTTCTTTTATCGATTTGATATATTCATATATCGTTATTTATTACTTCTGTGCGTAACAAATTAATATCATAGCCAATTATAGTGGTATTATATACCAAATCGAATCTCTTGATGAGATGAACGCAATGGGAAAAAATTGCTCAAATCGGAGATCAAGCGCACTGCGAGGAGCCGCCAGAGTGCTGTTACCAACAATTGAGTCGACTCATTAAGTTGGACCGAGTTGGTCCTTTTTCATACGTTTTCAACTTAATCAGACCTATTTCTAGCTAATTGGACCATTATAGATTCAACTATGGACTCCTTTTTTTTCAAATAAGGTATGAAATTTGAAAAAAAAACATTATTTTAAGTTATAAGTGTAAAGTTTATGTTATCAGTTTATATTTATGATTGATACAAAAGAGATAAAGGAAGGTGAACAAGTTGACCTTAGAAGTTATGGCAAACCAAGTTGTTCTACTCGAAGAACCATGTTATCCAACACAAAGTTTGAAGTGGATAAATTCGACGGTACTAATAACTTTGGCATGTGGCAATGTGAAGTATTAAATCTATTGTTTCGAGAGAGATCTAATATTGCCTTGGAGACCAGGCCAAAAGATTATTCCAATGAAGATTGGAATTATGTCAACCAATAAGCTTGTGGCATAATTTGATTGTGCTTGGGAAAAGATCAGAAGTACTTTGTCATGAAAGAGAATGTAGTTGTAATTCTCTGGAAGAAACTTGAGGACAAGTATATGATGAAAAGATAAGGATAGATAGCCCCTATGATTGAGCACTTAGACAATTTCAATAAAATTTTGGTTGATCTATAAAATTTAGATGTTGAAATTATTGATGAAGATAAAGTTTTATTGTTGTTGAATTCATTACCTGAGAGCTATGAGCATTAAACCATAACTCTGTTATATGGAAAAGATGAGGTTAAATTCATAGTTGTTTCAAATGCTTTGGTAAATAATGAGTATTAGAAGAAGGATTAACATAATCACAAAGACTCAATATCAGAAGCATTGATTACAGTCAGAGGTAGGATGAACAATAAAAAATCAAGAATATCAAATAATTGGGGGTGATCCAGATCAAAGTCCAGAGAAGAGTCATCCAGAAGATTTCATACGAAGCACGAGTGTGCCTATTGTCACCAGAAAGGGCACTAGAAGAAAAATTGTCCAAACAAGAACAAGTCAAATGCAAACATTACACATAAGGTCAATGAAGATGAAGAATCAACCTTTATAGTTTTATCATGAAATACCTACTCAGATAAATGGATCCTTGATTTAGGATGTTTTTATCATGTGTCTCGAAACAGACATTGGTTTTTGAGTTTGAGGAGCTCAATGGAGGAGTTATGTTTATAGGCAACGAAAATGCCTATTATACAAAAGGGATTGGAACAATACAATTAAAAATGTACGATGGTACAATCAGATGACTTACGAATGTGAGGTACATTCCTGATCTAAAGAAAAATCTTATTTTTTAGGTGTTCTAGATTTTGATGGTTACAAGGTAATATTGAAAAATGGATTCTTGAAAGTTGTACGAGGTGAATTTTTAGCAATGAAGGGTACTCTGAAAGTGAACCTATATTTCCTAGATAAAAGTATAGTTATAGGAAGAGCAGCTATCTCAAGCAGTTATGAAGAAAAGACATGATTCTTCCCGCCTGTGGCACATGCGCTTAGAGTATATCGATGAAAAGACTTTGCAAGGCTTAATAAAGCAAGATCTACTAAAAGGTTCCAAGACTTGAAATTTTGATTTCTTCTATCATTGTGTAATGAGAAAACAAACAAGAGTTAAGTTTGACATTGTCATTCATCGTACTAAGGGAACTCTAGATTATATTCACACAGATGTCTAAGAACCTTCCACGAATGCTTCAATTAGAGGTAAATGATGGTTTGTGAATTTTATTGATGATTTGTGAATTTTATTGATGATTTCGCTAAATATGTCAAGATATACACCATGAGTCACAAAGTTTTTCAGGATGAAGGGATAATCTGATATTTTTCAATTCTTCGTATACCATATCGGAATAGAGTTGTAGAACGAATGAATCGTACTTTGGTTGATAAAATTTGATGTATGCTATCTCAATCCAAATTGAGCAAGGAATTTTGGGCTGAGGCTTTGTCATATGCAACTCATATAGTCAATAGACTTCTTATGTATGCATAAGATGGGAAAAATTCTAAAGAGGTATGGTATGGACAACCTACTTCTAATTATGATTCATTGCAAATATTTGGATGTCCTGCATCTTTTTATGTTAGTGAATCCAAATTGAATCCTAGAGCAAAGAAATATATTTTCTTAGGCTTTAATGAAAGAGTTAAAGGATTTTGACATTGGTATGGTAAATCAAAAAAGATTGTCTTAAGCCAAGATGTCATATTTGACAAGTCTTTTATGCTAAGATAAAAAAATTCAGAGAAAGAGAATGAAATTCCAAATACTCTTTCTAAGGTGGTGCTTAAGACTTTAGAAGATCCATAAAAGATTACACTGAGTGCCGATCATGGTGAAGATGAAATTGATGATCAAGAAGAGATCTCAATTGAGGTAGAGGTTCCTTCACCATCACCACTGATCATTCAGTAACAAGAATATATTGCCACTACTCGACTAATAAGGGAGATTAGAAAGCTTTCCAGATATATAGACATGGTAGCGTTCGCACTTCCAGTTTTTGATGATGATGTCATATACACTTACAGAGAAGCCATGTAGACAGTTGATAATATAAAGTGGAAGATGAAAATGGATGAAGATATGAAGTTTCTACACTAGAATCAAACTTGGAAATTGGTTTAACTTCCCAAAGGAAAGAAAAATATTAGTTGTAAATGGGTCTATGCTAGGAAGAAAGATGTTCCTGGTAAAGAAAATATCAAATACAAATCCAGACTGGTAGGAAAAGGCTATGCTCAAAAAGAAGGAATAGACTACAATGAGGTATTATCACCTATTGTTAAGCATTCATCTATTCAGATACTATTGGCTTTGGTAGCACAATTTGATCTCGAGTTAGCTCAACTCGATGTCAAAACAAGTTTTCTCTATAGTACTTTGAACGAAGAGATCTACATGTCTCATTCGGATGGCTTCAAAGTTCCAAGATGTGAGAATTGGGCTTGCAAGCTGTGCAAGTCCTTTTATGGTTTGAAGCAATCACCACGACAGTGGTATAAGCGCTTTGATAGCTTCATTAGAGAACAAAAGTACACATGTAACCAATTTGATCACTATGTATACTTTTGAAAATTCAAAGATGGTACTTTCATTTATTTTCTCTTATATATGTTAATGATATGTTGATTACATCTAATAGCAAGGTGGAGATCGACAGACTGAAGGCTCTATTGAGTTCAGAATTTGAAATAAAATATCTTGGACAAGCTAAGAAAATTCTTGGGATGGAGCTCACAAGAGATAGAGTTATAAAAATAGTTTGTCTGATACAGACTCAATAAGTACATCGCTTGCTCCTTATTTTCAAATGAGTGCATTGATGTCACCTAGCTCTGCCGATGAGAAGAAGCAAATGGAGCATGTTCCATATGCAAATTTCATTGGTGCCTTGATGTATGCAATGATATGCACCAGACCTGATATTCCCTATATTGTTAGTATGTTGAGTCGCTACATGCATAATCCTAATAAAGGACACTGACAAGTAGTGAAGTGGATTTTACGATACATCTATAGTATTGTGGATATTGGTTTGAAGTTTGAGAAATACAAGATTGAAGGTAAGCACCTAGTCCAATATGTGGATTCTGACTATGTTGGAGATTTGGATAAGCGTCGATCTATAACTGGTTATGTGTTCACAATGGTAGGAGAAACATTTTGTTGAAGATCAACATTGTAATCAACTATAGCTTTATATACTACAGAGGCAGAGTATATAGATGTAATAGAAGCATTTAAAGAAGCTATCTGACTTCTCAGGTTGACCAAGGATTTGGGTATTGTTTAAAAGAATGTGGAGGTTTTCTACGATAGCCAGAGTTCCATTTGTTTGGAAAAGAACCAAGTTCATCATGGTCGTACCAAGCACATCGATGTTCGATTTCATTTTGTTTGGGAAATCGTCGATGAAGAGAATGTTGTACTCTAGAAAGTCGGGACTACATATAACCCTACAAATATGTTTATAAAAGTGATTATAAGGATCAAGTTTAAACACTATTTGAACTTGATCAACATATATCAAGCTTAGAGTTCCTAGGGTACATTTGGAGGCAACATTATGAACTTTTTCACTGAGGTGGAGATTGTTGAATAATTGGATCTAAAGTCAACTATATTAAGCACCAAATTTTTGGCCTAATTTCCCTCAATGATTGACTTTGATTTTTGCCCTCATTCATTGTATGAAAGGGAGAAGGAGTCTTGCTTCATCTATATATATAGAGGAGTTCATGCATTGTGTGCATCAGCAAAATAAAAAAAAATCAAAGAAAGCTTAGGAAAAATTAAAGAGAGTATAGGCAAACTCAAAGAGAGAAAACACTCCATGAGTATGAGAGTTTTTTATGAGTTTGAAAAAACATCTAAAAGGTATTATTAGTAAGGAAATATATATATATATATATATATATATATATGTATTCTATTTATTTCTTACTCGGTTCTATAGTATTTGATGCCACCCGTGGATGTAGAAAATTACCGAACTACATAAATTCTATGTGTTTTCTTTTAAAGATTTGATATGATCTTATATCGCTATTTATTGTTTTCACACACAATAAGGTGGTCCATGCATTGCCAGTGTGATTATAAAACAAGCGTTGTAGCTAGCATATGGTATATAGTATATATTTTTTATATGCTCACTTATCTCATTATATGTATTTTATTTTTACGTATATATGACTTTGGTTATAAATTTATAATATTCACATGCAATTTGGAGTTATATATATATATATAGATGATCAAGAGAGATTAAATGAAGTTAATTAAATTAGTTTAATTTTAGGGTTTAATTCTAACATTTTAGGGTTTAGATTTTAGGTTAAATTATATCATTAGTTCTTAAATTTTAATTAAATTTACAAATAAATTTTTAAACTTTTAAAACATACGATTTTGTTCTCTAACTTTTACAACTTTACACATAAATCCCAAAACTTTTGAATCATACGATTTAGTTCCCAAATTTTTAAAACTCCACATAGAGATACTAACATTTTAATTTATAAATATGTATTTTAGTAACCAAGATAAGACTTATGTGTGAATTTTTAAAAATTTGAGGATTAAATTATAAGTTTTAAAAATTTAAAAATCTATGTTTAAAATTTTAAAATTTGGAAACTATATTATAAGATTTAAAAATTTAAGAACTTATGTATAAATTTACTCAAAATTTAAGAAATAATGAAATAGTTAAGCTTATATTTTGAATAAGAATGATATATACCTTCCATATAAGGTATAAAATTTGCTAATTTTTATTCTTAGATTTTAATATGAGACTAATTTGTGCACATGGTGCTCACGTAGCAACCACAAATCATATATATATATATATATTGAGTTTGATATATTACAAGTAAATAAATTAATGTACATTTTATGTCTCATATTTTAAAATATTTTATTTTAATATCTTAATTTAAATATTTTATTTTAATACCTTATAAGTAACCAAGTAGCCATTTTGAATAGTATTTTCTTTTTGGTTAAAGTTGTCAACATATGTGTCATACATGTCAAATTCAACAAAGAAATTTGAAAAAATTTAAGAAAAGATACAATTAATAGCAAAAAATAATAATTTAATAATTAAAATATATATTAATAATTAAAATGTGATATTAAAACAAAATATTTTAATAATATAGAACATAGAAAACAAAAATACATTCACTAGGATGTCTAATCTCATATACAAATAACTACAATAGTTTAAATTTATTGTTGTTTTTTTTTATACATTACTATTATTATTAATATTTGAACTTAAATTTTTTAATAAAATTACATAAAAATTTAGAATAAAATAAGACATAACTAACTTTGATAAAAAGAAAAAAAATTAATTAAGTAAAAAAATATTAATATATTAACTAAATTACCATTAAAGTATCAATCTCCACTTACTTTTGCTACTATAGTTAGAATAGTACTAAATTTTAAGTAATACTTTTAATGGAAAAAAAGAAGAAGAAAGAAAAGTACTACTTGTATTAATTATTTTCTACTAACGTACAAATCCAATGTTTCTTTTTATTTTTGATGTTCAAACGAAAAGGAAGAAATTAATTTTCTGAGTGGAAACTTATCATTTATGATTTTACCTCTTCCTCTGCACAGACATAGTACGTATGGTACTCATGAAATCTTATAGAGCTGTATAATTTGGCTATAACACTGTACATAGTAAATAGAAATAAAGATCGTATATATCAAATTTTGTGATCCTGGAATTTACCAATAAAGGTCATTTTTATTCTGTCACGTAATTAAGTTATAAAACAAGAGTGTAAGCAATTTAAAATTGAATTTTGTGTCTATTTAATTTTATAATTTTATAAAATTAATATATTAATTTTATAACTATTAAAATTTATTTATTTAATTATATAATTTTATTTTTAAGTCAGATTAGTGTAATTTTTTAGAGTAATTAAAATTGAATTTATCTTCTTTCTACTTTTATTTTCAAAACTACTCAATAAATGTTGTTAACAACTTTAATTAATTATTAAATGTTAAACATATTTATAGAAGATGATATTAATATTTAACTGTTCTTCACACTAATTTCATTCATCAGTTTACCTCCGTTCTCGCCAAAAGCAGACACCATCTCAAAAAGCCTGTTCAACAGTCTCCAAAAAATTTGAATGGTTGAATTCTAAACTATATTAATTTAAAAAAAAAATATTTTCCTTCTAACTCTGACCCTCAAATCTAACTTATACTGAAAAATAAATAATAGCTATCAAATCTCTTCTACTTAAAATTTCTACTTTCTAAACCCTATTTAATGAAAATAAGATTTGAAATAGAAGTAGGGAGAAGAGAGATTGAAGGAGATATAAATATATATTAATTAAAAAATAAAAATTACATTAATTTAATCCAAAAATAAATTTACATAACTAAATTAACTTATCATATATAATAATTACATGACTAACATGTCAATTGAGTAAATTTATAAGATTAAATGAACCTAAAACCCTTTAAAATTGATACATTGTTAAAATATTTAGGCTTTGTTTCGTAACAAGTTATAATTTTGAGTGTTTTTTTTTAACTTAAAATTAAAATTTTGTTTTCTAAAACATTTGTTGAAAAAGACATAAACTAGTTTTGTACGAGTATTGTTTTCTATTTTTAATTTTGTTAGTTTTTATTTCATACTCATTTTTGTTTTTATATTTTCAAAGTTTAATTTATTTTATTGATAATAATTAAATAAATAGGTAAAATCTTGATTTTTGCAAAAATATCGTATTCAAATATGATATCAAATTTAATTATGGGAGTTGTAAAATTTGAAAATAGAAAACAGGTTTTAAAAACCTTTTTTTGCAAGTTTTAAAATTACAGTAAAAAGTGTAACTCGTTTTTAATTGAAATGAAAATTTAAAAAGAACTTTTTAACATATAAAATTAAATTCAAAAACTTGATTTTTATCATAACTTATTATCATATAACATTAAATTCAAAAACTTGAATTTTTTCATATATATATATATATATATATATATATATATATATTACAAAACACCTAACAAAACTCGTATTATAAGTGTAACCTATCCTTGTAAAGAGAGAAATTTGAGTTTATGTATACTTTGTTTGAAATCCACGCAGGACTGCTCTATAAATCTGAGATCTAGTACTCCAAGAGAAACGACATAGACCGATTGACTATCACTATAATAATTTACACTACATCATATAGGCCAAAGAGTGATACTGCTAGATAGAGAGACGTGCAGACGCTAAAAAGTATTTCGGTAATATCCTTTTAAGGTATTCATGTGATTTTATATTTTAATAATAGTTTCTAATTTTATATTTTAAATTATAAATTTCATAACATGTATGACACATGTGATAAAAATAAAAAATAATTATATTATTTAGAGGGTTTAATATTTCGGTAATATCCTTTTAAGGTATTCATGTGATTTTATATTTTAATAATAGTTTCTAATTTTATATTTTAAATTACAAATTTCATAACATGTATGACACATGTGATAAAAATAAAAAATAATTATATTATTTAGAGGGTTTGATATTTTAATAGTATCAATATTTAATAAAAATTGTGTACGTGAATTCATATTTTTATGATAATATATTAATAATATCTATATCTAATTTTAACTACACAATTAGTTTAAAATTAAGATTTAGTTGGAAATTCAAGTGGGTAAAAAATTTCATCACATACTTGACACATATGATATAAGTGAAAGGTAATTTTATCATTCAAAGGGTTTGATAATTTAGTAATATTACTATTTAACAAAAGATATGCATGTTGATCCATATTTTCATAACAACATACTAGTAATCTTTACATTTAATTTTAGGTATATTATGGTCCAAAATTAAGATTTAAATTGAGAATTTCAACATGTGTCAAACACATGAGTAAAACATTAAAAATTTTTTTCGCTAGTGAATCACCTATAAAACTTCAACCTATCATTTTTTTTCTACAACTTTTTGTATGAGTATCACGTCACATGATTTTATCATGTAGTGCCAAAGTATTAAGATCTTTCTTTTTATAATCATATCATTTATATATCATATTATATAGACTGTATCTTCTCTAATTTATTAATTTATTCTCTGTTACTTGGTATGTTTTGTGTTGTTTCTCAGTTTATCTTATTCTCTTTATTGTTTAGCTTTTGCATGCTTTTCTTTATTTTTGTTTTAGATGCATATATGAGAAAACTAGGGTGTATTTTCAAGCACTTAAATATTGTTTCCACTTCTTTTTTTTTAACATAATTCTCTTTGTGATTTTTGATATGTATTTTTATGTCATATAAATTATTTACATGTCTTTAAGACTCTTGACTTACGCGTAAATGTTTCAAAAGAGCTAGGCTGACTAAGTTTGCTTGAGCCCAACTCATCTTAAGTAAGCTATTACTCGGCTCAACTTATCTAATTTTCAAATGAGTTGAGTTGACCTGAGTTAATTTTTATACGAGCTGAGTTGGGTTACTCTTGGGCAGATCATTTAATTTTTTTTGCAACTACATTTAAATTTTTTTGTTAAACATATTTTTATGTAGAAAAAATATTTTTTATTAAGTATTGAAACTCAAAAATTTTATTCAGATTCATCCCTAATCCCTAAAACAAAAAATACAAATTCCAAAAAAATTAATTGTTTAGTTAAAAAAAGGTTTGTTGAACATGCAAAAAAATGTTTTTAAAATAATCAACCAAAAAATTGTTAAATGAGCTAGTGAGCTGTTCATTTAAGTTTGTGAGCTAAATAAGTTGGACTTTTTAATTCATGAGCTCAATGAACCAACTTTAAATTAGTTGAGTTAAGCTTAGTAGCTTATTTGACATCTCTACTTACGTGCATTGTTGTGACTAAACTATTATATTGAGTTGGCATTCCTATTAGTTTGGATTGTTCATCCTTTTTAAGTATGTCTCTTGTTTATGATTTTAAAACTTGAGTCTTATTTATTTAGATGTTTTAATATTAAATAAAAATCCTAAGTTTTTATCACAAAATCATTATTTTAAACATGATTCAATTTCTTTAAGGGTTTTTCAAGACTCAATCCTAAATTTTTATGATTTCGTTTGATTTTAGGGTTAAACTAAATTTTTTTTGGTTAATAATGTTTTAATAACTTTTTTGTTCTTTAATTATTTTAAAAACGAATTTGTCCTTAATTTTTTCGATGTGTGTGACACATATTGAAATTCTTTATTAAATCTTAATTTTAGAATGCTAATCATGTGACTAAATTAAATATAAGGAGTATTAGTGTTCCATTATGAAATATTTGTCTATGTGCATACCTTTTATTGAATATACTACTAATGTACCAAACCCTATGAATAACGCAATTATTCCTCATTTATATCACATGTGTTAAGTATGTGATGAAATCTACAATTTAAAACATAAAATTAATCTATTTGTGTATCTTAAAGAAAATAATGGGATATTATTGTAGTACTTTTAAGAATATGAGTCTATATAGATACTTTTTTATATTAAAAGAGTTATCACTAAGATACTTTAATTTTGGTAATAAATAGAATGAAAGATGTTCTTTCTTTTTTAGTGAGTAGAATTAGAAGGGATTTTAAATTGAGTAAAGGGAGAAGTATCTTTTGAGTTCCCAAGTAGACTACCATTTTAGTTATATTTACATTTTTTACATCCATATATATATATATATTAGCCTAGTTATTAATTATTTGTGGAAATATAACATGAAGATTTTCAAATTGAAAATTTAAGAGTTGCATGAGTTAGATCTTGAAAATATTACTCAAAATCATTTGATTTTGAGTAATAATTTATTTTTTATTAAAATTATCTGGAGGTAAAACTTACTATAATAATTGTAGGCTTTATTTCGAAACAATTTTGATAAAAAAATAGAACTTATGGTAAGACATTGACCTAATGTGAAAATGTATTTGTTTAGTACGAGAAGGCTCGCTACTAGTATCTAGTGTCGTGGTAAGACTTGTCACAATAAGACAATGTCTTATTTAAGAGTAATTTTGGTAAAAAAAATTGTGATAAATTATTGCGCATAGTATATGAAGGTATTAGCACAATATGAGAATTTCTTATTTTGGAAGGAGTATTCATCAATAAGAATTGACTCTCTCTTTTCGGATGAATATTTTTTTTTTAATTTTCATTCTAATTTAATAAAACCAACTACAAATATAATATTTTTCACCTAGATTCTTAAATTTAAGGTGACATACTCTCGTATATATTTACTCTATGGTAATTTAGACATATTTTTGTTTTTGTTTTAACACTCTTATATAAAGATATGTTAGTTGAAAACGATATATTAGTTACGAAATATATAAAATCAATAAAAAATGTTGAGACGATTACCTTATTGAAACAATCCAGGTAAAGAAAACGTCATTAATAGAGATAATATTATCAACAATAACATCGAAATGATCTAGAATGATGATCATATTATAATGTCTTTTTGTTATTTTTGATTATATATTTATATTGTCTAGGTCTCAATTTTGATGAATTAATGAAATTTTTTATTTTTTTAAAAAAACTAAATTTTTATTTTTATCTTTAGTTGTAAAAAATAAATATTTAGAAAAAATGACTAAACTATATTATAATTTCAGAATTAATTGTTTATTATATTGACAAAAAAATAATAAAATATATAAGTTATATGTATAATATATTAATTATGACTTCAAATACAAACTTTTAATATTTTTGATAATGCCTGTTTTCAAATTAAATAAATTATACTCATATTAAGATATCTTTATAATTTTATTGTATTCATATTCTATGCTAAATTTTTGATGTAATTTATACAAAAATAAAGTATTATATCTGTATGCATGTTTAGTGGATTATTGCATGTTTAGTGGATTATTGCATGTTTGTCTTTATATAACTATAGGGTAAATAAACAACAAAAATGAAACTTAGTGCATTATGAACAATATCTAAGATAATTAATTACCAAAAATTTAATCTTACTAATACATACATTCACGGTTGTAACTAATATATGTACGTTGGATGATCACTACTAAAAGAAACTTTCAAGTTATATGTGAGATAGAATGGAAATTAATTAATTTTTAAAAATATATATTAGTGGCATTTTGGTAGTTTTGGGGAAAGAAGAGGCGTTGATCTTAAAAAGTAAGTAATCCCCACGGAAATTATGCCCAGACGCGCATAGCTTTTACTCCGTTCGATATCTGCAACAGAAAATGACACTGCACTGTACAGCTTTTATCAGTCCATCGATCACTCAATTGAAAAAAAAAATTAAAAATTATCTAGCTTCTTCATTAATTATTATCAGGAATTTAACAATATTTTTCTCTTTAAATTAATTCTTTCATGGCTTCTTCTTCTTCTTTCTTCTATCTGCGCAGCTGCACTAATCATACATTACATACAAAATTATAAAGCGAGAAAAATTACATAAAATATAAAGAAATCACAGAAATCATATATATATATATATATATTGCAGCAGAACCCAGTATGGTGAATAATTAAAAATTAATCCATGTCTTGATTGATAAAAATTAAGCTAGTAATTAATATAACAAATTAAGCCTAGCTAGTGATCAATTAAGTTGGGGCAGTTGGACCTTGTCCCAACCTAAGCTCTAGGTCAATATCTTCACCTCCATCATCATCACCGGATGTTGTGGCTTCCTCAGCTTTGATATTATTGAAGCGAAAAGCATCAATTTCGGGCACCGTAGACTGGACCGGAGAATTCATAACCGGAGAGCAAGCTGGTGAGATAAGGTTGGTTGGTGGAAAGGCCGAGATAGAGAGAAAAGTGGAAGGTGATGACGATTGATGAGTACCAGTTGCACATACATTATTTAAAGTAGTAGTACTAACTGAGGGATTAAAACCACCTCTACTACAATTAGGGTTTGGTAATTGGTATACAAAACACAACCCACCAGTAGTAGTAGCAGTACTATTCGCAACAAATTCATGAGCTGGAATTATAAAAGAAGAAGTAGAATTTGAATTTGGCTGCAATTGGTTGCCGTGAAGTCGAGCCCGGTCCCGGCGATGAACATTCATGTGGCCGCCTAGAGCTTGAGCAGACCTGAATTCTCTTCTACAAAAAGTACAAGAATAAGACCTTGGTGGCCATGTGACGCTATGGCCTGTGTCTTCTGCAAAAGCTCTTACTTCCCATGAGTCATCTTCTTGATCATTTTGTGGTTGTTGCTTATTAGGATTCCACATCCAAATAGCAGTATTGATAGTGCTACTATTAGTTTGGGGAAGTAGACTAGGGTTTAAACGATTATTATTATTATTATTATTATTATTATTTTGAATTTGGTTATTTTCTTGTAATTGAACTAATTTCTCAATTGGTGGGTCATGGAGAGAAGGCTAAGGTGATGATGAGAAGCTAAATAATAATATATTGTTTGTACTAAGAAGTCTTTTTTAACATTTAAGATGTAATAGGTAGATGGGTTAATGATAATTTGATGGATTGTGTAGTGTACTGTTAGATAGCTTTAATTATTTGCAGTGAAAAGGGGAAGATATAGAAATGGATTAAATAAGGAATGGGCTAAGGAAATGAAGACAAAATTATTAAACTCTAACAACAACACACCGAGGTTATCACCAAATATGTGAAGGGAGTAATTGGATTTTTGTGAGAGAGGTTGACACATTATAATAATAACTTAGCCCACACAACTAGCATTTTTTTTCTGTAATTAACAAGGACAACTCGATCGATCTACTTTGGTTTCAACGCCTATCCAATTTTAACTACTTATTGCTCAAATATTTCTACTGCAGTTAATATTAATTCATTAACTTTATCAAATAAGTTCGATGTGTACTACTGGCCAATTAATGACAAATTAAGGTCTGATAGTAATCGGATCCCCCATTCAATATATATTAAAAAAAAAATAGTTTTCTTTTATATAAACTCTTAATTAATTAAAAAATTATTGATTTGAAAATAAATATATAAATTAATATGTTTTAAGGAAATGATATTACTTATCCCTCCAATTTTAAATTTATTAATTATTAGTGTGTGATTGGTTTATATCATGCACCAAATCAGTTATGCTGGTTGTTTTGATTTCATTCAAACCTAAAATATTTTATGCAATAAATAATATTATGGATAATTAAGTAATTTTTATTTTTTACAAAAAAAAAATAAACTAATTAATACTAAAAGCATATATATCCCAGGAAAAAAAAGGTAGTTTAGAAACAAAAGTGGAAAGTCTTTATAAAAAACTCACTGCATGTGACATGAATCCACAACTGAATTCCAATAATGAGGTAACGATCGATTGTGTTTCTTTCTTTTAATCATATATAGTAACGAGGTTTTTTTTACTGGACTATGTCATATTTTGTTATATATATATATATATATATATATATATATTCCTTGTTTTTAAAGAGAAATATTGTCATATTTAAGAATTACTTTCATTTTCCACAACCAATTACTTTTTAATTAATACATGTTTAAAATATATTTTTTTACATGAGTTTAAAGCACAAAGGTGATTGAAGCCTCGTAAACCGTAACAACAGATAGCTATTTGAACACCAACAAACCATATGTCTTTATGCAAAGTTGAGGACTATAAAACCTCGTCAGCATCATGTGTTCTATTTTTAATATAAATTAATTAGATGTTAAAAAGAAAATATAATATAAAAACAGCTCAATTTTTAAGTATAATTAGTAGGAGTTTAATTGATGATTAATTTGAGCTAATTTAAATTAGTCTAGCCTAAATTAATTCAATTTTTAAATTTGACTAAAGCAAGTGAAAGTGAAACCAAATCAAAACCTAAATGAAATGGCCTAAATTAACCAAATTAACCAAAATTGTTAATAGTATATTTTTTTAATCAATTGAATATTTTTTGTAATTAAAAAATATGGTTAATTATTAAAATTTATTAACTTAAATAACATTACATGAAACATTAAAAATGATGAAAATAATATTATAATAACTAATCTTTTAAAAAATGATAAATTAATATTGAATGAATACCTCATACATATAACAAAGTCTACAATGATAATATAATTCTTTACGCACATGTTATATTATAATAACTAGTTAATTACAAAACAAGAATACTAATAAATATAAACTAAATAAAATTAATTCTTAAAAAAAAAATATTTCTAAACAAATTTAGTAAAGGTAAACGCTATCAAATCCCTCTTATACAAAAATTAGATGATGTCATGTCTTCATGAAAACTTATTTTTTGAATAATGAGCTTTAAATCTCAATACAATTTTTCGTAGTCATTATACAAAGAAATTTATTAGTAAGATTAAACAAAGAATTTTTTTCGATCATTAAACAAATAGTCCAACATATCACATCTTAATCTCTTATATTTTAAATTTTAAATTAAATATAATATACACTTAAAACCTTGAAAGAATTGTTCTTGTGATTATCATTGTTGATCAATGACCCATTTAAATATTGAGTACTTAAAATATGAGTTTTGTCCACAAGTATATATTCCACAAATTCATTATATACTTACCAATAATATTCTTACGTCATTTTATATATGTATCACAAAATCATAACGTATTAAGAACGTTAAGTCCCAATATATAACAAGAATTTGGATATATATATATAACAGGAAATAAGAATTTAAATTATACCTCAACACTTTAAGTTAGCACCTTGATCTTTAAATACAATCATGTTATGAGAATTTTGAGTGTCATTTGGGAAGAAAAACAAAAAAGAAATATATTTCTTCAATTTTAAGTTTTTAATTTAATATGTGCGTTATAATATTTACATAAATATTTTTAATTTTATTTTGAACTAAAAGGCTAGCTAGAACACTGTTTGATGTTTTTGGGTTATTTAAACTGACTTAAATTTAATTCAATTTAAATTACATTCGATCAATCAAATTACGATACAAATTATCTTATAATATACACATTTATTTACTATTTAAAAACAAGTATAAAAAAAATGTGTTTATTCATAAACAAGTTACAAGTTTATTTGTATATTATTATTATTTTTTTATCAAAATTAGGTGAATGTGTGATCTATAACTAGTCCCATTTAATATAAATGTTATAACGGCACAATTTCCTAAGGGTTCTTTTTCTTGCAATATGGAATGGACAAATGGACACAATGCTTAAATGTGCAGACATTTAGCAAGAAGAAGTTACATAATCGAATAAAAAAAAACTTGGAAAGCTATTTAATCCGTCCAGCAATAAATTGAAAAAGAAAATCAAATTCCATTTGGTTAATTTATGTATATAGCTCAGTTGCATAAAATTTTCCATTTTCTTTCTGTCAAAAATCTCCCCACTCCTGTTAGAAAAAGAAAAGAAGAAGGAAAAAAAAAAAATTTCCGACCCTCGTTCATTTCTGTATTTTTATTAAATTATATTTAACGTAATTTTAACTTTTGGTTTAAAATAGGCAGGAGAGCCTTAATAATCCACATCTTTTAAGTTAAATATCCTAGTTTAGAATATATATATCAAAATTTTTTATTTATGAAAAATATATCATTTGATTTAATTTTTTTCATAAAAATAATGTGAGATAATGATAAAGTTAATTTTTTCATCTAATTTTTCTTTAAATATAATATAATAATACATATATATTTATATTTTCGATATATATGTCCATAAAAAAATATTAATATCTCTATTAGTATATATAAAAAGTAAGAAAAATCGATTAAGAGTATATTGATTATTATCCGATCCACTAATTAGCTTTTTCTTTTTTTTCGTCTGGTAGCTTTTTTTCTTTTTTTTCGTCTGGTAGCTTTTTTTATTAACGAATATCAAAATATTTTAAAATAAATAAATTTTTTATAAATAATTATATTATTAGTTTTATTGTATACTATTTTAAATATTTTTTACTCTTTTAGTTTATTCTCTCTACTTTTCTGCTAGTTTTGTTTTAAAATAAATAAATAACAAAATATATTGAGAAAAATACATTTTTTATAAATAATTGTTTTGTTAGTTTTATTGTGTATGATTTTGTTTATTTTTCACTTCTTTAGTTTCTTCGTGCTACTATTTTGCTAGCTTTTTTTTTACACAAGTATATACCAAATTATCTAAAAATGAATATTTTTTTTTATAAATAGTTATTTTGTTAGTTTTATTGTGTATCGTTTTGATTATTTTTCATCCTTTTAATTTCTATTTTTTTAATACACTAATAAATGTCAAAATGTATTTATATCTCCTTTTTTATTTTTTGTTAGTTTTTTACCATTCATTAATTATTTTTTGACTTTTTCTTGTACGATAATAAATATCAAAATATTCCTATAAACCTATTAAATTTGACAAATCATGTTTAAAAATTACATAATAATACCAATTATTATTCGATAATATCAACACCATTATATATTTATCAAATTTAAATAACATAATATTATTTATTTTTGAAAAATAATATCAATATTTTAAATTAAGTATTAACTTAAAATATGAGATGAAAAATAAATGTATTATCTAACAAATTATTTCTAAATTACATGTTAATTTAAATAAGTTTTTCAAAATAAATAACTTTATTAATGCAATTACATTTATGTACTAACTATGCACGGTGTAAAATTATTAATTAAAAAAATGCTTAAAATTTTTAAGTAATTTTTTTCTTTCAAAAATTTCATTAAGATAGCGTATAGGTACCACACTTTTACCATTTATAAGAGGACGGCGGTACTTCACCTGGTAGTTTAATAGATTCTTTTTCCTTTTTTGCCTACTTTAAGTCATCTTTCTGATAACAAGATTTTTTTTTTATAGAAATAACAGAAAATTAATAGAGGTGAGCTCCGAGAGTACTCTTCCACTGACATAAACTTAAGCATTGTATGAAACAATAATATAATAATTACAGAAGTAATTATTAAAATCAATTTAGACAAAAACTTTTTTAATTTAATTACTGAAACACATTTGACCAGTTCGTCTTAATTAGCCAAAAAAAATTTTTTTTTTTGAAAGACTGACTCAATTGGTTTAATTAAAAATTATGGACTAAATTGGTAAAAATTTATAAAGATTATAAATTAAATTCATCAAATAAAAAGGAAGTAAAACATTAACCATTATTTGCACAAAATCAAAACTGAATTATTATTATCATTATTATTATTATTATTATTATTATTATTATTTATTGATAAAGAATTGGCCTTTGCTGCCTGTGCTGTAGTATAGGACAGGGGTACCAAAGTTTAGTCATAAGGCGCCCAAACCAAATATTAGGGGTTTTATGTTTTATATGTACGAGGGGTGAAATATTATTAAAAAAATAATTATTGATAGTGGCATAGGAATCTTCGCTAAACAAAACAACAAAGAAATAATGACAGTCTAACTCTTTCATGTAATTAACATCGTTGACATCGTCCCTAAAAATCTGTTTCATGCTAACAAGACCAGTACACACAAATTAAAACCACTTGATTCTTGAAGTAGTTACTTAGTTGTAACGTCTTAGCTTGGATATTTTATGACTAGTTAAAACCGTATCCTACTAATTAAACTTGTACTGAAAGACATTAATTAATTTTTTTTAAAAAAGACACTTTGACTTAAAGTGTTTAAATTATGTAATAATTAAGCTCTAAATTAAACATGCCGCTCATATCTAGTTCTTAACGTGGTTTACAAAGATAATATTATTTAATTATTGATATTATCGGTTGTAACTTGTAAGGATATTCTTAGATATTGCTGTCTAAAATCCATTGGACAAATGCAAAGGTGGTAGATAAAACGAAAAAGTATTAAGATCATAAAAACAAACGACAAATTAATTATATTAAGGTGTGATCATTTGTGAAAAAAAAAACAATAATTATATAGGTGCATGTCTTAGGTTTTTTTCTTTCTTTTTTTATTTAAATAATTATATTATTCAATTACTCGTAATTAGCTAGATGCATGTCTTAGCTTTTAATAATTGAAAAAAAACTGACATTTATAGCTTCTCAAGCTGAGTGAGATAACAAAGTACCCAAACGAATTGCAAGTTGAGTGAGATAACAAAATACCCTAACTAATCGGAAAAGATAAGAAATTTTTGACTCCTAGATTTAATGCTCTACTAGAATATTTTCCCCTAAATTTATTTGATTCAAATCTGATTATTATAGTTACAGAGCATTTTATTTTAACAGAATATTACACAGGTCAATTTTGTGCAGTTTTTTTTCTTCTTTTTTTTCTTTATAATAAGAAGTAAGAATTTTATCCAATCAGAAGCAAAGTTACAATCAAAACAACATCCAAAATACAAAATACATCTAATAAATTGTTATAATACTAATATTTTTATAAACGAATATACAAAAACATTAAGCAAAAACTCCATATTACAACTTACTTTAACACTTGAATGTAGTAACCGAAACAATGATTCTTTGATAGCAATAGACATTGAAACTTGATTACAATAATTCATGAGATATACAAAGAAACTCTCTTAAAGATATTTTACAAACAACTTAATCATAAAACAACAAATAACCTGATTTTAACTAAAGAAAAACACAACACCTACAAATTTTAAACAAATCAAAAACTACAGGACAATAAACACAAAAACATAAAAAATCACCATCACTAAGCAACCCAAGAGCATGAAACCACCTCTAAAAACCAAAAGCACTACCAATAAGCAGCCCTAGTACAGTCAACTACCAAACGTCAAAAAATAATCACCATTAGGTATCGACCCTCATCAACGTCGAGTATGACAACCCATCCCAAAGGACCATAAAAATCAAGTGATAGCTAAAGCAGATAGATTAAATGTCAACAAACTGGAGATAAGCTCGAAGTTCTTATTGAAAACTAAAACTAAAAAGGAAGGAGACTAATCGAAGCTATAAGGTAAGAAAGGATGAAGGCCGTTGAACATGAGGAAAAGGAAAACGGGTTTGAAATCCTAAAACAGAGAGAGAGAGAGAATAGACTCTCAAAACGGCTCTTTGATTTCCACAAGTAGTTGTTAATTTTGTGCAGTTAATATAGTGCTTTTAACTGATTGTTCTAGATTTGTTATTTGTTTTTTATTTATCTGATATATTGTTTAAATCAACTAGTTAGGGTTTTTCATTATTGAATATGCTCTAGGATACACACTTGCACTTGTATTTATATGATAACTTTTCATGTGATAGTGGTGTAGGTTCGATTAATTCATGGGACTAGAGTTTGTTGAAATGCTTGTCTAGATTCAAACACCTTTCTTATAGAGACTATGATGAAAGAAGTGGTTGATAAGTATGTTACTTGAGGCATTACATGGATGGGTAATTTGAGTCATAGCCTTGTAACTAGATACTTATTTTTCATAGTGAATAATTAAGTAGTTTAGTGGTTTTTCTCTTAGGTCATTAGTGTGGCTTAGGTAATTTCTACCTAAAAATCTCATGTGTCAATCACTTTATTCCCATATTACTTTACATACACGGGATTGATTGTTTAGTCACTTATGAAATTTTAATTTACCATACTTTTACTGACTAGATATTTAGATTTATAATTAAACAAACTTTCATATGGTGTCAGAGTAGTCACTAGATACAGTTAGTGTGCTTATGACCTTGTTATGGATCACTTGGGAGAGGGTTTGTCTACAACCCATGCGAAGGGTCCAATTACCTCTATTGGAAAGCTCGTACGAGAGCCTTTCTATGATATATAAATGAAAGCGTCTGAAACTCTATGCTTTGGTTGGAAACTAGCTACGATTACTAAAGATAATATTGTTACTCCTAAACCTATGAAAGATTGGACCACTAAAGATAAAATTGGTAGTAATTGGAATCAAAAAGGTATAAATACTATATTTAGTGTTGTATCTATTGATGAGTTTCGTCGTACTTCTTATGTTAAAACTATTAAGCATATTTAGGATATTTTGGAGGTTATCTATAAGGGTACCTCACAAGTTAAATCAATAAAACTTTGCATGCTTTGTACTCAATTTGAGAATATTAGGTGAAAGAATACGAGACTTTTTCTAAATTTTATGCTAGATTATGTGATATTTCTAACACCTTTACCAATCTTAGTGAGAAAATTGATGATTTCAGAAAAAATTGAAAAATTCTCTACCCATTATCAAATCGCTTCCATGCAAAATTCACTGCCATTGACGAAAGCAAAGATGTAGACCATCAAAAATAGAGAAACTCATTAGCTCATTTCAAACCTTTGAGATAAACTTTCGAAAACCTTCTAAGAAAAAAGGTATTGCTTTCAAAACTATTATGATTGAAGACGATGACAATGGTGATGAAGAACTGGCACTCTTAACCGGAAGATTAAATAAAATCCTCAACAACAAGAATTATCGAAACAAAGGATAATCAAGTTGTCAAAAGAATCAAAATATGAGAGAACTTATATCTGTGAATTCTGATGGTATGAATCTAAACTCAATGGAATTCAATGTTTTGAATGTATGAGTTTTGGTTACTTCATAATTAACTATGCAAATAAGAAGAATCAAACTATAAGAGTTTTTAATGCTACACTTATTGACTCTAATAGTAATAACGATAATCCAATTCAATTTGGAACAAATTACTTGGCATTTACTAAAACTATTGGTGGACAATCTAGTAAGTCTTACATCGATTCAACTGATGAGAAAAGTGACACTGAATTTTTACATGAACATTTTAATTTCACTAATATTAATGATGTGTTCAAATAGTTTATAATATGCAAAATAGATAAAGATAAGTTGCTTGTAGAAGTAACTAAACTCATTGAAAAATTAAAATCTTATGAATTAAATTCATCAATATTGGAAAAAGATAATCTTAAGTTGTCTAAACGTTCTAATATTTTGAATTCAAGTTTTGTATATCTTAAACATGAAAATAAGAATATGTTACAAGAACTTGAATAATTAAAAGAAGTTGTGAAGAGGTTAACCATTAGAGTTGAAAAGCTAAACAAAATTCTAGATTATGGAAAACCTATTGGAGACAAGAGAGAATTAGACTATATAGATGAGGATTCTCCGCCATCATCTTCAGAAACAACTGAGTTTGTAAAAAACTCCAACCCTATTCTTCACGAGCTATAAATACAGCTTCAACATCAAAGACTATTGTGATAAGGCCTCTTAACTCTACTCTTAATGTTACTCATTATACATAAAGAACAGTTGCACCTATGATTGAAAAATCTGTTAAGTTTATACCTATCTGTCATTATTGTGGTAGGAAAGGTCATATTAGGCTCAAGTATAGATTTTTGATGAATATTCTTAAATCTAATAATACTTTTCATGCTTTATATATTAGGACTCATAATCATCATCCATATATGCATGTTGTTTCATATTCTAGGATGAATGAAAATTATGGTAACATGCTCAAAAATCCTACTAGAAAGCATGAAGTTGTTGGTACAAAAAGGCATGTAAAAATAAACACTTGTAATTCAATGATTAATTACCATTATCCTATCATGCATGCTAGATTTTTATTTTTGATGAATGAGAAATCTAAAGGTGATTACAAGAATATGCCTATAGCAACTAATGTAGTTGATTTCTGATCCAAAGATATAAAGAAACCAAAATTCAAGAAAGTATGGGTTAGGACATTTTTTTCGATCATCTTACTGTCATTCTTTATTTTTCACCTAAATAATTTTGTTTGAGTACTTAATATACCCTAGGTGAATATATGTAGTTAGTTTTTTTGTTTTTATTTTTGTTTTTATTAACATTTCTTTAGTTTCAAAAATAAAAAGAATAAAAAAGAAGGGTAGTAAATATGCTTCAACATCGATATGATCATTACATATTCTATTCATATTTATTTTGATTGGCTATACATTATACAAATGGATATATTGACTTGTGCATTTGCATATTTTTCACATTAGGTGATCGATATAGACATAGACCTACTCACACACTCACTAAACACATAAGTTTGTCATGCTACATTTATAATTTATTATGTGAGATTTCAGAGTATTAGATAACCTTGACTGTGAAAATTATGGTTGAACTCTGTCTTTAACTGTATAAAATGCCACTATAAAGAGATAATTAGTTTTGAAAAATCTACCTATTGTGATGTATGAAAGCTATCACAGTGAGCGAAAATGACTATCTCACAACTAGTGTGAAAGTCACAATACTAGATATACTAGCTTATGCATATTTCCTTAAAGAAAATAATGATAATAATATTAAAGGAAAAAGAAAAATACAAAAAAATTTGTATACACAAAAAGAAAAGGCTACAATTGGCTATACAAAAATAAAATAAATAACTAGTACCTCACAAAAAAATAAATTAAATTTACTCTCTTGGTAAATAAATTTTATTTTGTGCAAGTATGAATTCAAGTGTAATTTTTTTATAGGTGCTACTCCTTCTTTTGAATCTTTCATAACTGATCATAAATAAACAAATTGACATCTTATTATAGTTCCAACACATATTTTACTTTTAGTGCTTGTTGATATGTCACTGTATGTGTTAATATATTTGTGTGTCTTGTCTATATATATTTATATTGTTAATGGATGGTGACATTATAGTCATATTTTGAATAAAATTAATTTCATTATTTGTGTGTACTGTTGTAATCATATTAAGTTAAGTGTACTATCCCCAATTTTAAAAAATTATATATATATATATATATATTATCAATTTTTTTTTATTTTTTTTATTCTAATTTATTTAGAGGATCCTTAGGATTTAGGGGTAGTTTATTCATTATGAAAAAAAATATTATTTTTAACTCTCAATTTAGCTCTCTATTTTGAGTTTTTAAGAATGGGTACTTATCTTTTCAATCATTATATATATTGCTTGTTTGCTCAAACTATTACCTTTGTTTCATGATTATATTTTTTATTTGTGTAACAAAAAGGAGGAGAAAAATTAGAGCTTTAATTTAAAAATCTACAAAAAAATGGAGGGCTAATTTAGGGGAGCACTTTGGAGATATTACACATAGGAGGAATAATGCTTTTAATTTCTATCTAATGATTACTCACTTATAATTATTTTTCACTTTTATATTGTTATATACATTGAGCTAATGAACAATGAATCTTTTGGGACAAGTTGTTTGGATATTTATGTTTTTGACTTTCAGTGTAAACACGAGCTTTCAAGTTTCAAGAAAATATGATTTCACTATATTATAGGATGGTACCACTATAAAAAAATTATTTTTCTACGAGTGTTATGCAGTGAAAGAGAGGTTTTTTTCACACGAATAAGCTAAAAGGAAAGATTGCAAGGTTTATGCTAGTGTTGTCAATATTCGTGAATAAAACATATAATTTTAATTTTAGTTCCTATGTGTGTCTTAAAAGAATATTTTTAAGTCGAATAAACTATCGAGCCTTAACGATAACATATCAGGTATGTTTCTATTCTCGTACATGTTAGATTGCGTATTAGAAACAATAAGAATAATGTGAAAATAGGCTACTCGATCGATTAAGTTGTGACTAGATCACTACTTGATCGATTGAGCAATATAACTTGATTGAATTAATTTTAACACATGACTAGACTGATTGAGGGATTACCTTGATTAATCGAGGACTAAATTGATCAAGTTAAATCATTGAATTGATCTGCTAGTTTTTGAATATTAATTAAATGGTCACTAAATCGATCGAGCAACCAATTATCTAATTTTAAAATGTAATTCTATTATGATTTAGATTTATTTTTTACATTATTGTACTTATTTCTTAAATGTATTTTAATTGATTTTATGAACAATATAGTAATTTTACTTTAACCCAATGAGCTTCAAAATATTCTATAAATACAAACCTAATCACATATTTGAAACTAACCACACAAAAGTTATTATGCTTATTCTCTTCATCTTTAGTTATCTCTTGTTTTGCTAAAAGTTTTCAAGTAGGCTTTTTCATTAAGTTAATTTATCAAATATTTATGATTGTGTTTGATAGATTAACAAACCTACAATAATAATTGTGTTGTTATGCTTTTAACTTTTTATTCTAAAGTTGCTAGTTATTTTCAATTTACTTGATATATTGTTTAAATCAATTAGTTAGAGTTTTTCATTAATGAATCTGCTCTAGGATGCACACTTGTATTTGTGTTTATGTGCTAAATTTTCAAGTGATAGTGGTGCAAGTTCGATTAACTCGTGGGACACGAGTTGATCGGAATGCTGGTCCGAATCTGAATACCTTTCTTGTAGAGAGATGAAAGCAGCAGCTTGTAAGTAGGTTACTTAAGTGCATTACCTGGGTAGGTAGTTTGAGTACTAACTTTGTAAATCGTTACTTATTTTTCATAGTGGGTAATTAGGTGATCCGGTGGATCGATTTTTTTCCACTTAGGTCATTGATGCGGCCTAGGGGCGGCTTATGGAATTTTGTTTCTCTCTACGATGCTTTTGGAATAATGGGTTTCACGTTACATCAATTTGAACTTACTCGATCTGTTCAATTATGACCTTATAATGCAATCACCTTCTTTGGCCTAGTTGTTGTTTTTGTTTTTGTATTTCTGATTTAAAAAATGAAAAATTTTAACGAGTGGTGCTGTTACAATTGGTGGCGAACTTTCTTTGGAAAAAAATGTATTAGTAGCTTATATTTCATGGAAAGTTACAATTTTGAGGATGTGGTACTCATTAATGAGCATCTAATACAAATCTCATGATTAATCTTTTTATTTTCACATTACTTTACGTACACATGATTGGTTCTTTAATCGTTTATAAAATTTTAATTTATCATATTTTCATTAACTAGATATTTAAATTCATAACTAAACGAACTTTTATTTGGTATCAAAATAGTCATTAGATATACTTAATGTGCATAGATCCTTGTTATGGATCACTGATGGTTCGTCTATGACCCATCCACGTTATTTTGATGGATCCAATTACGGCTTTAATCTTTATACTATTCATAATACTAATTGTTTTTTGCATATGCAAAGGAAGCTTAAGTATTATAATTCGTTTCTATACATGGTGAAGAAAAAAAAACAACTTAAATCTAAATTATATGAATATGTGCAAACATTTAAAGAGGTGATTGTGAGAGGATAAGATAAAGAAGTTAGTATCTATGATTAAGGCAAATACATCTATCGTCACCACAATTTGTACCATGAAGTCTTCAATACTAAACACAAATAGAAAATGGTAACAATATATACAACTTGAATCCATTTATTTATATTTTTCGGTTTCATTACGAAAATTTGATTTTAATCATGTATTGAAAAAACGAAAGAAAAAAAAACAAAGAACACCCAACCAAGAAAGAAAATCATAAAATTAAAATATCCAAAAGGAATGGATCAAGGAGAATCAAATAATAGCAGATCATGATTGCTTAAATAAGCCAGTAAAAATATTGTCCGGATATTTTTATTGGGCTTAAGTTATAAGTCTGATTGGAGTGACACTTAAGTTTAAATTCATAAATATATATATATATATATTTGACGGTTTCATAAAATTATATATTTTTTAATTTTTACATATCTAGTTATTTAATTAATTTTACTTTTAATTTATTAAAAATATTTTTATTATAAAAATATATATGTACTTTATTTTTAAATATGTATTAAACATATATTTTGTACTTTAAAAAAACATATATAAATTATGAATAAATATTAAAAATAACAATTTATTAATGAAATAGTTATAACAATTAAACTATTATTTTATTATTTATAACATCAATTGTACTTACACATTAACATAAGTTAATTTAAAGCAAAAACCAAAATAAAGGATGGAGAGGTATGATAAGGAATGAGCCTTAAAATTGAAAAACTATTTGAAGAATCAGAAAATTATTTAAAAGAAAGTTGAGAACTGAAATGAATTTAGAGGCTATATTAGGGATTGAAAGGAGAGAAAAGGATTCAAAGCATCAAGTGTCTCTTACGAGATAGACTAAGGATCGTAAATTAGTTAGAAAAATTGGATATATTTTTCTTATTTTAAATAATGTTATTGAAAATATAATGCTAAAAGAAACTAAAGTATATATTAAATAAATTATTATAGTAGAAAATAATAACACCAAAAATTTATCAAAGTTCGGTATAAATATTACTTATGTCTTCGAGTATCGTTGACCACTTCTACTATCTCTAAATTAGATAAAGTTCAAAAAAATTACAACTGATTGGGCAAGACTGAGCTAATTAATTACCCATACAAAAGAGAAAAAAAAGATACAAATTTTTGGGATGGTTTCAAATTGGAGGAAGAAGGCTTTATTTATAGCTCAAAATACAACACCCACTATAGTTCCTAAATCATATGGGATTTTTTTAAATTGCTCACTAAGGAGTCATACAACAAATCTCCACCTTGGCAATTTAGTGATTCTCAAACGATTTCTTCAATCTCTAGATCAGCAATGTCGGTGCCAACTCAAATTTGTAGGATGTTAATCAAGTCCAAAAAATGTTTAAACTTGATCGTTATCACCACCTTGGTCATCATATATGTGGGATTTTATGTAGTATTGATCTTCTCAACTAGTACTCCACCTTCTTCAATAATCTCTAGCATGAAATGGTAATGAATGTTAATGTGCTTTATACGTGCATGATAGACTTAGTTCTTTGCTAAATGAATAGCAGTCTAACTATCACAAAATGCCTTAATATACTTCTAACCAAATCACAAGTCTTCAAGAAAACCTCGTAACCAAATAGCTTCCTTCATAACCTCTGTAACTGTCATATACACAACCTCTATAGTAGACAAAGAAACTATAAACTACAAGGTAGACTTCAACTTGACTGGTGCTCTAGCAAGAGTAAACACATATCCAGTAATTGGCCAACACTTATCTAAATCTCCTACATAGTCAAAATCACAATATCCAATATAGAATCCATTTCATAGCCAACCAATATCCTTTACCAAGATTATGCATGTACCTGTTTACAACTCTAACCGCATATGAAATGTCAAATCTTGTACATACCATTGCATACATCAACCTACCAACCACATTAACATAAGGAACATTTGCCATGTATTCTCGTTCTGCATCATTCTTAGGAGACAATTGAGCACTAAGATTGAAATGAGGAGCAAGCAAAGTACTTATAGGTTTTGCCTATTTATTTATACCAAAATGTTGTAGCATGATCTTCAAATATTTACTCTAGGTCAAACAAAGCTTCCTCTTCTTCTTGTCTCTACTTATCTCCATGTCGAGAATCTTCTTGGCTTCTCTCAGATATTTCATCTCAAACTCTTGACTTAGTTGAGTCTTCAACCTTTCAATTTCTATTTGGATCTTTCATGCAATCAACATATCATCGACGCACAATAGGAGATAGACTAAAGACTCATCTTGTAGCTTGCGAAAATACACACAATGATCATATGTGCTTCTAGTGTGCTTCTAGTGTACTTCTACTGTAACATAAACTGATAAAATCGCTTGTACCTTTCCCCCGAAGATTGCTTCAATCTATACAACGATTTATTCACCTTGTTAACCCAATTCTCTTTACCAACAACCTTGAACCCTTCTGACTGAGACACATAGATTTCCTCTTCCAAGTCACCATGTAGATATGCTATCTTCACATCAAGTTGAACTAGTTCAAAATCCAAATGTGCTACTAAGGCCAACAAAATTCTAATAAAGGAATGCTTTACAACTGGAGAAAAAATCTCACTATAATCAATTCCCTCATTTTGAGCATAGCCTTTAACCATCAACCTTGCTTTGTAACAAACGCCATCTTGGCATACAACCATTTGCAATCAATTTCCTCCTTACCCTTAGGTAGTTGTGTCAATTTCCATGTCTTATTCTTCTGAAGGGACAACAATTCTTCATCTATGACTTCCTTCCATCTTTTAATTCAAGAATTTTGATTACTTCTTTATATGTGGAAGGAACATCATCATGCACAATTGAAAGTGCACAGGTCATCGTATTCTTAAATTGAGTAGGTAGATTTTCCATATCCTTGTATCGAGTAGGCACTTTGACATTTTATCGCATAGCCTATCAACTGCAATTTTTCCTAGTTGTTGTAAAGGTTCTTGGGTTAAAAACTTTCCTTCATTTGGTTCATCTTCTACCAAAAAAGGATCAGCTTCTGTCTTATCTTTACCAACTGGGTTAACAATTATGCTTTCAAAACTCCACCCATTTCGAAGTTTGCTCCACTTGTTGCAAAGTGTCATTGGTCTTCTCAGTTACCTTTCTCAATAAGGAAAATTTATCAAAGGTAACATCTCTACTGAAGACTATTTTTTTTCATTTCAAGGCACCATAGACGATATCCCTTAGTACTAGAGACGATCCCCAGAAAAAGCTTTCTTGGTTTTTGGATCCAGCTTCAATTCTATGACATAGTAGTATACAATAGAACCAAACACATGTAGGAAATCATAATCTTTAGTAAGTTTTCCGAACCATACCTCCATAGGCATTTTGCCTTTAAGAGTAGACAATGGTAAACAATTGACAAAATGACATGCATACGTTACAACTTCAAAACAATACTGCTTGCCTAACCCAATATTCGACAATATACACTAAACTTTCTCCAGCAAATTATGGTTCATATGTGATGTAACATCATTCTATTGTGGTGTTTTTTAAATAATGAAGTGTTACATGATGCCTTATTTTTCATAAACTTTCATAAATGGGTCATTTGTATATTCAATGTCATTATGAGAGCTCAGACACTTGATCTTTCTACCAGTCTAAGTCTCAATGATCTTCTTTTAGTTGAGAAAAATTCCCAACATTTCATCCTTCTTCTTTGTGAGATACACCCAAACTCTTCTCGATAAGTTATCAACAAATGACATAATAATGTTTTCCACTAATGGATGGAGTTCTTATTGGCTCTGATACATCAGTATGAATGTAATCCTAAATGCCTTTTGTATTATAGAGTGCAATGCCAAAGCTTACTCTTTTTCCCTTCCCCAATACACAATGCTTATAGAAATCTAACTTGTCGATTCTCACGCCTTTCAACAGGCTTTGCTTTACCATAATTTGCAAAACTTTTTCACTAGCATGTCTCAAACGCATATGGCACAACTTGGTAATTTCAGAATCTTTCTCTCCCTCCAAGACTGTTGTTGATGTTATCCCAAAAGTTGTACTATCAAGGTAGTAGTACAAGCTATTCTTCCGAACACCTTTCCTCACCATAAGTACTCTAAAAGTAACCTTTAATCTCCCATTTTGCATGGTTATAGTGAAACCTTTTGATTCTAAGATTCCCACAATAATGAGATTTTTCTTCATATCTGGGACATAATATACATCTGTCAAGAATCTAGTTAAACTATCTTGATTTTTTAAACGACTTGTACTACCCCAAAATTTTGCATGGATAATTTTTCCCCATGAAAATAACTTCACCATCTAGTTCTTCAAAGTTAAAGAACCACTCCTTATTAGGAGACATATGGAAGGTATACGTTGAATAAAAAAACTAATCACTAGGATGGGATGCCATTGACGAGCCAACCAATGTAAAATCTGAATCTAAAATACTTTTAACTACACATGCATCAAGTGACACAACTTTTCCTTTCTTCTACAACTTCGGACAATTTTTCTTCCAATGGCCTTTTTCTTGAGCACATTCATCTTTACCAAGCCTTCCTTTTGAATGAGATTTGCCTGTCCTTCCTTTTTGTTGTGTTTGTGGACGCCTTCTTACAGACAATGCCTCTGCTGCTTCATTCCTACTTTTTTTTATCTTTATTTCTAATTTCATAACTATACAAAGTAGTGCAAACTTCATCAAAAAACATTTTATCTTTCCCAATGAGTAAACTCGTAATAAGGTGATCGAACTCATCAGGAAAATGAGGCTAACAACATTAAGGTTAAATCTTTATCTTTAAAAGTTTCATCCATATTTAACAAATCTGCTACTAATCAATTAAAAGTAATAATTTGGTTGTTTATTGTGGTACTTGGAAGGTATTCAAAATAGAATAACTTTTTCTTCAAATAGAGCTGATTCTGTATGCTTTTCTTTATAAACCTATTCTTCAATGCCTTCCACAACTTACTTGTGGATGTCTTCTTCATAAACGCGTACTTTTGTTCTCTTGAAAGACACGAACGAATTGTACCATATGCTAATTGATTGATATTTTTCCACTCGGGTTCATCTGCTTCATTTGGTTTCTTGTCTTCAATAACGATATCTAGATCTTGTTGAAACATAGCATCTAGAACTTTGCCTTACCACAAGTCGAAATGATCGATTCCATCAAACTTCTCTACTTCGAACATTGCATTAATCACAAATGTTCTACCTAGTATACATGATGTGGATGGTTGACATTTGTTTGAGGGAGACTTTTCTTCCGTCATTTCTTCAAATTATAACAACTAGCAAGTATATTCCAATAGCAAACAAATAGAATACAAATAAATATCTTGTAAAAATCTTCGACTCTGATACCAATTGCTGGAAAAATTAGGTATATTTTTTCTATTTTGAATAATTACTATACACAAATACTATAATTTATATGAATAGAACTCAAACTAATTCGACAAAATAATGCTATTAAAAATATAATGTTATAAAAACTAAATTAGATATTAAATAAAATAGAAAAATAGAAAAATAAAAATAATAAAAATTTAACGAAATTCGATATAAATGTTAACTACTTCATCGAACGTAACTAACAATTTTTACTATCTTCGTATTAGATGAATTCTAAAAAATTTATAACTGATTGGATAAAATTGAACTAATCAATTATCCATATAAAAGAAAAAATGATATACAAATTTTTAGAATAATTTTAAAATAAAGAATGAATTTTATTTATAACTTAAAATATAACACTTAATATTATTTCTATTACTATTATTTCTAAATCATACGAGATATTTTCAAATTGTTCCGCAAGTCGTCGTACAACAAAACTAATACTAAATTGGAAAAGGAATTTGAGAGTGGAAAAAAGCTATCGAAATAGTTGTAAGATAGGCAATTATTAATGTCCTTTTGTTTTAAAGCATGTTTTTGACATGTTTTTTTTTTCTCTTGGTCTAATCAGGATCTAAGTGTTTGCCCATTGTACAAGATGATACTTTAATTAGCCAATCATATGGTATCATGTTTGACTCCAGGCTAGGTTAACAAAAAAAACCACTCTATTTAGCCCAATTATTGCACGCTACTTTATCGTTTATCTGAAACATAAATTTTAAAGTTCATTAAATAAAATATAGAAAATAAAAAGATGATAATAATTATTAAATATTTATTTATTTTAATATTAATTATAAGTTAATGTTATTATTATTAAATAAATTTATATTTAAATTATTCTCATAATAATATTAATTTATATAGTAACAATATTGAAATCTAAAATTAAACTATAACTTAAAAAAATTATATTTTAATCATTACTTCTACAGTGATTAATTTCAATGAGTTAAAAGATAATTACAGCATCAATTGTTTTTTCTAAAATAATAATCAATAATATTACTAAAAATTACCACGTTACTTATTTCTAGACTATAAGCAACTAATCGTGATGCAGACCGAGCATGATTAATAGAGTATTTCTAAAATATAAATAAATTTGTCATTGAATCTCAAATTGGTGATTCAATTATATATGGTTTATAATAAGTAAATATTTAATTTAATAAAATATACATATTAAAAATATCTTGTTGAAAAAAAAGTGCAAGATATAAATTTAGCTCTAAATCCAAAAAGTTTTAGGTTTGTGCGGAATTAGAGCAGGAAATTTTAAGTACATGTATATTTTTAGATTAAATCGGGTCGGGTCGGGTCTGCTGCTGGAATTGCAATTGCAGAGGAAGACCCAGAGGTTGTATTTTAGCATAAAGATGTTCACGGTTTATTTCACCGAAAAGAGACGACAAACATATTGTTCTCTGTTCCCTCTCGTTTGCTTTCATTTAGGACACACTTATTAGTCCCCCAGTCTAAGCTACGTGATTTTGAACCAATTCACGACTAGGCAATCAGGTATGTTGTTTTCTTTCCCTCTTTCCCGCTTCTTTTGGGTCTATTTCATGATTTACTGTTTCATATGTTCATTGAGCTATTTTTTTCCTGCTCTGGGGATCACTACCCCCATATATTTAAACTCTTAATAGTTCCAACCTTGTTGTTACGAGGTTAACTTTGTTTCTTATTTTTTGTTGGTCGTATGTTGTCTCTGATTTGACACCCAGATTTCAAATAAATTGAGATTTGTGATTTTGGAAGTTTTGATTGAGCTTACGGCTTAAACGATAATGTCAGAGTAAAAAAAGCCATTAGGGATAAAAAAAAAGAGTGCAGATAACTTATTTTGTTCTCCATTAATTTTGGTTACAATGTCAAAGTAAAAAAAGCCATTAGGGATAAAAAGAGAGTGCAGATGACTTATTTTGTTCCCCATTAATTTTGGTTACTTAGAATGGAGATTCAGTCAGGAAGGTATAACTGACTAACACAGTTCAAATTCAGTAGAAGCCATATTTTGCTTCAAAGAAACACGTAGAAAACCTTACTTATGGGCCCTGAGGACTAAAGCTTTGAATCCAGATTTTTTCTTAAAGAAGTTTACACCAAAAAGGAAAAAAAGTATAGGAAATTAAGTAATTACTATTTAATTATAACTTAAATCGGATATATTAAGTAATTATTATTTACTTATAACTTAAATAAATAAAACTTAAAATAATCGATAAAATAATATTATTGAAAATATAATAATAAAATAAATTAAAGCAGATATCTAAGAAGAAATATTAAAACAAAAAAATAAAAACATCAAAAATTTAACAAGATTTGTTGTAAATATTATATATGTTTTTGGGCGTCGTTGATTCACTTCTACTATATCCAAATGGATGAACTGCAAAATTACAACTAATTAGATAAAACTGGGCTAATCAATTACCCTTACAAAAGAGAGAAAAATTTACAAATTTTTGGAAGTTTTAGAAGTGGAACAGAGAGATTTATTTATAGTTCAAAATACAACATACACCTTTAGCAACGCCATTGTCAATTCAAATTTGTAGGATGTTAATCAAGTTCAGATAATATTTGAACTTAATTTCCGTTACTACCTTGGTCATCATATCTACGGGATTCTCTGTAGTATTGATTTTCTAAACTAATACTCCACCTTCTTCAATAATCTCTAGCACGAAATTATAACGAACGTTAATATGCTTTGTATGTGCATGGTAGACTTGGTTCTTTGCTAAATGAATAACACTTTGACTGTCACAAAGCACCTTAATATGTTTTTTAACCAACTCTCAAGTCTTCAAGCAAACCTCGTAACCAAATAGCTTCCTTCATAGCCTTTGTAACTACCATATACTCTGCCTCTATAGTAGACAAAGCAACTATGGACTACAAGGTAGACTTTCAACTGATTGGTGCTCTAGCAAGAGTAAACACATAACTAGTAATTGACCGATACTTATCTAAATCTCTTGCATAGTCGAAATCACAATATCCAACTACACATGGACTATTAGTATTATCCTATTGAAATACTAAACCAACATCTACAATATTTAAAATATACCATAGAATCCATTTCACAGCCAACCAATGTTCTTTACTAGGATCATGCATATACATGCTTACAGCACCAATCACATGTGAAATTTTTGGTCTTGTACACACCATTGCATACATCAAGCTACCAACCGCATTTGCATACAGTACCTTTGCCATGTATTCTCGTTCTGCATCATTCTTAGGAGATAATTGAGCACTAAGCTTGAAATGAGGAGTAAGTAAAATACTTACAGGTTTTGTCTATTCATTCATACCAAAACGTTATAGTACCTTATTCAAATATTGACTTTGGGTTTGAAGAATTTATTTCGAGAGATATGTATTTTTTACTTCATTCTCTGTTTTAATTCTGATTATTACAACACTATAAATAGGAATAAAACATTAGACAAATGTCCACTAATTCTAGGAATATAACAGCTGGTATCAATAATTAAAATACAGCTTGATTAACACTAGTTTTACAGCCTGTACAACACTAATAATATTCTCTGAAATTCTACACTCCCCCTCAAGTTGGGTAATAGATATTAATCATTCCCAACTTGCAACTCAATTCTTCGAAAAACGTTCGAGGTAATGCTTTGGTAAGGATATCTGCAATTTGATGTTTAGTAGATGTATATAGTAGGTCCACAATTTTTCCATCTATCTTTTCTTTAATGAAATGACGATCAATTTCTACATGTTTGGTTCGATCATGATGAACTTCATTTTTCGCAATTCTTATTGCAGCTTGATTGTCACAATGCATGCTGATAGGTTCAAGAGTTGTGAAGTCCAGTTCATTGAGTAGTCTTCTTAACCACATTCCTTCACAAATCCCATGAGCTATGGCTCTAAATTCAGCTTTTGCACTGCTTCGAGCGACTATTGACTGTTTTTTACTTTGCCAAGTTACAAGGTTTCCCCATACGAATGTACAATATCCAGTGGTAGATGTACGATCCACTATAGAGCCTGCTCAGTCAGCATCTGCAAAAACTTCAATTTTTCTAGTATGTTTTTTACTGAAATATAATCTTTTTCCTGGTGTCATCTTGAGATACCTAAGTATACGATAAACCGCTTCCATGTGTTCTTCAGTAGGACTGTTCATAAATTGACTTACAACACTTACTGAAAAACCAATATTTGGTCTAGTGTGAGATAGGTAAATGAGTTTTTCCACTAATCTTTGATAACGACCTTTGTCCACAGGTGTACTATTTTCTTTGATTCCGAGTTTTATTGTAGAATCCATCGAAGTTTCTGCTGGTTTACACCACATCATTCCAGTTTCCTTGAGAAGATCAAGTACATATTTCCTTTGAGATATAGATATGCCCCTTTTTATTCGTGCTACTTCCATCCCTAGAAAATATTTGAGATTGCCTAGATCTTTGATCTCAAATTCCTTAGCAAGGAATTCTTTGAGTTTATTCAACTCAATTGTAGAATTACCTGTTAGAACAATATCATCTATGTACACAATTAGGATAACTATTCTGTCATTGGAGAAGTGTTTGACGAATAGTGTGTGATATGTTTGGCATTGATTGTACCCATATCTCTTCAGAACTTTAGAGAACTTATCAAACCAGGCACGTGGAGACTGTTTCAATCCATATAAGGATTTCTTAAGTTTGTAGACTCTATTGGTTGGAACAGGAGATTCAATTCCAATAGGAATGTCCATGTAGACTTCTTCTTTGAGATCACCATTAAGGAATGCATTCTTGACATCTAATTGGTAGAGAGGCCAATCCAAGTTAGATGCTATGGAGAGAAGAACACGAATAGTGTTGAGTTTTGCTACAGGTGCAAAAGTCTCCTGATAATCAAGCCCATATGTATGAGTGAATCCTTTAGCCATAAGGCGAGCTTTGAGTCTTTCTACACTGCCATCTGCTTTGTGTTTGATTGTAAAGATCCATTTACACCCAATAGTTTGTTTTCCCGATGGTAGTTCTGTGATCTCCCAAGTCTTGTTTTTCTCTAGGGCACTGAGTTCTTCACGAATAGCTGTCTTCCATTCAGGTATCTGAAATGCTTCATGAACAGAATTTGGAACCTTTATTTGATCAAGGTTGTTGATAAATGCCTTATACCCTGGTGAGAGATTTTTATAGGAAACAAAGTTGTAGATGGGGTGGTTTGTGCATGATCTTACACCTTTCCTTATAGCAATTGGCAAATTCAAATCATTAGGAGGTAATTCAATAATATGAGGTTCAGTGGTAGTACCTCGGAGTGGCCTGTATTCGGGTTGGATTCCTGGATTGGCTCAAGATATGCTCGGTTCTCTACTCTTTCTTGAGTTGTTTTCCTTCTAGAGTAGACAAGGAGATCATTGTTCGGGACAAGGGAGTTTGGATCTGTTGGTAGAGAAGTTGAGGGTTCATTGGAAGTAGTAAGAGTATTTATTTGAGATATTGATTCAATTTCTGGAAGTTTCCGAATAGGATTTGTGGGAGACTGAGTGCTTATGATATTCGAAAGCTGGTATTCATTGCCTATGTTCTCCCCCTGAATGACAGATTTGGATTAGTACGGATATTGTTCAAAGAAGGTGACATCCATTGTATTATAAAATTGTTTTGTGATAGGAGAAAAACATTTATATCCTTTCTAGTATGATGAATACCCTAGGAATATGCATTTGATGGCTCGAGGATCAAGTTTGCCACTATGATGTACATGGTATAAGTAGAACATCTAAAAATTTTAAAGGGAACGTGGGACACGATTTTGGTGTGTGGGTATGACTCAAGTATAGTATTGAGAGGTGTTTTAAACAAGAGGACACGAGATGACATCCTATTGATAAGATAGGTAGCTGTAAGAAAAACATCCCCCCAAAAATGTTGAGGGACATGAGTTGTGAACATGAGGGATCTAGCTACCTAGAGAAGATGCCTATTCTTTATTTCAGCCACCCCATTTTGTTGAGGTGTGTCAACACATGAGCTTAGATGGACAATCCCTTGACTTAATAGATAATCAGTAAGGGTGGAAGTGAAGTATTCTTTAGCATTGTCAGATTTCAATACTTGGATTTTTGTTTGAAATTGGGTTTGAATCATGGTATTAAAATTTTAAAAAATTTGACATGCTTCAGATTTTTCTTTCATTAGAAATAATCAAGTGATTCGAGTATAATCATCCACAAATGAGATGAACCAACGTGTCCCTGTGATGTTTTTGATTCGAGAAAGTCCCCAAATATCAGTGTGAATTAATGAGAAAGGATGTGATTTTTTAATTAGGATGACCTAAACGATAGTGATTCAACATGATTTCACCATCTTTATTGGACTTAAGGTTTAACAAGGCTTTAGTCTGATTAGAAACTTCGGATACAACTTGGTAGGCTTTTCTTGTCGAAGGTTCTTCACTGTTGAGGAGATAGAGTCCCGAGCATTCCTTAGCACTGCCAATCATCTTCCCCGAATCCAAGTCCTGAAATTCACATAGGTTATAAACAAATTTAGCCATACAATTTTTATCACGGGTGAGTTTAGTAATTGATACAAGATTACAATCAAGTGTAGGAACAAGAAGGACAGAATCTAGAATAAAGGAGTTTGAAATTTTGGCTGAACCAATTCCTGTTACTTTGGATACTGAACCATCGGCAATTCGGACCGTGTGTCCATTTTGGTAGATTTTAAGATTCATGAGAAGAGAAGCATCACCCGTCATGTGGTCTGAAGCACCAGAATCAACAATCCATGGTCTCATAACCTGTTTCACATTAAGGGCATTGAGGATGTTACCTGATTGAGCTATAGTGGCAGATGATGTGGTCAAAGATTGTCCAAATAATTTCTGAAGGAGATCAATCTGTTCCTTGCTAAATAGAGCAGATTCAGGTGACTCAGTGCCTGGAGATTTGGAGGCAATTTTGCCATGACTTTCTTTATTGATGTGCTGTGCGAACGGTGGTTTCCAATCATTGGGCTTACCATGAAGTTTCCAGCAGGTTTCCTTAGTATGACCAGGTTTACGACAATGATCACACCAAGGTCGTCCACGACGAGGACGGTTGTCTGTATTATGAGAGTGCTGGTAGCCTCGAGTGGCAAGTACAAATCCTTCTCCAGTCATGGAAATGGTAGATTGAGGACCTATCATTGTAGATTGAGGACCCATCATTACTTTCTTTCGACTCTCCTCTTGACGGACTTCAGAGAAGGCTTCTTCATGAATGATGGGCAAAGGTTTTGTTCCGAGAATTCTGCCGTGCACATCATCAAGATCTTTATGGAGCCCCAGTAAAAATTTGAAAACCCGTTTCTTGTCAATAATATGTTTGTACAAGATGCTGTCTGCTGGACAGGTCCATTCGTGAACCTCAAAGAGATCTAATTATTGCCAACATCGAGTAAGAGAGTTAAAATATTGTGTAATTGACAACTCTCCTTGACGAAGATCACGGAGGATGCTCTCGATCTCAAATAGTTCGGACATATTATCAGAACTGGAATAAGTGTCTTTGGCTGCATCCCATATTCCTTTGGCAGTTTTGTAGAGAAGAAAATTCTCTCCAATTTCGTTTGTCATGGAATTGATCAACCAAGACATCACCATATTGTTTTCATATTTCCATGTTCTATATTGTAGATCATTTTTGTTTGGGGCTGTGGCATCGCCAGTAAGGTAATCATCCTTCATTTTTCCGCATATAAACATCATGATGGATTGAGACCACTGAAGATAATTATGCCCATTTAATTTGTGACCGGTGATGGGTATAAGACTATTGTCCGTGGAACCAGTAATTATAGGTTTTCCCGTGGCCATTTATGTCAATTGTAGATTATACGTGTACCGAAATTTGTGGGTTTTTTTTTTAGATAATCTACTGGACCGGGTCGGGTCGGGTAGGGTTGGACCGGGTCGGGTATGGATTAACTGGGTCGGGTAGGGATATATTAAAGCAGTTTACGGGTATTGGAAATTTAGGAAAAACAAAAAAGGAATGCGACTGTGACTGCAAGACTTACTGGTTAGGACTGAAGCAGACGATGATGATGATCGGCGCCAACGATGAGGAGATGGTCGGCGACGATGATGATTGGCGATGGCGACGATGACTGAAGCAGACAATGTTGACAGAATGCGACTGCGAGACGACGATGACAGAATGCGACTACGAGACGACGATGACAGAATGCGACTGCGAGACGACGATGATTGAGATGGTTCACAACACCAGTGAGATGAAGACAGAAATGACGGCTGGTCTGAGAAGGCCACTGGCGATGATGACGATGATTGGTCTGATGGTGGCTGATGGTGGTTGGTGGTGGATGGTGACAAAAATTAGACGTTTTCAGCAATGGGAGGAAAAATAAATAATAATCAGTGTTTGGATTTCTGGATTTCAGAATTGATATAACACAAAATTGGATTTTTGGATTTCAGAAATGCTCTGATACCATGAAGAATTTATTCCGAGAGATATGTATTCTTTACTTCATTCTCTGTTTTAATTCTGATTATTACAACACTATAAATAGGAATAAAACATTAGACAAATGTCCACTAATTCTAGGAATATAACAGCTGGTATCAATAATTAAAATACAGCTTGATTTACACTAGTTTTACAGCCTGTACAACACTAATAATATTCTCTGAAATTCTACAGGGTCAAAATAAGCTTCTCCTTCTTCTTGTCTCTGCTTATCTCTATGCCGAGAATCTTTTGGCTTTTTCCAGATCTTTCATCTCGAACTCCTTACTTAGTTGATCCTTCAACTTCTCAATTTCTACTTGGCTCTTCGAAGCAATCAACATATAATCGACGTACAATAGGAGATAGATGAAAGACTCATCTTGTAGCTTTACGAAAATACACACAATGATCATGTGTACTTCTAGTATATTTCTGCTGCAACATGAACTGATCAAATCGTTTATACCATTGCCTCGGAGATTGCTTCAATCCATACAACGATTTGTTTAGCTTGTAAACCCAATTCTCTTTACTAACATCATTAAACCCTTCTGGTTGAGACATATAGATTTCCTCTTCAAAGTCACCGTGTAGAAACGCATTTTTTACATCAAGTTGAACTAGTTTCAAATCCAAATGTGCTACCTAGGTCAACAAAATTCTAATGGAGGAATGTTTTACAACTAGAGAAAATACTTCATTATAATCGATTCCTTCCTTTTAAGTGTAGCCCTTAGCCACCAACCTTGTCTTGTAGTGAACACCATCTTTGTTAAGAAATCCCTATTTCTTTGCATACATTTATTTGCATCCAATCGCCTTCTTTTCCTTAGGTAGTTGTGTCAACTTCCATATCTTATTCTTCTAAAGGGACAGAAGTCTTTCATCCATGGCTTCCTTTCATCTTTCAACTTCAGGGATTTTAATTACTTCTTTATATATAGAAGGAACATCATCATGTACAACTGAAAGTGTATAGGCCACCGTATTATTAAACTATGTAGATAGATCTTCCATATCTTTGTATCGAGCAAGTACCTTGACATTTTGTCGTCGTGGCCTATCAATTCCAGTTTCTTCTTGTTGTTGTGAAGTTTCTTGGGTTAAAACATCTTCTTCATCTGCTTCGGAGTTTGCTTCACCTGCTTCGAAGTTTTCTCCACTTGTTGCAAAGTTCCATCAATTTTCTCAATTACCTTTCTTAACAAGCAGATTCATCAAAGGTAATATCTCTACTGAAGATTAACTTTTTTGTTTCAAGGCACCATAGTCGATATCCCTTAGAACTAGAGAGGATAAAAAAAAAGTTTTTTCTCTTTTGGATCCAACTTTGATTCCGTTATATGGTAGTATACAATAGAACCACACACATGTAAGAAATCATAATCTCTAGCAGGTTTTTTAGACCATACCTCCATAGGCATTTTGCTTTCAAGAAAAGATGATGGTAAACGGTTGACAAGATGATATGTATACGTCACAGCCTCTGCCCAATACTGCTTGCCTAACCCAACATTTGACAACATACATCGAACCTTCTCTAGCAAAGTCTGGTTTATACATTCTGTAACTCCATTCTGTTGTGGTGTTTTTTGAATAGTGAAGTGTCGCATTATCCCTTCTTCTTTGCAAACTTTCATAAATAGATTGTTTGTGTACTCAGTGCCATTATTAAACCTCAAACGCTTGACCATTCTACCAGTCTGAGTCTTGATCATCTTCTTCCACTTGAGAAAAATTTCCAACACTTCGTCATTCTTCTTAATGAGATATACCCAAACTTTTCTAAAAAAGTCATCAACGAGAATGACATAATAATGTTTTCCACTCATGGATGAAGTTCTTATTGGTCCCCATACATTAGTATAGATGTAATTCAAAATGCCTTTTGTATTATGAAGTTCAATACCAAAGTTTACTCTTTTTTGCTTCCCCAATATACAATGATTATAGAAATCCAACTTGCCTATTCTCGCGCTTTTCAATAAGCCTTGCTTTACCAAAACTTGCAAAGCTTTTTCACCAGTATGTCCCAAACGCATATGGCACAACTTGGTAGTTTTTGAATTTTTCTCTTCTTTCAAGATTGCTGTTGATGCTTACCTAAAAGCTATACTATCAAGGTAGTATTACAAGCTATTCTTTCGAACACCTTTCATCACCAAAAGTACTCTAAAAGTAACCTTCAATCTCCCATTTTGCATGATTATAGTGAAGCTTTTTTATTCTAAGACTCCCACAGTAATGAGATTTTTCTTCATATTTGGGACATAATGAATATCCGTCAAGAATCTGGTTGAACCATCTTGATTCTTTAACCACTTGTACCAATCCCTAAAATTTTGCATGGATAATTGTTGCCCATGAAAACAACTCCACCGTTTAGTTCTTCAAAGTTAAAGAACCACTCTTTATTAGAAGACATATGTAAGGTACACGCTGAATAAAAAAACTAATCTCTAGAATGGGATGCCATTGATGAACCAACCAATGCAAAATTTGAATCTAAACTACTTTCAGCTACACATGCATCAGGTGACACAACTCTTCCTTTTTTTACAACTTCGGACAATTTTTCTTCCAATGACCTTTTTCTTGATAAAAGGCACATTCATCTTTACCAAGCCTTCTTTTTGAATGAGATCTGTCTCTCCTTCCTTTTTGTTGTGTTTGTGGACGTCCTCTTTCTAATTTCATAACTATACAAAACAGTGCAAACTTCATCAAAAGACATTTTATCCTTCTCATTGAGTAAGCTCATAATAAGGTGATCGAACTCATCAAGAAAAGAGGCTAACAACATCAAGGCTAAATCTTCATCTTTAAAAGTTTCATCCATATTTAACAAATCTGCTACATATCGATTAAAAGTAGTAGTTTGGTTGTTTATTGTGGTATCTTGAAGATATTCAAAATGGAACAACTTCTTCAAATAGAGTTGATTCTGTCTACTTTCTTCGTGAACTTGTTCTCTAATGTCTTCCACAACTTACTTGCAGATGTCTTTTTCATGAACAAGTACTTTTGTTTTCTTGAGAGACAGGAACAGATTGTACCACATGCCAATCAGTTGATATTTTTTCACTTGACTTCATCTGCCTCATATGGTTTCTCTTTTTCAATGGCGATGTCTAGATCTTGTTGAAACAGAGCATTTAGAACTTTGCCTTACCAAATGCCGAAACGACCAATTCCATCAAACTTTTCCACCTCGAACCTTGCATTCATAACCATTGTTCTATCTAACGTGGATGGTTGGCCTTTATTTGAAGGAGACTTTTGGGATGTTTTAGAAGTGGAAGATTTACAAATTTTGGGATGTTTTAGAAATGGAGGAGGGAGCTTTATTTATTGCCCAAAATACAACACCCACCTTCATTCTTAATCAATGTGAGACTTTTTCAATTTGGTCACTAAAGAACTATACAACATTTTCCATACAAGTTACAAACTGTACCTTTACAAAACTAAAGCCCAAAGCTTCCATCAAATATAATCATATCCCTTCGTTTAAACTTTGAGTTTATGTATGTGATCTTGATCAAGTTGGGAAACCTTTCAAAGCTATCAAAATGGAAGACCAAAGATTAAAGCTCTGCTAGGGTTTTGATATTTCTCCTAATTCTTTGCCTTTCTCTACCAACTTTCATCAATTTTCGTTGATTCTTAGCTATTTTTTGTTGGTTAATCACCTTACCAGTAGAGTAGGGTTTATTTCTCAGTGAAGATTAGGCGTTGGAAGGCTTTAGTCACTTTTCTTTGGTTTCTGTGATTTTTATTGGTTTGTTATAGATGTATTCTTTTGGAGCTTTGATAATTGCTTTGGTTTGATTTCCATCATTTCAATCTCTTAGGTTTTGCCATGAAATCAATTATGGTAGTTTTTTTTCTTTCCGTGAGTCATTGTGCTCTCTAGACTCATTCTTTACTTTCATCATTGTGCTATTGGTTTGTAATTGATTGTATTTTGTGTTCTACTTGACCATCTTCTAGGTTTGTGTTTTTTGTTCAATCTATTCTTATCGATTGTTATTGTTGATTTTTTTTCTCTTGTTGATCATTTTTTCTATTCCATTTGATTTTGTATTTGTTTTTTGCACTTGATTTATATTGGAGTCGGTTCCTGGTTTGGCTAGATTAGAGGTTGGAAGTATATTATGTTCCATTTTTGTGCTCTACTTGAGATACATTAAATATGGTTAGCTATGAAAAAGGTGTTTACTAGTTTGGGTAACCTTGACCTAAAGCTTGAAATTGAAGACCTAATCAATGAGGAACTTGAGTCTTTGGAGATGGCTATGGTTGCTTGTGTGATTACTTGATATGTGATTCCTGATGCTTTGATGAAGGTCTTTCAATGAGTTTGGACAAAGAATGGAGGTTTTGAGTTTAAAGTACTTGATCGCTCCACTTTCTTGTTTTATTTGAAGATATAAATGGTCTTATGTAGATCCAGCAATTTCTATCACAACATGCGAATCCGACACGAATCCAAGATTTTTATATGGGTTTGGATTGAAATTTAATAGGTTGAGTTGTAAATAGATCAACTTGTGTTGTCTCGTTTATTAAATGGGTAGGTCCGAGTTAGGGCCAAATGTGTTGATGTTAAATGGGTTAAACTATCTTGACCCATTTATTAAATGGGTTGGGGTTATATAGGTTGGGTCATAAATAGGTGGACTCGACCCATCCGTTTGATAGTTCTGATTCTTATGTTAGTATTGTAAAGAGTGCCATGGAATTTTAACAAAACCTTACTAGTTGTGAAGAAAGTTGAGGCAGGTATTAGTCCCTCACATATGAGATTTGATTCTTCATCATTCTGGCTACAAATGCACGATTTTTCCCCAAATTGGAGAAAGTAGCTATAGTTATCAAGATTGTTGAACAGTTGGAGAAATTTTAGATATTTATCAATATTCTCTTATTAACGACCTAGTTAGATAAATTAGGGTCAAAGTTGAGTTTGATTTACAGAGAATGCTTCTTCTTGGTGTATGAATTTCTCTAATGGATAAGACTTCTGGACCAAGAGTAGGGTGGGTTGACTTGAGGTATGAAAATTTTCTACTTACTCATGCTTACTTATGATAACAGAATGTATTTGAATGTTAGTGGATGCAATGTTGGTTTTGGGGAAGACATTCCAATTATGATGAATGGTTACAAGCTGACCTGAACTTTTGTACTCCTAAGGATGTCAAAAATGTTGTTAGTAGTGGTTCTAGCTCTAAAGGTAATGTTGGCTCCTGTGGGTATGGATGCTAATGGGGGAGCTAACTAGTGTGAGTTAGATGTGAATGTTTGTTGCATCATCTAGGGTGGATAAGGATGATTTTAAGGCCACTATGGAGGATTTGGTTTAGGCCAAGCGAGCCAATGCTCGTGGAGTAAGGAAGGATAAGGGTGTTGATGTTGTGATCAACAAACATGACTCCAGCCATGGTAAGAGGGTCAGGAGGGAGCTAGAGGATATGTCAAATTTACAAGTTGCTACTAATGTTGTGGTTGCTCTCAAAGCAAGTCAGCATGGCAGTTTGCCCTCTCTAGTTGAGGAGTGTGGTGTTGCTTATCCAATTTTCCTATCTTGTTTGTTGATTTTGTTTATGCTACAGATTGCTTTGGTTTGTGGTTCCTAGGTTTTAGGAGCTTGTCTAGTTTTTTTTTTTTTTGTGTGCTGTTGATATGTTGTTTGACCTGATTTTATTATGTATACTAGCTTGCTTATCTTTTACGGTGTTGCTGGACAGTAACATTTCAAGAGGCTAAAGGATTGGGCTTAGGGGTGGAATGAGTGTTGAGGTGGGTTTGAAGGCCAGTCCAGTTTTTAGAATATTTTTTAATATTATGTATATAAACATAAAGTTTTTAAACCAATTAAAAATTAAACATATTAACCTAGTCATTATTTAAAAGAAATTAAAAATCCAATGAACTTATTCAATAACATGTAGAACACTAGAGCACGTAGAATGCATGGGATTCGAGCTTCAATTACGTGTGCGTTATTAATGTAATTATTTCAAAAAAAGAAATTAAAAAAATATTAAATTATAATACTAAAATAAAGTATATAAAAGTATAAATAGAAAACATCCTCTAAATGAGCAACAAATGTCAAACAAAATCCTATATATCTATTTTCATCATCCTGTGTCTTTTACTTTTCCTTTTTTACTTATTTTGTTATTTTTTTATATATATTTTAGTCTACTTAAGTAAAAATATCTCACTTATTTTCCTTACTGTGTTACTATTTTTTCTTTACTAGTAGGTGAACTCTTCATCTTTATAATTGGTTAGTACATAACTTAGTATTATGTTATAATAGATGAGGTTTACGTTTTAAAACATAGTATAAATCACTTTGATAGCATATAATTGTATTTATAATATCTTTATAATTTTATTATAACATATTTTACCGTAAGAATTATGATATCCATTAATTGTTTTGTGTTCAATTTCTTTTTTTATTACTAATTAAAAAAATTTCTCGCATAATTGAGAGTTTTGTAAAATAATATGTCAGTACATCCAAGAATAACCTTCTGGCTCCACCACAGATTGGACTGCTGGTTTAAAGCTCTCCTTCAGATAGTTATTCTATTTGGAATAGGGTGCAGCATTAAGGAAGCCTTTGTTAGCCTAAACAGAATAGATTTAGGTTTTTCTGATTCGGCTTTTAATAAATTCTCATATTCGGACAAAAAAAAAATCAAAATGAGTGAGTGAGTGAGTGTACTAATTTTTTTGCTTCTATTTCAAACAAAGGACAGTCATTAAACTGCAGAGAACTCATAAATGCTATGTCTATGCTCTCCTGTTTTCATTCATGTTGCGAATATAAATAAACAGTCATTACGAGATTTTCATACGTTTGTTATGCTTAAGCTTACTTCTGGGCCTTTGATCTTCAGTCTCGTTAAAACATTATATTACAAGCAACTGTGCTTCATTAGATATAATAGCAAGAAATAATACAACTTTAATTTGACCAAAAATAATAATAATAATAATAATAATAATAATAATAATAATAAAACAATGCTAAAGCCTAACATATATGTATTCCAAGTGGTCTGTGTTGGCGAATCTAATTTTGAGGAATAATCTTTATGCCACTGTGAATGGAGCAAAAATGTTATATATTTAAACATTTTTATTACTTTTTCTTGTGATTAAATTTGATCATTGATCTTGTTTAGGTCAATCTGACTAAGGCTTTATGTGTTTGAGTTGTAAATCAGCTTCTAACAACTAAGACGAGTTTGGAAGTGTTTTAAGACCTTGGGGGTTTATGAAAGGCCTAACTAAAAGATAATTCTTTGTCATTAACAGATAATGCTTTTTCAAAGATAATATGTGTTTCCAGTTAAGGCTTGTGAATGTGCCTTAAAGTCTCAAAGTCAGTGCTTACAAGTCAGGTTTTATTACAATTTATTTCTTGGTTTGTCTGCAAGATTTGAATATGATGCCTCCGAGTTTGAGTAATTAGTTTCAATTTGGATTTGAATGAAGATATCTTTGAGTCTTTTACCCATTCAGTGATATTCAACCATGCACTGGAGTGCATAACGGAAAGCCAAGAGCTTCCTAAATGTATGGCAAATTGGGAACCTCTTTCCTTGACAATATTCTAAGTTAACTTGCTGTTGAAGTATGTTTGGAACATTAATTTATAAATGTTCTTGATAGCCAACGGACCATTTTTTATATTATTTCTGTTAATTTTGTTTGAGTGTTGATGATATTTTACAGAGAATTTACAAAAATGTAAAGTTTTCTTGAAGTTGTTTAGATGCGTGTTTAGTTGGGTTTTGTTTTTTTAGGATGCTGTAGTTGAACTCACAACCATGCTGAGCTTATGTTTTACCCGATCCTAATTGCTTCTGTCCGTAAATAGGTTTGATTTGGTTACAATATATCAGTGACAATAATTTTAATTGATTACTTAATGTGCAAATGTTGCTGTGGAAATAACTGCTCAAGTTAAAAATGAATTGCAGGTTACGGGTCAGAAAAGAAAGCACATAGAGAAAGGGAAGAAGTGGCTATAATATGCTTGATATTTGGAGAGAGCATATGAAGCAAAACCACTGCATATGAACCCTATAAATGCATTTAGGTAAGCATTTTTCTTTCTCCAGTAACAACTATTCCATGCCTCATTAAAAAAACAAAAAGAATTCGAATTACATTAATAGAAGGATTTTCATAGCCATCCATAGACTTCTCTGATAAGAATTCGGTCCGATGATTTTATTTAAACCAATCATTGAACTCTATACATCATCTAGGTTTCCCAAAATGCATTATGGGCTTAGGATGATTTTGGACAACCCGTGCAACTTAGTCAAATGGGCTAGATCAAGCTTGACCTCAATTAGTTACTGCTGTTGAATTCAATTGAATGGTTAACTATTATAACATACATCCTTAGAGTAGTACAACTGAATTGAAAAAATAAGCAAAAAGAATAATATTCTCCTACTGTGCCATTTATCTCTTGAAATTATATATTGACAGAAAATGATAAGAGGAATAATTATTTTTGAATTCAAACACTATTTACATTCCCGAGCTGGGAATGGGATATTATTTCATAAAACATGTTTTCATTCATTTGGTGCAAATAGGTGGACCTAATTGTGCTGGAAAACTTGGTGTTTTGATCTATTTGAGTTTACTATGCTGTTTAAATTAATAAAAAGAAACTCAGTGCTAACATCTTAAAATTACACTGGACTTTTATCACTTTTCACGTGAGCTATTAGAAATTGGACCTCAGTGAGTTGAAGCCTTTTTTGGGCGATAGGAGCCTTTGTACTTAGGTAGCACATTATGAAAACAAGTGATAAAGATATATGTCTGAATCATAGATTCTTATGCTTATCTTTAAACTTTCCTTTTCTCCCTGGTACTGCAAAACTACTCTTAGATAAATAGGCATTTTCACAAGGTGCGCCTTCTAAGGGGCAATAACACATGATCACTTTCAAGAGACTAGATGTCCTAAGTTTTTGGATATGTATCGGGTCTCTGACGCATATGTTTTCTTCCATTTTCAAAATTCCTTGATCTAGGTACCCACGAGCTACCTTGTCCTGGGTACAAGAAACAAGTGTAAGAGGTGATCAACAACCTTGACAAAGTGTTACTTCAATGTAACCTGGTTGGTATACGGATTGGGGGAGCAGGACCTCCATGCGAGCTGTAATTTTTGGATAAACAAAATGCTTGATTTAGGTACCCACGTCCTAGGGGATACGGCCTATCATGAGGTACCCCGCCCTAGGTACAAGAAACTGGTGTAAGAGATGATCAATAACTTGGGCAAAGTGTTACCTCGATGTAGCTCAGTTGGTGTATGGATAGGAGACGTGATCTCAGTCGTGATTTGATCCCAGCATGAAACAATGTGTTCTAGATATTCTCAAGATGTACATGCATGACTTCTCTCTGGGACAGTGAACTGTTGAAGTCTCACATCGATTGAGCATTAGGTTTCTACTGCACTTATAAGTCTACTGCAACCCTTCCTCTTTGAGAGCTCTTTTGAAGGAAATTATGCCATGAATTTGTTCATGATATCAGAACCAGGTGACTCAGTTGGTACCCGGTCGGTTGTAGGGGATGGACCCTGTGCCGGTGTGAGGGGGAGGCGCTCCATATCCCTGGTCGGAAATCGATGTGAGGGGGAGTGTTGAAGTCTCACATCGATTAAGCATTGAGTTTTTGCTGCACTTATAAGTCTATAACAACCTTTCCTCTTTGAGAGCTCTTTTGGAGGAAGTTAGGTCATAAATTTGTTCATGGTATATTGAAGTCTCACATCGATTGAGCATTGAGTTTCTGCTGTACTTATAAGTCTATGGTAACTCTTCCTCTTTGAGAGCTCTTTTGGAGGAAGTTAGGTCATAAATTTGTTCATAATATCAGAGCCAGGTGACTCGGTCGGTACCCGACCGGTTGTAGGGGATGGACCCTGCACCGGTGTGAGGGGGAGGCGTTCCATATCCCCGATCGAAAATCAATGTGAAGGGGAGTATTGAAGTCCCACATCGATTGAACATTAGGTTTCTGCTGCACTTATAAGTCTACGACAACCCTTCCTCTTTGAGAGTTCTTTTGGAGGAAGTTAAGCCATGAATTTGTTCATGAACCTGTCTACTCGTTAGAAGTGGTCGCACCATTCAAATGGCAATATGCGTAACTCAAGATGTCTATATATATATGATCTTATGTATTCATTAAGGGGGATCTGATTCTCTCTCCAGAAATCCTATTGCATAGTAATTCTCCAAACGCTTTGTAATATGCAAGTTGATGATGCTTTGTTTGTGTTCGGATTCAATTGAAAGGCAGTGTTTGGATAAATTAATGAGTAGCGTAATCCTAGTCAATAGGGCCGAGAGCCTCAGTTGGAAAAAAAGAAGATTGTTTCTCTCTTCTTGTCACTTTCTAAGAATTCTAGGAACCTCTCACGCCCACTTTGCATATGCTTTCCCTGAAAGAAAACACTTCTTAAAGTCTCTTATCTCCAAAAGATGTGTTATCTTTTGTTTTATTACCATGCTGTAACAACTCTATTAATATTTTAATTAGTACGCAGTTTTATCGTTAGACTCTTGATATCCTGAGTTACTTTTATAAAAGTATTGGAATAAGGTGCTATTCCATTGAAGAAAGCAATGTTGACCCTCCTTAGATTATGACATGCATATGAAAAGAGAAATGGGGTTCAGCCAGACACTCAAGACCAAAGTCATAATAAATTGATTAGAATTTTTCCTCTATAGCAGAGGCACGAACTCTGTGTTTTGCAATTGTTTTCAAATGGATTCATGTTTCCTTATTTGGAACTTTTTGGTTGTTATATATGATCAAGCAATCCCAACACTGATGTTTTATGAATTTTTATTTTTTAGGATTACTAACACTTTGAGTAACATTGTTTTTAACTATTTATACGCAAATGTGTGGTGTCAAATAAAGTTCTACTTCAGGGGATATAGTCAAATTTAACTTGAATGCCTAAGATATTGGGACTCGCGTGGGAGCGAGGGTTGAATAAACTCTATTAAAGCTTTTGTCACATGCGTACTCATTGGGTCTCGTGGCTTACACGTGTTCACGTGGTTACCATTGAACGGATAATTATGTTTCCATTTGATTAATTTCTTGGGCTCTTCTTTACGATAGGAATGCGGTTAAATTCAATATACATGTAATATGTGAACATTTTGCAGCATTATGTTGTGTGAATACGTTAGAAAATAAATGGCCAATGAATGTATAGATCCAGCAACTTTTCGAAATAAATCACTTAAATTTAATAGCTTTTTTAATAATATTTTAGTTTATTAATTTTGAAAAATTGAACACATAATCAAATGATTAATTTTATGTTTTTTTTTATTTATTTTTTTTGTTAATCAAAATTTTTAATTTAAAAGAATGTTTAAGCAAATAAAAACTTTTTTTCAAATAAATTTTTAAAAATCTAAAATTTGACCGGTAACTTAGACGGTCATTTTTTAAAAAAAAATATTAGATTAAAATGTTATTTTTTAAAAATTATTAGATTAAATTATCACGAAAAAAATACTTAAACCTAAGTTTTTTAACTAGAACGGAACTTCTCGGCATTTGTCTCGAAAATAAATTACAAGAAAAGAGCACCTGGTTAACTCTCTTCTTTGTTAGTATCTCTTAATAGAGTATCTCCTCCGTGGTAAGAAGAATTTTCTTCCATGTCCATGAGTACATATATAATCATGATGATATACATATAAAACTGATTTCAAGATCATATACATATTAATTTAATTATTCTTGGTCTACCCTTACCTTGTGGATTGTTTTGTGTAGATATATTGTAGATTATAAATATGATTTCTTATTGGAATAAGTGGTTTGTTCATCACTTTCATTGATATATTTTTTAGTTATAATTGTTAGTTAATTAAAGTCCTCATTGTTTTCGTTATTTTTATAGCATAATTTATTTCCATGTTCATATGGGTAGTTTATGTTTCTCTCAGAGGCATTGCAACAGGACTTAAATTTATTAGAAGATAATCAATCAATTACTAAGTTTCTCAACAAAGAAACCTCGAGTTTTTATTACCATAATATAAAATAGTTGGTATGGTATTAATTGAAGATTTATTACGAACTTATTGATATATGAAATTTTATTTTTATCCTCCTTCATGTTATATATTTTTTTTTTTCAACCTTTGAATAACTTAAGAAAAACATACGTTTTTTTATATGTTTAAAAATGTGTTTTTTTTTTCAAAACGTAAAAAAAAAGCATATTATTTTTAAGGTTAAAAGTGAAATAATATAAATAAATATGTTATTGATTGTTAATTGAATTAGTAATTTGTACAAAATGCGATGACCGTCGTTTTAATTATAATTCAACCGGAGAAAAAAGAGCCCACTTTGCATACTATAATAAAACGACAATTTGGTCATAATCATCCACATGGGTCGTCCATGATCGTGGTGCAGCACCTATTGATCTTTCCTTTAACTTTTTCTTTTTGATTAATTAATTAACATTTTAATTAGCAACAGCCTACAGGGAATCTATTTGGTAATGGTTATGTTTAACAAATAGTTTTTTTATTTATTTTTAAAGATAGTACGTGGGGACACTTTGAAAGGAACAAGTAATAATTTAATAGACAATATTGGAGTTATTACAAGTTGGCTTTATCTTAAGAAAGTTTCAAAAATTTTGGGTTGGATGTAATTGTCAATGTGATGGTGATCAGTTTGATGATCTATTCATAGGAATACAATTAGCATCTGTTTGATGGAGGTTGCTTAACCAAACGTCATAGCTTTTACCCTTTTGCATCATTCAACGCCTGCTCTCTCTCTATCTCTCTCTCTCTGGGTGCTAATCTGTTCCTAATTGATTTTTATTTAGATTTAATCATGTACAAGCTTAGCACCTTTGGTCTTATAGTCTTTTTTTTTTCACTTGATCTCTGTACTTTTTAGTGAATAGATTTGAGATTATCTTAATATTACCAAAGAAGCCAGCAAGAATGAAAATAAATTTATCTGAAGTTTCCAAACTGTAAGAGAGGAAATCTAAGCTTGCAGGGAATTCATTTAAAATTAAGGTTGTGTAACAAAATTACTCCTTAAATTACTTCTAATAAATAGAAATAATAATAATAAATAAATCTTATATTGATAAAATATAAACATGAATATGGGTTTAGAAATACATGAATAAATTTAATCTAATAAGTTAATCTTTTGGGATATAAGTTGATTGTCTTGTGAAAATTTATGGTAGTCATTGGCCAATGAAATGGTATCAAAACATATGTTTGTTGTATTGGGTTTATTTGTAAAGGGTCAATTTAGTGGTTTTTGAAATAAAAAATTTCTTAAAAAAAATGATGATATAGATCCGTTTTAGACTTAAAATGAGTACGTTTAAGTTGGAGAACCTTAAGAAGATTATAAAAACTTAGTAAATAAAATGGGTTAAAATTAAAGTTAGAAAAAAATTGAGACTTGTTTAAATTGATTTGAATTGAAGTATGGACCTAAGTATTTAATAGTCTTTATTTGAAGGAAAAATTATTAAGATGTAAAAACAAAAAAATCTTACGTTAATAAAATATCAATTAAAACGTAAATTTAAAAATACATAATTTAATTCTATTACATAAGTTAATCCTACACAATAGATTAATCTTTTAGGATAAGATATATTATCTAGGTTAGTTATTAAGATTTGTAGTTGAAGAATTTAATTTTTACTATAAATTTTTGAAGCAAATAAAGGTTAAAAAAAATTAATTAAAATTAAATTTAAGATATTTAATATTCTACTTGTTTAATGAAAAATATTAAAACTAGTTTTATACTAATGAAAAGTTCAAGAAAATATGTATTTTTGTTTCATAGAAGGTTAATTTTTTTTACCTATATATTTACCGATTATTAGTGAACCATCAAAAGGTTCCATCTATTGAGGTTTATAATAATTAGTTGAATTCAATGATATTTATACTATAAGCATCGCCATCCATTTCGTTCCACACTAAAATATATATTTACAATGCCAAACTTTTTGCAAAGCTAAAATATTTTACTATTTGACCTGTAAATTTTTTCCTGATCTGTATGTTCTATTTGTCAGTAAAAAGAAAGAAAGAAAGAAAGAAAGAGAAACAACATAAAATATTTTTTTTATTTTTTTTTTAATGATAATTGTTATATATTTATTCATCTTCTCACACATTTATAGTTGTCTAATAAAGGAAACATTAAACTACTTAGTGTTCAAATTAGTTAATTACTAAATTAGAAAAGATAGTTTTACTTGGTACTTTCTAGTACTATGATATCCAAGTAGGTTTACAATTAATTTTGTAGTAGATAAAACTTGTAAATGAAATAGATACTTTAAATTTAAATAACTTAATACGAAGTATGTCCATCTTATGATGATTGGTATTTGGTACTATCGCTTGTTAGTTTCATACACAAGCTTATATTTATTTTTGGAACATTCATATATGACCTTTTAAGTTTTCAATTTATATATGAATTTTCTAGTTAATAAGATGAGAGACTTTAATACAGCTTTACCTTTCATTCATTGATATCTTCATAATTTGAACGACTTAAACCCAAAACATAAGATAAATACTCTAATACAAAAAATAAAAATAAAAATAAAAAAAATGGGTGAAGGACCTGGAGGTCATATAGATTTTAATGAAAATGCATAAAAATTTTATATTATCCATTGGTAGGTATTTATGGAATTAAAAAAAAAGTCGACCCAATCCCCTAGCAGTGTACATGTTTGATAAAAGATCGATCAAATTGATTGTTTAAAACCAAATTGAATGGAAATTCATTAAAAAAAGATCATTTTAGTTGACTATGATTTGAAGAAATTATAAACTAAAATTAGTCGATAGGTTTCGATTTTATTATATAAAAAATTGTTTATAATCAAACCGACCTATTTACTAATTATTAAATTAATATAAAATTATATATTATATTTTAAAATTTATTGTTATTAATATAAAAAATTCAAAACTTATTTATAATTTAGATATTTTGAATTTTGATAATATGTATTTAAATTATTTGAAGTTTAATCGATAATTATATATAATTTATGTTTATGTTTGTAAAGATTATAAGTATTAGTTATTTTTGTAGACAAAATATTTACCTGTAAACTTATTTTTAAATTCATTATCAATTCTATCAAATAAGATTGAAGAAACATCAGAATTTTAGATAGTCGTACTTCAGGTATATCTATTATAACTATAACACATAAGATTGCACTCACGTATTTAATAGCACATGTTTATAAATATAAAATTATTTTTTTTGCTAAAATATTTATGATAAAATATAGAATAAGATATATGCTAAAATATTAAATAAGATATATTTTAAATTATAGCTTAAATCTTTAGCCTAAAAGATAACATAAAATATATTTTAAAAAACCCTTTTTAAAATATGAATCTTTATGATTAATGAGTATATTTTAAAAGAATTCTTATTTAAGTAAGAATCTTCTTAATTAGTGAGTATTACTAATCATATTTGTAATAGAAAATATATTTATCAATCATATATAAGTCTTTTTAATTAATGAGTATTACCAATCTTATTTGTAATAGAAAAGATATTTATCAATTACATATGATTAAGAGTTTCAATTTTTCCTATAAATAAAACATATTGCTCATTGTTTCAATAAATTACATAAGTGCATTATTCTATTTTTTTTATTTTCTCTCTCTTGTTTTACAAATATAAGATCATAATTCTTTAAGTTTTTTATTTAATTAATATATCAAATATTGATGGTTATGTTTAATTGATTAATAAGCATAATTAGTTTATGATATTTTGATAATATGTTCTTATGATTTCTTCTTTATTTTTGTTCTTAAATCGTTAGATCAAATAATTATTTTTGTCATATCTTAGTTATTTGATATGATTATTAATCTTTAAAAAAACTATTTTTATTGAATTTGTGTTTAATATTTTTGTTCTAGGATTTACTAGTTGATTTGATTTAAGTGGCATATTTTTTTATTCATCTAGTTAGGATTATTTATTATTAAATCTGTTCTAGAACACACACGTGTACTTGTATTTTTGTGCTAACCATTTTGCAGTTAATTCGAGAACGTATCTGATTGGTGGAAAGCTTATTGGAACGTTGATCTGAAAATTGTTCATGCTAATATTAGAAACTGTAAAAATAGAGTAAAGGCTCATAAATAAGATACATTGGGACAGTATCTTAGGAAGGGTAGCATAAAACTGAATTTGTACTTAAATATTTGTTTTTCATAGTGGAAAGTTAGATAGTCTGGTGGATTGATGGTTTTCCTCTTAGATCATGATTGTGACTTAGGTTTTTTCTACCATAAAATATCTCATTTTATTCTTTTATTTTCTTATTTTATTTTTACATATGATTACATGTCTAATTACTTTGTTTATGTTATTAAAATAAAAATTAAAAATAAATTATTCATATCTTATAAACTTTTAATGTTTTCACGAGGCATAACGGAGAATTGAATAGATATTGAAGTATAACTATTGATAACTTAATATTTACTATAAATATAATTTGTTGTTTAATCAAAAAGTTTTATATGAATACATACATTTATAATATTTTTATGTAACATTAGTATATAGTAAAAAAAAAGTTTTTATTTTTTATAAATAAATCCAACCGAATCGACTTCTTAACCTGTTGGTAATTTGGTTTATTTAATAATTTCAATCAATTTCGGTTTAGTAATTTAAAAAACCGTCAACATCGATTCGATTTTTGTTTAGTGATAAAATCGACCAAAAATGACCGCATCTACTCTTACAATCCCTTAACATGCAAACTTGAAAAAGCATAACCCCACCATCGGTTCTAATATATATATATTTATTACCTACGATCATTCTAAAAAGGGCTCTAAATAAAGCTTTAAATTTTTGGGTTACTCTAAAATGGGGTAAGATTGAAGTTAGGCATTAGAGTTAGATGGTTTAGGATTATACGGGGTGGTGGTTTTGGAGATAAGAAATTAAGTTTGTTACATGGGATGGAATGTGATATTAATTTTCTAATTTGGGTTGAGGGATGAAGGTAACTCTTTTTTATTCGTAATTTTAAAAATATATCCTTAAAAAAATGTGATAATGTGTTTGGTACATGGTAGAAAAAAAAATACTGATGTGCAATTTTTTCTGAAAATAATAATTTTTTTATATATTTTTATTAAAAGTTATAAAACCTTAAAACAAAATTATTAAAATATACCTTAAAATCACCGTTGGATGTCTAATCTAGCTAGGTGAAGAAAAAATCACCAAAGCGAAATTTCGGCCTAATACATAATTGTGTTCTCTGAAGCAAACAAAATAAGTTATATGCGCATCTCTTGGTAAAGACAGAACATGGACAGAGGTTTTTTTTGGCTAGATTTTCTTCACGGCCGGATTTCACTAAATTATTGAATTTTTTTAATTTGTTTTAAGAATTTAAAGAAATATAGTTGCGTGTGGGGACCTTAGACTTACGAACCAAAATAATTAATTAAGAGGGTTGATTGGCTTTCTTAGCATCCAAAGATGCACTATAAATGATGTATTATTGGTTCACCATGATGTTTTTCAATTGGTATTATCAATATTATAATGTTAAATTATTAAGATTACTACATAATATGCTAATTAAGACAAGATTGCGCATGTATTTACAAGAAATAGATAGAAATTACCTGGAAGAATCACAGTGTGACCGGTACTCTTAATTATTATAGGAGCTAATTCTTCAATAAAACATATCAAGGCAATTTTGTTTTATTTTCTTGTTTTGAATTCCACAAATCATTGTTTAATTATCATCGTCATACTAAATATTAAACTTAAAAAAGAAATAAACAAAACACGTTTTATTCGTATATTAAAATTATTTTTTCTAAGAAAGAGAAATTGCTTTATAAAAATAAAATACAATTTCAATTTTAATTAATTATATATAACAAATAACTTAAGGAATAAAACTAACCAAATAACTAACAATAAAATTAATATGCATTAACCTGATTTCATAAACAACAATAATTTTCCTCAATACAAATAATAAATAAAAAAAATTAAAAAATACCTATCAAATCATAGTCTTCAAAAACAATGTTAGACACTTTTTTTAATTATCCATTTAAAAAATAAACAAATTAAAAAAAACTAAAGCTAAAGTATACAAAGGACAAACCACAACAAAAGAAAAATAATTAACAAAATACCAACACTCTAATGGTTTCTTAAGTCACACCTAATAAATCAATAACAAAGAAACATAATAAAACACAATAATCTCTAAAAAGATACTACTTGAAAAATAATATCTTTGGATTTGAAATATTATAAAAATCATGTCAAATTCGTCACAACTTAATCGTTAAAACATCAAGAGTAACAAGTCAAACGATAATCCTATAGATAACAAATCTAAATGTAATTTCTAAATTGTTCATACTAATTAACGTATCATAAATAGCAAAAAATATTACATCAAATTCAAATCACTATAATCAACAAAAAAAAACAAATAAACTAGAGAAAATAAAATCACACACAGAGATGAATTGAGAACAAGTTTAAAAAACAAATTAATCTAGAGAGAAGGGATTCTCAAAGAAGGAAAATTGATTATCAATTGAAAGAATTGTAGAAAATAATATACGAACAAACAATATAAAAATAAAATTATTTTATTAAAATTAAAAATATATATAAATATAAAATTTAAATAAAAACAAATAATCAAGACTTTTGTATCATAGATTATTCTTAAGATAATTTTTTCGATCAAAATAAATATATGAAAATAATAAAAAATTATCTCCCAAAATATGATAATTAAATAATAATAAACTTATAACACAATTTATTATTATACGAATTTTTAAATAGATATAATTTATTAGATTACCCTAACTAATTATAGATTAAAAAAAAATCCTATCCTCCTTCCGTCTCAGCTTTTATTTTTTTCATTTTTCTTTTCCTTTTTTCCTTTTTCTTTCTCTCTCTCTTTCCTTTCTTTTTTTCTTTTCTCTTCTTTTCCTCTCCGCTATGCTCTGTTTTTCTTTTCCTTTTATAAGGAACTCAGGAGAGAAGAATTAAACACAAAAAAGCCCAACGGGCGAAACAAAATTAAAAGAAAGAAATAACTGTTTTAACAAACGGATGAGGGGAAAAAAACTGAAATGGAAAGAAACGAAAAATTTCAAAATTTGAAACTGAAGAAAATGAAATGGAAATTGAATACAAAATCGTTTACAATTTTTTAATTCATAATTTCTAACAAGAAAATTTAACTCTATTTGGATGGAACTTGATGGTTGAGGACAGATCGTTAGATCGCAAAACAGGTCTGAGCATTGAACTATCATAGTTAAGGACGACACTGGATGAGCAAAACAATAGTTGCCTGAGGTTGGAGAAGACGTGACGGCTGAATGGAGAACATAGATGATATGTTGGAGGCTGTAGACGATGATGGCTGGCTAAGGTTGGATGTTTGCAATGGTTGCCACCTTCATGTATGACGTCACTTATCTCGCTCACCAACCTCTTAGAGAATATTTGAATATATATAGAGAGAGAGCTGTATTCAAATTTGTTGATAGATTTTTTCCTTTTCGGTTACAAATTTGGATTGAATCGAACAGGGAGTTTACAGTTAGTTTGAATTTGGATTTGGTGCGAATGGTGTAATCGAATTTGTATGGCGTGGTTGTTGTGTACATTACAAATTAAACAGATGTAATTGATTAGAAATAAGGGTTTGCAGCGGATCGAACATTGAGGTAGCTAACAAAAAAATTTAGAGATTATACATTTTAATATACTAAATATTAAAAATAAAATTCATAAATTAATTTTAAAAAGTTATAACTTAACCATATGAATTTTATTTAAATATATTAAAATTTTAGAATTCAAGTTTTATTTATAAATGTATGATTTTTTTTAAAAATATATTTTATTCATCGAAACGAATAATATAAGTATTATTAAATTAATAAAATAAAAATTTATCAAAATTATTCTACGTTAAAAAATTAATATTTTTTTGTAAAATGAATCATTTTTTAATCCTTAAAGTTGTTTTCTATATAATGAATTAATAATAATGACGCTTTGATAATTTCACTTTTATAAATATGATACATTAATCATATTTCTTAAAGTTATTACACTTTAATCACGTTATTATTTATTTTATATGTTTTAATTATTTATGACTAATTTTTTTAAAATACTTTTTTTCAAAAATTTAAATTTAATTAAAATGAATTTTACTAACAAGGGTCTTCAAATAGATGATTGAAATGAAAATATATTTTAAAAAAATAAAAAATATAATAAATTAAATTATTAAAATTTGTTTAAAATAATTAAAATATCTACAAATCAAAAGATAATGTGATTAAAATGTTTCAATTTAATATAAAATTACATATACATTCAATTTGTAAAATTAAAATGATCTCAAATATAATTTTTTTTTGTAAATTACCTTTAAAATTTATTAAAAATAAACAAAAAAATATGACTTATATGTAAATAAAAAGCTAATAAATTTTGAACAAAATATTGACAGAAAATGAACCAGAATTTAACCTCTAACTATACTATATCATTGGGATAGTAACCCTATGTTTTTTACCAATATGAATCCAATTAGATCTAAATTCAATTTGAAAACTTTTGTGCAACCTCGTTTTTTGGGACTGGATAAGGTTAATTTGATATTAAATTTTATTTATAAATTATTTTCATATATAAAACATATATATATATATATAATTTAAATTTTAAATTTGTATATCTCTAACAAGATTTATTATTTGTTGTCACAATTAATAAAATCAAACAAATAATTTAATTTAATATTTATATTTTTTTAAACTAAAATAATAATTTAATATAATTATAATATGCATAATATTTAAATATAATATATAATAAAATAAATATATATTTATTTATAAATTTGATCAAGTTTAGATTATAAAGTATTATAAAATTTATTGTTAGATCTGATTTGAATCTAAATGAATTGTATATTGTTTAATCCAATTATAACTCGATTATAAAATTTGACAATTCAATCTCATACAAATCTTATGAATTGGATCAAATTTTTAATTTAAATTAATTTATTTATTTATTTGATCATTTTTAAGTAAAAATATTACTTTTAATAAAAAAAACTAAAAATACTACTAATAATGCTCTTTCATAAATATAATTAATCTTAATTGTACTCAACACATAGTCAGCTATAGAGATATAAAGTTAATTCGTTGTATTTTTGACCTACGTATATGAAGAGATTGTTTTATAAAAAGCTAAAAGTTAAAAAATAAGACAAAATATATTTAATTATATATCATAATTTTTATTTTAAATTTTATTTTAAGTAATATATATGTATTTTTTATAAAATATGAAAAAAATTATTATGTTTAAAAATATAATACAGGTATTTTTTATAACATAAAAAATATATTTTCTAAAAATAATTAAAAAAATAATTATATAAATAACTGAATCATATAAAAATAAAAAAAATAAAATACATTAAATGTTTAATCCAATTAAGTAAATAAATAAATGATAGATTAGTTTAAATTTTTATAACTAGGGTTCAAAGGGCTTTAGAAGTGTTCTAGGAATAATATCAATGAAGCATATATATTATAGAAAAATGCCTCACAGATATTTATATTAATTTAAATGGGTTATATAAACCTTAAAAAAATATCTAGATCTTTATTTTTATAAAAAATGTGATTATCATTGCTTTTTATTAATATTTTAAATAAAATAATATTATTTTCTCAATACTTTATTTTATTGGTATATAAATAAATGATAAAAATAACTTAGTTATGTTATTTATTGTATTTTAATTTAAAATTATTAAAATATTAAATAAATATTTAAATTTTTATCACAAAACTATTAAAATAATGAATAAATAGTAAAATTTATCATTTTTTATACGTTTTATAAAATTTAAGAGATTAAATGATATATTTTATAATATAAGGAACTAATTGACATAAATATCTTACTACAAAAAACTTCATGGCAACTTACTTTATATAGAGAAGCTATGTCGTCTCTTATACTAAGTAAATTAGAAGTAACGTGGTTTAATATTGGTAGGTTTTTACTAAAAATACTAAGTAAATTAACATATATGGGTTTATTAAATTAAAAATTGAAACTAATTTATAAAATATTGGTTATAGAATATTAGATCGACCTATTTATATTAATTTGATAGGTTTATTTTATCATTTAAAATTACTTATTTTTTAAAATAAATTTAAATTATTTAATTTTATGTTAATATTAAATTAATAAATAAGATTTATTTTTTAATCAATAATTTTATTAAAAGAATTATATATTAGCATTTAAACTAGAATTGTCCGTGAATTGTCAAGCAAAAGATAACTCTTAAAAATGATTAAATTATTGAGAATTTAAGAATAAAAAGGAATTTAGATTTTTTTATTAATTATTGCAAATTTTTTAAATTAAATTGAAAGAATGATAATATAAGTTGTTTCACCTTCTCAATTAACATAAAAGTTTAACTAAAATTAGATTATTATAGCATCTCATTATATATGATATATATACTATACATGTATAAAATTCAAAATTCAAATATGTATTAGTAATATATATGTCGGTTCGGTTAATTGTAAGTTTGCAAACTTTTAAATTTTATTCGAATCGGGCAAGTTGGTTTATGTATTTCTAAAATCGAAATCAACCTATTTGAAGCTACAAAACATAAAACTCAAATCAGTTTGATTTCGATTTAATATATTGGTTTATCGATTATTGTGTCCACCCTTAAGATAAGTAATGTAATTTAGTTTATTTGTTTATAACTTATCTTTTTTACTACCTTTATTTATTTTTAATTCAAATAATAAAACTTAGTGTTATTTATTGGACTATAATATAATAACTATAATATAATAACTAGAGTTAGTTACAAGTATTATGCTTTAATGTTGTAATCCTTAGTAGTTTATTATGTTGCCTAGCTAATCTAAATTTGTTCACGAAGTTTAGTAATTAATATACAAGGGTTTTACTTATAATTCACATATTATATAGAATTATATTACATTTCATGAATTATGAGAATCACATTTAATTTGCATTTCAATCCTAAATTGCATTTCCAAATCATATTAATAGAAGCTTATTGTTATTTGAGATTGGTCAATATCAACTCAAAATTGATCAATACTAATTTCACTTATTCTTCGTGGCTCAAAATCAAATTAATAAATGATAGTAACTATTGTGGCAATTTTAGATTTTCACTTACAGAGTTTTTAGGTTGTGATCTTGCTTGTGATAATGATATTATACTGTGTGAGATTTTAAGTTGTATTCTAGCTTATGATGATCTTGTTATAATGTGTAAGAGCAATATGAATTTTCTCGATGGCGTTAGGAACAAATGGTCCATTGATCACTCAAATGTGAACTTCATTTTTCAAATCACCATGGCTTATCTCAAATCACTTACTAATCTGAGTATTTCAACCTTAAGCATCTTTCTACATCAAAACTCTCCTCGAATCAGAATTGGTAATGGCCATACCTTAAGTATGTGTTTTCATCATGTTCAACAAAGTCCAGATAGGTAGATGCATAGATTTGTTGGAGATAAGTTAGTTGATAATGAGATTTTACATGCAATTAGCTTCGTTCGGAAGAAGATTAGTGCGTTGATGGAAAGGTTTGTGGTTGTGTTAGTGTAGAGTTGTGTTAATGGAAATGTTTTCTAGTTTTATTAGTAGAGATTTATCGGCCTCTATTGTTCTACGATCATGGTTAACATCTATTTTTTTTTCGAGTTATGGTACTAGAAAAATAGATTCAATCTTCAATTTTTGCATGGACACAAGAAATCATGAAATTTGTTTCAAGCATCTTGTACTTTGGTATAACATACAACAGGAGCTCGGTTGTTGCTCATTTTTAAAAGTGTTGTTATGGTATTTATTCTAAGATCTCTTATTTATATCTACATAGAAAAAGGTAAAGGTTGGTTGCTTCTTGACACGCTAATCACAAGTATATAGGTCATGCGAGTAGTATAATGTACCGAAGTATGGATATCCATCTCATAGGAAGTTGTGTAACTTATTACTAAGTACCAATATAATTATTACAAATATTATTTAGACAATAGCACAATATAAAAACTGAAAAATAAATGACAACTAATTTTAAATTACAAAACTCACAAACTATGAAGATGTATGAGAAAACGACCTAGGAATCTTAGTCTCCAATTTTCTAAGCATATGAATCACTAAAATTTCCTCTAAAATAATTACCAACAAACATGATCAATTGAAACCTAACATGTATTCCTTTATCAAGTAAACTATACATCATATAGTAATGAACCTAACTACACTCTCATGTCAATTAGATTACATATTATTCATTAAGATCATCAATCATATATCACACACATAAGAATTATACATCTCTACCTAGAAATTACGCATCTTACTTAATCAAGACAAACAATTTAACAATTCTTCCAAATCTTTTTGGTTACATCTATTGATTAATTGTTGGCCGAACAATTACTGGTATAAAAATCAGATTAAATAATATAATTAAATTAAAATCACAATTTGGGGTAAGATATTAGATCATCAAATGTAAAAAAATTGGGTTCATAAGACCCCTAGATCATCACATGTAAAGCTTGGAATTCTCATAAGAATTCCACTACAACTCATCTAGCTCATTAATTTTCAGCATTTGTTTCTCACCAATTGTATCCATGGACATATTCAATTGTTTCAATGCCCAATATGCTATACACTCCAATTCCAACCGTATGTGACATGATTTTCCATAGACAATCCTATAGGGGTGGTACCAATTGGTGTTTTAAATGCAATTATGCATGTTTTATCTAACTTAGAGGACCAATCCTTTCTAGAATTATTTACTATTTTCTCCTAAATTCTTTTCACCTCTCTATTGGACAAATTTGCTTGCCTGCTTGTTTGGGGATGATAAGGGCTAGATACCTTATGCATAATTCTGTACTTATACAATAAAGAATTAAAGGCTCTATTACAAAAGTGACTACCTCTGTTACTAATGATAATCTTAATAGTTTCAAACCTAGTGAATTTTTTCTTAAAAACATTCCATGATAACTTTGGCATCACATTTGTTGTTGGCTATGGTTTCTACCCACTTTAAAACATAATCCACACCTACTAGTATTTATTAGTTACCAAATGATGAAAGGAACGATCCCATAAAGTGAATACCCCAAACATGAAATATTTCCACTCTAAGTATATTATTTAAAAACATCTCATCTCATTTGGAAATATTACCTATCATTTAGAATCTATCACATGTGTTTACATAAAGGTAGGAATCTCTAAAAAAATGTGTGCCAAATTGAAGCACCTTAGCTACTATTTTTGTACTTCCAAAGTTGCTTCCATAGTTTGAGTTGTGGAAATGGTGAATAATACTTCCAACTTTACTATAAGGGACACACCTTCTCAAAATACCCTCACCACATTCTTTGTAGAGGTAAGGGTATCCCAAAAATATTATTTTACATCATGGAAAAAAAATCTTTTTTTATTGCCATATGAGGTTAGGTGGAAGGATGTTGGCAACCAAGAAGTTTGTAATGTCTACATACCATGGGATATCAATTTAAGCCACTGAAATAAGTTTCTTATATGAGAAAGATTCCCCTAGTCATCATATTGTCATCTATATTAGTTTCCTTTTCCAATCTAGATAGATGGTTACACCTGATTTTTTGTCCCTCTTTTATCATATATTTCCAAGTAAAACTCTTATAAAAAGAGAACCTATATGATCAATCTTGGTTTGGCATCCTTCTTTGTAATGATGTACTTATTTAAAAATGGTCCTCATAGATAATCACAATGGTCCTAACCAAATACAACTTGAATTTCTCAAAGGCATATATAATGGTTAGGAGTTTCTTCTCAATAGTGGCATAATTCATTTGAGCATCATTGAGCATTTTTCTTACATAATATATGGCGTGGATCATCTTGTCTCTTCGTTACCCCAAAATAGAGCCAATAGCAAAGTCACTTGCATTAAAGATTAACTCTATAGGCTTGCTTTAACCCGATGCTGCTATAACTAATGTTGACACTAATTTCTCTTTAAGCATTTAAAATGCCTCCAAACATTTATTATCAAATATTAAAAGTACGTCTTTCTCTAATAGATTTCACAAGGATTCAAAGACTTTGGAAAATATTTGATAAATCTACGATAAAAGCTCACGTGCCTAGGAAAACTCCTAATTCTTCTTATATTAATAGGTGGTGGTAGCTTCTCAATCACTTCTATCTTAGCTCTATCCACCTTAATACCCTTAGTTAGGACTTTGTGGCCCAAGATAATACTGTTATATATCATAAAGTGACACTTCTCCAAATTTAAAACCAAGTTGGTTTCTTCACATCTTAGTAGCACTCGGAAGAGAGTGTAAATACTCATCAATTATGTTTCCTGAGATCAAAAAGTCATCCCTGAATATCTCTAAATGATTTTCCACCATGTTTGAGAAAAAAGCCATTATACAACATTGAAATGTTACAGGTTCATTGCATAATCCAAATGAAATTCTCCTGAAAGAAAAAGTTCCATAAAGACATATGATGGTAGTCTTTTCATTGTCTGGGACAATAATCTAATTATAGCCAAAATATCCATCTAGAAGGCAAAAGAAGGAATGCCTATCTAGTCTATCAAGCACTTGATCTATGAATAGGAGAGAAAAATGGTCATTCCTTTTAGCATTATTCAACTCACGAAAAGCCATACATACTCTCCATCCCATGATAGTCCTTGTAGGTGTAACTCATTTGACTCATTTGCCACCACAATGATTATGTCCTCTAATAAGATTTTATGCATACATATGGATAGGCTTATGCCTTGATATCGATAATAAGACAACCTACAACTCTTTTGAATTTACTAAGAATCTTTAATAGTGACTCTGGTTACTCCACATTTATACTAGAAAAATTTATGAATGAAAGTGTATCGTTTGCACCCAAAAATGTGTAACAAATATGGTATAGTAAAGGATTGAGCTCTAACTTATATGGATTTTCAATGGATGGTTTGAACCTAGAACTAGTCTGAAGACACTTTATAACCACATTAAATACACAAAGTGGGAGGTATAGCCTTCAAATAGTTCACAAAGTCAACAATATAAACTTGCATCAAAGATTCCATAGTTTTATAATTAAAGTATGTTGAGTTGTTTTCCAATGTGTTTATTTCATTGTTCATAACATCATGTTTTAAAGTCTTAAATATTGGTGGTTTAACAAATTTAGTTAAATTATTATCACGAGTGTGTATGTGCCTAAGTGATTGCCATGGTGTTCATAAACATATGTGTTCTTAGAAGTAACAAGCACATATTCTAAAACATCATTAGGGTGCATGTAATGAAACACATCAATAGATAATTCATCAATAACATCTATCTTAAAGTAATCATTGATATTATCAATATTAGAAAATTCAATTGCTTTAAAAACATTAAATGTTACCTATTTATCCTCCCTTCTTATTGTAAGCTCACATTTTTGTACATCAATGAGTACTCTTCTGGTTGTTAAAAATGGACAAATAATTATGATATGAATGTCACGATCCTCCTCCATGTCTAATACAATCAAATCTATGGAAAATATAATTTTTTTCCACTTTTATTAACACATCTTCTACCACAACCAAAGGTCACTTGATTGACCAATCTTCCATTTCCAATGTTACTGAAGTTGATTTGGCTTCACCAACACCCAATCTTTTGAAAATCGATAGTGGTAGTTTTCTAACGAGGATAGCACAACATCCTTTAGTTAAGGTTATTGTCTCATAATAACAAGCCTTATTTTCTTTGACAGTATATTTGTTATGAATTTGGAATACAAAGGCATAGGTTCAAATGCATCTATAAATGGTATGTTTATATGTAACTTCTTGTATACATCCAATTTTTTTGAAAACTATGTGTCTAAATTTTTCTTTTGTAATATTTAAAGGAATGTAATAGTGGGTTTATAGAGATTGCTCTTCTTAGGCTAACTTATTTTCTTTTCAGTGTTTTCTATGTCCAATATATCCTTATTATCTTTTTTTTTGCTTACTACTTATCTTCTAAAGTTTTACCACTTTTCAAAGTTGTTGCTTTACAATGGTCCTTACCTTTTCTTTGTTGTTTTACTTCAATGTTTCTTGGAAGGTTAGCTTGAGACATTTGACTAATAATTTGGGCTAATTACCCCATTTGGATTTCCAAATTCTAGATAGAAGCCTCATGAGTGGACTCTATATGATCCATTTTTGTATTTACTGAATGGATAAAGCCTTTCATCATTCACATTATAGCACTTATGTTATCCTCACTAGGTGGCTTCTTCTCATAGGCTTGTGGTTGTTATGGTTGTTGAAAACCTGGTGGTGAGAATGGTTTATGGTTGAATTGATTACCATCCTGATTATTGTTATTATTCCATGAGAAATTTGGGTATTTCTCCATCCTAGACTATATATGTTAGGGTATGGATTTTCTTGGAAATTCTAATTGTAGACGTAGTTTATTGCTTCAAGAAGGTTCTCACATGTCCTAGTAGAATGAGGTCCATTACAATAATTACACACCACGAATGGACTTTGTACCATATTTATCACACATTACCACCATCCATTTCTTACTCAAACCCAACAATAAGGCATTTGTTTAAGCTTGCAATGCTGCTATGGTGTCTATATTTACTATTCTATCCAATCCCTTTAAGTTTAGCCTCTTAATCGGCATTGGCAATTATTAGATGCTATCTCATCAAGTAGTGCAAAGGCTTCCTCTTCAATTTTACTCATTAAAGCTCACATACCTACAACATCAATCATGGTCATTGGTTGTCTCATTAATTCATTATAAAATATTTACACTTACAATCAAGAAGGAAGACCATGGTGGGTAACTTCTTGACAACTCTTTCTAGTGTTCACAAGCTTCATAAAGTGATTTTCCTTCAAATTGGTGAAAAGATGTAATGTCGATTCTAAGCTTAGCTGTCTTTGAAGATGGGAAGTACTTTACTAAGAATTTCTGAGCCAATTGATCTCATGTAGTGATTGACCCAACAAGAAGTAACTGTAACCAAGCCTAAATCAAGTCCTTCAGTGAGAAAGGAAATAAGCGAAGGAAAATTGCATCATTTGATACACCGTTCATCTTGAAGGTGTCATATATTTTCAAGTATGAAGCCATGTAAAGATTTGGGTCATCATTGACTAACCCTCCAAATTGATTTTCCTATACCATCTGAATGACATCTAACTTGAGTTTAAAATTGTTAGCATTGATACCCATTCTACTGATAGAAGATTGGGCTCTATCTACTTGTGGGACCATAAAATCCCTTAATAGTTTAGGGACCATAATAGCCCACTGATCCCCTTGTTCTACCATAACCCAAGATTTATCTTGTGCTAATTGTTCCCTTTTTAAGTGATGTAAGGTTTTCTTTATTTTTGGATCACAAGGTACAAGATTGTCACCTATCAATCGAAGCATACAACAGAAACAATAAAATAAATATTAAAAGGTCTAAACTAGTAACGTAATAACCGCTATTGATATTCATTACAAGTATAAACTATCGACAATAGTGTCAAAAACTTGGCACAATAATTGTAAGTATACAGGTTGTGCAAGTAATATAATGTATTTAAGTATGAATATCAATCCCAAGAAGTTGTATAACGTATTACTGAGTGCCAATATAATTATTCCAATTACTATTTGGATAATAAAAAATTATAAAAACTAAAAAATAAATGATAATTAATTTTAAATCGCAAAACTCAATAACTACAAAGATATATGTGAAAAAGACCTAAGAATCTTAATCTTCTAATTTTCTTAGCATGTGAATCACAATTTTTTTTCCAAAATAATTGCTAATAAATTATGTGATCAATTGAATCTAACCTAGCATGTATTCATCTATCAAGTAAACTACACATAACATAGAAATTAACCTAATCACACTTTCAGGCCAATTAGATTGCATACTATTAATTAAGATCATAAATTATAAATCGTACACACAAAAATCATATATCTGTGTCTAAATACTATGTATGTTATTTATTCAATACAAACAATTGAATAATTCGCTCAAACCTATTTAGTTGCCTTTATAGATTAATTATTTACCAAACAATTAATAACATAAAAATCAGATTAAATAATATAATTGAATTGAAACCATGATTAGGATAAAACATTAGATCATCATATGTAGAAAATTAGGTTCATAAAATCCCTAGATTAATAAATTAGCTAGACATAATTAAGTTTATAAAGCTCAAATTTTTCATGAAAAAAGAAATAACATTGATAAAAAAGGAGAAGAATAAGAGATATACTAAATCTATTGACTTGTAGCAATAATATTTTCTTAAATCCTTCATAAAGTTGTGTCTTCTTTTGAACATTTTCTTTTCTTCTCTCTTCTTGGCAGCTGGTAGGTATTTTAATTCTTAATTGTGTATTTAATTTGTGCCATTAGGATTATTTTAAAAGGAACAATGACATAATATAAACCATTAGATCAAACCCCTAAGTGATCCAAGGCTTAAGCTTAAAAATAGAAGAAAAGCATCATCAGTCAAACTTCACTTGTTGTGGACAAGATTTCTTACACTTCATAGCCAAGACTCTTCAAATTTTTGGGCCATAAATCACATGTCATATTGCCCTTTTTTTCTATCGTAGCATGGTCATCGCCGCTATTGTTTTCTCCATGCGCACCGGCACAGAAAAATGCCCGATGTGGCATGTTATTGATTTTTCTCATTTTTGACTTGTTTTTATTCCAGTAGTCATTGTTCCACCTATATTGATATAATTAAACATAAATTAAATTTTTAATGATATTTTAGCACATAACCAGATAAATAAGTGGTTTAAAAATAGATAAATAATTCTACTTTTGTAAATTTGTAACTTTTTCTTGGCGTTCAGCACACGAAGGTTCTCGGGTTTATTTTCGTTGACAACCACAAGTGTGGTTTTCTTGGAAATTTTTGTTGCTCAATAATCTCATAAATCGGAGGCACTCTAAATTCTAATGTTTAATGATGATTTTAAAGCTTGTTAGGGTTTCGTTTAGAAGCTCTTTCGTGCCTAAGAAAAGATGAAGCCAATCTTTCTTTTGGTTGTCCCAATTTTGTTTTCATGATCTCTAGTGTGGTAGTCATCACGAAGAAGATAGCCTCAATTGTTTGGGCTTTAGATTTGTCTTTAGGCCTAGTTACGTGATAAGGAGACGAAGAGGGCCTGTGGTATCCTTTTGGGTTGTTTTGGTTGAGCTTTGTATCTCTTTCATGTGACCTTTTGGTTGGACAAGGTTTTGGACTGTTTTTTAACTGGATCTTATGTTGGTCCATGTGTCCACTTCATGTGGACTTGAACCGGGCCTCACTTCAACCTATGTTGTTTAAGCTTGGTTTTCTTGGAAGTGTATCTTACAAATGGACTTTTCTTCAACCTTTTTTGGGCCCTAGTTCAACAATATTAAGAAAAGGGAAAAAAACAAACCAAATCTATTTGTAGTGTTCTTTTTGGGTATTGAGTCTTTTAGGTCCTGTAATTATATGATTTTACACTTTAGTGTTGTAACTTTTTTAACGATCTTTATTAGTCCTATAATTTAAAGGTACAATCAATTAAGTCAAAAAAATTACATTGAGACTTTTTTAGGAATAAAATGAAAATTATATATTTTATTAATAAAAAAAATCTCACCCTCATGCCTTTTTGCTTTTTCTCTTTCCATCTTTTCTCTCTCTCATTCACTCTTTTTTATCTCTTCATCTCTTCTCTATTTCCCTCTCATGGATTCTTTCTCTTTCTTTCTCTCAATTTTATTTTTTATTTTTATTAATAAATAATAATAAGAAAAGAAGGAGAGAGAAAGAATGAGAAAAAAAGGAAAAGGAAAGAATAGAGAGGGAAGGAGAGATAACAAAAGATAGAGAGAGGGAGGAGGAGTAGGGCATTTTTTTTCTTATTTTAATGTTTTTTTACTAATAAAATATAAATTTTCATTTTGCTCCTGAAAAATCCCAAATTTTAAAAAATTTGATTTAAAGGGTCATAATTTTAAATTACAAGACAATAGGACTCATCTAAAAAGTTATAAGATTAAAGTATATAAATCACATTGTTATAGAACTAAAATATCCACTAATTCATTCCTTTTGTCTTCTTCATATGGACTTCTATTCATCTTCTTTTAATCGTCAAGTATTGAAGATTAACATTTTGGTATAGTTGATTTTGTTTCGTCTCATTTGATCATTTTGCTCAAAATCTTTCATCCACAAGAATCGATTATTGATCTTTTGGTGCAAACAATTATGTTTCGCCTATTATTTGGCTCAGGATTTTTCATCTTCCAAATTTCTTATTTTATTATGAGCAATTTTGTTTTTCTCATCTTAGTATTTGAGAGTTTGAGCTTTGTTTTAGTTTTTTTTATTATTTCTTCTTATTCATTGCAACTAGGATTTGAGCATTTTGGCATTTGCTTAAAGTTGGCTATTGTAGTTTTTCCTTGACTGGTGATATATATCACTTAGTTTTTATGGGTTTCAATATTATTGATTTATGCTTCTAACTGCCTCTTATGGTTTCTCTTTAAGTAGTGTCGTGGATCACCTAATCTTCATAAGTTTTCACATTACTAGTATATGCTTATAAGTGCCTCTTCTAATTCTATTTGATTATTTTTATGGTTCACTTATTTTTCATGAGTTTTCGTATAATTAGTGTATGATTATAATTGTCTCTTCTGTTAGCTAGTGTTTGTATCACTTAGCTAGAACATATATTAGATTATGTAGTGTTCTCTCCATTTTATTTTTTAGATAAAAATTAACAATTATTCGACTACCATTAATTTAAAGGAGATATTAGATTATGATATGTTAGCTAGAGTTAGTTATAAATGCTATGCTTTAATATTATAATCCTTACTACCTTATTGTGTTGTCTAGCTATTCTAAACTTGTTCACCAAGTTTTGCCATTAGTATATAATGGCTTGTAATTCACATAATAGAGAGAATTATATTACATTTCACCAATTATAATTCATCTTAATTTTATCCATCAAACCATATGTCTTATAATTATCTAAAAAAAACAATTTAGTCCTAAAATATGTGGGTTAGTCATCTCAATTCCCATAATTTATAAGAAAAGTCAGAATTAGCCCTATTTTAAAACTTCATCTAAACACTAACAATGAAAAACATGTGATAAGGACGTGATCTTCTCCACAATAGGTATTTGTGACATAAAAAAAATTTACACTCTTTCAATGTTTTTTAACATTTTTCTCAAATATTTTTGTGTACTTTGTCTTTAAGAATTGAAATATTTTATATTAGCTTTTTAAGGTAATTTCATTACAAATTTTATATTTTTTAGTTTTGAAAATATGGTATGGTATGTTATGAATATGCTATTAAAATTAAATAGTCTAATATAATTGAATGGTAAAAAAATGTATAAAATTATAGATACATAGGAAAAATATAATTCACCGTATATTTTATTTCGTTTTTTTATAATACTTTTTCTTTTTATTTAATCTGTTAGATGGTTAGGGTTTTAAAAAATAATGTTAGGGTTAAAATAACATAAAAATCTTTTAATTATCTCATATTTTAATTATGCATGAGATATTGTTATTTTAACGAAATAAGTTAACATCATTAGTCTTTTAAGATTAATTTGACACATTAAAGAAAATAAAAGAAATTGTAATACCTTAAGTAACAATTTGATGAGAAGTTCATTTTTAACCATAATTTAAGAACTCATGTATCACTTTTCACTTAATTTTTTTGGAGTTACTTTTGTCATTTTCTTATTCTTTCTCTAACAAATGAAAAGCAATTTCTATGGTTATTTTTTTTTCTTAATATGTTAATTTTTAGTTTACTTTCCTCCTAATAATCATTTTTAAAATAATTTGACTTAATTTATTAAAATAATAATATATATTTTTAATTAACATTTTTTATAAAATTTAGATAATTAAACTATATTAATTATAAATAAATAAATTAATTAAACTATACTTTTAATCTAATCTAAATAATGCCGATAACACTTTATATAATATTCATTCTTTTTATTACTTTGCTCTTAAACGTTACATACTGCATGCTTTTACTTAGTAAGTATTAATGTACGTTTTGAATCAACATTAACTTTAGTTTATAATAATTTGATCAAGTGGGAAGAAAACCAAAAACAAAGAATAAAGGATGAGATGAGAAGACGAGTTCTATCCTTTATTTTTTCTTTTAAAAATGGAATAGTGAGATTTTAAGGTATATCACTGTTGAACAGAGAGTGGCTCACGGCAAGTTATTGCCGCCTTTTGGCTATAATATTGCTGACTAGCCTAACGCTAGCAATTGCAGTGATTTAAGACTTTTAAGATGACGTTTGTTAAGTAATATTAAAAATATTGATTAAATATTTTTTTTTAAATAATTATATTATATTATATAGAATAAAAATTATACAATAAATATAGATTTAAATTGTATTAGAAACTGTAATTAACATATTTAAAATTTTAATTCTAAAATCATTTACATTCATTTTTTATTTTATCTTAAATTAAAAATAATTTTTTAAATATAATAAAAATATAAAAAATAAATAAAATATTCATTTAAATAAATTTTTATAATGCATTGATTTTGATAACTAACAAAAATTCATAAAATAAAATAAATATTATTTTAAATATAAATTATTTTATTAAAATATTTATTATTAATTTTATCTGATTATATTATACATATTGTTACTAAATATTGTATAAAATAATTATACTATAATTTAATATTTAACCTATTTAATATAATAAACCTAATATATTTAAGTAATTAAACATGTAAATTATAAGAAGATACTCAAAGTAAGAAAAATTCATAAAATAAAATAAATATTATTTTAAATATAAATTATTTTATTAAAATATTTATTATTAATTTTATCTGATTATATTATACATATTGTTTCTTAATTATATTATAATTTAATATATAATCTATCTAATATAACGTAATAAAATTAAATATGTAAATCGTAAGAAGAGACTCAAGGCCATTGCCCCATCTGTGTTCCAATGATATAGATGTATAAAGTTTTTGTTAAATCATCTTTCTAATTAACTTGAACTTTTCATATTCTAACGTGATATTAGAGTAAAGATGTATAAAATTTTGTTAATCTTTTTTCTAATAACTGAAATTTTAGGTATTCTAACGTAATATTAGAACAATAAAAATCTCATCAATTATATGTTGCAATCTCAAATACATTAGATACTCTCGAGTTGAGGGGTCTTAAAAAATTCAAGAAAACACTTCAAAAAATTTGAATAAAATGATTTTTAATATTTTTATATATCACAGTCATAATTAATATAATAATTTTTTATTAAATGTAGTTATTTAAGTTCAATTATATTTAATAATAATATTATGCTATATTATTTATAATTTATTTCAAACTTATATTAATACTTTTTCAAGATATCATTGCTTATGTTTAAACTCATTTATTGAATTTTAATGTTGGACCAATAATAAGTATAAGCTATATAACTTATATAGGAGAGAAGTGATAAATATATAATTAGTATTATAGTGACAAAAAAGTAGCCACCCAAAATAGCGTGGATGGTTACACCTTTTGTCATGTACATATAAATTAAATTAGGGGAATATTTTATTTATTCTATTATTTCTCATTAACTCTTAAATAAGATGAAATTCAGCTAATGATCGTGATTATATGAAACATATGGAGTTACAGAAATAAGATTGAGTATTGAAATTGTTTCTAAAATCCATCGGATATATATTTTTAGAACATCTATCTTTCTTAAAAATTTCAAAATAATTAGATAAATCAAGAATTTCAATACATTCATTAGTCACCCCTTTATGCACCTTTTTAAAACTAAATATTGATAGTGCAAATAATTTCAAAGATAATGTAGGATTTAGAGCAATTATTAGAAACAATGTGAGAGAAGTCCTCATTTCTATAGTGAAATTTGTCGATAGATTCACTTCCATTTTAGACGTTGAGTTGTATGCTATTCTATTTGGTACACAATGAGCTTTAAATATTGGGATTTATAATCTTTTAGGAGAAAATAACTCATGATTATTCTATATATACAAAAAAAAAATATCTAACATCTAAAGGGAACTTATTCGAAGATATTATTGAGCTGGTCAAAAATGATAGGCTGTTTGAAGGATTCATTTCTTCTATAAAAAGCCTTGGCCTTAATCTCAAAAAAAGGATATCAGAAGCAAAGAAAAAGAAAACTGAGAGAGTTTTCTGAGAAAAATTAAGTGAGCCAATTTGTGAAGTTTTACCCACAAATTGAAGATACATATTTGTTATATTTTTGTGAGAGATCCACCTGAAGGTGAAGTGTGTAATCCCATCTTATTATAGTGGAAGTTTAAGTGGCCTACGGGTCCCGTGGTTGTTACTTTCATTTTGAAAGGTTTTTACACGCTAAATTCTTGGTGTTATTTTTATTCTATTTTGATTTGGGAAATTATCCTGGGTGTGTGTGGAATTTATTTCTTTAAAACCATCTATTCATCCCAACAAAGTGGTATCAGAGCTTTGATTTTATTCAGAAAGGTACTATTCACAGAGTACTGTTCATATATACGGTACTATTCTGTCGGCAGCTATTCACAGAGTGCTATTTACATATACGGTAGTATTTGTCGGTGGGTACTATTCACAAAATACTATTCACATAGTACTATTGGAGGCACTATTCATCGTCAGAAACCAAGCTCGGCGAAACCAATTGACTGACGATTCAAATGGAGGAGAGCACAGGTAATATGATAAAGTTAACCGCATTTAATTATGCAATTTGGAAGCCGAAGATGGAGGATCTTTTATACATTAAAGATCTATGGAAGCCAATTATAATGCCAAAGGAGAAAGAAGAAACTGGTGCAGATATTGAATGGGCCGTTCTGAACCGAAAGTGTGCTGCTCAAATCAGACAATGGATCGACAAAAGCATTTTTCAAAATTTTGCTAATGAACACGATGCTTACGTTCTTTGGCAAAAGTTGGAGAAAATGTATGCAAGGACAACCGCACAGAATAAAGCTAATCTGATGCGACGATTAGTCAATTTGAAGTATAAAGACGGAAGCAGCGTATCAGAACATATGAGTGAGTTCCAAGGCATTGTAGATCAACTCAACTCTATGAAGATGACTGTAGATGACGAGCTACAAGCGTTGTTGATGTTGAGTTCTCTACCAAAAAGTTGGGATACTCTAGTTGTGTCAGTTAGCAACTCAGCTCCTGACGGTAAGCTTACCATGGATATGGTAAAAGACAGAATGTTAAACGAAGAGTCTCGACGAAAAGATGAAGGATATACTCCTGACACTGAAGCGCTTGTCATGCAGAAACAAGGCAAGCAAGAATGGCACGGGAGAAGTAAAAGTAAAAATCCCCGTAACCAAAGTCAACAAAGAGGACGGTCAAAGTCTAGATCAAGGTATGACAAGAAGTGTCATCATTGCGGCAAGCCTGGACACTTCATTCGAGAATGTAGAAGGTTAAAGGCAGAACAATCCAGAAATCAGGAAGCAGAAACCCGAACAAATGACACCACAACTGTCACTGAAGAAGTTGTCATTGTTCGAGATGCTGATTATGTCAATCTTGCATGCCAAGACACTACTTGGGTAGTTGACTCAGGCGCTTCCTATCATGTCACCTCACGAAGGGAATTCTTCTCAACCTACACTCAAGGTGATCTTGGACGTGTGAGGATGGGAAATGATGATGCATCAAAAATTGTCGGTATTGGCAATATTTATCTAGAGACTAATCTTGGATGCACACTACTTCTGAAAGATGTGAGACATGTTCCTGATATTCGCCTCAATTTGATCTCTACCGGAATACTTGATGATGATGGATACAATAATTATTTTGGTGAAGGAAAGTGGAAGCTCACCAAAGGTAATCTGGTAATAGCTAAAGGCAAGAAAAATACATCACTCTACATCACAGAAGCCAGACTGTGTAGAGGAGAAGTAAATACCACAAGGAAAGAAGTTCCTACCGAGCTATGGCATAAGCGACTCGGCCACATGAGTGAAAAAGGTCTCAGAATTCTTTCCAAAAATGAGCTCTTGCCAGGAATGAAAGGTACACCTCTACAAACTTGTGTTGACTGTATTATGGGAAAACAACATAGAGTTGCATTTCGTAATCTCGCACCATCTAGAAAGGAAAATATTCTAGATTTAATACACACAGATGTCTGTACAATGAGTTGTAAGTCATTAGGAGGTGCTCACTATTTTGTGACCTTTATTGATGACCATTCAAGAAAAGTATGGACTTTTGCTTTGAAAACTAAAGATCAAGTGAATGAAGTTTTCAAGCAGTTTCATGTAAAAGTGGAGAGAGAGAAAGCGCGACGTTTGAAGTGTGTACGTGCAGATAATGGTGGTGAGTATCGTGGACCATTCGAGGAGTACTGCAGAAGTTTTGGCATCAGGCTAGAAAAATCAGTACCAAAGACACCTCAACACAACGGTGTCGCAGAGAGAATGAACAGAACCATCTGTGAAAGAGTCAGATGTATGCTCTCAAATGCAAAACTACCAAACTCCTTTTGGGGGGAGGCAATGAGGACAGCAGTCGATTTAATCAACCTTTCTCCATCAGTTCCACTGAACTACGACGTACCGAAAAGAGTTTGGACGGGGAAAGATGTTTCTTACAAACACTTGAAAGTATTTGGCTGCAGAGCATTTGTTCACATCCCAAGAGATGAGCGATCCAAGTTGGACGGCAAAGCGAAGCAATGTATTTTTATGGGATATGCCCATGAAGAATTTGGTTACAGACTTTGGGATCCTATTAGCAAAAGGATTGTCAGAAGCAGAGACGTGGTATTTCTTGAAGACCAAACAATCGAGGATTTTGAGAAATCTGAGAAACCACAGTCAGATGAAATCCCAGTTAATCTGGACCCAGTCTCTCCACCAATAAATCCTGATGACGGGGGAGTTACACCAGATACTGATGATGTCAATCCACCAGCTGGCAGTTCAAAACTAGAACAAGTTTCTGAACAAGTCCAACCAGAAGTACAAACAAGGAGATCCACCCGAGTACGACAACCTAGTCGTATATATTCTCCTAACGAGTATGTGATGCTCATTTGAAGGGAGAACAGAGAGTTATGACGAAGCTATCAACGATCGGCATAAGGCGAGTGGTTAAAAGCCATGCAGGAAGAAATGAAATCTCTGCATGAGAACCACACATTTGACCTGATGAAACTACCACAGGGAAGAAAAGCTCTCAAGAACAAGTGGGTGTATAGAATAAAAAGTGAAGAAGGCAGCTCGCAACCACGCTATAAAGCAAGATTGGTTGTGAAAGGATTCGAGCAGAAGAAAGGCGTTGACTTCGATGAAATATTCTCACCAGTGGTTAAAATGTCTTCAATCCGAGTTGTTCTTGGTTTGGCAGCTAGTCTTAATCTGGAGGTTGAACAACTTGATGTAAAGACTGCATTCTTACATGGTGATCTTGATGAGGAAATCTATATGGAGCAGCCCGAAGGTTTCCAAGTCAAAAGCAAAGAGAAGTTGGTATGCAGACTAAAGAAGAGCTTGTATGGTCTGAAGCAAGCACCAAGGCAGTGGTACAAAAAGTTTGACTCATTCATGGAGAAAAATGAATACAGTAGAACGACGGCTGATCACTGCGTCTTCATCAAGAAATTCTCTGATGGTGACTTTATTATTCTTTTGCTTTATGTTGATGATATGTTAATTATGGGTCAAAATATTGACAAAATTAACAAATTAAAGAAGGAATTAAGCAAGTCCTTTGCAATGAAGGACTTAGGACCTGCCAAGCAGATTCTTGGCATGACGATTACCATGACAGGCAAAAGCAAAAGATCTGGCTTTCTCAAAAACGGTATGTTGAAAAAGTTCTTGAAAGATTCAACATGAGCAAAGCTAAACCTGTTAGTTGTCCACTTACAAGCCATTTCAAACTTAATGTGAGTCAATGTCCCTCAAGTGAGGAGGAGAAATCAGAGATGAGCAAGGTGCCTTATGCATCGGCAGTTGGTAGTCTAATGTACGCTATGGTATACACCAGACCAGACATTGCACATGTTGTTGGCGTTGTGAGTCGATTCCTATCAAATCCTGGAAAGGAACATTGGGCAGCTGTCAAATGGATACTCAGGTATCTTAGAGGAACCTCTAATCATTGTTTATGCTTTGGTAATAATAAACCTGTATTAGAAGGATATACAGATTCAGATATGGCTGGCGACGTAGATACGAGAAAATCTATATCTGGGTACCTAATAACATTTGGAGGGGGAGCTGTTTCATGGCAATCACGATTACAAAAGTGTATTGCCTTAAGTACCACAGAAGCAGAGTACATTGCAATCACTGAAGGTTGTAAGGAGATCCTGTGGATGAAAAATTTCCTACAAGAATTGCATCAAAACCAAGAAAACTATGTTCTTTATTGCGACAGTCAAAGTACAATTCACCTTAGCAAGAACCCAACCTTCCACTCAAGGTCCAAACACATCGACGTAAGGTATCATTGGATTCGTGATGTGTTGGAACATAAACTACTGGAAGTTGAGAAGGTTCACACCAATGATAACGGGGCAGATATGATGACAAAGATCGTGACTAGAGAAAAACTTGTTATCTGTAGAAAGATTGCAGGTGTGGAAGAGCCCTGTCCCACATAAGTTGGAGGGGGAGATTTGTTGGTCCAATTATGTGGGCTAGCAGCAGCAGCCAAGATTGACAAAGCCATCAATAGCAGCAAAGATTGACATAAAATTCAATCTTCAACAAAGATGGCACCGGCTGTGGGAAGAAGAAAAAAAAAAGGAAGGAAGTCAAAAATGATAGGCTGTTTGAAGGATTCATTTCTTCTATAAAAAGCCTTGGCCTTAATCTCAAAAAAAAGATATCAGAAGCAAAGAAAAAGAAAACTGAGAGAGTTTTCTGAGAAAAATTAAGTGAGCCAATTTGTGAAGTTTTACTCACAAATTGAAGATACATATTTGTTGTATTTTTGTGAGAGATCCACCTGAAGGTAAAGTGTGTAATCCCATCTTATTATAGTGGAAGTTTAAGTGGCCTACGGGTCCCGTGGTTGTTACTTTCATTTTGAAAGGTTTTTCCACGCTAAATTCTTGGTGTTATTTTTATTCTATTTTGATTTGGGAAATTATCCTGGGTGTGTGTGAAATTTATTTCTTTAAAACCATCTATTCATCCCAACAAAATTGAATAATAATTTTACAAAAAAGAATGAATAAAACATCTCATAATCTAGTCAAATTTACTATTAATGATATAAATTATAACGATGAACTCGTGTGGTTAGAAGAGTATACATTTTTATGTATCAAATACTATTTTATGAATGATATATCTTTTTCATAAAATTTAAAAAAGAAGAAGAAGAAATAAGTATGCTTTCTAGTTGGAGGATCTCTTTTTATAGATTTTTTTATTAATTATTTTGAATAAAAATACATTTGTGTTTCTTTATTTAAATTTTATTTTAACTTATTTTATTTTAATTAGATATTTATATATGATAATCTATGTTATATTTATGTCAATTAATTTTATTTTTTTATGTGTTCAATATAAATTTTAATTTAAGTTTAATAATTTTAATTATTAATATATTAATATTGATTATTTTTATTATAGATGGTACATTTTTATTTTTTATTAATTAAATTTATTTTATTAACACAAAAAATTGTGATATTATAAGATGAATTCTTTAAAAGTTTGAAGTTTTAATTTTAAACGTTAGTTAGATAATATTAAAGATTTTAAGTATTTTATTGTGTATAATAAAAATTATATGATTATGTAAAAATTTATTATGATTAATAGATATGGATCTAAAATAATATTAGATATTTTAATTAATTTATCTAAAATTTTAATTGAAAATTATGTATTATGATTTTTTCTTTAATATCAAATTAAAAGTTATTTTTATTTATTTTTAAAATATAAGAAAATATAAAAATAAATTAAATATCTATTTTTATAATAAAATTATTTTATTTAGTAAAAAAATTATATAAAAAATTATTTTAAATATAAATTATTTTATTAAAATATTTATTATTGATTTTATTTAGTTATATCATGCATGTGTTGTTAAATTTTGATATAAATTAATTATAATATAATTTATTTTAACTTAATCATAATTTAACAAATATGATTAAATGTGCGATAAAAAAAGTCATAGTAGAACTTGTTTGCAAGGACACACAGTGGTAGCTTAGCCAGGAGGTGTCATATCACCAATAAGAACAACAATGGAAGGGGGTTTTCATTCTAGACTTGATTGATTTGGTTCTCTACTCTGATTACTTCTAATGTTAGCTCGTGGGTTTGTCTTTTATGTATATATCACAAATAATTTTAATTGAGGGATAATACACAAATGACACACCTGCATAGTAGGTTGAGACTAAAAGTAGATCTATTTTAAGTGTTTTAAGTCGACTTTTTTTACAAGCAAACTCGGTCTCTATTGATCTGCTTGAATGACCTAAAATTCGTGGTACATTTTTCCCATAACTGAGAGTAAGACCCTCTAATTATAAAATTAAACAATTTGATAATAAATTTTAGAGAAAGTAACACTAATTATTTTATAAAAAAAAGTAAGTAAAACTTTATTAATTATTAATTATGATATTACAAGTCTATTAACTATTAAAAAATATATTAAAAGAATAAAAATTTAAAAAATATTAGATTTATTTTACGAGAGAACGAATATATTTTTAAGAAATATAAAATGATCATTTTAACCTCAAAAATTATAAATTCTTAAATCTTATGTTCTTTGTCTCTCTAACTCTTTTATCTAAAAATAAGAGAATTTTTTTTAAGTACGTAACTTTGATTTGTCTTTATCTAATATAATTTTTGAATTTTTTTAAGAAGAATAAAGCTAACGAAGATTAATAAATGGTTGAGATTTAGAAATTTTTATTTTAGCATTAAAATAATCATTTTACCTTTATTAAAAATTCACATTTTTTTCACGTAATAAAAATATGATATTTTTAAAAATTTTATATGGTATATTTTTTAATAATTAATAAATTTATATATATATTTGATATAATTAACATCTTTCAACTATTATTTTTGAATGAATATACAATATTCAAAGTAGTAGTATAATAAGGGCCGGGCAGAGAGAAGAGACGTCCCAGAGAGCAGGTAAAAATAATAATGTTAAAAGACGAGTCTGATACACCCCCGGGATTTAAGGAGCTTATATGTGAAGTCTGAGACTTGACCAATTCTCAAGCCAAAACTACTGACACGCTCATTGCCTCCTGCTTATAACTAGCTGTATAGCCTCTGCCTATATGAATATGGCAATTAGATTGTTGCTCATGTGATAATTCAATACAAATCAGATGTTTTTTTTTTATCAATTTTATTTATAATAAATTAATAAATAATATGATAATTATTTCTTATGTAAAACACCATGTCAAACTCGTTCTTTATTAACTTATCATTATATACTATATAATTTATTATTATAAATAAATATTTTCATTTTTTTATAGAATATAAAACCAGATACAAGGAAAATGTAAAAAAAAAAAATTCAACAATTTAAAAAGAACAGCCAATAAAATTAACAAAGTATATTATGTCACCTGCTCTAGCTAACAATAATGATTAACAAATTTTATAACGTACGTCAATACATTGCTATGGCTTTAGAAATTATCAGGTACTCAATTTTTATTTTCTTGATTTTTTTACTAGTACTTTTTAAATAAAAAATTTTAATTTATTAATAAATTTCTAATTAAATTAAACTATGTATTTAATTAAATAAAAAAATTTAGTGCAAAATTAGTAACAATTAACACATATTAAAAAGTTGCTTTTGTCTACCTAATCTTCTATTTTTTTTATTATTTTTTTAGCACTTTCATTATAATTCACTTCTTTTTACAGTTTTTTTGTAAGTTGATCTACGTAGAAAAAGATTACATATAATTTTTTTTCCTTGAATTCTAATTTCATCATTTAAATTTTTTGAGAAATTATAAAGAATTTTTTCTTTATATATATATAATTAATACTTCTTTTTGAAAAAATAAATTGCATATTGGTGAGGGGACGCTGCCTAATGGTGGTGTTTTTTTCCCGGCGTTTGGTAGTGGTGGTGTTTCGGATTTTTGGATGTGTTATCGTGCTATTGGGTTTATGTTATGATTTTATGTGATATTTATGTTTTGTTGTCCTATCATTTTAATTTGTTTAAAAACTTATTAGTATTGTATTTTTGATTAAAATTAGGCTATCTATTTGTTTTCATTTGATTTTGTGGCTAATGTTTTTATTAAAATAATTCTAATTTTTTATTTATTTATTTAGTAAATTATTACAATCACATTTCAATATCTATTATTATTAAAGAATTGATATTTTAAATAATACACTCCAACGTTGAGATGAATTACAATATTAAGTTATTATAAAATATTTTTATATATTTACTCACAGATATATTGATATTACGATAATTTGTTAGTTTTGATTTCGTTATTTCTAGATAAATGATATATTTAATCATATAGAGTTTGGTTTGGTTTGTATTGTAATTTTATTTTTTATTCTATGAAATTCTTGCAAAATTATTAAAAAAAAATTGGATATGAATTTGCGTTGCACATTCATTATTATTGAATAATAAGAGAGCATAGTTCTGTTGCAAAATGGAGAATCTGTTAACTACTTGTACTTAGAAGAATAAAGAAACATTATTTTTTAAAAAATAATAAAGAATTATAAGAAATGTTATTAAACAAAAATACTGGTCAAGCTAGTACTAAAAATTTTGTTTAAAAAAAAAAAAGTTAATTAAAAAACTTTCAATATTTTAACAAAAGTTGCCTGTCAATCCAGATAATTTGGTATATTAAATTGAAAATTTAAGATATTGAAGCTACCAAACCCCAGTGCAGCAGTGCTACGGCCAGTGTTTGAGTTTTGACTTACACATCGCACGAGATCATTTTTTTTTTATCAATTTCTAACTTATTTTAGAAAAGAAAACAAATTATATCATTTTCCAATGAAAAAGGCAAGTATAATATCAATGGGGCTTCATTCCAAAAAAAAAATAAATAAATAAAAAAGAATCTTCAATGGGGGCAAGTGTGATTAACCCTACAAAAGTTTAAAGGTCGTGTTATATCAATGGCTAATCTGACCTCGTTATATTAGTTTAAAGACTTGAGATAAGTCCTATACTCAGAGCTTAATCTGCAGCTTATAACTCTTGAATTTTACCACAATTATGTCTAATTTTCAGTAATTCTCTACAATTTTTACTGATTGCTCATCTGATCATAATATCACTGAAAACCATCGCAGTTTGTTTTTTTTTTTTTTAACTTTGCTCAGTCAATAAATTCCTAAATGATTTACCACAACTTATGTGTATTAATTCACGCATTAGTAGTAAATTTAAAAGCCATCTACAAAGTGTTAGTTTTATCCATATTTTTTCATCAATGTAAATCTTCACTAATACACGTACTTGATAGGACTCATCTCACAATTTTAAACACCAATTTTAATGAGTTAGCTAGAATACTAACATATTTACAAACTCTATGGTTTTAATTAGTTCTACCCATAGTCCATTATTAATCTGATAATTCAAATCCTCAATAGCCCCATCTAAACACAATGATGACAGCTAATTCTTATGTGTTATGTTTAGTTATATATATAAATATGCCATAAAAATGTATATAAAAATTATTAGAAATGTGAATATATATTAATATTTGGTAATTATTAGTAACAAGTATAACTGTGACAAGTGTTTTTGGTGGTACCAAGACAACACCATTAAACGCTATTAAAGGAAGGGATGTTTACAACTTGTTTATTTAGATTGATATGTTATTACATAAGTATCAAAATGTTTATGTTAAGAATAGGGTTGTCATTGAAAGTTGTGGGATTTCTTGGCAAATACCATAATGTAGAAGGCTTAAAGTTAATATGCATGAATGATGCACTAAAAGACTCTTTGTTGGGTCTTAGGGTGTGGTTATTTTAGATGAAGTTGGTCATGTGTTGTCCACTACTGAAACTATGCACGGAATTTTTCACCCTTGATTACTGAATTGATGATTATCTGTAAGGTCGGTGCCTTGGTTAAAGATAAATTAAGGTCACACTAATCTCATATTTGAAGTTGATTCTCTCAATATTAATTATGTCTCTTATTAATAAGATAACTCTCAATTTTGCTTTAGAAAGAGCTCGGTTGATGAGGCAAAATTTATCTTTAAGAGTTTTGGTTCTTGTACCCATTTTAGTAAGAGGGAAGCTAATAGAGTGGCTTATAGTCTAGCTAAGATAGGTTTGGAGAATATTGATTGTTTTATTTAGAAAAGGGATGCTCCAATTATTGTTTGGGATGTTTTATATTTGAAATGTGGTTTTAGGAATGTATCTAATTCTGTTTAACTATGAATGTAACGAGGGTTTTTATTAAAAAAAAAACAGAGTGAGCATATATACTATGTACATTTTATTGTACTCATAATTATATTTAATAATTAAATAATTATAAAATTTTATTTTTGTAGTTTATATAATAATAATAATTTCATTATTATTATTGTAAGTATTATGAGTATTAGTTATTTTTATAGACAAAACATTTATATATAATCTTATGCTTAAGCTTGTTACAAAGTTTTTCAATAATATAAATTTTTCTAAGAAAATTGATATGTAATAGATATCCATAATATCGAAGAAAGTTCAAATTTTAGATATCCATAATTCAAGTATATTTTTCATATTTATCACACATAAAATAACATACATGTTAAGTGTATTTTATATAGATTTTTAATTAGATCAATTCTATGATTGCATGATAAAAATATTAATCTTCTAAAATAAAAGGATTGATCCCACTATAGATTGATATGTAATAGATAAGACTTCAATCCTTCCCTCTTTGCATAAAAAAGAGTATAACTTTATATATATAGGGATTTATCTCCCTTATAGATGAATCGATCCCCCGTGTTACGTAGATATAACTTATTTTTAGGAGGAATCGATACCTCTATTGAAAACTCACTTATTTCAACATTTTGATTGGTTTTTAATCTTAATCAGAAGCCAATTACTTTTAGAATCGTACCACATTTGATATATGGTGTTTTAGCTCTTTAGGTTTTCTATATAGGTCATTCTTCTCTCATAATAAAACACATAACTATTGAATAGATTTTAGGAGCACAAGATTTTATAATGATGTTTCTTTTCTGTATTGCTCTTCTGTGTGTGTGTATGTATGATTATGTTGGTATAAATTTAAGTCTATTTCTTTCATATTTTTCTTATTTGTATAACTTCTCTTTATTAAGATATTGTATATTTAAATCAAATAATTGTATAAGTGATTATGATTATTTGAATTTAATTATTAAATTTTAAAAAGTCATTTTCATTGAATTTGTAATTAATCTACTTGTTATAATATTTGCTAGTTGATTTGATTTAATTGATATATGATTTGAATAATCTTATTAGGATTATTCATCATTAAATTTATTCAATAAAACACACACACTTGTATTTTTTGTACTAATCCTAGTTACAATTGTTTCGTAAACATGTCAGATTGGTGAGGAACTAATTATAACGTTGGTTTAGATACAGTTACGTAAATCTTGAAAATTATAAAAACAAAATAGGATTTGTAAATTATGTACAAAGTTAGATGATATGATAGATCTATGATTTTTTTCTTAAATAATGGTTATAATTTATATTATTTTTATCTAAAAATATTTATAACGTTTGTTTAGATACAGCTACGTAAATCTTGAAAATTATAAAAACAAAATAGGATTTGTAAATTATGTACAAAGTTAGATGATATGATAGATCGATGATTTTTTTCTTAAATAATGGTTATAATCTATATTATTTTTATCTAAAAATATCGTATATTTTTTTTAAATTTTTGTGTTTTACTTATATATACGATTGTATGTCTTGTCGATTCATTTAAGTTACTAATATATAAATTAATAAAATTTAAAAATAATATATTCACCATTTTTTAAACTTATTAGGTCAATTTTGTAAACTTTTTATTACTATTATTGTTGAAAGGAAAAATCTATTTATCATGAATGTGCTGATAAAGTGATGTAATATAGTATTATTGTTAATATATAAATTTTTTTTTAAAAGTAACATACTAGACTTTCACCTTCACACTTCCGTTTATATTGCTCGAGAAAGCATTTACAATTGGAACAATACCCGTACTATTGATAGAATATATATATTCAGTAAAAATATTTCTTAAATCCAGGTAATTTTTACAATTAGCATGAAATGCTAAGATACATCAACGATGGATTTCAACGCCTTCAAATGGCCGCATACGGGTTTAAGATTTGGATGATCTTTTAATAATTTTTTTATTAATCAAATAATAAACACGTACTGTTTCTTCCATACGATTTCAATCCAATTATGGTCAGTTGCTCAAATACCTCTAATTTTCATCGTTTAACATGCTATAACATTAATTTTTAAAAGTACTAATTTTTTTTTTCTCACAAATTTGATGCCTATCTTAACTTATTGTAAAAAAAAACTACTTGTTGAAAAGTTAGGGCGCTTAGCCATAAAAGTTAGAACCCGTATAAATCAAGAGTAAGATTCGTGGAAGTCACCCTAATTTTTACAAAAGAAATATTTTAGTTTTATTACTTTCTATTAAAATATTTTAATCTTATAATTTAAAAATAAAGATACAATTTATTCTTAAAAATTTAAAGATATAGAATTTATATACAATATTTTTAAAACTAAGGTAATATTTTTTAAAAATTATAAAACCAAAATATTTTAATTAAAACTATTCAAATAAACCACTGATTTGTACAAAGAATCAATAAATAAACTGATATATAGTAATAAATCATTTAACAATATTACTTGTATTTTATAGTATAAAAATTTGTATATAGTATTGGAGAATTTTATATCTAATATGTTGCTTGATACAATATAATAAATAATTATTAATTAAAATAATAAAATTTATTTTTTTAATTAACTGTAATAATATTTATGTTATAAATAGATTTTTTGATATTATTTTGATTATTATTTTAATTGTAGTTGGTAAGTCATGGTCAACTGGTAAAATAATACGGCAAGTCAAAAATGAAGCCTTTTGTTGAAATTCATCTTAGACATATCACATAATAATTACATGCGGTTACTTAAAAAAAACGTTGAATTTTAAAATATAAAACTTTTAATTTCTAATAACTAATTTATTAGTTTTAGAATTGAATTTTAAATTTTAAATTTAAAAAAAAAATTGGATTATGTATAATTGTGTATGTTTAAATTATTAATTTTTTAGTTTCTAAGAAAAAATAAAAATTTAATTCTAAAACTAACTTTTTTTGAATTTTCAAAGCTAATTAAATCTAAAAGCTGAATTTCAAAAAAATATATATATATATATAAAAGAGATCCAAATTTACATCTTATTTTTATTCTTTTTAAAATTTGACTTGATTTATTATTAATCAAACTTTAAACTACAGGACATTTCCGACCCAACGACAAGGAAATCTGGTGGATTAACAAAACCTGATCAACTTTGTCATTACCCATTAACCATTAACCATTAACCATGGTTAGGTGTCTAATTAAACTAAGTCCAAAACCATGAAGACCATCTAATCCCACCCACAAATATATTTTATTCAATTAATTAATTTTACTCCATCAAAATTCTATGCTTCACTTTCCAAATTCCAATCTAATATATGTTTATGTTTATCATTTAATCAAACCATACCAACGTTATTATTTTCAAAGCTACTTTTTTCCCACGCTCCTCGATCTTCAGTTTTGTGGAGTACTAATTCACTTATCAAATATATATATAATTTTCCTAGAAGTGTCATATGAAATTCATTTTATAGTAATTATATATGTATTATTTGTCTCTCTACTCATTTCGTGTACTGGCTAGATGTGTACGGTCAAGAATTCTAATTAATTAATTAGAAGCCAATTAATCCACAAACAAATTAATTCGTCCTTGTCTCAATTATTGATATTTGAGTTAATTAATATGTATAAATGTACTGATATGGGTATATGGAGTTCAATTTCAATTATTTTATGTTCATATATATCACAACAATATCTGTATTATTTAATAAATAAAAAACGATATACCATTTGAATAATAAAGTATATATATATATATATATATATATATATATATATATATATATATATATATATAAATATATATATATATATATCTTCAAAACAAATATTTAATTTTCAAAATAAAAAGTTGCTACAGTTTTTCTAATCATATATATAATTAGTATTTTTAACTGTCTTTTCTGTCTAAAAATGTTTTGTTTGAAGATGCATATGATTTTTATTTTTATTTTATGCTGGAAATGAAAGGTTTTCATTATATATAAACTGGAACGTACAGCTATAACGTCAAATTCCTAACCATATCTTTAGTGTATTGATCACTTATGCTATGATGTATATACTAAACTCAAGATAAACATCATTTTACCCTTTACTAAAATAACATACTTTATTTTATTTTTTTATTTTTTTATGGATAAAATATTATATATATATATATTCTACTTGTTTATAATAATAATAATAATAATAATAATAATAATAATAATACATGCATTTGTCTAATAGTACTTGTAGTGGTTATACTATCATGATAAATTCAAGAGTTTTTAGAGTTGGTCATGTACTTGTATTGGTTATACTTATATATATATAGTGTCTGACTACCATCAATCCAAGTTTACAGCGTTCTCTATATATTTTCTTTTGGTAGGAAGAGAAGTTATTGATTAAATTAATACAGTAGTTTATAGCTAATTAATTAATATAAGTGAGAGATAATTGTGAGAAATATAAACTTTATATATATATCCTTTGTCTCTGTTACATTTTTATCTGTGGTGATTCATTTGGACTAACACTGAACTTAACAACCAATTACACAAACTTCTATTTAATTTATTTTAAAATAATTATACTATTTACTATTTATATTTAAACATAAATTTTAAATCTTTTATATTTTTAAGTGAATTACACGCCGATAAACTTCATATGTTGTTTAATATTAAATAAATGATACGAAATTATTATAACTTAAATTATTTTTATTATAATTGGTTTTTATTAATAAAAAAATTATTAAAAAATAATGATATTAAAATTTAATTAATTATTTGATTATAAAATAATTTTATTGTGATAATAAGAAAATAATTATAATAACACCATTATGTTAAATAAATATAGTTAAATCATTTTTATTTTCACGCTAGGAAGAACAAATTCGCGTATATTACACGCTCAAAAGTTTGGGAGTGATGATTAAATAATAAGCTTTTCCAATAACTCATCTTCCACTTTTTACTCCTCCTAATTAAAAAGAAAATTCCAACCAATTATTATATTAACAACATGTATTAAAACTTTGAATTTTTTTATACTAGTCATGTTCTTGCATAAATGATGTAATTTGATATTTCTAATCTTAACCTTATTTGTATTTTAATCAAGATAAATTCCTTATATGTAGAGAAATTAAATCTTAAATAAAAAAAATATTATAAAATCACTCGGTTAGTCAAATAGTTTTATTTTTAATCTCTTAAAAATATTTTTTTAGATTATAAAAAAGAAACATATATACAATATTTTTTAACCTATAAAACAATATATATATATATATATATATATATATATATATATATATATATATATATATATTTTAATGTAAAACTAAACTTTTGTGTTATTAGATAAAATGACTGCGTTTTGAGTCTCTCTCTCTCTCTCCACCCTTTCCTTCCTTTAACTTTCTTTCTCTGCACTCGGTCCTTGTTCTTCTCTTTATCCCTTTTGTTTTTGTAATCTTAAAACCCTGTTTTTCTAATCCTAAACTTCGAGTTCCGCAGCTCTAGCTGTCTATCTCTGTGTGTCTCACAATCCCCACTACTTCTCCATCTTTCCCAATCTTTAACAATATATTTCTCACTTCCATTAATCCATAAAATAAACAAAAGCACCGAAACAAAACAGTTTTTTTAAAAAAATTAATTAAACCTAGTTTTTAATATTTTTATATAATTTTTATTTTAAATAATTTCTTCCTTGTTTTCTGTTTTCTATCTTTCTTTTTATGTACAATATCCATGGCTGGTTTGGATTTAGGTTACATTCATCAGCTTCACAGCCACGACTTGCACCTTCAAAGATCACAACAAAACGAATCCGAAGATGACACCAACAACAACAACAACCGGGGTTCGGGTCAATTCTCGGGCGGAGATATGGTGGGTCGTCGGCCCAGAGGCCGACCACCAGGTTCCAAAAATAAGCCAAAACCACCAGTAATCATAACAAGAGAAAGTGCAAACACACTAAGAGCACATATTCTAGAAGTTGGTAATGGTTGTGATGTTTTTGAAAGTGTAGCAAACTACGCAAGGCGTAGACAAAGAGGGATCTGTATTTTGAGTGGAAGTGGGACTGTAACGAATGTAAGCTTAAGACAACCAACAGGAGCAGGAGCAGTAGTAACACTTAATGGAAGGTTCGAGATATTATCGCTTTCAGGTTCATTTTTACCACCACCAGCACCACCAGGAGCGACAAGCTTAACAATATTCTTATCAGGTGGACAAGGTCAAGTTGTTGGTGGTAGTGTTGTGGGTGAGTTAACAGCTGCTGGTCCTGTAATCGTTATTGCTGCCTCTTTTACAAATGTTGCTTATGAACGATTGCCTCTTGATGAAGCTCAAGAGGAACAACTGCAAATTCATCACCCTCCTAATTCTAATCCACTTCCTGATCCATCTTCTGGACTTCCTTTCTTTAATTTGCCGCTTAATATGCAAAATGTTCAGTTACCTCCAGTTGAAGCTAATTGGGGCGCTAATTCTGGGGGTCGTACTCCACCTTTTTGAAGAAACTCCTATTTGGCCTGCTTTTGTTTCCAAAGCTGATTGGATTAGATGGGTTTAATTACTGGGATTACTTTTCCTATTCAAAGGTCAGATCAAAATTTCATCAATCATATCTATATATATAATCTGACCGTCTTAATTTCTTCTGCTACGTACTGTATGTTGATGTTAATGTTTAATTTCTAGCTTGTTAATTAAGTACTCTTTGGATTATTATGAATGCTGGTCTCTGATCATTGGAGCAAACTGTTACTTATTGACTTATTCTTATATGTTATAGGACTGGCAGTCACGGAACTTGAGGTGTTTCTAACATATCAACTTGCTCTTAAATTTGACGTTGTTCTTTCTTTCTTTTTTTTCCTTATTTGATTTATCTTAATTTAAGTAACATGTCTACTAAAAAAGAGATTTAATATGTTTTGTTTTGTCATCAGCAAATGTTTTTTTCAATTCATTATAATAAGTGTTTTAGTAAATCTTGTAAGAGGTGTGGGGAAAATGAAATCTTTACCTAAAACTATGCATTGTTTTTATGAAAGTATAAATACAACTCTAAGCATTAACAAGGAACAAGGGTTTTCTTTAATGTCAATTAAAGCTGACTTCCTTAATTTTCTTCTTTTTGTAATTGAAGTACTACTTCCAAAGCATATATATATATATATAGTTTTGTGTATTTAGCCATATATCAAATAAGAATTTTGATGTCTGTTTGTCCTTAGCTAATTCATTTCTTAAATTTTTGTTAACTTCTCTTTAGATTATCATATGAGTTTAGATAATACATATAGATGAATTATTCGATACTTATAAAGTATACAATCACTTGTATTCTAAGTCAATAAAACTTAAGATGAGTATAATATTTTTTAAAAAAATAAAAATAAAAACCCAACCCAACCCAACCCAACCCAACCCAATAAAAGATTGAAAGAGAAGAAAATTTTACTGATGAGTAATAGATTTCAAGAATAATGAATAATAACTCAATCTGGCCTGCCGACTGATAAAATTGCCTCCTGTATTTGCCACATATTATTTGTTTTAAATTATTAATGGAAATTTTAATTTAGGATGAAGTAGTTAATTAGGTGTGTTATTAGCTAGCATATCTATTTTATAATTCTTTTTTAAATACTACTTGAGTACCAAAAAGTGGGTACCCTTGAGAAGAGACATAGAGTCATAACTTTTAACTCACACTCATATTGCCAACCTAACCCCCTTCTCACTCTTAGCTTCTTCTTTTTTTTATTTCTTTTTTTTTTTTCGGCTTTCTTCCTCTAACGCTTTAGGAGTATATATACTCCCGAAGTAAGTAAGAAATGCTCCTGCTTTATAAGTAATATTGTTTGCAACTTTAAATCCTTCTGGATCCTTGAGACTGCACACATTGATTAGAGAGATTATTAGTCATCATTATTAAAGTAGTTAAGCTTAATATTGACCTAATTCTTCATATTTTAAAGTAGTTAAGCTTAATATTGAATCCAGCAATGTAGAAGAGATACTATGCCTCAGAAGGTAGTTACTAATATAGCTAGTTGTCAGCAAATTAACTGAGTTTTATTTGTTGTATATATGCTTTCTTTTTCTGAGAACGTAAATTTTATGCTTTAATCATTAATTGGTGCTCGTTCTAGGGAGAGTTCCATAGGGCATAAAAGTCACGCGCACAAATTAGAATTATTTTGTTAAATTTAAGCTGGTTAATTTAGGCTTTACTATTTCAAAATTAATGTGGATCAGACGTTCATTTTTAAGTTAATTACATTTGTTAATTTTTTTTTCCTCTCATTTTTATGTCTAAATATTTATGGAATGCCAATTTTGCCTATTAGAGCCCTTCATAAATTGAACTCCGGTGCTTACAAGTTTGTAGATGTTACTGATCGATGAATCTTATTAGTTATATAATGTTGGAAGCTTTAATTATATATGAGTCGCTATAATAACATAATTTATGGGATAATAGTTGTATAAATATAAATAGTAAAATTTCATCACTTTTAATGTCAAAATATCAACCCGAAGATAGTAATATTCATTATGTGGAACAATACCTGTTACATATCAATATAGGTTTTTGTTTTTTATAGAATCCATCATTTTGTAATTTAAATATATTTTATTATATTGTATTCTACGAAAATCATTTATCTTATTTATTTTCGTGAAAGCCCATTTAATTTTAATTTTTTTTAGAGTGAGTTTTTGAGGTTTTTGGCTCAATTTTTGATACTTTGTGAAAGTATATAAGACATGTAAGTCTTTGAATTCAAAAAGTTGAATGATAGCTTAGCTAGTTTACGGCCATGATTTGAATTCTAAACGTTAAGGCTTTTAGGCTAATCAATAGAAATTAATTTAATAAGGGGTAGCAATATATATACAGAGAGAGGGGATAAAGGGTACCCGTATTACACTAATTATGTTAAAAATGTAAGTTGGATAATTCTGTTAATTATGAAAAAATATATTAAAAGGATAAAAATTTAAAAAATGTTAGAATTGTATCTAAGGGTGCAGTTTCAACATAAGTAAAATTAATATATAACGGTTAATTCGTACGTTTACATCGGAATGAGATATACTCCACTTTGGTATATAACTACAAGTTTAGCTAGTTTACGGTCATGATTTGACAATTCAGAGAGACCTTACGGCTATGCTTTTAGGGAGAAATCTCAAAACGTATCATGACATTTAAATAGTGTTCATCCGTTATAAGCAAATCATTTCTTAGCTTCTTAAACAATGTAGAATATGTATATGTATATTGCATCAAAAATGATAATTTTTACTCTCAAAATTAGAAATCTTGATAATTAGAAGAAATTAACTCCCAATATCACACTACTATGAATGTTGGATATTATAGATCCTTTTTAAGCTTAATACGGGACAAAATTAGAAAAAAAAAATAGTTTATTTTGTTTAGAATTTTACTAGAATAATAGCTTATTTTTTTTAGAGTTTTAATTTTTATGTACTATTAGAGTCTCACATAGAAACCTTTATTTAGAGTTTTTTTTTGTGTATTACTAGAGTTTCACATAGAAACTTTATGAACTATTCTAAGAATTTTTCAACTATAAATAATTAGACTCTATGTTTATATAAGACATTCTACAAAACAATCAACTTAGTAATATTAAAAAAATTATGTTCTTTTTTTTTTTCTCTCATTCCTAATTTTTAGAAATAGTTATTCTTTCTTCTTTATTCCGTTTGAAAGTTGAAGTAATATTATTTATAAGATAAAAGAATATTTTTAGACTAACCCTACTCTAAAGTTTTTATAATTAGGCTTGTTTTATTTTAGATTTGTTAAAATACTTACTTAGATAATAATTTTCGTGTTTGTTCATAACACAAATATATGATCCTTTTGATAGAAAATGAATATGATTAGTTTATATTTTTCTTATTTTTTAAATATTTTCATATTATTTGTACATTTGTGTTTACATAGAAGAATAGACTCCATGTAGAAGGCTCTCTATCTCAAGAACTATTGATGTACTTGAGAGCTTAAGAAGAATAGGTTCCATGTAGAAGGCTCTCTATCTCAAGAAGTATTGATGTCCTTGAGAAGCTGTTTGGTCCTAGTTATTCATATGACTGTTCGTCAGTCGAACATGGGGACTATGTTTTGGATGAAAATTTCAACGCTTGTGCAAAAGTTAGATTGTTTTTTAGATGCTTTTTACATGGAAGACACACTCAGATTGGCTAGATTACAATAACATGGAGATGGGAATGAATTGTTCTTTCTTGACCTTGAAATTATCAAGTGATTATGTCCCTGTCAGAACAGCACTGAGAATTAAGGATGTCTGATTTTAAGCGGTAAATGATTATTTTGCCCCTGTTATAAAATACACTTTTTTTCTCGCACGATATATATTTTTTTTAATTTTTGTCCTTTTATTACAATTTTTCACGGTTAATGAATTTATAACACCCACCTAATAATTAATAATTTTTTGTATAATTTTAACGTAATTAATACTCTTCTACTAGCCATATATATATATATATATATATATATATATATATATAATGAATAACTCACTTGTTTTTTACGATTTAATTTATTATTTAATTGATAAAGAAAATAAGATTTTATGTAATAAATTTGAAAAAAATATTATTTATATTAATTAAAATTAATAACATTATATAAAAAAATAAGTAACTATAATATAAAAAATTATCAATATTTTAACTACTAATATTTATTACTTAATTGATAAAAAAATAAGACTTAAAATAATTAATCAAAAAATAATTATTATTTATGTTATTTAAAATAAATAAATTTGTATAAAAAAATAACGATTACTTTTAATCTAAATAATTATTAATATTTTAAGTATTAATAGTTTATTACTTAATTTATATTACTTGATTAATAAAAAATAAGACTATGTTAATTAAGCAAAAAAATGGTAATTACTTGTGTGACTTAAAGATAAATAACTTTGTATAAAAATAAGTAATTGTAATAATATAAATATTAATAATTTATAAAAAAAAATAAGACAATATAATTGACCAAAAAAAAGATTTTATGTCACTTAACATTTTATAAAATAAAAAAAATTATAATCTAACTTCAATATTTTAATTATTAATAATTTATTACTTAATATATATTATTTAATTGATAAAAAGAAGACTTAAGATAATTAACCAAAAAAATATTTATATTACTTAGAATAAATAACCTTTTGAAAAAATAACATAAATAATTGTGAGCTATATATTGTTAATATTAATTACTAATAGTTTATAAATAATTAATAATAATAGTAATCATTACTAATATTTGGATAATTTTGTACAAAATTTTACACCATGTGATTTAAACATTTACATATATTACTAGATAAGTTAAGCTTATATGTTTTTTACATATTAATTTATTAATTAATTGATAAAAAAAATTAAGATGATAAATTAAGAAAAAATTATTCATATTAATTAAGATAAATAATTTTGTAAAAATAAGTAATTGGAATTTAAAAAATTATCTATATTATTAAAATAAATATCCTTTTATGAGAAAAGATAATAGTTTTAAGGAAAAATTACTAGAAAACTTCCTTAGTTTTTCAAAACTTATAAAAATATCCTTTAATTTTAAAAAACTGACAATTATAACCCTTAATTATTGTTTTATTATACAATCATCCCCCAAATTTCTTAACCTTTATCAACTTTTTTACAAATACCTTCCTTGAAATTTTTTGAAATAGTGAGAAGAATGGGTGTGATTGTTATTTTTTAAACATGCAAGGTTTTTCATTGTTTCATGAAACTTGAAGTGAGTTATTCGTAATCAACCCTAATTTTAATATTGATAATTATTAATATTTTAACTACTAATAATTTATTACTTTTTTGATAAAAAATAAGATAGTAAACGATAAACATAAAAATCATAATTATTTATATTATTTAATATAAATAATATTATATAAAATATAATAATTATATATTGAATTTTTTTAATAATTTACCTATTAATAATATACTACTTATAAAAAACTTAAGATAATTAAGCAAAAAAATCATAATTAATTATGTTACTTAAGATAAATAAACCTGTATGAAAAAAATAATTTAATCTTGATAATTGTAAAATATTTTAGATTCAAATAATTTATTACTTAATTGAGAAAAATTAAATAAGACATGATAAGTAACTAAAAATTGATAATTTTTTATGTTATTTAAGATAAATAACTTTGTATAGAAAAGATAAATAATTACAATCTAATAATTGTCAATATTTTAACAACTCATAAATTATTAATTAATTTATATTACTTGATTGATAATGAAAGACTTAAGATAATATTATGAATAAGTGATTATAGTGTATGTTATTTAAAATAAGTAATCTTGTATAAAAAAAATAATCTAGATATTATCAATATTTTAATTGTTAATAATTTATTATTTAATTTTTTTAAAAATATAAATCTTAATTAAATTATACAATAACGAAGGATAATAGTAATTATTACTATAAAATATTTGAAAAATTTTATTTAAAAATTTATAAGATATGATTTAAACATTTAGATAAAGTGTAGATAGATATATATCATATTAAATGAGGCAAACTAGCATAATGGGATATACAAATACCAATGTTTAGAATTTAATTTAAGCTCTTTACAATAAAAAAAACGAATGTAATTTAATTTTAAGGTTACGTAGCTAACTTGAGTATGTAAGTTGTATAGTTATTTTAAAAAAAAGAATTTAATTTCAATTATTCATATTTTACAAAATATTTTGGTGTATTATACCAAAATTGTTTTTAAATTTTCATTCATTTCACGTCAAATATGAAAATTCTTTTTATTTAAATTTTTTTTGCAAACAAATGTAATAAAATGGAATTGGTTACCAGGGTATGTAAATTTTCTTGATGATCATGTATCAGAAAATGAGAACAAATTGAAGAAAACATTACAAAACACCTCAAACTATCTTGTTGAGGCAAAAAGTGGCAACTTAAACACTTCACCATATCCCAAGCAACACTGTTGCCCAATTGGGAGCTTAAGACAACGGTCATATTTGCTATTTCTTAGAATGCTACTTTCTAGCAACACCCATCATACAAAACAGCATAAGACCAAGCTAGCTGTACATTTTAAAACCATTCCATATTGGTAAACAATGACAATACTCAAAACTAAAGAAAAATCCGCAAAAGCGTCATCAAAGGACCATAAACTAAAAAAAAACAAGGAAAAACAAACATGTAGCTAGAAAGAAGAAGAAAACAAAATAAAAACATATCAGTCCTCTCGCCAAGGCGACACATTTTCACAATGACTCGAGCCCTTGAAATAAACTAAAGCATTAGTGCCAATATGTAGGCTGGAAACATCCTCAAGCTCCCTGGATACTTTCTAATTACTAGCTACCACAAATGTTCTGATTCTTGGCAAGCACAACATCAAGCCTTTATCATTCTTACCCCAAGAAAAGCAGTACTTTTAGCTTGAACAAGTTTTTCAATAGTAACATCCAAGACCTCCACACTCGTTATAATTAATACCCACAGAGCCCACTGAGAGCCACCCTTCATTCCATTAAGCCTTCCACAAATCAAACAATATCAAGAAACGTACAATAGCAAATAAAGCAAACAATCTATTGAAATGGAGCTGTGATAAGCTAAGGCAAAGAATGATCGATGATGAGGCTATGGTCAACCAAAGCACACCAACAACAGAATGACAACAAAACCAAACAACACAAGCTAGGCCAACTACTGGTAGTATGAGATCCAAAGAGAAACACCTCTTAGCTGGGCTCACTAACTGCACCAATTAGCTCGCAAAATCATAACTAAACTCAAAAGCATCAAAACTTCAGAACATATGGATGACTATCACTCTAATCAAAACAATAACATTCCCCCGAATCGAGATTGCAATGGAGAAACTCTCAATGATCATCACACAAAAATGCAGAGCAAAACCTAAAATCTGAAGTTGTCACATCTCAAATCAAGGAAGCTTTAATAAGAACAGAAATGAAAGTGATCGCAATTCTAAAGGATTGACGAACTTACGTGATAAATGTGCCGGTTAATATTATTATCAGAAAAAAATGTAATAATATATGTTAGTTTAACATTACATTTAGTATTGTATGAGGTGACTCTATTTAAAAAGTATTTTTTTCTTTTCTATCTCTAACTACCTTTAAACATACATTCAAAAATATTTTCTATACATGCATTCAAAAACAAAATAGTTATCAAAATTACAAGAACCCTAACAACTAACTATCATCAAAATACTGGCAAATCATGTTATGTTTTCAAGAAAAATTTTGAACCGTATATTGATTTTGAATATGTGTTCAAATAAGTTTTATATTTGATCACCTGTTTAATTTTGTAAATTAACAATAATATCAAAAATAAAAAATCCTAACAATAATTGGGTTAAAAAATTGCCAGTTTTAATTTTAAAGTTTTTAATTAGCTACTACAAGATTGTTTCAATGTATTATTGTCAATGATATATTTAACAACTTTAATTTATTCTCCCGTCAATTTAAATGTTCCAAGGCTAATTAATTAAGAAAGTTGATCACCTTGCATTCCCTAGTAATATGTAAATAACAAGCTACAATTTAACGAAGAAAATTCTCTCATATATTTTGTTCTTTTTTAAATAGAAAATGAGAAATATGAACAATAATTTGTGTTCGAATCCTTATTAGAGCACAGTTAATTTAAGAATTTGCTAAAGCTAGTGATGATCATGGATCAAAATATCAATATATTCAAGGTATATCCACATATAAAATAGTACAAATTAAAAAAAAACAATCGCCAATACATAGAGTAATTTTTTTATCTATTATTATATAAAATTTATAAACATTTGGTTTTTAAGTTTTTAAGTACTTGGATGACTTATTGAGACAGTATAATAAGGATAATAATAATAATATATTCTTATTATTATTAGGGAAGATCCTTGCACTTTCTGGTTTCATAAATTTTAATAATTATGCAACCCTTTTACCTAATGTAAAGGCAATTAATATACCTAAATATAAATAGCTAACAATTAAAAAAATTAGTTTTTAACTCTGGTATGACATAATATTATAGCATAAGTAAAAACTTATAATCATAATTAATGTTTAGAAGAGACATCACGCATAAACTCAATAGTAAAAATAAAAAATTATAGTATCATGACTATAATAAAATTTATGAATTTTTAAATCAAGTTATTATAAAAAATATGAAAAAAGGTTATGATTGATATTTTAAAAATTTATTTTTTTTTTAATATTATACCACAATTGTTATATGTCATATGTGATATTTTATCCAATTAAAATACAAATTCAAAACTACATAAATTAAATTGTAACAAAATTAAATAATATAGATTAATATCCATGTAGATGGAAAAAAATTAAAGAAATTAAACAACATAAATTATAAATTATAATAAACATGTAAAAAAAATTCAAGCATGTAAAAGAAAAATAAATAAGATCAAAATTATATGATATAAATAATAATGAATATTGATATAATTATACGTGGTGTAACACAAAATAGTTAAATTAGTTAAATTATATGTAAGGTAAAATTTAAGAAAGAACTAAGAACACTAAACTAGTAAAATTTAAGAAAAATAATAAAATTACATCTTTAAAACTTGTAACCATAAAAATAATACTCATTATGTCAAGTTCGTATATTTTTAACATTAAAAGAAAGCCTCATATTGTTTAATTTGAACTAGTGCTATTTAAATTTGTTCGATGTTAAATTTTATTTAATTGAACTCATTCAATATTATTAGGTGTTATTTTTATTATTATATATAAATTTTAAGTGTTATTTAAGGTAAGTTTTCTAAAATTTATGAGAATATGTTAAAACTTTCATTATTGTAATAGAGTCCAATTACTTAAAATTATATAATAGTTTAATAAAAATGAAAAATATACTATAAATATAAATAAATACGTAATATAATAAAAAAAATATTCAAATAATAAATCTAAAAGGAGATAATATTATATATTTTTATAAAATAAATATATCATTTATAAATAAAACTAATGAAATTTTTTTGTCAAAAAGTTGAGGAGGGCACCTGAACGACGTGGCTCCGTGCCTAGATAAGAACATAACCTTGGTTTAAACATTCTTTTAACTCCAAAAATTTAAATATTTAATGAACTCTTTTATTTCACTTATACTTCATTTAAATTCTATTTACACTTTATGGATCATTTAAAAATTATTTACTATATATTCACTTGAAGGGATTATGTCTACGTAAAATATTTACTTAATCTACTAGCAGAACTCATTACTCTTGTCTAGTTAGCTCACAAATAACATCTTTCATTAATAATAGCTTATTATTTCAAGAAAAGTTTTTTTTTTTTTAAATATGTCTATTAAATGATGGAGAAGTTAAAGGTTTAAATATAACATAAAATAACATAATTAATGCACACTTAATATGACCTCTCTTCTCTTTTTAGTAGAGAACTGTCACTTGAATTATTATTAAATACTAATTTTCTTATATTAGCGAGAAGTAAGTGGCTTTCTCAAAGTAGCTTTCTAAAAGATATATTAATATAATGGACTTATTTGCTGCATGCGCTTGTAAGTAATTACATTTTTGGTCTAAGCTGTGAAGCTGATGGCATCATAGTTTCTTTCTAACTTTTTTACGTGATTTGCGAGTAGTGTTTTCAGATCTAACATTAATTTTATACATACATAAATATAAGATAAAAAGTACTAGAATGATATTAATTACGTTAAAAATATACAAAAATATATTAATTTTTAATATTATAAATCTATTAACTATAAAAAAATATATAAAAATGACACAAATATTTAAAAAAATATTATATTTGTATAATGTGAGAGAGAATGTGTATTTTTATTAGGGATAAAATTATTATTTTAATCTACAAAATAAAAATCCCTAACTCAATTATGTTGTTCATCCTTCCCAACTTTATTCTTTGTTAAAAATCCAAAATTTATATAAGACGAAGACAAAAAATATTATATGTTTCAATAAAATTCTCTTATTGTTAGATAAAAAAGTTGAGAGGAACAAAAAATTGAACTAATTAAGATTTTAAAAATTTTGATTTTGGGAGTTAAAATGATCATTTTTTTATTTTTATTTTTGTTAAAAATGTACACTCTCATATATATAGACATGATTTTTTTTTGGTTGATAAAACTAAGCGGTCATGGTGATACACCATGCCTTCATAAATAGGGAGCACAACAGTAATGATGACAGAGTAACTCCAGCTACTTTCATGCTTATGTCTATATATTCTTATATAATAGTTGTTTGATCTTAGTGACTATTAGGTAACTAGATGCATTTTATGATTTTGATTTAAAATATTCTTTCATCTCATATCTTATTTGATATTTTTAATATATTTATGATGTAATATTATCTCATTTAATTTAAATAATATATTATCATTTATTATATTTTTTTATTTTTATATTTATACCTCTCTTATTTAGTTTCATTACGAATAAATAAGATATCTTAATTAATACTGTTTTATTATCATCTCATTTTATTAAAATTAAATGAAATAAGTTAAGATAGATTTTAAAAATTAATAGATTATCTCGTTAGATTCACTACTATAAAGATAACACATTTAATACATTGGTACCCATATGTTCCTTCTTATTAAAAGATTTTGTTTAATGAACCAATTTAAATATTATTACCCCTTCTATCCTTCTTAAATAGTAACTTAGTTTTTTTATTTAAAATATTATTTTAGTATTTTTTACTAAGGATTTTTTTTGACAATTAACAAGAGTTAAAAAAAGTGAAAATTTTTTTGTTAATTTTCTTGAACTTTTTTTTCCTATTAGCAATAATACTACAAATATTTTTTTCGTTGTCCCTATCATATAGTTATAAAAAATATTTTCATCATGTCTCGCTAAAATTATTGAAATGTTATCATTTTTAGTAACGGTAGAAATTTAATATTTTTTTTCATAACTTTTAATAGAAAATGTTGAACTCAAGTTTTAACAAAAAAAAAAATCATTTTTTCAACTCTAGTTAATTTTCATATAGAAAAAAATCCTTCGTTAAAAAAACAAAAGAGTATTTTGGGTTAAAAAATTTAATTATTATTAAAAAAATAACAAAAATTATATCAATACTTAATTTAGGTTACTAAAACGAAATCCTTTAATAATATATGAAAACCTTGAGAAAATGCATTAAGAATAAAGAGAGATGTATACATATGATACTGTCCAAAGATGTTCTGAGCAGCACTTATAACGTCTAAACTAGTATGTAAGCTTTTTATGTTAACTAATGAGTAAAGAGTAAATAATTAATAATTATTTCAACTGGAATTTATAATATTGAGTTTAAATTAATATTTAATAAAAAAAATTATTTTGATATATTATTATTATTATTATTATTATAGATATAATTAAATTTAATAAAAAATATTACGTAATCGTGATATAATTATATATATAATCATATTTAATAAGCTAATAGATTAACATCAATCCTGTCAGGTCTATTTTAGAGGGGAGCATGATATCGGACACGTGTTTAATTTTAACATTTAATAAATATATTTTTAAATATAATATTTATAAAATTATAAGTAAATTATATATATATAATAAAATTATGTTTCATGTTAATTTTAAAATTTAATATATAAAAAAATTAATAATTTAATATATATATTAAAATAACATATAATATTTATTTAATTAAAAATAAAAAATCTTTGTGATCGTTATAACTTAAAGTAAAGGTTGATAAATAAAAAGCTTTTTGTGTGGAGCACAAAACATCGGAAACCATATAAAGCAAAACAGTAAATTTAATAAAAGATAATATAATAGGCACCTATTCTACAACTTTTTGGACTTTGTTGATACGAAAACGACAATTTATGGATTTCTATTTTTGATTATATCGTTTAAGCCATCTAATTTTGACATATGTCATCCATATTCATATCAAAATTATTTACCGGAAGTAGCCAAATTTCAATCGAGTTAACAAATATATATATATATATATTTGAATAGTTATTTTTATTACTTAAATAATTTTTTGTATTCAAATTATTCCAACTTTTTAATTTTAAATATTAATTTTTAAAAATGTAGATAACCATCTACTACCAAAAAAAAATCTTAATTTAAATATTATCAACACATACTTATTAATAACATTGTGTGATTCAATTAGATATACATAAAATATGAATTTGATTTTTTTAAAATAATAAAAATATATAAATAATATTATTTTTATGTTTATAAATTTTAAAAATATTGATTTTGATATTTTTTCTAGTGTAAATGAAAATTTAAATATTTGTGTATAAAAAGAATTATCTTTAACTTTTAAAAAGTTAATAAATTAATAATAAAGCTGATAATATATATACTTGCATTGATAATGTTGTCGTTATCGTAAAGTATAGTCTTTTTCATATATAGGTTGGAGGGTTGGAGCTCAACGACTTAAATTATAATAAGCCTTTGATTGCTTATCTCTTAAAATATTAAATTGAAATATTTTTTTAATAGATTAGATTAATTAACTGTGATATTTCTTCCCATAAAATGTCTACTTTCAAAAGATATACCCACACTTTTTGTAGGATAAGATCTTAAGAGTTTAAAATTACATTAGTGATAAATATTATATAGATTATTAACTCCACTGTGTATGTAATTTAATGAAACCATTAATTATTTGTTTTTTTCATGTTAATAAAGATAGAAAGTTAAGATTCTTCATTTGGGCTAAGGAGGGTTGTGTTTGAGAAAACCAGTACAATTAATGTTACCCAACCTTTTAAATATAGTGTAAATAGTATTTTTGACATTATGAAAATATTTAATAAAAATTAAATTAAATGTATGAAGGTAAATAAAATTGAGAATCAGTTCCACCACAAAAACAGATAAAGCTTGCAGATGGGCCAAACCCATTTGGGCCTAGAGTATGATTATATTGGGTGGTTTTAAACTTTCATTTCACTGGTTGAGAGCTCTTGAATCAACGCAAATTTATTATTTAATCATTTTCCAATTTTGATATAATCTTTGTTTTTAACTATATAATTAATTTATATTTAAACCTAACACATTTTCAACAATAAAACTAATTTGAACAATATTTAAAAGTAGTATAAACGATCCAAAACTTTTCACTAAGGTATAATATGATTTATCTATGTTCATATGTTGCTAGAGTTGTTGGAACTCCAAAAACTTTTGTATTTTTAAAAGTATTTACCAAAAGAAAATAAATCTAAAAATGTGTTCAAAAATAGTAATGGGTTCAACAAAAGCAACCCTTGAAGGACATACAATTTTAACAATTTTTTTTCAATTCAAATCAAATGAATCGTAAAATTATTAAATCATTTAAATATTAAACTCATGCTCTATATCTTCTTACTTTTTTGAGTCTTCCAATCTAAAAACTATATGGTAATATAAAATTTTAATGCATTAAATGTAGAATAATAAAGTTTTTAAGAAAAAAAAAATTTGTTTAATATTCAAAATAAAAATAAATGAATAATATATAAATCAAAAAAATTAAAATATATCTTATTATTAAATTTACCATAAGAATTATAACAACCGATCTTTTTATTCTCTATCTAAGCTTGTTCTTCATTATTAAAACTATAAATTTTTAATAAAATTTGATTTTTGATAATTTGAGTTTTTTAAATTTTAAACCAAAAAAAAACTTTGAATAAAAATATTAAATATAGATTTATTTCTTGAAAATAAACTTGTGAAATAGAACAAAACATGTCCAATATTAACATAAATTAAATTTAAGTAAACAATTATTACATTAGATCTACATTTATATAGAATGAAATAAATTATAGATTAACGTCATGATATTTATTAAAAACCAAAATAAATATTGATTTATTTAATAGAAATAAAAAAAAATTACGAACTTCCTCTCCTGCAAAAATACGAAAGAATAAAAGATAACTAAATTTTTACAAGCTTTTAAAAGGTAAAATATTGATAAATGTAGAATATAATTGAAAAGTGATAAAACCAAATAAGTCAACTTTAATATATATATATATATGAGTAGTACGAGTTTAAGAGTAGCATAACGATCAAATTAGAGAAATTATGTTGGAATATTAGTCAAAATAATTTTTGACACTAAATGAGCAAAGAAAATATGAATATAAAATGTCATTATGCTGATAGATTTAGAGATAAAATAACATCTAATTGTTTTTGGAATTTATACATCATCATCATAGATTAGGTAATTTGGTAACTTTTTCAAGATAAAGGAAAAGAAATGTCATATTAGCCTCAAAATCAAATTCAATATGCTGTTGTTGAGTTTGGTCCGGGCATCAGTCTAGATGTCCTCTTCTACTATTCTACCAAAATTAACTTCAAAAATAGTAGGAGATATATCTTTATTTTCAAAATAGTTTTTTCGATATTTTTTTTCTACTAAATTAATATTTTAAGAAGAAAAAAAATCTAATTTCACAGTATTTATTTTTTAATTAAATACTTTTAATGTTCGAACCCTTTTAAAATAAAAATAGTTATAACATTACATTATAAATTATTTTTATCTTCATTTCCAAGTCAAAATAAATTACAAAGTCACTATACAAAATACATCTTCAAGCATTAAAACAACCTATGATATTATTACATAGAAACTGTGATTAAGTGTTCACACCAAACCCTTAATAAAATCACCGCTTATTTAAATAATTTAATATATTTTTATGGTGAAATTTTATATGTTATTAATAACAAATATATTTATATAATAATATTCATCATTTTAATTATTTTTAATCACCTATTTATTATAAAACATAAATTTGACGAGTGAATTTGACTATAGGCTCTCCTCTGTGAAATATGCGAAAAAATTCTTCCTTTCCATCTGTTTTTATTTCAAAATTAATGAAATCTATGTTTCAAATTTACTAATTTGTCAGACTATATCATCGTTGAACTTTTAAGCCCAGAAACAAAAACCAGAAAAAAAGGAGTAAAGTATGAACACCTTTCAGCTACTTACTGCTTTATTGTGCCATTATTAAAAAAAAAAAAACACACACACACATTACAATTTTGTTTCTGTTTCATTTTCATTACCAATAAATACCCTTTTTCTAAAAAAATTGTACTTGATCAATGACTATAATGATAATAAGAAGCACAATAAATTAATAAAATTCTGTGAGTTATTTGATAGAATAATAATTGATTCGTTCCTTTACATAAAGTATTGAAATTTAAAAAAAAATCAGTAAAAACAGAGTACCTCTGTTTCGTTGTCTCTAATTATCTTGAGCATAGAAATCAATGATCTCCTCAAGATTGAGATTAAATAAAGAAGAAGAATCATTATACAAGAGCCACAACATATGCTCAAACAAAATTGAATCAACATCAACAAAAACCACTCTCTCCATTCCACTGCTATCATCAAAACTCTGTTTTCTGCTGTTACTGTTTAGGATCTTGATCAGAGCTCGAAATGGGTTTTCTTGTAAGACAAAAGGGTCGACCAAAAACTCCTTTTTTTCTTTTCCAACAACAACGGTCACTAGATTTTGAAGCTCCCCAAAATCACTATCTTCAGTTAGAGGCCTATAGCCTAGTCGTGAACCCAACCCACTCTTTCTCAGAATTGAAGAAACCGGCAAAACCAAGCAATCCATGACCAAAAACTACCAAACTAGCAGCAATATGCTATATTTGATATATAAGTATTTAGTATAAGGAAGAGTCGAGGTATTAAAAATAGATTAAGGTTTGAGTCTTATGTTAGTATGTGGGAGCGTCTGTTCTATAGTTTTTATACATAACAAAGGAGGTTTCTTGTGTTTTGAGTAAATGGGTATTCTGAAAACTTTGTTTGAGGGTGAAAGCGAAGGAAATTAAATGTAGAATTGCTTGTGACAAGCTCAGATAAAGATTGAATTGGCCAGCTAACGGCTAGAGAGATAGACGAGTATTTTTTCTCTTTTATTTTCGATTAAAACTTATTTGATTTTTATTTATTGGTGGAGTTCATTGCGCTGATATTAATATCATCATGTGGACTGGATTTGCTCGCAGAAATAGCCGTTCGAGTATTGAAAAAGAGTAATAGTAAACAAAACAAAAAATATAGAATTTTAAGTTTTTTTTTAAATGAGCACGCAAGTTTATTTTCTTTTTAAGTAATGTAATATAAACATATTCGAGGCTCGGTTGAAATTTTCATAAAAATTAGATTAAGAAGGTTTGTTTACTTCTACGAAAAAGTGTATCATGAGTATATTATTTTTAATAAAATCATATTTTAACCTTTTATTTATATTTATTAAATGTGTGTTATTTTTATAAAAAATATAACAAAAATTTATTTTTTTAAAAGTAATAAACTTGTAGTATTCAATCTTCCTAAAAAAAATAGATAATACAAGTTTATTCATTATTTTTATAAAATAGATTTTTTTGATTTTTTTTTAAAGGTATCATACTTGTATTGTCATGTTTAATATATACGAATTTAAATTATATTTTCATTAAAATTAAAAAAATTAAATAAATATTTATCTTTATTTTTATATACGACATTATATGTTTTATCAATAAAAATATTTACATTAATACTTTTAATTACTTTTTTAGCTATTCTTAGCCACATTATGCTAATTATTGGTATTGCATGCAATGCAATGAGCATCTAAATTAAAAAAAAGGAAAAAAAAAGAAAAGATAAATTAATTACATCTATATATTTCACATTAAATGTATATATATTTTTTACATCGATATACATAATGTTATATGTTTTTAAGTATAAACTTATAATAAATTATAAATCAAAAATAATTAAAATACTTAATTTTTGATTGATTGTAATAATAAAAAGTCAACTAATTTATTCACTCATTTTATAAAAATTAGAAAAATATTTTATTATTTATTTTTAACACTATTTAAGATTATATTATTTAACCTTTTAATTTAATAATATTTTTAATTTATTTAAATTCGTGTGAAAATTTTAGTATTGTTTTAACTTTTGTTAAAACATTTCTTCTCCTTTTCACTTTTATTTTTCAATCATAGATTATTTATTAAGGTATATTTTTAATTTTTATTTCACATTAAATACATAAATTATATCTTATTCCTTAAATTTTAATATTTTTTCTTTATTTTTACTTTTAACACCAATTAATCATGACACTTTGATTATACTAATATTAACATTCTTTTAGTTTTACTTATTGTATTGTACTTTATTTATGTTAAGTATTTTTATAGTATATTATAATGAAATTTAATGTAAAAGTTAATTTTTTTTAATAAGGCATATAAAATTTAGAATTTAGCCTCTCTTAGTAAAATCTTTCCGGCTCCGTTCCTAGTTATAAGTCAATTAACTTTTTGAAATGAGAATTATGTTTTCTTTTAAGTAAAACATTATAAGTTAATTTTTCAAAAGTTAACAAACACCCCAAAAAAAGATAAGAGAGGCTATCTATGTTTAATAACTAGTATTCCTTTTCATTTATGGGGTGTTAACTTAGTACTAAAATTTATCTTAATTTTAATATTATAAAATTATAAATAGTAATTCCATTTAATCAAGGATAATTTTATCACTAATTTTTAAAATTTTTTCTTTCTACTTCCCCTTCATTTCTTATTTTTCTTCCTTTAGTTTTTTTCATTTAAGTTTTTTAGGTTTTTTCTTTTTCTTATCCCTTCACTTTTTCTTCTTCTTTCAAAGATAGTCTCAAAATTTACTCACTACTATTTATATTACTATCCACCACCAAACATAATCATATTTTTAATTGCCAAACAATTTGAGTAATAACATTTTTACTATTCTATTTTTATACAATAATTTTTGAATTTATACAAATTTAAATTCAAAGATAAAATAATTACTTGAAATAATATTATGTATGCATATTTTGTATAAAAATTTATGCAAATAGAATTGTTTTGTAGAGAATCATAAACAAATATCTTTAGTCAAGTATGTCAATCATACAAATTTGATTTAGTATAAAAATCAACAACTATAATAATAAATATATAAGTTAAGTTTTTTCAATAAAATATTAATGATGATAAAAGATATATCGAAACAAGAAGTGACTATAAGTAATAAATAAAATTTAAGTTTAAACAAAAATTAACAACAAATGAAATAGATTAGTAATAATGGTAAACAAAATTCTAATTAAAATGATAATAAATTGAAATGAGAAGAAAGAAAAAGAAGAAAAGTACGAAACAAGGAAAAAGAGAAAAAAAAATTGAAAAAAATATATATTGAAAAAACTGAGGAAGAAAAACAGAAAGGAATGAGAAGGAGACAAAGATGGGAAAAGAGTAAAAACTGAGAAAAAAGAATAAGAAAGGAAGGGAGAAAAAAACATACAAAAAATTTATAAAATTATCCTTGATTCAATGAGGTTATTATTTATAATTATATAATATTGGAACTAATTAATGAATTAGGATACTAAATTGAAAATCTTTCTAAACATGAGTGAAAATGAGTATACTTTATGTAACACTTTGTTACCAATCTCCTCAAAAATAACTTTCTTTTTAAAAATTAATGCTTTTGTTTATTTTTTATTTTTAAATAAAGTAACATCCAATACCTTATTTAAAAACAATTGAATTGAAGTATTCCAATATTATCTTTCTTCCACCATTGTTGGAGAGACTTTTAACTCCGATAGAGATTTTGTTTTATTTTTTAATCTTTTTTTACTCCCTCGTCCATTTTTTCCCTTATAATTTTTATTTTTCTTTGTTTTTCCTCTACTTCCTTCTTCCTTTCCTTTTTGTTTTCCCATGTAACCTTTAGTTAGGATTTTCTGTGAATGTGGGTTGCTAGCTCGATTTAGTCAATATCTCACATTTTGGTTCTTTTTTTTGCACTGTGTACCTCTAGAGTTTACAAGGTGTTTGTTTGATTGAAAGTATTCATGATGCAAAAATGGGATTCTCATCTTTTAGATGGTTTGGAAATCTGACCTGATTTTAGTGTTCTTATAAAGAACATGAATTTAATTACTAATAACTTGTATTTTTGGGATTGTATTGTTACGTTGAAATTTCATGTTGAATATGTCAAGTTTTATGAAAAACTTGGCTTTGAATTACTACCACTATTGATACTTCAAAATTAGTTTATATTAATGAATTAAAGTTTATTTGATTGAAAAAAAGAAAGTTGAAATGCACATTTTTTAGAATTTAAGTTATTTTTTACTGACCCATTAAGTTACATTTAATATAATTAAATTTTTAATTTTTATAATAAATTTCATCTGTTAAAATTATTTAAAAATAACATATATTTATTTTGATAATTACTCAACTATACATGAATAAGAGTAGATTTAACTTAATAAGATAAAATTCTCTAGTAAGTGAACAAACAATAAAATAGAATTTGACTTTTGCTTACCTAAACATTTTTCACATTTTAAAGAAAGTATCTCTTTGTTGTTGTTCAACTAAATTATTAAATAATACTTTTTATAATAACCTTAAATTTATTTTAAAAAAGTAAACTATTAAGATTAAAAAAAAAATAGGATGAAGATTCTAATTATATCACTACATACTAAATAAATGTATGGGAAGGAGGTGGGTTTTTTTTTTCTTTCTCACTATGTTATAAAGAGTGTAATGATGAAAAACTTATTATTGGTGCACGGTTGAACAAACTTATTTATTTCATCTCTTTATAGTTCTTATATATGATGGCAAGCAGTTGGCTGTTGTCTCATGTCTATTCTAAGCCTTTTTTCACTTTTTTAGTCAAATGGTAATATAAACAGAGATTCATCTACAAAATAAATACTTAAATAAAATAGATTTATTAAAAAATTAAATAAAGAGGCATCATCTATGTTTGGCTAAAGAATGTTGTATAGAATAATACTCTTCAGTAGTTCAATAAACAAAAATAAAAAAAAAAGAGGAAGGAAAGGGAAAAAAAAAATACTTAAATTGATAAGGGCATAGAGGCATAATTAAGATAGCTTATATTTTTTATTGGGCCTATTCCTGCTTAAGATATTTTTCTGTTGAGATGGGCCTATATAACAAGCCTAATTGAATATGATGGGCCGTGTTACCAGAAAGCCCATTTGATTCAATAAAACAGAAAAAAAGATTATCTGTGTACTTCAAGCAGAAATGAACCAATTCAGTATTACAATTGGTTGTAAAATTTGGGGAGGCAGCATCTCAGGACTCAGTTGCTAGAAAAAATATTGAAATAGTATAAAGGCTGCTTTTTTTTTCTTAATAATTTTTCAAACTATTAAAAATCTATTTCCAACTATTGATGTTTGATGTAATAATGTCTTGCATAATTTTAATAAACATATGCCATCTGTTTTATATGTTCAGGATGTAACTCCTTGCACATTTCTAGTTTGAATATAAAAATTTACATCTAATGTTCTCATCTAAGTTATGGTGATCATATTTGAAAAAAATGTATTTCATATACTCCAAATGTAAGATTTTATTTATTTTTAAAGTTGAACGTAAAACCTTACATATGACAACTTTGACGGTAATAATCAAAACTCGAACAAGATCTTGATTTCATTTTATTAAAGTTATGAAGTAAAAGTTTTTTGGTATTTTATTAGATAATTTCATATTAAGGTAGGATAAGTTATCGTTAACTAAAAAATTATCAATATATTAAAAATGAAGTTATTTAGTGAAAAACTCTAGTTGCTAACCTCAATTCATACGTAACATTTTGGAACACACAAAATAAGTTAATTATATAAGATATTATCACTATTTGACATTAATAAGTAAAATATTTTAGAAAAAAAATATATTAGTATTATAAATTGTAAAATCAATGTAGCATTCAAATTATGTACGGCTGATTGGAGTTATTTTTTTTTGTTTTGGTAGGGAGGTGGCTAAATACAAGGGGATGTTTGTTATTGTTAATGTGAACTATTTTATTGATTTGTACCTTTATATGTTTTTCAAGCTCTTGGCTATTTCATCTATAATTATATTTGAATATGTAATGTTTTAATATAAGTATATACAAGAGGAGTATATTTTAGTTACGGTATTTTATCAAAAGATTAAATTTTATTAACGGTTGAATAATATTTTTATTTTAAAAAATTTTAAAGTATTAAATTATTAGATAAAATATATAATTTTAAAATTAGTATATTTTTTTTGTTCCTAAAAATATCAATTCCCGTTAGTTATACTGCCCTAAAAATGTTTATTAACTTCTAATGGAAAATTTATAACAAAATACCAATATTTTATTACATCTTGCATGGAATAATCACATAAATTAAAATAATAAATAAATAAAATAAAAGCTAGTTCAAAGTTTTTATTTATCATTGTTATTCCTATTATATATAACCTAAAGAGAACTAAAAAAAATTCTAATCTCAAAACTTAATTTCATTTAAAGAAGAATTTAACAAATTACAAATTATATTTCACAACACATTACAAATTGATAGTCTACTAATCAGAATCTTTGCCTATAAAAGGCCACACATAATGCCTAATCACAGAAATCTCTTACTAGCTTTTGCCCCTTTGTTCATTATCAGGAGTAATGACCACCCATACATATTTCTTTGAAAAATAAAACTTCAGGCAATATATAATGCCTTGAAAAGAAAGAAAAGAAAGAAAGATTCTTCGTCAAGACTGAACTCACAACTTTTAGATATAAAAAAATTATTTTATTTTATTTTATTTATAAATATGCATATTATTTTTAAAAAAATACATAACAATATTTCTTCTTAAATTTATTATTTGAATAATTTTTTTCCTTTTTTACACTACGCAATTATTTAACATTTCTCATTTTTTTTTCTAATCCATTATTATTATTATTATATAATTTTTAATAACTAGATTCTAAATAATATAGTAGTTAATGTTTAAAATCATCATTCCTTAACAAAATTATAATTTTTTATCTCTCTTACAATTTAACTATATTTTTGTTATAACACATATAATTATATAACTATATATTCATTATTATTTTTACAATATAATATTATTTTTATTTTTTTCTTCCTCATATTTGGATTTTTTAAAAGTTTTACTATAATTTGTGTCCATGTTTAATTCATTTAATTGTATCTGTTAGATTTTATTTTATTATTTAATCTTATTTAAATTAAGTAATTTTGAGTTTTATTTAAATTGAATAAAAAATACATATTAACACAAATAATCTTCTATTAAAGTTAAATAGTTTTGAGTTTTATTAAAATCGAATAAAAATACAAATTAACACAAGTGATCTATTATTAAAAAGTGATGAAATTTATTAAATTTTTACGACATTTATTATGAATTTTTTCAATTATTTTTCAATAATTCAATCATAAAAATTATTCATTTTTAATATTTTCTTTCACATTACTCAAAAATCATTCAACCTAGTTCTTTGTCAAATGTATTAATTGCTCTTAAAGCTAGCATTTGTAGCTTCTATAATAAAACCCCACTTTTTTTTATTTGATCTTGTTTAATAAATATTCAAAGTTGTCAACTCGGCAAGTTGCAATCTAATCTTAAAATTTGCTTTTCGCCTACGAATACGAAAACAACGTCAGAGCATGTAATTTTCTCAAGAGTCAAGAGTTTCTTGTGATCGATCGGATGCGTTATGATAGGGCCGGTATCTTCCATAAAGAATACTACTCTTCACGTGTCCGAGACACTAGACAGTTAGAAACTTTTATGAAATATGATAATTTACAAATATCTCCCTTTAAGTTTAACATAAAAATCTTATATATTTGAAAAATAATAATCATATTCACCCTTATCATTATTTTAAGTTTTTTCAAGAGAAGTATTTGTAAAAAAAAAAATCAGAAGAATTAAGAGAGGATTTTGTAATAAAATAATAACTGAAAGGGGTTCACTATTTTATAAAATTGATGGGTGTTTTTATTATTTTAAAAAACCCAATGGGATTCTCTAATAATTTTTTCTAATAAATATTATAATTTTTTTCGAGAATGATTTTATAACATAATGGTCCAACAAAATTAAATATTGTATATTATATAATACAATTATTTAAAATTTATTTTCACACATGTAACTATAACATTATGTTAGATATGTGATTATATAGCAAAATCTGCATATTTTTATAGTTAAAGCTCCAAAATAAAATGTGTAACTTGTATATATCACCTTCTATATTACAAATGCACAGCGTACATTAATAACATGTATTAGATACTGTACACTAATTTATATATATATATTTTATATTAATTTTGTAGTTAAAGGTAAAAAATATACCTATTATTTTAAATCAATTAATTTATATATAATTATACGTGTGATTTGGTTATAAAAGTTTTGGATTGTAGTGATTACATTGTAAATTTAAATAAAATTATAATATATTACTTACACTTTTGATTAATTTTATCCGTAGAAAACCCCATGATCAACTCGTGTGCATGTATCAATCGCATCGATCCCTAGAATATCATAATCCATTAAAAAAATTGTTTAGATGACTATTAACTTACTTAATATTATTTATTTATTATATAGTATAATTTTTTTAAAATTTAATTAATAATTATATTTATATTAAGATAAATAGTATTTATTCTACACTAATACCATCTAACATTATTCTTTAAAATCATGAAGTTTATATTTTAAAAAAATTACTACACTTATTTTTCAACTCATTATTTAAGTTTATTACACTTATTTTTTCATATTTATTTTAAAAATAATATTTGATTTTTATATTTATTTTAATGATATTTTTGTTTTTCATTATTAAAATGTGACTGTAAAAAATAAATTATTATTTATTAATTTATTTTTATTTTATTTTATTTTTTCAGTTATAATTTATTTAAATTAAAAGAATATCTATTTTATGTTAAAAAATAAAAAAAAAACTTTATCTTTGTGCCATAATCTTTTAATAATAATAAGTCTAAAATGTAATAAAATAAGTTCATGATCTAAAATATCACTTTGACATTAAATCTATTATATTATGGGCTTACCTAAGAGAGTTCTATCAACATTTTGAATTAAAATATTTATGTTCAATATTTTTTGTTACAGTTTTGTTTATTAGTTTTGAAAAGTGACAACGTGTCTAAATAAATCAATTTTAATTTTTTTCTATTGTTATTTTAAAAAATACTTTAATAATTATTAAGGTTGAAATTTCTTTTTCAAATACATTTAAAAAATGAAAAAAAATTCAATTTTTTTTAGATAAAAGCCTAAACCATCCTAAAAAGGAAAAAAACACTCTATGCCTCCGAATACAATAACTAACTAACTAATAACATCTTATTTTCTCTTTATTTTAAATTCCACTTAAGAATGTGTAATTTAATAATAAATAAATAAAATTATGATTATCCATAAAAAATTAGATATTTTTTTCCAAAAATAACTAAAACCAAAAAGACTGGATAGAGATGATTATTGAAATTTCGAAACTACAATTAAGTGAAACGAAATATATATTAATATTATTATTTTATATATATATAATTACATAAAAAAATATACATTATTTTATATAATTAGATTAAATGTTATTTATTCTTATTTTATATATTTTTTATTTTACTTAAAATCATGTGTTAAATAGTTAAAAAATAAAAAAATTAATGTCAATATCCTAAATAATATAATAAAATAAGAATTAAATTAATATTTAATTTTTAAACTAAATATATTTTTAAATAAATGTTAAAAAAATTAAAACGTGATTAAATCGTGAAAAAATTAATATGATTCATAATCGATGATTATTAAAGAAATATATCTGAAACTAGATTATGATTATTAACATAATCATTCACCCCGTGCCGTGGACTTTCGTAATCTCATTCCCATCATAAGCTTAGAGAAATATGATAATGACAAATTAATTTATAATTATTTACAAAGTGTTGTGTTAGAATAATTAAAAAAAAAGGTTAGATAAATATTTCAAACAAAGAGCACGCAAAAAGTTCTGCTTAAAAAAAATACAGATTGTGTGTTATTTAAAGATTTAACTTATAAAGTTTCAAACAACAATTGGATGTCTTCTGCAGAAAAAATAAATGAAAAAAATAAAGGGGCTTTTTTTTTTTTTTGGATCTGACTAGGGATTTTTCGCAGGTTCTTTCAACCAATAAATCAAGCCCACCTTTATTTAAAAAAAGAAGAAGATAATTTAGGAAACTAAAAGAAAGAAAGAAAAAAAAAACTTGACATCAAGTACTTCATGAACCTAGCTTTTCTTTTTTATTTTCATTTTCCAGGTTCATGAACTTAGCTGACATTGCCTCCTTTTCCAATTGCTCCTATACGGATACAAAAACAAGAGCAGAACGTACCCACATAATTGGCTTTTATTTTCTTTTGAGTTGTGTGTAGTTAGATTTCTATAATAATCCATAACATATATACAAAAACAAAAAAAAAAAAACCTAAAATTGTCAAAATAAGTTACTGTGAAACAACTTTTACTTCGAGCCATGTTAATTAATTGAATAATTTTTCTTTTATTATCTTATAAGTATGTATTTATTATATTCTTAAAATTATTAATATCTATATATCACGTATGTATGCAGGTGCATATATGGTACAATCTTTTTTTCTTTTTCACTTGAAGAAGGATATCATGAAACAAAACCCGTGCCCAAACACCAATTAATGATATTAAAGGCATCAAATCAGATTCACTCACACCCACCTCTCATTTTGTGAACAAGGTTGCAAGAGTCCTTTTCTTCTAAATAATCATTTTGCAAGAGTCATCTCAAACACATAATCATTCGATCTAAATTAGTATCATCCCAAATATTTAATTGCATATTATAATTAATTTAAAAAAAATTGATATTTATCACTACAATTACATGACAAATTATTATTGAATATATTTTATTGAAATTTATATTATATTTATTGATGGTATATAAAATCACAAATGCTTTCATCAATTACAATTTTTCACATTAGTGTTAATACATATCACTTTTTATTATTATTTAAATAGTAGTAGATAACTTAAATAGATCTTATAACTATATTATTAGGGGAAAAAAAATAGACGTTATTTAAATATGTTGTCTAATTAGAGGGCTGCAATAATTATTATGTTAGATTATCTCAATAAATATTGTGACTGATTACTATAGTTAAAAGTGTTTTCGTATCTTAAAAGATGTTTGAGATTTTTATTATTATTTTTTTTCCTACTGAATGAAAGCAGCTGGAACCTCTAGGTAGAGCAATTTCACGAGATGAAAGCAGGCACCTAAGAATTTAAAATAACAACTCAAAAGCAAATGATCATCTCTGGAAATAATTTACTGTTGAAGAATGTAGTGTAGGATCGTGCACGCTAACTATTTTTTGACCACAAAATTTGGCTTATGGATACCATAAGGTTTTACTTTTACACATCATAAAATCTAAATAAATTAAGTGTAAAGTTATATGTAACTAGCTAGCTAGCATCCTTTATATCGTTAATTCTCATATTTTTTAAGAATAAATCATCAGTATTGTAAGTCTAAATAATTTTCTAAATCATTTGACTTTTAAGTTCAGAGTTAAGTTTGAGTTTTTAAATTAGTATCAGAGTTAGATTCTTGGTTTCTTTATATTTTCATCGATTCTCGTACTATAAATTCGAACTGTATCATAAATTTAGACTCTAACCAATGTAGAAGAGAATGTTAAATCTCACGTTGAATAATTAGAACTTAATTTCTAAGTTATATATATATATATATGTTTCTTAGACGTCTATACAACATAAAGGATACGTCTTTGAATTTCATAAAGCTATGGTGCAACAAGACAAACAGCCTAGCTGGAATTAATGACTATCATAAAAAAAATCTTGGAGTTAATAATTAAGTCGATTTATTAAAAGCATCCTGACGTTGTTTTAAATAAAGAAGCTCGACGCATTATTATATAAACTTCAGCTTTAATTTTCATGGTTTACCAAATTGCAAGCTTAAAGCGGTAGTATAAAGCAAGTCATGAATAATCTTGAAGTTATTAATGGCTCATTTTCCAAGAATTTTTTTTAAAGTTTTATTTTCTTACTTTTACATTTAGATTTTTTTTTCCTTAATTATTTTTAAAAGAAGACAGGATTTAATTTGATAATTTTTGTTTTCTAAAATGTGAAAATAGAAATTGGCCGGGCAGCTTTTAATTTTGGCAAACTTCTTTGTTTGACCCAAAACAATAATCTTTTGGTAAATCTATATTCTTTTTTTTTTATTATTATCATATTTGTTTTGCTATTATCAAGTTTAAAATAATCCTTAAAAATATTATAAAATTCAAGAAGCGAAAATAAAAAAGTAGTTTTTAAATTTATGCCAAACAGAAGCGAAATTAGTAGCAGTTATAGACAGAGAGCGAAAGTAAGATAGGAAGGGATAGGCATGTGACTATGTTATAGTCCTTTCGTTAACACCAGACATGAAGTCCTAAAGATGCGCTAGCTCGATCCTGCCTCAGGTCCCCAGCTATGAGAATCCTTCAACCATAAAGCTCAACAACCAATATGACTTTTAACATGAATGTTGACGGTAGCTAGTATCCTTATACCTTCTGTCACCGACCAATAATAATAGTTGCAACAATTACGTACAATTAATATTGAACAAAAATTCAAGATCAATTCTCAACGACTCTACGTTATCCTAACATAATATATAGAGTAGTCGTAGTGGACCACATGATTACACCATATCACGACCTATCCAGGCTATCCAATTTTGTTGCGTATATTATTATCAAGTTGACTACTACTCTTGATTGTGATCGAGCCAACAGTTCATATGATCATGAGGTCCCATGGTCTTAGAAATTTTTTTTTTTTGATAATTAAGCATGGACTTAGAAATTAGAATAACTAAAATACCCATTAAACCAAAAAACGTAATTAAATAAATGTGAGAGAATAATTGTAGTAGTCTGGCTGCAAAAGTTAAAGATGCTGGGGGGTATTTTTAACCTAAAGCTGAAAATGGAAAGAAGAGCCAAGGTAACTTGCAAGAATTGGAGAATCTTTTCTAACAATTTTTTGGATAATCCTATTATTCACTTTATTTTCACAAGTTTTTTGGATAATCATGTTACTATTGGATTTTAGGGTATTTTTCTTACCAATTTTTATTTTTTGAATATTATTTTTAGTAAAAAAATTTAAATTAAATTGAATTAAACCTTACTAACAAATAACAGGTAAATATTTGAAGATAAATTGTTTTAAAAGTTTTAAAAGATAAAAAATTAAATAATTAAATTATCAAAATTAATATATAATGATTAAAATATCAATAAATATAATAATAAAATGATTAAATTGAACCAATTTAAAATAATTACCTAAAATAAACCGATCAAATTACACTTTTCCCATATATCTATTGATTTTACAAAGAAATATGCCTATCTCATCCCTCAATCTAGAAAGCTTACATTCCTATGAGCATTAACATAATTTGGATGCGGTGTGGCTTAATTTACAATTTTTGAAAGTAAACGGGTTCCAATTACAATTTTTTGATATATCTATTGATTTTATATAAAAAAAATATGTTATTTCTCTCTCATCTCTCTATCTAAAAAACCTACACTGCTATGAGCATTATGTGACTTAACATAATTTGAATGTGGTAGTCAAATCAACGAGTTGTTATTGATTTAGAGTATATTTATCAATGATTACATTGTCCACACTCTTTACGAAGAGTGAAGTTTAGTTATTTTTAAATAATTATATTAATGATGTATTTTATTAATTTAAAATATTATATTATCACTTATTTTAATTAAAATGAAGAATCCACGGTGAGATAAAGTTATACCTTGATCATAGATCATAATATGATATCCATATCATTACATTAAAATATAATTATAATCATTTTTTTTAAAACACAAATATATATCTACTACTTTCTTAAAACAAAACCAATAAAATTAGTAGGGAAAGGATTGAGCCAAGTTAATAACTCTTGGACTGATGTATAACTTTTCACATAAATTTAATGTCACACTAGTTTTATTGTAACATACATCGTAACATATGCCTAAATAACTTTGAAATGATTTTTTTTTTAGAAAATTTCTCAATATATCGGTGTAATATGAGTAAAAATATAAGTATGAATTAGTGTAACTATAACAATCCTCATTTCTCTAATCCATACTAATGAAATTCAAAATCAAAACTATTTTTTGAAAACAAAATTACCCAATGCTTTTTAAAGATAGAAAAAATATGATTAATGGAAGTAATAACACCATACGAGTAGGGAGTCTAGGGACACTACCTCTTTAGCCAATTTTGGTTCCATTCAGCATTTATTAATTTTTGAATAACAGAAAGTAAAAGTTTTTTTTTGGGGTGATTAATTTGGGAGGAAAGTTTATGGTCTGGATTAATAAAGTAGAGTTGCAAAGTCAATTTAAAACTATATTATTAGTAAAATAATATAAAAAAAATAACAAGTAATCAAATAATTATTTAATGCAAACATTTAGATACTGTAAATGGGAAGGCTGTGACTTGAAGGTGAGTCTTGCCGCCGCCAGACCACCATTATACCACCTAGTGCTGAACCGAACCACAAATAACAATGAATAAATTTAACCCAAATATATATATTTGCAATGCAAGAATCAAAACTAAGAGAGAAAATGAAGGAAATTAAAATAAAAATGAAACCCAAATGCAGAAATCAAATATTCACATGAGAAGAAAACGATATCAATGTCCGATCACAGGTCCTCGACATGTCTATACATTGCATCATCCTAATTCCACTTCATTAATGACATAGCATTTCCGCCCATTTATTTCCACAAATGCATGTTTCGATGATTCCCAATTCATCACAACGACAACAATAGAAGAAAATAAATAAATTAAGGCACCTAAAAACTCAAGTCCTTCAAACAAATGAAAATAAACGATTAGGAAATTAAGGTAAATAATTAAAAAAAGAAAAGGAAAAAAAAAATAGTGTTGGTTCCATTTTGTTTTTGAATTTTATTGAAGTATTGAACCTTCAAGTACATAAATCTTTTTCTTCCACTTTTTCTCACATACCGTCACCCTCACGGGCCATTGCTTCGGTGACAGTCGCCAGCTTCTGGAGATTCAACTTGACAACTGTATCAGCAAACAGACGCGTGTCCTCCTCGGTATTACCCTCCGGAACATCCACTACGTACGATTCCAAAACAACGGTCCAGATCTTCCCGTCACGCTCGAACCCATGCACCGTCGTGATTGATCGATAATTTCTAAGCCGATGCTCACCCCCGATGATGCTGAAACCGGTAAGGTGTCGTTCATCGTCCCATATATCGAGCCTCTCGGTACTTGTAGCTGCTGGTAACCCGGAGATAACATTAACGTCTCTGGTGCAACCTAGAGTCATCTTAAAATCTTCCTTGACAGTACAACTCTTAATGAAGTGTTTGTAGGTCTGGGGCTTGTCGAATTGACGGACGATGGACCAAACAGTCTGGAGAGGTGCGTGAATACGTTGTGCGAGTAGTGAATTACATTGGCCTCGTCCTACTCGGTAGGTGTGGAACTCGAATACGAAAGGTTTCAACTCGTCGAACTCGTTCTGAGTCAAACCGGATGGGACGGTGAGATTATGTTGAGTCATGTTTGTCACTTCTGAATCTGGGTCGGTGGTTGAACCCTCGCCTCTCTCCATTGCTTGAATCTGAGTGGAAGGTGGGAAATTGGAGGAGCTATGGGGACAAAATGGGAAATGGAAACTGACAAATTAGTTTTGCTTGTTTGGCTAGACTCTATATATAGATAATAACCTCTCTCTCTCTCTCTCTCTCTCTCTCGTTGCTGTGATCTGTCTGTTTCTTTGAGGCTTTGTTTTGAGAAAGTATGAGTTTGATTTAGGGTTTTTAATTATTGTTTTAGATTCGCAAATGAGATTTTAAAATGAGAAAAATGGTGGTTTAAGGGAGTTTTAGAGAATTAATAATAATAAAAAAGGTGTCAAGTGCCAACAAGCTGAAGTGGACAAGTGTATTAGCTCACAAGTTCGTATCCAAGTTGATTGACAGATCAATCTGCTAGCTATGGGATAAAACCGAGCCAGTTTTTTCTTTTTTGGAAATTGGGAGATTTTGATGAAAATCTAATATATATATATATTTTTCTCTCTATAAAAATCTTAAAGCGTTAAAATAATTAAATTGTTTTGGCATTTAAAAATAACAATAATCTTAAAATATAAGACAACTGAAGTAAGAAATGATTTAAAGCCGCCTATCATTGGCGACAATACGGCACCCATGCATTGCCGTATCACATTTCAAATGGGTATCATCATAATGTGCCTGACTGACAATAAGCAGCAGATTATTCCTCTAATTAATATTTTAAGTATTGATGACTAGCTAGCAACCTAAAAGCTTGAAGTGTGGCCAATTCGATTTGGGAGACGCTCTCTTCTTTCCATTTCTATGAGATTTTTCTTTCTTCTTGGATTTGATATTCTCTCCTACGAGTTCATGCTCCATTTTCTTCTGCTCTCTAGTACATGTTTCCTGAATCTCAGGTAGAGAACAGCTGGTCCGATAATGGAATTGGGACATTCGTATATTATTGCTAAGAGTTGGGAAAGAGCAAGATGATTCTCCTAGTTTTGAAGTTCCTTCCTGATGAGATGAAGATCTACTTGATTCTATCTCTAACGATAGCTGAATCCAAATACATTAATCAAATATTAGCTTTTTAATTAATCCAACATACTTAAAATAAAAAGTATATATATATAATGTATAAAAATATAAAATAGAAAAATTATAAAATTATAACAGATGAAAAAGTTATTACTATATAAAATTTCTTAAGATGTAAATTTAAAAAAATTATATGACTTAAAAATCAATAAAATTTGAGTTTAGAAGGTAGCGTAAGCATACGTGTAACTTTTGTTTTAAATACAATTTTTTTTTTTTTGAAGAAATCGTACTCTTATTTTGAGTGTTTGATAATAAACAACAATCATATATTAATGTTTATTTTTTATTTTTTTATGGTGAACTGTTTTTTATCAGAACCTCATCACTGTAAAGAACCTGACTTTAGTTGAATTCGAAAAGAATTTTGACAGTAAAATTGAGAGTGCTCATTTCTTCCCCCCCCAAATTTTTTTTGCCAGTTTTATTATGCCAAGAAGTCAATATATATCAATTATGTGAGCTCTTCCTCTTTTACTAGTAAACATTTTATATATATATATATTGATTAAATATCATTATTCAACAAATTTCAATAATTTATTTTTTATTTGATATTATTTCTCATATATTCTAATATTATTTTGACATAATTTTACAACTCTTGCATAAAAAACCTAAATCAATAAGACTTTGTTTAAACCACATAAACTCCATTCAAAAATAATGTCTCACGTTGACATATCACACCCAATTTCCCAACATCTTCATTATCAGTTACGATTGATTGAAAAAAACAAAATAAAAAATAATCATAATCAAATAGATTTAATTACATTTTATGTTCACAATATATGAGTTTAGATATAAATATGTACAAAATATTTATTAAGTTATAATTATACTAAAATATAAAAACATACCACATTATCTATAGGCATAAGTAACTTTAAACATAAATAAACATATTTTTATAATTATTTATATATTATAAATAAAATTATAATTAAATTAATATTTTAACCCTAAATAAATATCTAAATCACTGTATTGGGCGGGCCTTTCTAAAAAAAGAAAGAAACCAGTGCTGACTTAGGCTTTATGGTATTGAATGAGGCTCGAAAATTAGGCCCAATAAAGGGTAAGTTGTGTCTGATTCTTATACTGCTACTTAAAATCGAGCATTTTAAAACAGTGTAAATTTAGTACATAATTTTAAGAAAATATAAATCATGTCAATAACAAAATTAATTTCAATTTAATGAAAATCACAATTTTTCATGTGTTGTTAAAAGGGATGACCAGTTTTTATTCAAATTTTACAAGGTAATTAAAATTTATAAACTTTAATCTTATAATTTTAATTAAAGTGTAATTAATGACCAGATGATTTATGCTATTCTTATAAACTTAAAAAATTTAATTAGCATAATGACCCTTGAATAATAAAAGTGTAATATAACTAAAATATTTTTATCCCTAACATTAATTTTTTAGCCCTAACTAACTAAAAAAATAAATAAATTAAAAATATATTAGCAAATAACAAAAAACAAAAACAATAATAAAAAAATAGAATATATAGTGAATTATATATTATTTTCTCTATCTATAATTTTTTACAACTTTTTGACCATTCAATTATATTAAAACTATTTTAATTTCAATAACATAATCATAACTTACCATGTTCCAAAGAATTGAAAATATAAAATTTACAATAAAAATGTCTTAATCAACTAGTATAATCAATTTCAATTTTTAGAGTCAAATTATAGGATGAAATTGTTGGAAAACATTGAGAGGTGATTTTTTTAATCTTACAAATACCATTAGAGAAGAATATCACATATTTATTATATGTTCTTAGCTATTAATTTTTTAGTGAAATTTTAAAAAATCAAACTAAATTTACATTTTTTTATAAATTATGAAATTTGAGGTATCAAACCTAAAAATTTTAAGACTAAATTACTTTATTTATATAATTATATGACTTATAATGTCAGGCATCCATTACTAAACTTCTATTACATATATAATATTTTTTTCAATAAAAAACCTTATTAGAATAAGTAGATTAACCATGTTATAATAAATTATTGATTATATAATATAATTTTTTATCCAATTATCAAGGCTTTTTTTTTCCATGATTGCATGTGCGAGCATAATATGAAAGTTATTACTTATTATTGTGTGTAGGAAATAAATCTTAAATTAACGTATATACCTTCTACCAATCTACTTATGATTGAACAAAAGAGATTTTTGAGTGCATGGTTGATTTATACAATTTTATTTTCTTCCAAGTGTAAAAAACCAATAATTTTCTCAAAATTTGTAATTTTTTCATAAATATCTCTTTCAACTTTAATAGATATAGTATCTTTAAAGTTGAAGAATATTAGAGATAAAATTTCAATTTATCTTATTTTAATATTAAATAATTAATTATGCTAAACTAAGAAAATAAAAATGATTATTTTTTTATTTTCTTCTAATAAAAATTAACACCTATAGTGTAAATAATAATAATAATAAATTAAAACATTGAAAATAAATTATATAAAATTAATATTTATGGATTAATTAACTTGAATAAACTATTATTATCTCATTTTATAATAAATTATTCAATTATTACAAATATATAATTTATTTGTTGAATAATAAGTAATTTTTTAAAAAGTAAATTAAAAAATAGGTTTTCGATTTTTAGTAAGTCATTGTTAAAAAGAAAAAAAATATTTCTTCTTAATCTAGTTTCTCCATTAAATAATTTTCTAATCTATAAATATCAACAATGAGATAAAATAGTTTAGATAAAATATCAAAACAATAAATATATTTTAAAAAAATTAACAGGCTGAATGATATAATTTAGGATAGAAACCAATAATTAATATAAGGTTATTTTTAATTTAAGTAACTTTTATTTTGTTTACATAGTATAATTATTTTTAACACACCATAAGTAAAAATTTATTTTATAATATTTCTAAAATGTATTTCAATAATTCATCAAAAAGTTGAAAAAGTATGCGAATGTAAAAGTTAACGACATTATTAACATTATTATATATATATATATATATATATTTAATAATAGGTATAATGTTAATATCATTAGATATTTGTAAATAAGAAAGAAAGCTAGTTTAAAAAGAAGGTTCTCTTTAATTACTTTGAAGGCGATAAATTATTTTTATGATGAAATCATCTGGTTGTTGGTTTATTAGTGTTGAATTAATATATTAAATATAAAATTAATTATATTATTGAGATTAACTTATGATATAAATTCGAATCTTACGTAATATTTTATTTATTTAATAAAATTGAGATTTTAGTGCTTTAATTTAAAATAAAGAAGAAGAAAAAAAAAACAACTGACTTGAGAAAGGCGGTGCTCAAGAGATGCCACACGATCTAACAAAGAGCCATTAGAGTAAACCTCCTTTAATGCTAAATCACCAGCATAACAATTACTGCTCCTCCTCTCAAATTCTTGTTTCCTTTCCAAATATTTCATCTACAGTTGGGTACGTAGAAAATAATTTACACATGATTGAACCTAATTAATTAACATTAATTATTATAGTATGAACAGAAGAAAAGAAAAGAAAAAAAAAAGTGAGTACCAGGAAATCTAATTGGTCCAATCTAGATATTAGAGGCAAGGACGAACGAGATGGTGTTGCTTCTTCCATTTTGCTCCTTTTTCTTAATTTCCAAAAACCAAGCTTCCACGCACCTTCTTTCTAAAACTGACTTGTTGTAGCGAGTCTCTACTTGTTTGCTATTATTCTTCACTGAGAACCGTTATTTATTCCCTCTTTTCGTGTTTGGCTCCTTCTCTACTTATCACTAATCATGCGCTAGTTCGTTATGCTACGTGCCATGGAATTTCTACAATCATATCCAAAAAAAAAAAAAACCAGTAATAGAAAACTATTATTGTTATTATTATTATTATTATTATTACTATATCATGCATGCAACCCGATTTGATAATAAGAAAAATATTTAGATGATAAACGGTAAATGCACAAAAAATTGAATTCATGCTAAATATAGTATGACATGTAGCATTATATTTTTACATAAAAAATTGAATAATTTCTTCATTTTCAAATTGAATTTGTCAAATGTAACTATAATTAATATGTATATTAATTTATGTATTATTA